>JACTNT010000029.1:0-600000 GCA_022343325.1 Plenodomus biglobosus | reverse complement strand
TGCTTGTCTCCTCGTAGGCACCGGCATTGTCGCGTTTCTGTCCACCAATTACAACGCTACGTACAAGCTCGGAAGAGCCAGCAGATTGGCGTCGAGGGAATTTGGTTGAACAGGTGTAGGCGAATCGCTCAGGTGGAAGCCATGCAGGGATTGCGGGTCTGATATGCAGGCGTGAGAATCGCTGGATCAAAAGTGTCCAGGGTTGGGCGATGAAAGTGAAAAAAATGTGGCGAGAAAGCAAAGCGCAGCTGTGGGTCTATCTCTCAACCACACTCACAGCGATTCGCGAAAAGCCTCCCGTCAACTTGTTTCGCACGCGCAGAATCGTGGCGCAGGGAAGTATCTGGAGAGAAATGGTGGAAGGTGATTGAGATGCGAGGTGATCGCTGTTTGGCTGGGAGGGAAGCTAGATGAATAATAAATCATCGACCAAGTCTTCGTCGTGTGTTTCTCGCTTCCTTGACGCTTTCAATTCGAAATCCTGCTCTTCCACTATTCCGGGTGTTTGTTTGCTGCGTGAATGGTGTTTACTGCAGCCCTGGAGGTGCGTCGGAAGCCAGGGTGTGTTTGGAATAGTGTCGGGAAGGTAGTTACGTAGAGGCCCAAGCGCCTTGGAAAATTGCCCTGTTACCACTTCTGTCCACGCGCCTGTCTCCATCTCAATGACCATCCTGCCGGTCTCGCTGCCACCCTGTTACGCCAATGTGCATGCTGTGTGCGCCAATGAGCCCTCGCGACCGTTCCGTAGCGTCTTGTCAACGTGCGCTGTACTCTACCAGATCTCTTGTCCTCGGTTTCACAGGTGCTAGGGAGCAACGGCGTCATGAATTGCTTTTGACTGGTCAAGTCGGCGGAATTGGAGTCGTCGGCTCTCTTATGAGCCTATCTTACATACTTTTAGACGAAGGGATACGATGTTGGTGCCTACCTCTATCCACGCCATATCCACATGTGTGAGATTCGTGTCTACCTAGGTACATCTACACTTCGATCGTTCGGAAACTAGGCTATGGAGAACCAACGTCACATCAACTTTTCTTTGAAGTGGATATATTCCATCCTGCCTTTCCTTTGCCCATCTCAAAGTTGCGCTGAAGGATTCCAATGCTCAGGTCCTGTGTGACGCTGTGCACCAGTGCTCTGAACGTGGCGTGCAGGACGGTGCCGTGCAACCTTGGACAGTCTGCTTAAACATGCACATGATATGGAGTCTCCATGTTGGAAGCTCGGTCGCTTCCATCTTCCTTCCACTGCATGCTCTGCTTGACACTCCTTTGCCGATACGTTAGCTACGAAGCACATGCTTTCGATATACATCCACATAGATTACTATCATGGCACCGCACTCTTCTACAGAGCTGTCTCGGTCTGGAAAACAGCAGGAGCGCGTCACAATTGCTTTTCTCGTCCTAGCATGGCTCTTCATTCTGCTTCGGATATGGACGAGAACGTGTGTCATCTCGAATTTTGGCTGGGGTGAGTAATGTGTTGTGCTTATACATTTGAATGGACGCTGATCTGGTATGCGACGGCATAGACGACTCGACTATGATATTGGCGGGTGTTAGTACTTATAATGGATTTCAATAAGATACTAAAGCTAACGGCTGGTTATAGATGATGTTTACAGTGTATTGCGCTGCTACGCTGTACATTGAAGCAAATGGCGGAGGAACGCACATAACCGATGTAGCACATCTGCAATTACTCACCAAGGTATTAACTATCAACTTCCATGGAGATTTCTCTAGCTGACCATATCAAAGTGGGTTGTCGTGAGCGAAGCCTTGTATCTAATCGCCATGATGACAATCAAGATCTCCCTCGGTATCTTCTTCGCACGTATCGTCATCAAGCCCTGGCATTTTGTACTCATCTACATCAACGTCGGAGTCAACATCGTCTCTTCAATCGCATCATTCTTCTACTGTATTTTTCGCTGCGGGGCGAACGTCGACCAATACGTCCTGCAACAACTACAAAATAAGTGTACTTCACAGACGTTGGACCTTTTTGTTGCATACCAGTCAGCTTCCTTCAACACTTTAACGGACTTGGTATTTCTAGTCCTTCCAATAATCATCCTCTGGAACTCCAACATGGACCGGAAATCGAAGATCTCAGTTGGCTTCATCCTGTGCCTTGCCGCACTGTCAGTTTCCCCTCGAGCATTACCCCCGCCACTACAGTACGCTAACTGAACATTCGCAGTGGCTGCATCTGCTCAATAATCCGCTTCCGCTACGTAGCCGGTCTCACTGAAGTTGACGATTTCTTCTGGAACGCTGTAAACATCTCCATCTGGTCTACCATCGAAGCCGGCGCCAGTCTCATTGCAGGCTGTCTCGCCACGCTCCGACCCTTTCTCAAACGCGTCATCAAACTTGCCCGCGAGGGAAGCGGCGTTGGGAATTGCATCAACAAAATATCCAAGTCAGTGCGCTCAGGGTCATCGGCGGTTCAGAGTTCAAATGCTAGTTCCACGCCACATCTTACTGCGACGAATTCGAACCCGAGAAGAGAGGTGCAGAGGAAGAACAGGGGACACAGAGAGACAATGGACACCGATGATCCTGACTTCATGGAGTTTCTTGCGCTGCCGGGAAACGAGGTCATCGCGTTGGATGAGGATCCTGGGCGCGAGCGTAAGAGTACAGAGTTGATATTGAGCAAGGAGGAAGATGAGACGGCTTCAGAACTCCCGTGGCCGCAACGACCAGATGCTGTTGTAGAGGGGCGGAGGGAGAGGAGACGGCAAACAGGGCATACGAGTTGGTCGAGGAGGAGGGGAAGCAGCAGGGCGGCCGAGAGACGGCTTTCTGCGCCTGGTCCGACGATTGTCGAAGATTATAAAGATGCTGAGGTTTAGCTATTATACTGTAATAGTACGAACGAATACAAAGCATCACAAACACACATTACTCAGAGTATAAACAAAGACCTCTCGTCAATCTCAATATTTGTTATATACAATCCATCTCAAAAAGGCGGTGGGTTCAGGTCTAAGCCTTCCACAGTCAGTTTGAAGCTATCAGATCTGGAGTAACTGCCCCCAACGTCTAGGTCTAATCTGCCTCTCTCGCAATCCTCAAAATCTACGTCGGCCATCAGCAGTTCATCTTCCTTCTCCCAGACAGGTCCAGCGAGAACGTCGCCAAGTGGTGATACGATCATTGAGCCGCCGCGAGATACGAACTCTTCGCCCCCAGCAGAAGACGACTGGGTAGCAGCGAAAGGCTGCTGTTTAGGGCTGAGAGCCTGTGCATCGACGTCCGGTTGTGATGAGGTGTCGATAGCTGAGTCATCCCCGTTCGTCTTGATGGGTAGACAGATTTCATGTCCCTCTTCCGTTCTGGTGATTGTGCTCTTGCGTCTTCCACTTCCGGTGGGCTGTTCTGTCCGGGTCTGGGCCACGCTTTGAGCACTATTCTGCGTCTGAGGAGCATTTCCTTTCTTCCCTCCTGTTATCCACTCGGGGAGGTGCTTCTTCTTGACACACTGGTTCGAACTGAGCACAAAGCAGCGGCCCTCACAGCCCACCGTTCTCATCAGGCTTGCCCACGCATCCCTCGCGTCTGCTGTAGGTGCAAGCCACAGATTGACATTCTGAGCATACAAGCTCTGTCGCAGCAGCGGCATGTAGTTCTCCCAGCAAATTGCACTTCCCATTGTCAATCTCACACCCTTGATCACCGTCGTAACCGCCCTCAGCGTACTCGCTGCTCCCTGACCCCAAATCAACCGTTCCGACCCCGTAGGCATAACCTTCCTCCTCTTCCCCAGCACCCCCAACTTCGGACACACAAACACAACCCCGCAATACAGCGTGCCACCACTCTTTTCCACGAGGCCAGTCACAACAAAGACCCCCGTCTCCCTCGCAATCCTCTCCAATTCCTCTCTTGTCCCATCGCCACGGTATTCCTTTCCGCGAGGCAGTTCCAACTTGCGGTCTAGCCAATCCGTCCCAGCGCCCGCAGGTGTGTCGCCGAGATCGACAGCATCGTGGAAATAGGCGAGGAATTGGTCGCGGCCGGATGGAGCGCGAGCGCCAACTGCAGCGCCAAACGAACAAGTGCGAGGATATCCGCCGAGATAGGCTTCAGGGAAGAGCAGTACATCGACGCCCAAGGAGGCGGCGCGCTTGGTGGTAGCTTCGAGGGCGACGAGGGTTTCGGCGGTGGTGGACAGGGTGCGACTTTGCGCTGAGGCAAGCTTGAGGAGCTGGGGCATGGCTGATGGTGATGGAAGAGGGGTATGACGTAGCTTTGCGGTTACAAGGGTTGGTGAGGAGGATGTGTGGACGGAAACTGTAGTACCACCGATAGGACTCAGGATAAGCATCTATATATACTATTCCAGAATCGAGTCTAGTCTTTGTGAGTTAAGCCACTGTCAAAGTATTCCGCAGGGAAATGGTAGCTCCGAGGTAGCCCAGGTGGGTTTGGAGCTTCCCCGCTCACCCCACCTCAGCTCAGATATGCATCTTGGAAGTACGTAAAGTAGCAATTATAAACGCATTGATGCACAAAGTTCCTGGGAAATGGTTCACTTCGTTCCAATTGCAAGCAGTTAATATCTTCGGAGAGATTATCAGGATCGGTTATGGAGTCAATCATAGACGTTTGTCATGGTGTGTCTCCCGCTGAGTAGTCTTGCAGGATGAAGAGAAACTGCGTTGTCGAGGCGCATTCGACGTCAGCAATTGGCCCCAAGGTGGCTGTATTTCATGAATGACTAGGTACCGGTTCAATGTAGGTCATGGGTACGTGAGCCGAATAGGTCAGAAGTGTGCATAATGAAATGGCTTCGGTCCACTGTGTTCCGTAGACCCTCGATCTTCCCCGTATCGAGACTCAAATAACTTGTTTGGACAGCGCCGTCGACTATAGCGTCTCTGCTCAGTGGTGTTTTAATTCTAGATGTTCCTCTTCTCCTGCCCCACTGTAAATCTACTCTGAAAGATCTGCTATGGAGTAAATAAAGCACTACCATATGGTACCTAGACACACGAGTCAGTAACACAAGCGAGTCGCCTACCAAGACCACACTAAAATGTATACTCCGCGCAATAGTACAACATCATACTAGATAGTAACGTATATTCTTGATCTATTCGATTTAGAACCAGTATATCAGTAAGCGGTATTGCCCATGAAATAGTTGTCAATTACGTCACGTATGTCAATCCCATTGCTAAGCTGTCCCATCTTTCGTCCACCACACTCCACCGTTCCACCCACACTAGTAAAAACGTGATTTCCGTATTCCTTATCAAGTCACGACTTTTCAACCCTCAACAAAAAACAAACCGACCATATTCCCAATAAATCACCAGGAGATATCCCGTTAACAACCACCCCACCAAGGCCAAACCCTTCATACATGACCATACCACGCACCATGACATCCCCCCAACCCCCAACCCTAGAGTCCCACCTCTCCACCCTCTTCCAAGACTCCCCAGCAACACACACCCAACTCCGCACATCCGTCCTCCCCTCTCTCCTCCAATCCATCGGCGAAATCGCCTCGACCCTGCGCTCCTCCCCCACAGTCTCCCAAGTCGGCACCGCCAACGCCTTCGGCGACGACCAACTCAACGTCGACGTCCTCGCAGAATCGCACCTCCGCAACGCCATCTCAGCCACGCCCTCCATTGTAACCGCAAGCAGCGAAGAGGACCCAGTCGAGCGCTCAAAACCCCAACTGGACGGCAAAAACGGTGAGGTCTACACGCTTGCTTTTGACCCCTTGGACGGCTCGAGCATCATCGCGCCAAATTGGAGCGTGGGCGCCATCCTCGGTCTCTGGACCGGTCCCTCTGCCCTCAATGTCTCGCCGGAAACCTGCCAAATCGCGAGTATCCTGGGTGTGTTTGGGCCCCGCACCACGGCCATTGTAGCACTGCGGATTCCAGGCGCAGTGGGGCCAACGTGCTTTGAAGTCGGCTTTTCCCCACTCAAAGCGAACAACGGACTCTATGCGCTGGACGTTGTGCGGGAAAACGTCCAGCTACATGCTCCGCCGTTTGAGACGCGGTATTTTGCGCCGGCTAATATGCGCGCTGCGGCGGAGGATGAGCGGTATAGCGAGCTGATTTCGCGGTTTATACAGGATAGGTATACGTTGCGGTATAGTGGGGGTTTGGTGCCGGATGTGGTGCATGCGTTGGTCAAGGGCCATGGCGTGTATGTTTCCCCTGTTACACAGAAGAGCAAGGCCAAGTTGAGGAGACTGTATGAATTGGCACCTGTTGCCTTGGTGGTAGAGTGTGCTGGGGGACTGGCAATTGATGCAGCAACCGGGGAGAGGATTCTAGGGCGGGAAGTGCGGGATACTGATGAGAGGGGTGGGTTGGTGTGTGGTAATAAGGAGGAGGTTGAGTTTGTACGGGAGAAGATGATGGCTTAGGAGAGTATTGAGCGAGGTTTGTGTGTTCTCGGTTCTATCGTGAGGCACCCTGCTGTATCCCAGGACTTCCTCAGGTATTCTGGTGGGTTTTATAAGGTGGCTAGGCGGTTACAGCGTAACGGTGGGTCGATATTGAATCCCTACACATGAGCGAAGAGCATGTAACAAATACAGCCATACAAACATCAATACCTTCATTGCCCTCTGCCCACATCTACACCCATATCATACTATGCATCCTCGTTATTAGAATACAGCTGTATCTTGATAGCAAGTACTTATCATAAGCAACAATGTCTATTGGCGATGTCACGGGCAAGATTATGTGAGTGTGCCACATATGTCATTGATATTTACACGACGACGAATACCGACGACGCTAATATTGATGACAAGTGACATCAGTGAAGCAGCATGTCTGATCCCATCCATATCGGAACCGCCTTCCATTCAATCATCTGTGAAAGCAGACCGTCGATCCATTCGCCATGTTCATCTCGAAACCTCCTTCCATCACATAAACCATAAAAAAGACCATGCATTCACCATTATACGCCAATGTCCTTCTCCCAGATAACCCAACCCCCCATTTCCCCCTTCTATTTTGAAGGTGGAAAGGCAAGAAGGAAGGAAGAAAGAAAAGAAAAAGGAAAAGAAAAAAAAAGAGAAAAAAGGGAAGAGAAAGAGAAAGTAACTCCGAAGAGTCATACGCACCGAGGGCTTAGAACTTGGAGGCAGCAGCCCCCCAAAGAGAGTTGTAGATCTTGTCGACAACGTACGAGGCGCGGATAGTGCGCTCGTTGAACCTGCGACCATTAAGGCCTTGCAGAGCTTTCTCGCCGCCAGAGACAGAGTCAAACTTGACGTAGATGTCGCCCTCGGTGTTGGGGTCGATTGCGATGTGGACGACCTTGCCGTACTTCTTGTCGCATTCGGTCTTGATCTCAATCTCGAGACCCTTGACCCAGTTGACGCCCCAGGTCTTCTGTTCCCTAGGAAAAGTGTCAGCTTGGATACTGGCCTGTGGGGAGGTAAAGCCATACTCGTCAGCGTCAAAAGCGTTCTCGATCTTGACACACCTGGACGCCATGGGCTGGTCGACGATGGGCGCGCGAGGCTTGCTGACAACGGGCTGGGCGCCATTCTTCGCTACCTCGGGACCATCGCGACGAGCTAGAGCGTCCATTAGCTTACTACGGTCGTAAGTCTTGAAGTTGACACCAGCGACGTCCGTATCGTCGAGGGCGGAGGCGCCGCTGACACCACGGTCGTCCTTGCTGTGGGTGCGGTCGAAGACGCCACCCGAGCCGCCGGCGTAAGCACCACGGCCGCCAGCTCCACTGAATGCTGAGCCCTGGTAGGTCTGAGCCTGTTGGGTGAAAGTGCGCAGAAGGTTAGCAGTCGACTCGGGAGTGAATTTGTCGTTGCCGAGACCAACACGGATCTGGCGACCAGCAAGCTCGAAACCGTTCATCTCTGCAAGCGCATCTTTAGCGTGGGTAGGATCAACAAATCTATAGCGTTGTTAGTAACGTACTGGTAAAAGGGAACAAGTGGACTTACTGAACGAATCCATAACCCTTGGATCGGCCTGGGTTCAACTCATCGCGCTGCAGGATGACCTGCTCGAGCTCACCGTAGGGTGAGAAGATCTCTTGGAGATCCTTCTCAGTCACACTAAAGTGGATGTTACCAACATAGAGACGATGAAAGGGGGCACCGTTGGCACCGGGAACGGCTCCACCCTCGGAGGGGCGGGCAGCGCGGTTCTTCTCGGCTTCAGTAAGCTGGGCGATGATGGGAACGCCCTTGAGCCTCTGGCCCGTCAGCTCTAGTGCTTTAGGGACGGCCTCTTCCTCTTCGAACTCAACGTAGCCGACACTGTTCAAGGGGTCAGTTATGGTTGTGGTTACTGGGACGGCAGGTACGGACCCTTTGGAACGTCCAGTGACACGATCCTTGACGATCTGAGCCTCAACAACAGGGCCGACGGTCTCGAAGAACTGGCGCAGGTGACGGGTCTCGGCGCGCTGGGAGATCTGCTGCACGAAGATGGTGCGTTTGTCACGGTCGTCCTCTGTCACTTCGGGCACAGGTGTCTTGCCAGCGCGACGGCCTCCGCGGCGGTCATCTCCATCATTGCGACGGGGAGGAGAGCGCTTGCGCGTGAAATTGTCGTCGCCACGGTCACGGCGGGGTGAACGAGAGCGCATGGCACGGCCTCCTCCACTGTAGTAGTCACCGCCGCCACGGTCCCTGCGGCCTCCACGGTATCGGTCGCGCGAGCTGCTGCGACGGGGTCTATCACGGTCTTCATCTGTGTCAGCACCTGCTTTGCTCGATCGAGCACGGCTCCCATCATTTCGGCGGTGGTCTCGGTCGCGGCTCCTGCGCCGGCCGCCATTGGACTCACGATAACGGTCTCTGCTCCTGGCGCGGTCGTGGCGACCACTGGGGCGGTCACGGTCGTCGCGGCGGCTGCCGGGGCGGCTGTCGGGGTCGCGTGCCTCGCTGCTCGCCTTGGTCTCGGCGTCTTTCTTCTCAACCTCGCGCTGAGCCTCCTCGAGGAGGGCGTCGACGGCGTCGTACGTGGACATGGCGTTGGGCGAGTCCTAGCTCTTGATAAGTGTGCCTGGCGGAAGTGATGTGGTGCGCGCAGTCACTGCAATGGGCAAGTGCTTGCGGCGAGCTTGACGCTCTGATACGATGTTCAACTGCGGTACTGAGCCGGCACGACAACAAGACAGCTGTCACTGCAAGCGATGCTAGCTGACGATTCGACTGTCTGGAAGTGATCGCGCGCGGAAACGGTATGCTTGACTGAAGCTTTGCGGTTGCCCACAAGTTGTTGTGGTTGTGAGTGTAGAGGCGAGCGAGGTGAGAGGCTGGCTGGCCAGGATTTCTAGTCGGGGTCGGCGTCTTGGCAAAACAATGGCGGCGGCGGTCACGTGTGGCAGCAAACGGCCTGCCTGTGTGGAGCTCCACCTTGGCGGGGCTGTCCGGGACGGGAAGGAACACAATCCAGCGCTGCGATGCTGATAGGTATGGTATATTGATTACGATTACTCTAAAAAGTGAATGGCGTCTTTGGTGCTCCTGCCCGCATTCACCGACGCTGCTGCATCTGCTAAACGAGTGTGAGTGTACACACTGGGCTGCCATCTCAAAACGCCCTTTAATGCCTGTCTACGCATACCTAGTCATGTCAATAATGAGCAGTCAGACGCCGACTTATGTCGACTTGATGACCTTGGATTGTGCCATGTCCAACTCCGTGCCAAACACCCAGTCCCAGAAGCGGCTGGTCACGCCAAAGCCGTTTTGATAGTCAGCAAAGTGGTGCTTGAGATGGTACTTCTTGAGCTGTTGGTAGTATGGAGGAAGCCTTTGTGGTGTTAGCAGTCTTCCTACAACGAACAAGCGGGTTGGCCTACTTCTGGTGGTGGAGGAAGTAATGCGTCATATCGTAGCAAGTGTAGCCAAAGATACCTCCACAGTACGCAGCCAAAGCCGCATACCAGTTCCATGAGATGATTGCGTGTGCAAGCTTCCAGAACGGTGCTGCCAACACGACAAACAATGTCGGGGGCATCACAAGCCTGTACTTGTCCATTGGGAGGTAGTGGTGGATGCCGTGGAGAAGGAAGTGGAGGGTGAGGGCAACACGGTTGTTGGGAAGATGGCTACCAGGTGTTAGTAGCGATTCCTTCGTGCACAGTTGACAAAGACTTACTCGTCCAAGTGAAACAAGCATCGATGTAGGACGTATTCCACAATTGTCCAGAACCCCAGCCCGAAGACCCAGTAGCCCGCGAGAGTTGGCGCAGACCCCAGGCCGAGGAAAGCTACCGTTGTCCCGTATGTTACGCAAGGCCACCACAGTGTAGGCACAACCCACCACGGCGTCTTGCTGAGAGGCTCAAGGAAGTTTCCAAACAGAGGCGCCGAGTCACCTCCCTTGTAGTGGCGCGGTCTGTGGACTTGCTCCAGGTAAAAGTCTTTCTCGAAACCGCCGTTCCAAACTTGCATCAACAGAGGCCTGCTCAGGTCGAGGAACTTGTGCTCCTTGTAGTCCTTGCTCGGGTCCGTCTCTTTGGAAAGGTCTTCCTCAGACGACATGCCAGTGGCAGCGTACAGCGGCTTGCCCTCTTGTGACATGCCCTTGAGCTCAATGGTGCCCACCTCCGTAGGTGGCAAAGGAAGAATTTCTGCGGGCTTGGAGCTCTTCACAGCACCATTTATGACCGGCTCGGTCGCCATGAAGCCAACAAGACTCTCCTCTAGGATCTCGTATGCCGAGTCGGAATGGGTGTGTGACTGCTCATCCTTTAGGATAGCTTCGATGTCCTTTCCCGCATATTCGAGAATGAATTCTGGACCGCCAGGGTGACCCTCCAGAAAGTCGGTGACATCGTAGACCTTGGTACCGATGGTAACATAGCAGGACTGCTCGGTGTTGTGGGCGCGTACTTCAGCAGTCGGAATCGTCGGAAGGGTGCGGCCCGGCATGGTTGTGGTTGTAGACATGCAGACTGTATTATGTAGAGGTAGAGGATGCGCTGCGTGTAGCGGGGGCCTGATTCGCGTGTAATGGGGAGTGGTCGGAGATTATTTTCGAGGTTGCGGCTGGTCTCGAGGGGCGATGTCAAGACGTACGAAGATGGCGACAAATTATCGTTAGGCAAGGGAAGCCGCAAGCTACATAAAACCCTGCAGGTGTGGAGAAGGAGCGTAAAGGGTAGGGTGAGTGATGATGTGGCAGGATATTGACCTGGGCAGCAGGAAGAATGTAAAGGTACTGTGTAGGGTATGTACAGTGAAGTACAGTGGGAATTATCAGGAGATGGCCAAGAGATGGCTCACCGCGCGCCGATCTCACCACCGGCAGCTAATGGTGGCGAGACCAGCGCTGGAGGCAGCATTTGCACCCCCGACTTCCGAACAGGTCGGCGAAAATACACTTTGCGAAAAGGGGATGCAATCTCTTTGCTGCCCGACAAATGCCGTCATGACTTTTCGATGCAGCACATAGACTACCATGCTCTGTTACAGTCTATGATTTTGAATGCGAATCTCCATCCGAGCTTGTTCATCAGGTCATCGCATCGTCCACATCTTGGCCGAATTTCAGCGCAATGTGTATCTTCTTAGGAGTACCATGTATCTACTACAGCGTACTTGGACGTGCTATCAACAAGTCCTGCCGGCAGCTCGACGACGACAACCATGCGACCTGACGAGAGATTCAAAGTGAAGGGTCGAGGCAATTACTGTCATTTCAAATGAACTTTAAATATCACCTGGGAACCTCTGCGCAGATTCCAAAGCGATTCCTCAACTTACGGCTCCACAACGACAGACTGTCACGAGAGATGTCTGCTATTCTGATCAAAACGTCCGCGCGGCTGCAAGACCACCCGCCAGGAAAACACAATCATCAATTGCAAAGTAGGAGAAGCGCGGGATATCGTATCGCTCAACATCTCGAAGCAGACCGACGTAGAATACCAGGTACCTTCCAAGGTTGGTCCGTTTTAGATTGACGCTGGCATCCGCCACGACAGGCTCTCAGCCTCCCTGGACCCTGGCTTGCAGGGGAGGGAAGTTGCGTCACCAGCGACTGTGACCAAGGTGTGGCTGCCTCACAATGTCAATCATCGACCCTTTCGTCGCAATGTTTCTTGATTGTGTACTAGGCCTTCAACATGCTCCACCTCCGCATCTTCCTTCACAAAAGCTCACGACTCCGCGGGCCTGGAGCCTCACACCTCGATCCTAGTCCTTATCCTTTGACAGCTTATACTCTACCAACACCGCGCTCAGCGAATCCTATGCGCGCAGCCACCTTTCAGCATGCCCACTCTTCCTAAGCACTGTCTGTCCATCGCGCAAATATGTACCGCGTTCCTGCTGTTCTCCGAAATAGCTGTTGTAGATGGCGTGCATCACATGGCTATCAAGGCTCCACGCAAGCAAGTACGCCGGAAATTGGACATCACACCTTTGTTGGTCACCAATAATTGTCCTGAGAATATATGGCCAGGCATCTCTACCCAGTCTGGACAGGGACCAAGCGAGAACGGCTTCCAATTGGAGCCTGGGGAGACCAAGAATCAGACAGTGTCGGAGGATTGGCAAGGTCGAGTTTGGGGTCGAACAAATTGCACATTCAATAGTGATGGTTCTGGGCCGGCGTCTGGTAGCGGAAAGGCTTGCTACTCTGGCGACTGCTATGGGAGACTGAATTGCCAGGTTGGAGTGAGTGACTGCTTGCTTTCCTTCGAAGTTTATTGTAACTAATTTGCGTATAGGGTGATGTGCCTGTTTCACTCGCAGAATTCACCTTGGATGCTGGAGATGGCCATACTTACTACGACATCTCCTTAGTCGACGGCTACAACATACCCATCGCAATCGTCTTACAGCCGCTTGAGAATGTCACGCTAGACGATATCCCACCGAATTTAACAAATCCATCATGTCAAGGAACCGATGGACTTCTAGCACCACAGGGCTACGATCCATACCCCGAGCATCCCAACTTTCTGCGGACCAATTCCTCTTTTGCGCTTCCCTGGGAGGAGAAGGTAGACGAGAACGAGATCTCCCGCTGGTGTCCATGGGATCTGCAACAGTCGCCTCCCGATAAGCCAGGAGACGGTGTCTACCCTTATCCTGACGACAACATCAAGAGGCCACTATTTAATCCCTGTTTCTCTGCATGCGCAAAGAACAACCAGCCAAAAGACTGTTGTACTGGGGAATACAATTCGGCTAGCAAGTGCTCGGCAGGTGATTACTCAAAAAATGTGAAGAGGGTTTGCCCTGATGCCTACAGCTTTGGTATGTTCGGCTCTCCGCATCCGTACTTCGTCTGCACCGATGGCTAATGTGAAGACCCACAGCGTTTGACGACCAAACTTCCACATTCATCATCCCTTCTGGAGCAGGCTTTGAAGTCGTGTTCTGCCCAGGCGGTCGCTCAACCAATATCATCGACACCAGCCTTGAGCAGATGCAGGCGCTGTCTCAGCGCGGCAGAGTAGATAAGCAGGCAACACTCATGCTCAGGAAGCGCAGACAGGAAATGTTGGGACGAAATGCCGCAGCTGGACTGGCGCGGTCAAACGGTGTCTTTCTTGCGGCGTGTCTTGTTGTGACCGTATCGTCGTCAGCATTTCTGTTCGGTTGATCGGTCTCGTATTGAACCCGAAAGTTTACTGTTGCCTGCTTGTATAGTTCTATACCCATCTCATGACATCCTGTTATCGCAGCAGCTTTCGCGCGTATTCTTGGTCTGCTGTGTCCTATGGTGGCTATGTGATCTATGAGAATAGCGTAGTCTGATAGGGACGAATTTACAATGCCCCACGAGCGAAGACGATCTGGGAATGAATAGATTGTCCAGGTACCAGTACCGTAGTACACCGAATTAATCGACTAAAAGGGAACCGGAAGGTGACGTCCGCGTCCATGATCATTCATGCATTTAAGGCATGCAGCATTCAGAGCGAAACATGTCAATCCTCGGTGTTCCGGAGGAAATGAGCCTTCTTGTTCGCAGAAGAGGCGTTGTAAGTTGCACGGCACCGCGTACATCCCGTGCGACGTGGGGTTCATTCGCCCGTCAGGCTTCTGGCATGCTTTCAACACCACAACGACTTTCTCCATCAATCACGGAGGGAGGAAATCCGATCACATTGTGACTTTGCCGTAGCTGCGAGTGATCCGCGCGGCGTCTAAACACGGCCTTGGGGCCATATTTCCCGAGTCATGACCCACAAAATGCGAACTTCTAACCCCATGGGTTGCGGAGCTACCTTCCCGTGTACCTTTCTCAGATGACTTCATGTGTGCTTCGAGCTGCTCGAAGCAGCTGAGCACGGCATGCATCGCTCCGAACCAAGTCCACCATATAAAATATCTTCGGCAGAAGTCTGGTCATTTGATTCAAGACGAAGGGTCGTGCCTGCCCGCTGTCACCCACCTACCCCGCTAATCGAACAATTGACATTGACAGCTCGCGCAACGCTTTCTTTCACCCACAGGTCTTGAGCCACAATCACCATGGTGCAAGCGCAGGCACTGAGTGTTCACCGATTGACGGATGGATGGAGTTTCAAGCAGGCCGACGACGAGGCTGAGAAGGCTTGGATGACAGTTAAGAGAGTTCCAACCAACGTTCATCTTGACTTAATTGAGCATGGCAAGTATGTACACCATCATAGGGGAAGGACTGCGCGAATACATGATTAATCGACTGGTAGGATTCCCGATCCTTTCCTTGGATTCAATGAACTTGAGGCAGAGTGGGTGGCGGACAAGGCATGGACATACAAGGTTGCGCTGCCCAAGGTCTCGAAACCAAAGGATGGCGTAGTACATGTATTGACTTTCGATGGCCTTGACACATTTGCGACAGTTGTACTAAATGATCAAATCATCTTGGAAAGCGACAATATGTTCATACCACACCGTCTCGATGTCACCAGCAAGTTAAACCCGGACCAAGAGAATACACTGCAGATCACCTTCAAGTCCGCGCGGTTGGAAGCTATCAAGATCAAGGAAAAGTATCCCGATCACCAATGGGTGGGGTTTAATGGTGACATGGCTAGGCTTGCAGTGAGGAAGGCACAGTATCACTGGGGCTGGGATTGGGGTCCAATACTTAACACTTGCGGTCCTTGGAGGGAGGTACGGTTGGAGACCTATGAGGCACGAATCGATGATCTGCGGGTCGACTACAAGCTTGAAGAGAGTTTGAAGACTGTCCGAGGCACTATCACAACGAAAATTGAAGGCGCATCTGCGAAGAGCGTCATTTTCGCTGTGTATGATGAAGACCAATTGGTATTCAAGGAATCAGCAAATGTCAGTGAGGGCTCAGCCAAGGTCGAGTTCCACGTCAACAATCCGAAACTATGGTTCCCCCATGGCTATGGCGAGCAGCCCTTGTACAAGGTAACAGCGACAGTGTCTGCAGATGATGTGGATCTGCACCAGGCAACGCGAAGGACTGGTTTCCGACGGGGTGAGCTCATTCAAGAGCCCGATGCTATCGGAAAGAGTTTCTACTTCCGCGTTAACGGGGTTGACGTGTTCTGTGGTGGCTCAGACTGGATTCCTGCAGACTCTTTTACGCCAAGGGTTACGGAGGAAAAGTACCGCAAGTGGCTCGAGATGATGGTCGACGGGTACCAGATAATGATACGGATATGGGGTGGTGGAATTTGGGAAGAGGACATATTCTACGACATCTGCGACGAGCTCGGAGTATTGGTATGGCAAGACTTTATGTTTGGCTGTGGCAATTATCCTGCTTTCCCAGAGATTTTGAAATCGATCGAAGCCGAATGCACTGCCAACGTCACTCGTTTACGGCACCACCCCTCGATCATCATTTACGCCGGGAACAACGAGGACTATCAGGTACAAGAATCGTGTGGCTTGACGTATGATTACGAAGACAAGGACCCGGAGAGCTGGCTCAAGACAGACTTTCCTGCACGGTATATATATGAAAAGGCGAGTACTCACCGCGTTCCAGTTAATGTAGGAACCATGCTGACAGAAGTGACGTTAGCTGCTGCCTGAAGTCGTCGCGGCCGAGAGTCCACATGTACCATACCATCCAGGATCGCCATGGGGTGACGGCTTGAAAACTTCAAATCCTACAGTGGGCGACATGCATCAATGGAATGGTAAGCTGCATTCGCATGACTTTGATAGAGTACATCGGACTAATCATGCACGCAGTGTGGCATGGAACACAGGAAAAGTACCAGATTTTCGACACGCTCGGCGGCCGATTCAATAGCGAGTTTGGCATGGAGGCCTTTCCCCACATCGATACCGTTAGATATTGGTGTACAGATCCGGCGCAGTTATACCCCCAAAGTCATATGCTGGACTTTCACAACAAGGCAGACGGACACGAGCGCAGGATAGCGACGTATCTAGTAGAGAATTTCCGCACTAAAACTGATCTGGAGGTACGTTCCGTGGCACATGCTATGTTCTTCCCGGTTCATGGTCAAGAAGCGAACTAGTGAATCCTGATATATTCCGTACCCCTGCTGACAACGAATAGTCGTTCATTCATCTGACGCAACTGTCCCAAGCCGAAGCTTTAATGTTCGGCTACAGAGGGTGGCGACGCCAGTGGGGTCAGAATCGCCATTGCGGTGGTGCGCTGGTCTGGCAACTCAATGACTGCTGGCCAGTCACGTCTTGGTCCATCGTCGATTACTTCCAGCGAAAGAAGCCTGCTTATTATGCGATGCGTCGTGTGCTGGCCCCCATCGCTGTCGCCGTTAAGCGAGCGCACTTCGATTGGAGTGTTGTACATGCGCGAGTGCCCAAAGAGAGTGATTACGAAGTTTGGGTTGCGAGTCAGAAGTTGGAAGATGTGATTGCAACTGTTGAGTTGCGATATATCAACATCAAGAGTGGGAAGGAGATCAAAGAGAAGATTGTTAAGAAGGATGTGAAGCTAGTACCGAATGGCACAACGGATATACTCTCGGGCACAATCGACAACCGGAACGAGGAGCCGCACGTCTTAGCCGTAAGGATATGGGTTGACGGTGAGATTGTCTCGAGAGATGTAGATTGGCCACAGCCTTTGAAGTACCTGGACTTTGAGGATCGCGGCCTGGAAGTGATACCCAAGGGCGATACGATTGTAGTCAAGGCGCAGAAACCTACCAAGGGCCTTGTCTTCGAAGAGCGCTCGGGCGTCCTTGTGCATGACAGCGCTATCGATGTCGTCCCTGGTGATGAACAAATCATCAAAGTGAAGGGCCTGGGCAAGCAGGATCAACCGCTGAGGTGGACATATCTGGGCAAAGACTGAAGGAGATGGGCCTAGAGGATCCAAGTGGAGACGGTGGTGGGAACTTGCACAGTAGCCTGATCGGTGATGATGCCTGTCCAGTAGAGACAAGCACCGCATAGGAATTGAGCATTACAACCAACAACCAGGAGCCCTTTATACTGCATGCTTACCTGGTGCACAATGAAGTTTGCGTGATGAACTGACGCTACTCAGACGCCATAGAGTAGGATAACTTGGAACTCTGCAGCAGTGTCATCATGGCTATAGGCCAGGAAGTGGCAAAATACAAGTCGTTGTACCGGTTCAGGCGATGTCGAGTAGAGTTTTGACACCGGGTATATGTGAGGCTGCTATAGGCTACCCTCGCCCACTTGTCTTGTGCGCAGGCCAAGACATCGATATGAAGCGTCGTCTATCGAACATGGTGGATTCCCAGGATTAATCAATCGCTTGCCGGGTGTTGGCTGGCGCGGGCCTGCAATTGGGGGGGAGGGGTGTCCTTGATGCAACCCAGTCGCATATCACAAACTGGGGTCGCGCACCTACATACATACGTAGTGTGGGTGTGTGTCTTTCCGCCGGCCCAGGCTTGACCTCGACCCGGGCGCTGGATGGGTTGCGCTGGTGTTCATGTCGGCAGAAGCACCTAGCGAAGTGCACATGTGCGCGAGCGCGGCTTGTGCTGGGGCCGGGTGTCGGCTGCTCCTCAACACACACGGTATGTAGTACAGTGCACACATACTGAGGCGACAGGTTGAGGTTTGCATCTAGGTAGGGATCGTCTAGGATTGCAGTGCACCACCGTCTTACTGTGTTCATGTGTACGCCGCTCTCGTCTGACGCTGACACTAATACCACCATACACTGATACTACCCTCCCAAAGCCATGCGATCGAGTCGCAGCGCCCGAAGACGGCGGGAAGGATGGCCCGCACTGCTGAAGGTGAAACAAGGTGCAGTAGTGCTGCCGCACCACGAGTTGTGACGATGAAAGCCATCAATAATCCATGACCATTTTTTTGCGCCTTCTGAAGACCTTCTCGAAGCCACTGTTCAATGTCAATCTCGCTTGGCTTTGCGACGCAATCTTCCCGTCCGCCCGTCTCAACGGTCGCCTGTCTTTTGCTCCTGCTTTAGTCGGTTCCGCGTGCGTGTCGTCAAGGATGACTATAATGCGGGGGTTATAGCCCACCCAACGTCGACCGATTACTCTAGACGGCCAACTCCATCGCTCCGGCTACAGCAGATTCGCCAGTCCATCACAACCTCGTCTGTGCAGGATTATGACGATACAGCTCAGGGTCTGGGAACGAGAGGCGACGTTCCTTTGTCATTACTTCGGGCTGCAGATGACATGCGCACTACCACAACACTACCGGACTCTCTGATATATCCATCCATCCTGGTTCGTCTATTTTCGGTGCCGGCCTCTTCGTATAGCGAACTCTCTGGACCTTTTCGTCGTTACCTATTTGACCGAATAAAAACACCTCGCCGACACACGCGCAACCTCGATCCGACACATGTGTCCATCCTCTCTCACGGCACTAGACCCAAATCTCCAAAATTTCAATCTTTCGATTGTGGAGTAGATCCTCTGTAAACCAGCAGACGCATTTCGCTGCGCGAGTCAACACGACATGTTCCACACCTTCCAGTCGTCAGCCGCCATGCGGTCGCCCCGTGGAGACACGGACAGCTCAGGAAAACCATCCCGGCCGCCAGGCTCACGGCGGATCTCTACCAGCAACGCATGCGTTGAATGCAGAAGACGCAAGATTCGGTGCGATGGAGCGCAGCCCTGTGGACAGTGCCAGTGGTACCAGCACCCGGAGGCATGTGGCTACTCAAAACCTGCGCAAAGGGTCGTTCCAAGCAGAAAGTGAGTCGTTCGCGGCTGGTCAAGCTGCTTGACTAGTACTAAATATTGAGTAGGCTAGTTGACAAACTTTCCAACAACATTGAGCAGTACAAGGCCGTGTTGACGAAGCTGTATGGAGGGAGGAACCTCGAGTCATTGGCAAATCTGCCTAGAGAAGAGCTATTAGAACTCGCCCTATCATCACCATCCATCACATCAACGACTTCTCCGTCAGCGATAGAATCTGTAGCCCTGTCCGATATCCAAGCTGGGTCCGATGGGGCTGAGAGTCTAGAGGCGCTTGAACAAGCTCCACCCGAAGATCCTTACTGGGATGAGGCACGGAAGCACCAGCTCCGTGTCCAAGGTATTTCCGACGATGTCAATGGTCTGTCCATGTCGGTGGACCGCCTCTCATCATATGTCGGAATCTCCTCAATCACAGCAGCACTCAAAGTCATTGTACGATGCGCGCCACAGGCCCGCGTCTTGATTGCGCACAACGGCCAGGAAACCGCACTGCCGAGTCGGGCGGGATCACCTCCGCCCGAACTTGCGGACAACAACCCGCTTACTGTACCATCACCACAACATGGCCAGCAACTCATCGAGGCATTCTTTGACCGGGTACACCCGTTTTTCCCCATGATAGATGAGCGGAAGTTTTGGACCACATACTTGTATGGTGATCGCAAAGACTCTGCATGGCTAGGCCTGCTCAATACCGTCTTCGCCTTGGGCTCACTTTCGTCGTCGACTGCAGATAACGAGGCTCACTATGTGTACTTCACCCGGGCGAGACAGCACGTATCTTTGGAATCTTTCGGAAGCGGTAACTTAGAGGTTCTCCAGACGCTGGCGATCATGAGTGGGTACTACATGCACTATCTGAACAGACCAAATGAGGCACATTCTCTGATGGGTGGCACGCTGCGCATGGCTACTGCACTGGGTCTGCACCGCGAGTACTCTGAACGCAGCGATGCAAATAGACAACTCACAGCGCCTGGTGAGGAGGACTCGATTTCTCCAGAAATGCGGCGGCGCATATGGTGGAGCTTGTTTTGCCTCGATTCATGGGCGTCTACCACCACTGGTCGCCCATCTTTGGGTAGGATGGGACCTTCAATCACAGTGATGAGGCCTGGCACAGCACCGAATGCGGTACGCATCTAAGACATGCCTTTCCCCAGTTGTAGGAATTTACGCTGACGCCCTTATAGGTACAAACGATACCGCCACCAAACAGCCCCCAGTACATTGAACAACTCAAGATCCTCCCCCTCATTCATGCTTCTGCATTCTGCCAAATTGCCACTCGGATACAAGATCGTCTTGTCGAAACACCTTTACTCTCCTTAGCTGAGACGACAGCTTTCGATGCGCAAATCCTCAAATGGCATGAGGAGCTACCTTCCATCCTCTCTGACCTTAACGAACCATGTCCAGATTTCCTTCGTAGAGTACGAACGGTGATGAAATGGCGCTTCCAAAACATCCGTCTTGTACTCCATAGGCCTGTGTTACTCACGACGGCTTTGAGGCGCGGCTCCTGGAACACTCTAACGCCGGAAGAGAAGATCGCGGTTGGCAAGTGTCGCATGATCGCAGCCAAGACAATCGAGGAGCTGAGCCAGGAGTGCATGGCCGACCTGATCTCTGGCTGGAACGCAGTATGGTTCTGCTTCCAGGCCTGTATGGTGCCTCTCGTCTCGCTCTTTAGCGACTCTTCGATACCAGAGGAGGTGAAAAAGTGGAAAGACAGCCTCGAAACTGCGTTGCAGTTCTTTGAAACTGCCAAAGACTGGAGTATCGCCGCCAAGAGGAGTGGAGACGCTGTTACGAGGTTGTATGCAGCATACAAGACCTACGCCTCCACGATGCTCTCACAACCACAAGTTCCCATGCCCATGGTTCAACCTCAGTACCAAGATCACGCCAGCTTCGCAATCCCAGAGACTGTGGCAACACCCACTATACTGAATACACATCAAATGTATCCTCAAGGGCAAACTTCATTCCCATACAATCCGGCGACTCCAACGTGGGCAAACGCAAATGACCCGACCATCCTAAACAACCTCTGGGACGACATGATGTGGGACACAAATCTTCCGGATATGCTAGAGACACCATTTGGGCTGAGCAACGACTGGGAGTATGCATCCGCGGCGCAAGACTCGGGCCTAGGTGGGGCGTGTTGGATGCACGGGAATTGACACGGCTTTGTGATTTTGCCGCTGCGAAATCGAGGTCTGAAGTTGCTCATGCCGATCGCGAGATCGGGCCACGAGACCACACGTGCGGAACGCATGTCGTATATGTACCATGCTGCAGCTCATTGCAATGGTAATACCAAGACAGTTATACACCAGCAGGGCTCTTTTAATTCAATTGGCTTGCCAACGCATCGTTACTGGAGCGGGGATTCTCAAAAGCCCTGAGCTTTGGACATGATCATCACCCGGAAGGATCTCCAACCCTTGAGATGGATGCGCGCATGTATGATGATTGGGTGATTGAGCATGGTTCACGAAGAAGAGAGTGGATATCTATCGGAGCAAAGGAAGAGGATTCTTTGCATGATGATTGATGATGATAATAGCGATGATGAAGGCATGACACAAGGCATTCTTGACTCGACAATGTGGATGTGTGTTGGTCAACTTTTGTCTGGAAAAACAATTCAACAAAATCGAAAGCAAAGTGCGGATCCCCATTCGCTGCTGTACTTGACAGCAATAGCCATCTATAAAATTGGACAAATCCTGGTCCACCCCACTTGCCATGACAGATTACCTGCGGCTCAACCCAGACATCTTTATTATATCCTCTTCCATCATCTCTCCCTGCACACGACGCAGCATTTCGCATTCGCAAGTGTCAAAGTCGCACGCACATTTCAGCAAACTCGTCAATGAACCAAGGGGGCGCCAAGAACGACACCCCCAGATCTTGTTCCCACATGGTGGCTAAATACGCGCACTGCATGAGTAGAACAGGCGGAGCCGCAGTGCATGTGTGTTGAATATGTCGAAGGAACAACACACACAGACACAAACAAATGTATGTCGCTTGTAGCGTGTTGGCATGAACACTGAATAGCCTATATATAAGACTGGTTGCATGGCTATGGGGGGTTTTCACATGGGATGATGCACCCGATGATGCGGAGAAACGGTGATCAGGCTAAAGGAGGGGTGTTGGGAGCAGCGTCGGGGCATGCGAGGATGCTCAAGGTGTGGGGCAAGGGGGTGTGCATGTGAAGATGCTGGGGAAGGGGGGGGGTTGGAGGTTGGGGAATGGGTGATGGGTAGAATGTGGAAGCGAACGATACCGGAATTAACGGCCGTGTGGGGAAGAGCCTAGAGGGAAGAAGGCAGCCAAGGTTAGCGGCAAGTGCTGTGCTTGGCCTGTGGTAGACTGCTTAGTAGGGGAGATTGTACTCTATGCACTGGAGATTGCTTGTCGATCAGGTGGATGCTGGAATTGTGTGTCTTAACTGAGTAAGGATGTTGAAGTACATGTGGCACAGTTGTTGCAGATGTTGATGACGCAACAACGGGGTTGAGCTGGACACGATGGTTATCGATAACACTACATGGACAATGGGAAGCGTGCAGAGACGAGCGAAACCTGCAGTCGCGTGCGCGCTGACAATTGCCGAAGAGAATGTTTGTTTCTTACTTGGAGCGATGGACATTTCTCACGACGACGAAACGAAATGCACCTATCCGCTGTGAAGTCTCCCCACGTGTACGACTGGTTATCTTGGCTGCCACTGTCGATCCCGCCCTGCCACCCCCCCCCCCCCCCCATGTTGGCCACGCCGCCCACGCCCAAGCTCTTTCACCGCAGCCTGACTAAAGTACTTCGTACGGCGGGGTAAGAGATTTTGAGATTGTGTGCGTCAATCGTTCCTCCTCTTTGCCACCACGGCGAGAATAGCACAACCTCGCTGTAAACATGTCGTCCGAACCCGATCTGCACCGGGCGATTTCCATGAAACCACACCCGTTCCACACCCATCCCGATCGTGCAGAACGAACAGTAAGCCCCCACATCCACCTGGGCTCCAGCAGCTCGCATCACCACACTCAGGCCTCGGAGCACTCCAATCGCAACAAAGATGCCAGTAGCACCGCCTTCGAGACTGCCATAGACCATGACCACGACCCCATTGCCCGTCATGTCCCCGTCCGCACCAGCACCTCGGACGACGTCGAACGCCAGTCCCCTCCGGCCTACACACCAGACAACGACCCTTACCGCCTCTCTGCCGCCATCAAGGGCGAGAACGAACTGGCCCTCATCCGCGCCAACACCTCCCGCAAACGCGATGGCTGCGGGCCCATGACGCTCAACACCAAGGCCCGCAGCGCCAAGAAGCTCGAGCAGTTCTACGAAGCCCAAAACGAGAACATTGAACGCCTGCTCAAACCCGTCGACGACCACCGCCGCGACGCAAAAGACGAAGACACGGCCAACCATCTCAAGTACAAAATCGCCGTCATTGGCTCCTTTGCCGCCAACATCATCCTGGCCATTTTACAGCTCTACGCCGCCATATCGTCGGGCTCCCTGTCGCTCTTCACCACCATGGCAGACTCCCTGTTCGACCCGCTGAGCAACCTAACGCTGATCATGTGCAACCGCGCCGTGGCCCGCGTGGACGGCCGGAAATTCCCCTCTGGCAAAGCGCGGATAGAGACCGCAGGCAACCTATCCTTTTGCGCCCTCATGATCACCGTCTCCGTCGTCATCATCGTCGAATCCATCCGTTCATCTGCCGAACACTCGGGGCCCGAGACAAACAACTTCTACCTTCCCTCCGTCATCGCCGTCTCGATTGCCTTTGCGACCAAGTTTAGTCTGTTCTTGTACTGCTGGGCGCTGAGGAACAAGTACAGTCAAGTACGCATTCTGTGGGAGGACCATCGGAATGACTTGTTCATCAATGGATTCGGTGTGTTGACGAGTGTGGGCGGGAGTAAGCTGAAGTGGTGGTTGGATCCCATGGGCGCCATGATACTGAGTTGCTTGATCATCTTTTTGTGGAGTAGGACGGCGTATAGCGAGTTTCAGCTCTTGATTGGGGTTACAGCCGACACGGCCATGTTGCAACATATCACGTATATCTGTCAGTCACCCTCCTTTTTTCCTTTTTCCTCCCCACCCGTTTTTCCAATCCATGTTATGTGGGAATCTCAGATCTGACTATTGTACAGCAATGACGCACTCACCCGCCATCCGACAAATCGACACCGTGCGCGCCTATCACTCTGGCCCCCGCCTCATCGTCGAAGTCGACATTGTCATGGACCCCGAGGAGACGCTGCGCGCGACGCACGATGTCGCCGAGGAACTGCAGATTAAACTGGAGAGTCTGCCAGATGTAGAGAGGGCGTACGTGCACGTTGATTACGAGACGGATCACCGGCCCGAGCACTTTTTGAAAAAGGAGCTGTAGTAGAAGTCGTGGGCCCCGGTTGATTGTACATGAGCATGATTGAATGAAAAACTTTTGCTATGCGTTGTGGGAGTTGGGCAAGACGGTGTGGGACGGCTTGGTTTTTGGCTAGCCATGCCATGTCATATTACTTATCCAACATGCATCTCATTGTAAGAAGAAGCTTGACGAATATCAACTAGACTCGACAAATCCAATTTCTAACCATCCATGTCGTGTACACACATTGCATCATCATCAATCACGACCAAGTCCACACCACACCACACCACACCACAACGACGATTGCCCATCTATGTCTAGTACAGTATAGTATAGTATAGTATAGTAAAAATACAGTATTACATCCAACCCAACTCCACCACGCTTTTTTTCCGTAATGAAACTCCGAAAATCTACAAAACCAAACCTCAGCTAAACAAAGTCACATGAATATGCGTACTTGTAATTACTCATCACGCGCTGACAGCTTTGCTGTTGGCTTTGCTAGTAACTTTTTGCTAGTAGCTTTGCCCGTAGCAATCATCCACTTATATAAATACCTAAAACCCGCCAGCGTGCCACTCATACATGCTAGTCATGGCGACTAGAAACAGCAAAGTTGTTAGCACTCTTCTGCATATGCATATGTTAGCTAGCTTTTCAGATACGCCTGAGTTGGTTTGCCTCTATATGTAGCCCTACGGTCATCCTGCCGTGAGACTTAAAGGGGAGGGGGGGTGTTGGAAGATATGTGCGGGATGCGAGGATGTGATTCTGGGCTGGGGAGTAGGGTCTTGGGTAGAGTGTTTGCTTGGTTGGTTGGGTGGAATGGGATGGGTGTCGAACGGCTGGATGTTAATGATGGTGTTTGGTTCTGCATAGGCATCGCTGTCGTTAAGTTACAGCAGTGTCGATGTAGATATCAACATCACCAAATCAACATCATACAGCGGAAGTAACAAAATGAAAAACACAGGATACCAGGCTAACGACGAGCCAAAGCTAAAGTACTCGAACACATTTCCAACCGTGAATCCGACCGAGTTGGGAGGAATTTGGCACGAACAGCGAATCTGCAGGTTGTAGTAAGGGAGTTGGGCACACTTCCTCGTTCCCCTTGCAAGATCAAAACCTGCCGGCCACATTTCGATATATCAGACTGGACATCCATACCAGCCAATCTCTCACGAGTATATTCACGATTATAGTCACAACTACGATTTTATCATGACCCCGAAAAAAAAAGTCAAACTCCTTATAACCATCCACAACAAACCAAACAAAAAGCAAAAATCTAAGTAGACAGGTAAGAAAACACTACTACCAGCCCCCATTCCCCTTCATTTTCCCCCCCCCCCAAAAAAAAAAAAGAGAAATCACACACCCCCATCATAATCCCCCACACCGATGAACACCCCTAATAACACACCCAGCATGCGGTCCCAACCACACACCAACCGGCCTCCTCCTCTCCCTCGTGACCATCCTCGGAAGCGTGCTCGGCCTCGCACTCGTTTCCCGCCCCAACCCCGAGTTCACAGTCTGGTGCCTCGCCGCCACCGCTCGTCCACGCGCTTCGTTACGCTGTGCACGTTGCACCCGCATGCCGTGCAGTGTTGCTTGCATGGCTTGCATGGCTCGCATGCGAGTTTGTTGTGCTTCGTGGGCGAGGATGAGGCGTTCGAGGGCGAGTAGGCCGGCGTTGTCGGTGTCGGTATTTGCGAGGGCGCCGGAGGGTTGTGAACGGGTGGGTGGTGTCCAGATGGGGAGGTTAGGGTGGATGGATTGGGGTTTGGGGACGGCGGTTGCTGGAATTGGTTGGGGAGGGGTGTGTCGTTGGGGATGGGGATGTGGTTGTCGTGACTCGGGTGTTGGTCGCGAGCGGTTGATCAACCGGATGCGTAGAGGACGTGGCGGAGACTCGTCGTTTGAGTTTGAGTTTGAGTGGCTCGTGGGCGACTCGGTGCTGGTGCTGTGCAGCGGGGAGTGGGAATCCCGTCGGACTATTGTGTTGGTCAGTTTTGAAGGTGAGGTCATTGTGAGAAGATGGTGTGGGACGTACCAAGGGGACGAAACGTGATTCTTCGGGGCGCCATGTTTGCGCTTGTATGCGTTGTATAACGATGTAATACACAGTGATTTATGTAATGAGGTGCCTATAGTCACCGAGATACGATATTGGAAGCTGTGCTTGCGCGTGCGGAGCCTTGTATACTCTTGAAGCTGTGGTTTGGTACAGTGAATACAGTACTGGCGCACCGCTGTACCTCAGGCTCCACGTGACTCGTGTTGGCGATCTTGAGAGTTGAGAGTTGAGAGCTTGTTTATAACTGGGATATAATAGAAGCTTTTGGCGTTGTGGGGGCGGAATTGGATATTGTACGGTTGTTGTTCCTGCCGAAGGAAGTGGTGAAGATGTGGCTGTCGAAATTGAGAAAAGGGACTATCAGCACGAATTAGCATGTTCCAATACGATCCCCATATTGTTGATCGCTTACTGAGTATAACAGGTGTTGAGGCCTTGGTTGGTGCGCCTTTCTAACCACAGCTTGTTATGTGAGGGCGAAGTGATGTCGCGTACGATATGGCCTTCGTACTACCCTCGCTTTCGCAGGATGATCGCAGAGAAGGGTGAATTGGCACCTGATTAGCAAGGCAGCCTCTGGAAGAGTCGGCTCGTTTGAATGGGGGCCTCTGGATGACGCTGGCTTGCGCTGTGACTGTCGTATATCAATATATTGCGAATATCAAGCCGCACACCAGGTCACCTACTGGGCAGTAAGGAGCGGGGTATCGCAGAAGCGGCCAGCGCTACAAGTTGCGCGATGTAAATGTAAAAGGTGAATAGATCAATTGTGAGATGTTATGGCATTATTTGGCCTGATTGGGGAAGGTAGAGGGTGTGGTGATGCTTGGCATGCGCAGCAAAAGTTCACAGACCCTGCGCCGATAACTAGGCATGTGACGTATACTCATGTGTCTGATAACTTTATAGCTTACCGTAGTTTTGGTAGGAAAGTGCATGTGGGTAGCATGCCGCTATAGCCATGTGCACACGTGCATATGCGTCGAGGTAATCATGCTAACCGTTTCGCACCACAGCTTGGCATGTTAGATCGTATCGTGCGAGTATAGATGCGTTTTCATTTGTGGCTATTACAATATTTGGAGTAGGTGTACCATATACTCGGGGTAGGGGCATATTCGCAGGTTTGACGTTAGCGTGTTTGATATTATCGAGTCGTCGCTGTAAATACCGAAGCGGCAACTATCCAGTAGAGTGTACTCGGCATGGCTTCTTTGTCTAGCATTATTTGTAGAGCTATTAAACATGCTTGTTATACAGCGATTAAACTTCAGCAAGCATGTTCAGCGTTCTCGAAAAGTAGTCTCGAGTATCTACCCTATGGATCCCCCCCAAGGCCAACCAGAGGGCCGTATCACGAACCAACCACCACCGCCACTAGCCACACCACTTTTAGAGCTTCGAGTAGTAATAAATTACATTAAAATTAACCTATTGTTAATCAACAAACTGAAAAGCTCCCAATTTCCAAACAACTGCACCATTTCCAAATGTCACCCAATCCCACCGTAGACCATCCACCCGCTAATCAAACGCCTCACACTCTCCTAAATCGCCCTAAGTGGGTTTTGTGAGGGAGAGGGACGGGAAAGTAGTGTGGGGGAGAGGAGGATGGATGAGATATTCTAGGGCGAAAAAGTTAGAGAAGTAGGTAGGACGGTGGAAGGTTCAGGTTCATAGTTAGAGTACTTTGAAGAAAATACAATACCATCGACCCTAAAAAACATCCAGACAAGTCCCTTAATCAAAAAAAAGCTAACATACACTCGACAACTACAATATCAACATCCTAATTAACCAAACAACTATATACCTACACAAAACAATAACCCCAAAATCTTAGACCTAACTAAACGGACTACCCTACCCTCCTCCGACCCTACCCTCCTACACTGACAAGTCCCTAAAACCAAACTACCTACCTACTCAACTCCTTTACTATTACATATCCTTCCTCCTCCCTCTACCTAACCCCTCTGAAAAAGAGTATGGAAAAGTCCTAGCTAACTGTTAGGTATTCCCTACAAACCATTACAAAACCCATATTCGTGCCTCCCTCCCGTGAACAAAACCTTGGGTACTTATACACAATGTACTCGATACATACCTACCTACCTACCTACCTACCACCCTACCATGAAACTTATATCTATACCTACACCTACACTAAAACATCTATATTAAACTAGTAATTAATGTGCATAGTCCTTGCATTAATATTTCTCGCATGTCTTACGATCGTAGTAGCTAGTGATTACACATATTACGTTGTTACTCTAGCCCGAATAAGTCTGCGTGACTAACTACCATCACAACCCTCATATAATCTTGTTAAACTGCACTTATCACAATTTCACAAATTCAAACAAGCAACATCATTCAAAGATAAGCATGTGATCCATTAAACACGATTATAAAACCCCATTGCATAGGTGACAAGCAAAGGTGTGGTATAGACGCCCTATGACATGAAAATACAATTGGGTGTTTGGGGTGTTGAACGGGGACGAATTTCTATTCCTTTTCTCCATGGCAGATGCGTTCTTCTACGCTCCGCCTACAAGACTTCGGGTGCTACATGACTGTTGTGGAGAGGTGCTGTGCGATTCGAGGATATGGAGGGGTGTGTTGCTGGGGCTCGATGTCGCAGCGGACGTGGGCTGCTGGGGCTAGTGCATGCACTTGGGCTGGGGTGTTGGGGGCTCTGACTTGTGCCGTCAGACGTGTGGCATTGCTTGCGATGAGGTCCGTTTGTTACTTCCGCCATTTGAGCTTGATGCATCGTACTCGCAAACAAGGCCAATGGCAGGAGTGTACTGTAGTCTACGGAAGCATGCCGCGTCTGGTGCAAGGTTGGGATTGAGTACGCTTTCATGCATCCAGACGCCATGTACAAGGTGCAGACCGGCTTTGCTGGGGCGGGGGTCCTCAAAAAAGATCTGCGGAGTCTCTTCGCGGGGGCCTTGGGCGCGGGGCGCCTTCTGATGCCTGCCCTTGTGCTGTGTATCTAGTCACTGGTAAGACAACTCTCAGCAAGAGTCAATCAAACATGGTGGCTGAGTCCAGCTACATCAAAGGAGCTGGGAATGGGGGCCACGGATATCAAGGCATTCAGGCCATGACGCCTTGGTTGCCGCCTGAGGGCAGTGGTTAGTTTGATAATAATAATTATATATATATGGAAGGAAGTGGGTGTTGACATCATCAGAATACGGCGAGTTGCTGAGGGGGACGGAGGTAGGGATTGTTGGCTAGCGACGTACCGACTTGACGCTTGATCTGTTCACGTGCCCAGCGTGCGGTGTCTCTGGTTCGGGTGCTGAAATCAGTGTTCGCGCGGGTTTCCCTAGCCATGGCAGTCAGGAAGTCGTGGCGGAAGTACTCCCGGAATTCACCGCTAGGGAATGCTTCGGCGAGATCACTACAGCAGTCAGTACTATATTTCAACCTCACGACACTTTTGAATTAAGCTTACCCGATGACACCGCAGGATGATCGAAGCAGAGACTCCGTGCGGTTTGGATCTTGCTGAATCGTACGCAAAAGATCGAATATCGAGTCGATGAATGGGACGATGAGTTGGCCTAGATGATTAGCACGTTAAAGCTACAGTGGGAAACAAGGGCAACACACTCTTGTTACTGCTCTTCATGGCAACAATGCAACCGTCCCAGGCGTCCATGATACCCTCCCGAAGCGACGTGACATAGTCCATCATTTCGTAGTTGCCATCCGTCGTCAAGGTAACTTGGCCAGCTTGCTGTAGTACCTGAGCGACAACAGGAAGGTAGGTCTCGAAGGCGCCATGGATTGCGTGCGCAATGTCACCGAAACTCTGGAGGATGGCTGGCTTGAGCTGATTACCAAGAGCAGGGCTTCGGAGGTTGTTCAGGAGCGAGTTCATGAAAGCATCGCAGTATGGCTGAACATTTTCGCCTAGCGAACGAGTGATGTCAGCAACGAGGCCAATAGCCATGGAACAAAGAGCGGGCTCTTCTTGGTTGTTCAAAGCGTTGTACAAGAAGGGCGAGAATGCTTCCATGTACTTTTGGAAGTCTTCTTCGAGAGCAGTGGCAATGGACCCAATGGCAGCGAAAACAGTGTCTGGCACACTAGACTTGGGTGGCAGGGATGACAGCAGGCTGAGCAAGATTTGCATGATGCGATCAGCCTGTGGCTTGACGTCGGTCTCCAAGCGTTGGATAATAGACATGACGACGCTGGCCAAACTGGTCTGCATCTCCTCAAGAGTAAGCTTGTCTTCAACATTGACAATCTGCGCCTGAAGCGCCATGGACTTTTCCAAACGCTCGAGAATGACGTTGGAGAGTTCGTTGACTAGAGGCACACTGTCACCAGCAGCGTTGGTGACAAAAGAGTTGAGTACTTCGTAAGCGGCAGTCCTCAGCTGATTGTCCGCATCACCACGTTCGGTGACTGTCAAAAGATGCTGCACGCTCTGTGCAAAATGCGGCGAAAGTGGGTTGCTCTGACACCCGGGCTCTCCTGCGAACCTGTCTGCCAAGTTCATCAATGACCAACAGCAGGACGCAGCCATCTTGGGGTGACTGGAAAGGCCGTTGAACAAGGCGGCAATCAGAGTGGGAAGGTGCTGTTGCGCATCGAGAGCGCTGGGAACAGCCTCGCAGATGCGGCCTAGAGCATATGCTGCGGAATCCTTGACATGCACGTTGGAGTCGTCCATCATACCAATAAGCGTAGGGAGGGCCTGCTTGACAATGGGGTCCAGGACGGTTTCCTCGGGACCCTCCATGATGGCTCCGAACGCCGAGACGGATGCGTCGCGATAGTGCCAGTCTTCTGAGCGAATGTACTTTTCGATGAAAGCAAGGACTGGAGGCATGACGCCACTTCCCACACACTGTGCCCACAGCTGCAGACATTGGTAGGCGGCACGCGAGGTGTTGTACTCGTTGTCATCAGCATCCTCATCCTGCTTGGCAAGCAGTTCGAGCAACACAGGTACGACTTCCTGTGTAGCGACGCGGGCAAAGTTGAAGTATTCCCTCAACTCTGTGGAACCCTCGGCCTGCGCTTGTGAATTGTCATCCTCAATCGCAATCTCCTCCTCACAGACTGTGCACCAGAACTCGACGGCAAGCTTGGCCACGTCCTCCTCTTCACTCTTCATTCCCTGGATGGTGAGACCGAAAAGTGCCTTCTCCATGTAGAAGCGCATCTTGTCGTAGTAGAGGCCCATGATGCGGTTCAGGGTTCCGTACGAGCCTTGCTGAATGCGAGTGTCATCGGCCTGCGTGGCCTCGCAGATGACTTGCATGATGTAGTTGCGCTCGCCTTCATTGTCAAAGTTGGAGCGCACAAACTCGATCGAGTCGCTGAGGGCGTTGATGGCAGCCACACGCACGTCGTTGTTGGTCTCTTCCTTGCGCGCGCCCTGGACGACGGCCGTCAAGATGGCGTTGGAGTGGTGTGCTAGCGCTTCCCGCAGCTCGATGTCATCTGTGTCGCAGACGAAGCCAATGGTGGTGAGCGACGACTGCTTTTGGCTGTCGTTGCCCTGGCCGACATTGTCGACCAAGGTGGGCATGAGCTCCGGCCATTGGTTGCGGGGTATTTCGATGGCGGCAATCGATGCAATGAGCTGGGCAGTCGTTGAGCCGACACCCTTGTTTGGCGTGGCGAGTGTGCGAAGGGCCATGGACTTGACCTCCTGCTTGATGGCGGCGTCGAGGCCCAGCCAGCGTTCCTGGACCTGACGTAACCGGGCATACTCGCGGGCGGTGAAGGCGTTCTTCAGGGCCAGTGCGGCTGCCTGTCGAATCTGTGGCTGTGCTTGTTCATTTGCGAGCTCACTGCCGAGGACGGTGAGGTATTGTGACTACAGGTGAGACACGGCTGTTAGTGGCCATGTTTTGCTGAGGGCGCACGCAGCCCTGGCACTGCGGGGGGGGAACGAGGACGGGATGCACTCACGAAGTTGGAGTCGGCGGCCTGTGTGAGCTGCTGCTCGGCGTTGTTGCGAATCGCCGCGTCTGCAGGGTGCAATCGTCAGTTGAGGCTCGCTGGCCATGGGGGACGGGCAAGGCGGTGCGGGCTACATACCAGCGGCGTAGGTCCCCTCCAACACCTGGTTGATATCCATGATGACAGGAGGGTGGGTCAACGAGTCAACGAGGGGTGTCTGGCGGTGGCAACGAGACTCGGCGGGCGGTGATGGCGGGCGGGGGTTGGCAGGCGTGGGGGAATGGAGGGTGAGAAGAGTTGCAGAGAAAGTTGGAGTGGGTGGTGGTTGTAAGTTAGGGAGGGAATTTGACGAAAGTAGACGAAAGTCGGTCGAGCGTCCACAGGCCTAAATTCACGTGTTGTTGTCCCAAGGGTCTAACTCTGCCCCACTACCGCGCCGGTTGCTTTGGGTGACAGGAAGACTCTTTTTATTTACCAGTGGGCGGCCGCCGGTCAGTAATGGCACGGCAAGCAACAGGTCAAACACGGCCGTTTGAGCGGGCAGGACGGGCGAGGGGAGCCAGGCTGATTTTCTCGTTTGCTCCAGGCACCGTCGACCAGTTCGACCAGTTCGCGGCGCTGCGACAGAGCCAAATGCCCGCCTAGCAACCGCCGCATTGGCTCGCTTGGGCGACGTGCTTTCCCCCCAAGCCTGGAGCTCGTCCCGCCCGCATGCAGCCCTGCGCGGGAACCATGAACCGTGAGACTCGCATCGCCTGCACAGACGCAGGCCCATCACCGAGCATGCACCTACGCGTCTGCAATCCATGCCTTGCGCGACGCTTTGCTGTCTGTCGCTTGTTGCCTGCTGCACCACCCTCTGGCCTGCCGAGCATGCATGTACCTAAATCTGGGGCGCGCATGCCAAGTCCTCCATGCACCATCGTCCATCATGGGGCACCAAAGCATCCATTGCCCTCATCAAGTGTCTAAAGACAAAGAAAGACTTTCAACACGTATAAGAACGGGACATCTTGCAGCAGGAGATTGATAGAACTCGATATTGACAAAGGGAAAACAGCCTCACTGTAGTGTATATCATAATATATGCACATCATTTGCAATTCCATCTTGCCCTTCCACACCAAACGCCGCCTATGCAATAGCTCGCTATGAGGTGCATAATGCTAACCACCGCCACCTGCTTGCTCACCGCCTGCCGGCGCGAGGATCCTCTGCTTCTTGCTTCCTCCAGTCCCGCATCTCCTTTGTACCAAGACTACCCAGCCCTCCCTCACCACGTCTCTCCCACCCCCCTAACCGAACTACCAAGCCTGTAGCATTGTCCGCTCCATCGTTGCTCGACGTCTCCACCGCAAAGCTCACCACGTCTCTCGCAGCCTGCTCGGGTGTCTTGGCCTCCTTCACAATGTCGACTATCTCTTGATCCGAGAGGTGGCCAGACACCCCGTCAGAGCAGAGTATGAGGAACGAGTATTCTGCAGGCGAAATCTCTATCCGTCGTATCTCTGGCTCGGCAGAAACACCCACGCGTTTCGAAGCCATGTCGCCGAATGCACGAGTGTTGGCAAGTCCTGATATGCGCTCTTCCCCAAAAGAGTCGGTCACAAACGCAGCGGCAAAACGCCGGAGGCGTGTGGCTTCTTCGGGGAGCGATGGATGGTGATTCGAAGTCAGTGGAACGGCCAGTCCAGTCGCCGTGTTGCACAGCAGAATTCTAGTGTCACCCACGTGGGCAGTGATGAGCGAGGAGGGCGACGAAGGATGCCAAAACGGCGAGGGGGTAGGCGTGGATATGAGCGCGATGCTGCATGTGCTCCCACCCTTGAAGCGACTGGAGCCACCAATGTTCTTGGTCGTGCGAGAGGGGTGCCCCAGAATGTCATCATCGTTCAGCGCTCTATCGGCTAAAACAGGGTCCTCTTCCTTCTTTCCAACCTGAGCAGCAACAAAGTCGTAGTCCGCTTTAAGAAATGCATACTCGAGCACTGTCTCAATGCCAATACCATCTGTGGCAGTGACCGCGGTGTTGTCTGGGCCCCGCATTGACTTGGCTTCCTTCTCAGCTGGGTGACCTTGACCGCCAGCTGACATGGAGAAGAACTCGGGCTTAAATCTTCTAAAGTAACCCCCTACCAGCTCTTTCCAGTCTTTGACAAGCCGCTGTTCCAGTTCTTCGGCCTTGCGTATGCTATCGGACTGCTTGACGGGGGCAGCACCGTCAATGGCTCCTTCCATCGACTTCGAGCCTGGAAGGGGTAGCTTGCCTTTGGTTCCAGTTGTCGGTGGCTTCAGAGGCTCTGTGCCTGGAGGCGTATGCATCTGGATTGCTTCCAAGCTGTCCTTGTCTTTCTTGACGCGGTCTGACACCGATCCGATGTCCTGGGCTCTTGCGCCGCCTGGCCGCCCGCCGTTCTCTTCCCTCTGGAGGCTGCTCTTGAGCTCGAATTGCTGCATTGCTTTCTCCACGTATTCGTGCAACTGCTCTCTCAGAAAGCCTGAGCACTCAGCACCGCCATGTCCATCGAAGACGCCAAAGTAGAAGACCTGGGGATCTCCGCTTACACTGGGATCAGGGGTGACGTCGTTGCCGTTGGCTGCTCGTCCCGCCCGTGTCAATGACATGGGTCTTCGCTTTGCAAATGCGGGGATGTCGATTGTGCCTGCCTGGAAGGCATCCTCATTGTACGGCCGGGTCCCGCGCGACAACGAGACTCCAAAGTGGTGTTTTGCGCTCTTCAGTGGTATCCGCACAACCGTCATCTCGCGCGAGGTGCCCACCACGGCAGCCGGCGAGCGGTTGGACTTTTGTGCATCGTAGGGCGTGCTCTTGTCGCGTGGAAGCTTGTGGTGTATGCCTGGCTGCGGGCGCGAGTCTGGATGCAGAGACGTCGACGGTATGTGTGTTATAAAGTACTCGTGGAAGCAGCGACGCTGGCCGGCGGACGGGGCTATGGAGGTGGTGGGGAGCTGAGCTGCGGAGCGTCTCGAGGCGTGGGCGCAGATGCCACCAATTGGGGGTCCTCGAGAAGCTCTAGGGAGGTGAAGGGCCGGATTCCACATGTCGTCTCTTGCAGCGAAGGACGCATGGCGTGGGGTCCTGGGCAGCTATGTCATGGTAGGGTAGGGCTGTTTGGGGATATGCACTCCCCCATCGCGCGATCGTCGTTCCGCTGTTCCTGAACCCCAGCCCGCTTTGCCGGAACACAGCCTCATTGGACAGCCACAACGTCATCCCATCCACCTCGGCATCAACTTTCTTCTTGCTCGCAGTCGCCATGTCCTCTGTCGGCTACACACGTGTATGGGATGTGAAACCGGTTTGCCTTTCATGTGCTTGACATTTTATACAAGCAGGCTGCCACCTACCAACTTAGCTGTCACTACATGGCCCAACCTCTTTTCCAAGAAGCTCCCAGGTACTGGTGTACCAAACACACTTCAATTGACTCCATCCAGCCAAAATAGGGACGGTGAGCTATATTGAAACTATTTCAACACCACGTGTGCTTGGTTGGGGGCATATCTCCCACTCTCTCACTAGACTATCCTTAGTCGCGCACTTCCATTGACCCCACTGCCTTAGCCTACACCGCTGAACACTCCAACTGCCTGCAATCTATGTTCTGTTGATTCTGTGGTTATATCAAAGTTCATTTTTCTCACTACTGAAAGGCCTCGAACGGACGACACCTCACGATATGGCCCCGCGTGAGATGGGTGTCCCCCAGACTTACAACACACCCCTATTATAATGCCCCTCTCTCATCAAACACCTGGCAGTACGTCACAACTTTGTCGGGAAGCAGTTCTAATTTCAAGGAGTGCTGTAATTTTCACATTAAGTGGGCAAACCGAGCATCCGGAACCTGTTGTAAGAGAAGGAATTGGCTTCCCGGGATAATGGGTCTGAGCGACCACATGGCTATTTCATGCCGCTGACACCTCCAATAGCTTTGCTTTACAATAAGTCTCTGAATTCGAATGCGGAAACTCGCAATATGCATAATCGAACCCTCAACGTGGTTCCTTCACCTTCCACGAGCAGATACCACGACGAAAAGACGGATGCATTCACATAGCAAGGGAATCCAACATGGCTATATCTCATAACATACTTTCATGCGCAAACTGGTGGTGCACGAACCAAAAACAGCCTTTGCAATCTCCGACGCTACCTAGACCTCTGAGCGTCGCTTCCAACCGATGCACTTCTTCAACATCATGACAACGGCTAAATCAATCTTCTCTGCGCCCCACATGTTCCCGGCTGAGAGCACTTGATATTACGAGAGAAGTGATGCCCATGTGTAGTACAACTTGCTGTTGTGATCACACTAGTCTCTTCAGGTAAGCAGAGCACTCCTCTGCCTACGATCCAAGCATGTTCATTGCCTAATTTTGATAAGATAGTTACAACATCCATAGGCTAGACTGTCAGGCATTGTCGATATATGGGAATCAGTCTCGCCACGTTGCCACGGTATGATAAGCCATGTGGGGGTAGTATCTAGGCACCACATGCACACCGCAGCTATTCTTTCGTATTGTACCAGCTCGGGCATGCAGGCTACAGCACCCACTCAGGGTTGTACAATCGCGACGCAAGCTTGCAACAAGCTCAGTATAATTCAACTCTGCTTCTCATTCGTATTTTTACTGATATACTTCCTCAATATCTCATAAATCTAGTGAAAACGCCCTGCTTCTACTAGGGAGACCTCTCACTTACATATACCGTGAATGTCTTCAGATCTACACCGGCCCTTGTCGTCTTCACCCAGGATACAATCTCGCAACATCGTATTCACTCAGACTTTGGTATTACACCAGCGGTATTTGCAACTAGCGCCATCTGCAGTGGTACAAACGGTATGCTTTATCTACAAACTGCTCGCTTTACTTTCTCCCTTCTTCCTCTTCAACCAACCGCAGTAGCAGCCTCATCGATGCTTTGATTTTCGGAGTTCTCGTGTGCGGGCGTATACTAACATAATCTTTAGTATTGACCATTGGCCTTCGACGGGACCATGGGCGATAATAGGGTTCTTGAACAGCTCAAGTACATACTAGACGACAAGGTACTTTATTTGTGGAAAGTGCACAGCGCACAAAGGCTTACGAGAATTTGCAGATGGACAGCAGACAAGAGCCAGCCAACGACACCATTTTCGACAACCTCTTCAATACCGAATCGCGCTCGGAAACCAACGGCTATGGCACATTCACCGCTCATCATCACATTCATTCGAAGCAGAATAATTCAAATTTCAACCTTCATAATACACCTCTTGCCAACGGAGCTGTCCAACCGATCAACTATTACACGTTCCGATCTCAGCAGCCAACTTTAGCAACTGCGACCACAACACAGACTCTCGACATGGTCTCTCAAATTGACCAGAGCGCTTTTCGGGATCAGCTGTGCGTCTCTCCACATAAAACGTTCATGATTCCAGGCTTAGGACAGACCGGCAACACGTACCAGGGATACATGTCGAACACCCCAGCATCAAGTCAACGCTCATCAGCCAGCCATCAAAACGTGTTCGAAGCCGCAGATCCGTTTGCTCGGCCCGAATTGTAAGTGACATTCACCTGACATAACTGAAACCTACTGACTTAGCCTCCAAAGCAAGCATGGCTATGACCAGATGGCAAATAAATCGAGACACCTGACTATCAAAGACAAAGATGAGCCGAGTATCTCCAAACAGCAACTGCAGCCACAGCGCAATATCATGGAGGATTTGAAGCAACTCCTCGAGCGAGAAATCAAATCCACTTCCAACAAGCCCCCGACTACCGGTGCTTCTTCCACACAGTCCTCTAGCCTCTCCCTCCTCCTCCCTCCTCATCTCGAGCAGCACGCTACAATATCGCCACGCAGGCATAATCCTATCACGGCCCTGCCTATGCATACTATGACATCGATGCAGGCCAGTGGAACACCATCATATCAGCATGCCGACGATATGCCTCTGCTACCCAAGCCCATCTCGCCAACAAGGTTCACTCCACCGACTCGTACACCAACCAAGTTCAATGCACCGGCACAGATGCCCATCAAGCTGAATGGAAAAACTCCTACACCGGTCAAGCCAAACGGTCAGCTCGTAACGCCCAAAAAGACCCATGTACCTTCGACACCAAGACAGTCCACAGGCAAGACCAAAGGTCGTCACCATCGCACTGCAACACCAGAGCAGCGCACAATTCGGGACATGATGGGTGGCAAGCCTGTCTTTACCATGGGCATGAAAGAGCAAGATGATCGGTGCCTATTCTTTGACTTCTTTCAGCAGATCAAGCAATGGGCTACAAACTATACCGTGCATCTCAGATCGCTCAACGCCGAGCAAATTCATGGTCTAGCTACCCACGCTGCCATTGCTGGGCCGTTGGGTGAGCCTTCGAAGCTCGCGATGCTTGTCACCGAGAAAGACATGTTGAACGCCATGGTCGCAAGCATCATTTGCCGCCACGTGGTCACGTACGCACTGGACGAGCATTCCCTTCGTGCAAGCGGACACCCACAAGCAGATGCCTGTGAGGAGCTCGTCTACCGCTGGACCCTTCTCGGCGCCAACGACCACGCTGCAAAGCACGATCTCCTACTCTCCCAACAACAGATCTACACGACCATCAAGGAGGCTCCCGACCACCGAGCCTGGCGCGCAGCCACCGCCTCACGCCTCGCATTTGCGCTGTTGTCCTCGCTGTCCGGTCTCCTCGCCACCAACCTGGCGCCCTCCGCACTCACAGAACGCAACCACATCCTCACCGAGCTCTACGTCAAAGGCTACAGGATCGGCTTCAGGCTGCGCATGTCGGCGAGCCGGTGGTCTTTCCAATGGCCCATGGCCGGTGCAGAGTTTGAGCCCACGGCCATGGTCAACGAGAATCGTACGCTGTATGGCGATATACTTCGCACAATGACGGCGGTTATGAATGAGCCGCAGGCCCATGAGGTTCGCTTTGCGGTGAGCCCTACTGTCGCGAGGAGTGACTTTGGGAGTGGAGAGGAGAAGAGAGTCGTGGCGCATCATGCCATGGTGCATATCACTCGAAAGGGGTGTGCCTGATGCCTGATTGGATAGCCCGGCGGGGGGGGGAAACTACTGGAGATTGGAGACTTTAGAGGAGTGGGGGCCTGAACAGCCAGGCACTTCCTCATAGATCAAATGGCACACTTCACAAATCTTGGAAGTATTTGCATTGCCTGAATTATGTGTTTTGTTTCAACGGCAATTTTTTGCTCTTAATCATGTCTCCTACATTGCGCTTATCTAGGCTACATATCACCACCACACAGTACGTTCTACCTATGGCTCGTGTACTCTGCCCACCTACCACTACCCAACCATCATTATCTCAAGCCACCACCAACCCACACTCATCTAAAGACATCATGATCACCAAACAAACGCCTCATAAACCCAACACATTACACAAAAAGCCTCTTTGGCCGAAATTCTTCCCTCGCACCAACCACCCCAACCCTCTCCCCACTCTGCACCTTCGCCTGTCTCTCACCCACCGTCGCACTCCAGACATCATCCTCAGCTGCAGATGTAGAATCCATAGACCTGTCCTGCGGAGTCAGGACAAAGGTATCAGACACTGAGGGATAGCAACTCTTGTTTGAGTCGAGCGAGGAGACTTTGCTGCGCAGCCCCGTCGCCAGCACGCGAAGCAGGGGCCGCAGAATGGCAATGGAAGCGGCGATGATGCCGGTGCCGGGCTCGGCGGTGGCCCAGATTGTTGCTTTGATTGAACTTGCTGGTGGGGGTTAGTCTGGGGAGGCTGGGGAAAGGGTATGCATGGAGAGATAGAGAGGGTGGGAGGAGGGAGGAGAGATGATATGAGATGGAATGCGTACCCAAAATCCCTTTGCCTCCGTTGAGCGCGAGACCATGCAGATATACCATTCTCATGATACTGCTGACGCTTCCGACTGCGCCGAGCGCCATGACGATGCTCACGCTGATTTTACTCTTGCGATCGAGATCACTGCTTACGAGCACGCTGATCGGAATAAGTACGAAGGTCCAGTCTGCTAGGATGTTGATTGCGCCGTAGAGATAGCCCGTGGCTAGGAGGAACGGGCCCGGGAGGCATTTGGGGCTACCGAGCAGACTGTCGGCGAGTTTGGAGGGATTTCCACATTGAAAGATGGTAATGAGGATGTAGATGAGGCCGTAGACTGTGCTGATAGCGAGGAGGGTGTGGAATATTCGGGTTTGCCAGGGGGCGGTCAGGACGCGGAGGAAGAAGAGGCCGAGGGAGACTTTGAGGAGCGTCGTGCAGAGGATGTAGAAGACTTCTGAGAGTTGGATGTAGATGAGCGTTATGTGTATTGACTCCGGACTGAAGAGTCGCCGTTGTTGGGAGCGGAAGATGAAGACGAAAATGAAGGCGCAGTAGCATGTAAAGAGTAGCTGGGTTGGTCAGCATCTGCTCTGTAGTCACAGATGCAATCGGTATTGCAGAGCCGATTTCACGTACCAGTGTCGCCACAATAGCCGCGTCATCCCAGCCTGGAGACTTTGTAATGCGATAGCGGACCCATAACCGCAGAGCAACAGTCGTATAAGCAAGTGCAAGGAGCGTGATTACCAGGTAATAAGTTAATGTGCCAAGATAGACCAGCTCTTTAGGCTTTGCGCTGTTCATAACGTTCAGCTAATAGACCACCCATACAATACGGAGAGAGTAATTTTGGAAAAGCAAGCACGGCAAGTAGGTAGGTAAATGCTGGCATTAAGAATGTAGGTAGCTTGTTCTCGGTACCAGATATTCCCGTGTAAGGGAGCAAGAGGTTTGGTATGTGTTTGGAAGAAGTGCGGTGATGGTATAGTGGCTTGATTGGCCAGTTGAAACGGTGACGGCTTGGATGTTTGGAACATCCCAAACAACAAAGGTGGTGATGGTACACGCAAGTCAGCTGGGACTCGGCTATGGTGGTCTTGGAGTCCAAGGCAACGTTTGAGACGTGGCTGACCCTATTTGGAAGAGTTTCCCAGGCGTCATGCGCCGAAAAAGCAACCCAAATGATAATCTTCATTCGAGAAAGACTGCTTTGGGCGAATATTGCATAATGGTATAGTTGCTATGAGCGAAATCTGCGTGAACGAGGCCATCGGGATACGCCGAGCAGCGCCACCCTTGAGAACTTTGGCCTGTCTAGACGATGCAATGCCGTCAACGTATTGCCACACTTTCTTGGATGACAGCCTCCATTCGCCTCCCACAGCCTCCGATATTCAGTCACGATCGCGAAAATTGACAGCTCCAGCGAAGTAACAGGGACAACATCTCCTAGTCAGTCCAGCTGCATACTCGATGCGTTACATGGCTGTCACAATGCTCGGCGGATGTCGCAATGGCCGTTCTGTAGGTACGATCTAGCAGTTCGTAGACGGTGTTGACGTTTGGCTAAACATCGCGTGTTTGGAAACCTGCTTGAGGCGTGTTTCATGGTGTGAGTGCCGGCCGGAGCAAGATTCAGACCATTCGACAATTTGTACGATATGCGTATCTGATCATTGTTGTGTCCATCTCTGTGGGACCATGATGCGAAAACCTCCGCTAATGCGATGCTCATGAACGCGAGGTTGAGTTGAGGGACATGCATGTTGTCCGAGCGCAATGCGTGGCTGGGGTCGTCGGCGACCTGGTTTTTCCATCCGGCCGCTAGCGTGACGGCCAGAAATCTTCCTTTGTCTTCGCGACTTCGATCTTTCTTTCTGCTACACCACGAAACATTGTTTTGTGCCGCCAATACACAGCCTATGCCCAGTGCTATGATAACGGCATACCATCGGCCATGTATTTATCTTCAGCCTCGAACAGCGTCGCAAATGCATTGATCTTGCGTTTTTGCGACGTGTTATTCAAGCTCATCGATATGCATTGCTCGCGATTTTGACTAACACCACCACCCGGACTACACAGGGGAACTGCACATGTAGCACAAGGACTTGGTACGTACTCTCACACATTTCCCACATTCCAACATGATGAGACAAGCACAAAATTCACAGACCTGTTCCTAACACCAATGTGGACAACTTTGGCATCAAACATCCCTGACTACACAATTATCTCACCTTTCATGTCTTCCAATACGAGTAGAAACATCTGGCTAATGATTGGACAGTTAAGAGCCGGTATCATGACCCTCAGGACATATTAGGTATATCACATCGCAGCATGACTGCTCATTTGCATGCATTCTTCGAAACAGCACACGCAAGTGTGTCCCGTCGAATCTCTCAGCACGATGGTCTTGTTCAGTGTACTTGACAATGCTACAATGACATCGACAATGCCGAGGTCACTACTACCCGTCTCTCTTTATGTCTGCTTTGACATTTAACACAATGGCATAAACCACCATGGACTTCTACTAGTTATCCTTTGTCTAGTCTAAAATTACATCCTTACAGTCTGCGCTGAAAGAACGCTGTGGGCTCACATATATGGACGCTGTGCACTGACTATGCACAATTTCAGCCTATGAAAATAAGTTCCGAAATGTCTCCCAACACTCCCACTTTGAGGAGATCACCAAGATCACCAGGATTAGCAGGCTATCTACAGGGAACAGATCCTAACATACAGTACCACCATCGATCAAGTCATTCCACGTCCAGAGGTTCTCAACGTAACTCAGTATCTTCTTCTGCGTTACTGACCATGAGTCCAAAAGCTAGACAGGTTGCTACACGCCGTTCCAGCCGCGCAGGTTCGCGACAGTCCAGCTCTTCTGGAGGGCTAGTCAGTCTGCCTGGTGCCGGCACCTCTGCCCTGTTGGGTGACGAGTTCGACTTCAACATTGATCCAGCGCTGCTGCTCGGCGATATCCCTGAGTTCGATGAGTCTTTTTTCGATGATCTTCTAGCTTCTGGCGCTTTCGAGTTGAAGGGTACTGATGCAACCCATGTGCCTGCTAGCAACGTCAATGTGACAAACGCAGAAACCATCAACAGCCGTGGTCAATTATCCTCACCAGGTCTTCAGCACGGTCTTGGGCTCGATCTAGTGCCTGTTAACAGCTCCCAGCAAGAACATCAAGCCCCGCTCTACACAGCGCCCACGGATTCCCAATGGGATGCTAATCTTGCATTGGACTCTCAATACAACGACTTCCACACGGACTCACTTGAGCCATCAACCGGCTTATCCGCACTTCCTAATGGCACTTACTTCCAGCCTCAGCCATCCGCGGGCCACCAGCAGCACGTTTATCCCTCTCCTAGGCAGTGTTACCCTACTCAGCCGTACTACCTCCCGCGTGTGCCCGTTATTGAGCAAACTGGATATACACCATACGAACACCCACATGCCGAGCCACCACAACAAGCTCAATATGGCTTTGCGGGCCTCTACCCATCTCGGCATTGCAGCCGCGAGAAGTTCAAGTCTTTTCAACAAAATCAAAAGTGGGATTGGCCAGAGTCAAGCTCGGATGAGGATGCACCTACCATCAAGCGTCGTCGTCGCAAAGCTCAGCCTGAATTTTCACCCAAGAGCAAGGCTCAACGAGATTCATCACGATCGGATGAATCTCGTCGTCAGTCCTCCATCTTTGACAGCGGTTCGCTCAGCCGGCCGGTAAAGGTCTCGCCTATCCGCGTTGGCCAGAAGCCAAAGAAGCCCGAGGACAAATCTTGGGTTCGCATCAATAGCAGCACCAAGGGTGAGACCACTCGTACAGCTCGCATTAATAAATTCACAGACATTGGCACAAAGTATAAGCACCACCCACTCCCTATCGGCAACTGGCAGTCGTCTTCCGGCTTCAAGTTCGAGTACACTCATCATTTTGGAATGGACGAGTTCAAGAAGCAGTCCATGTCTGCCCGTCAAATCCATGAGTACATTACTGATTACCCCAGCGACTACTTGCGTATTTGGATTCAGCTCACCCCCGGTGACTCTGCGCGTCGGTATGCCTCTGAACCCCACAGCCGCTGTATCTTTGAGCAATGTCCTAATCGTAAATGGGGCGGGAAAGCCACGATTGAAGTCGGCACCTATCGCGTGGCATTCGATGAAAAGCACAAAAAGTATGGCAAAGGTGTCTGCGATCCGTTCGACTGCGTCGGCTATGCACATTTGTACTGTATGGAGCGCTTCCTGGACTTTGCAGGGATCTGCGAGACCGCCGACGTCAAAGTCGACGATCGTTCTGGACTCGACAAGGAACCCAAGGCTGTTGCCGGTTTTTCATTCCTCAACAATAGGCACATGTACGACAAGCTTATTGCTGAGAAGTTTATCAAGGCCGCCCAAGCTGGTGCCCTTGATTGCACCCCGGAGTTTCGCGATTACCCAAACCACTGCGATTATGCTCGGGGCCAACCAAAGCCACATGACAAAACACTGGTGGCCGCATTGTACGAGGCCAATCTGAGCCAGCGCACGCGGTCTCAGATCAAGCAGTTTGTCAATCGTAAGATCCAGCCGGGCGCGTTCCCTATCCACCGCGGTGATCAGGAGATGGCCAACTTGGACAAGATGGTTACAGCCCTCCCGCTCTACCGATCCAATGTCGAGGCTGGTGTGCACGGCGCCGGTGATTTGGCCCTTTACTATGATCGGTTCTTTCCTCTTGCCAACAAGCGCATCAATGATTGCGTGGCGCTCCGGGCCAAGTTCAAACGCGAAGATGATGAGGGTATTGCCCCCACTCGTGCGCGGTCCAAGAAGCGTCGCATCACTGCTGAGGAGTCAGACGACGACTCTGAGGACCGCAGCCATGGTAACAACAACTTGGAGAAAAATGATACCTATCCAGTCCGCCAACCAAGCCCAGTTTTACGCTCCAGCCCACGCAAAAAGCAACGCGTCAACTATGTCGCTGATCCCCTCAGCGAAGAGCAACACGACATCTTTTCCAAGATTCCCCAACTCCTCCCCCAATACAACGCCCAAGCCCCGCCCCAACCGCAAACCTCTCCAACCAAAGCGCCCACACAAGCCCATCCCATATCCCCCAGCCGCCGCACCCCCAACCTCAACCCCTCTCCCCCCGGCACCCGCAACAACAGCTGCAGTCAATTCTTCGCCAACAACCCCGACGTCCTCCCCTTCGACTTCAGCACCCTCGACAACCTCTCTCCCAACACCAGCACCACCACCCCGACCAACCTCTCCCCGCTCCTAAACCTCGACCCCGATCTCGACCCTGCCCTCCACCGCCGCAAATCAAGCTCCCTCTCCACCTTTGCATACACTTCTATTCTCAAATCCCCGCGCAAGCAGAAGCATGGCGTGTTGTCGCCGCTGGCTACCCGTGCGGTGATGGGTACAGCGCGCAATGCGTCGTTTGAGGCACAGCCTGTTAGTTCGAGTAAGCGGTTTCGTGCGGGGGATCCGCCGAGTCATGTTGCGGAGCGTGCTGCTGCTGCTGCTGGTGCGGGGGTGGGGGAACAGGGGGGTAGGCGTAGTAGGCGGATTGCATCTTTGGTTGGAGGGGTTTCGCCGCGTTCGGTGGGACGAGGGGGGAGGCGTTGTGTGTAGAGGATGTGGTTCTGTAGATTGTGAATTGTGCGGTGATGGTGAGAGGTGGGGTGATTTGGATTTGGATCTCGGTGTTAGGTAGATAGGTGGGTGTTTCGGATTTGGACGTTAGGTGGATGGGTGGGTAAATGGATAGATAGTACTAGAATGGTGTGGGAGGGTATGGTGTGATATGGTATGGTCTGGGCGTCTAATCTTTCTCTCTCTCAGCTCTTCACAGTACAAAAGGAATACCATGGCATAGATAAGGAAACCCCTCCAAAAAAAAAAGAAGAACCCCCTGTTTAGATTAATTATATTCCCACTCCAACAAGCAAGCAAGCATACGAAACCATAGACTTTCCAGCTTATTATTAGATTCAATTAAATTAGGGACAGCGTTGGCGCTGGCGTTGTAATTACCTGCCTGCCTGCCTGGGCCAATCTACTACCCAACTGTGTGGGGAAAAAGTAGGAAGAATGTAATTGTAGTTGGGCGATTTTGGAATTTGAAAATTGAAACTTGTTAGTATAAAGAAAGGAAAAGAATCGTTGGTACTGTGTATTAGTTTGTTAGGTTTGTTCGTGTGTGGCTTGTGATTTGGGATATGGGATTCGTGATTTTTGATATGCGGTTGTGATGTTTTGATGAAAGAGAATAGTGTTGTGAATTGTGATGAGAGTGAAAGAGATATGGAGTTTGTGGTTTGTATGCTGTAATTGTACTGTACTGTACTGTGCTGTGCTATACTAATACCATGCTATACCATGCGACTCGAAAACCACGTATATTACTCCAACCATTCCCATACCCATCCACAACCACTGCACCCAGAAAAAAAAACCACATCCTCACCCACCATCCAACAACAAAGCCACAAACATCTCCCAACCAACCAATTGATCACTCACCCCTCGCCCTCGCCATCATCCCTCTCCCTCTCCCTCTCCCTCTCCTCCCCAGGCACATCAAACCCACTAAACTCCAAACTCAACTCCACACCCCTGACCTTCCAAAACCGGGTCCGCGCATCCCCATGGCGATCTACGCTCAGCTCGTCCGGGTACAGGCTGGCGAGGCGGTCGACCTCGGGCCTGGGAATGCGCATGATGCATACGATTTTGACTTCTGGTTTGGTGTTTGGGTCGGCGCTGGTGCTGGTACTGCTGGTGGTGGCGTCGTTGGTGGCGCTGGCGCTGGTGCAGGTGAGTGTGTCTTGCAGGGATAGGCAGAGCCATTCTATTCCCATTTCGCGCTCGAAGCGCAGGAAGGATGTGTAGAGGGGGTGGGTGGTGGGGCGGAGGAAGGAGGTGTAGAGGGGGTGTGTGTTTATGGGTTGGCCGGGGAGGACGGGGGTAGGAGGTGGGATGGTGGCGGCGGTGGGATGGGATGGGGCTGATGGGTTGTGTTGGGCGAAGAGGTGCGTGGTGTTGTTGTTGTTGTTGTTATGTTGCTGGTTGGTGTGTCCGTTGGGGTTGGCGTGGCCTCCATAACTCAGGACGCCTTGGGTGAATTGGATGAATGGGACGGGTGCTGGGGGTGGAGGGGGCGGGGTGTGGTTATTGTGGGTGGTCTGGGGGGCTGCAGCGACGACTGGGGGAGCTTGAGCTGCGAATGGCATGCCGTGGGTTTGTTGCTGCATATGGGCTTGTTGATGTTGGTTTTGAACCAGAGTGTTTTGTAGGGCTTGCAGCTGCAGGCCATGATGCGGCTGCTGTACATGTTGCCCTCCTCCCTGCGCACCGCCACCATTTCCCAGCTGGCCCAGCATTGCCGGCGCGCCCATGCTGCCACATCGCATAAACAGCCATAGATTCTTCAGATTGGGCAAATCCGCCTTCAAGCTCCGCTCGGGGTTCTTGCTGCTCAGGTAACTCGTCCACAGCCGCAAGTCCTTCTCTCGTATGCGAAAGTAGACCGAGGTGATGTTCTGCGAGGCGGGCGAGGCAATGACGCGGAAGATGTTGAGGTCCGAGGGATGGGTGAAGAGCAGCTTGTTTTGGCTGTAGAGAATGGCAACGGCCTCGTTGTAGACCTGGCGGTTGGCGCGCAAGAGGTTGACGTTGACATGATGGCTGACTTTGGCGGGGGGCTTGCCTGGCCAGGAGAAGAGGTAGGGGGCCGTCAGGGCGGCCGTGTAGATGCGGTCGCGCAGTTCGCGGGGCAGCGAGAGCAGCAGCGAAAAGGACAGGTCGTGCACGGCCGGGTGCACAGTCGTCGACGAGGCCGTGGGCATGGTCGAGGGCTGGCTTTGCGACGAATTTCGCAGGCGTGCGGGGCGGCTGGGCGACTGCGGCGGCATGTCCATCATGGTCGTGTCTGAAGAGCTGCTGCTTCCCGACGACGACCGTGAGCGCGACTGAGGCGTCCAAGTACGGGCGGCCATCTCTTGCACGTCCCACGGGAGCCTTGTGGGGTGACGATGGCTATGTAAGAGTACGGTACACGGCGCGTTGGCGCAAGCAAGCGAGCGAGCGGCCTTGGATGTCGCCGTCACCGTGGTAAGGTTAGTGAGTGACTGGCTGTGTCTCTATCGCAGCGCCGTCTACAAGCATAGAAATGATAACGCTGATGTCGCTGATGTCGCGCAATGTACTACAGCCTCGTCGCTACGACACTGAGCCTGAAGTTTATCACGACGAGCAAACGTGGGGCAGTTGCGACATCAAGTACTGTGCCGCCTCGCTGCCTCGAGTGATGTCCCAACTGCTCAGGACGAGACTGCGGCTAGCCTCGTGTCGATCGCCTGTGTACTACCTACCAATCAAGCCTATTTCTTTGTAAACCCTCCAGACATCTTCGACGGGTCGTGCTGATCGTCTGTCCGTGTGCCGTGTCTTTGCATAGAATTTGGGCAATTCCACCGCATGGCCACTACAGGGCTCTTGTCATGTTCGCCGGCGCATTTGTTAGGTGTGGGTGGGGAACCGAGGCACGTCATCCATGTAGACTGGCGGTGGTGCTTGAGTAACAATGTCATCCAATCCACCGAGTTACATGATGGTATGCATTGGACGTGGGCATATAGAGAGAGTACATCTAAGATCTCGATTTCAGACGAATCGCTGGCTCGTCCCCCAGCCTGAGCCTGCGACCGGCCTGCCAATCATTCCGCTCAAATATATACAATTTCGACAAGACCGTGTTGTCGAGGATTATAATTGGCCTGCTCACTGCTCGACGGCTCTCCTCTATCCTGTACATAAGGCTTTCCTCACTCCTGCCTTACCCTAGCATCCTCAACCGCCCGATCCCACTTGTAGAACTTGATATAAACCCCCTCACTTATCGTGATGCAGCTACTCCCCACTGCGCACCCTGCCCAAAGCCCCACGAGCTTGAGATCCTTTGGGAAGCACAAGAAAAGCGCCAGCGGCACCGCAATAACATAGTACACAAACAGGTTGCACCACCCGCCGATGTTCTGTTTACCCAAGCCCCTCAAGACGGCATTGACCAACGCGGTGGTGGAGTCGGCAAACTGGAACGCGGCGAGCAAGGGCAACACGGTGGCGACGATGGAGACGACTTCGGGGTCGCTGGTGAAGGCCTTTGGGAGCACGTTGCGCAAGGCGGTCAGGAACGTGAAGTCGACGAGGCCAATGATCAAAAAGGTCAGCACGTAGGTTTTGGTGGCGGTACGAGCTGCTTTCAAAGAGCCAGCGCCGATGAGGTTGCCTAAGCGTGTGGAGACTGCAACACCAACGCTGAAGGGAACGTGATAGATTGCGACGGCGAGGGTCATGACAATTGACTGAGCAGCCAGATGAGCTGTGGAGAGGTAGCTTGTAGAGAAGGTAAGGATGTCCTGGAAGGGGTTAGTGTTAGTATCTGTATTTGGGGAACAGTGAGCAGAGAAACGTACGAATGCGAGCCACTCAGTCTCGACCATGACGATTCCAGGTACCGCGAGTCTTGCCATTGGTCCCCAATTCGAGAAAGCTGCCTTGGAGAATCCACCCCAGCATTGCAGAGAGTGCGGGTTCACGAACCAGACGTAGATCCAGAGCAGGACTGGTAACAAGTTGTTCGAGATGACTGTCGCTAGTGCCGCGCCGGTAAGATCCCAGTTCAAGACGAATACAAAAACGTAATTTAGTATGATGTTAATAGGCGTAGCAATGAGCAGCACGAAGAGCGAGGCGTTGAACAGCCCCTGGGCTTGTGTAAATCGTTTGCCCTGATCAAGTCCAACGTTAGTGCTCGTGATGGACCAAACTCTTTATTGCACTTACAGCTTCGAATACTGCATACCCTGGGGCACCAGCAAGCAATAGCGATAGATACCATCCTGCAAGATGAGCCAATTCCTTTTCAGGAACCAGTGCTGCGAGAATCCACCCCGAGCACAGCCAAACAGCACCAATTGGCACAGTAACAGCCAACATGAACAGCACCATCCTCTGCAAATGCAATCCAACCATCTCTTTCCGCCCTGAGCCATATGCCTGCGCACACAGCGTATCCAGCGACGTAGCCAGTCCCTCATAAATCGCTAAACCCGTGATATTCGCCGTCATTGTCGCCAAACTAACCGCACCAAGTTCATCCGTGCCAATATGCCCGACCACGAAAATGGTCGTCAGACTGAACGAATACTGAAGCAGATACGTCCCCATCAACGGGACACTATACTTGAACAGCAGTCTTGCTTCCTTGCCCGCCGACGTCTCCAACTCTTCTACCGCCCCATCTTGGCCCAGCAGCCCCTCAATCTCCGCTGGCTCAGGCAGCGTCCCATACTGCTGCTGCTTCGCCAACCCACTCTCCGCACTCAGCAAACCCACACGCTCTTCATTCGTCGTACTAAAGCGTCTCGGTCCGCCCGGCGCATCCATAGTATACGTCTGGCCCCCCGCAATGCAAGGAAACGGAACAATGCCAAATGCTAACGACGAAATGTCATATCCCGTGTATGACGAAAAAGACGAAGGCTCAAGCTGCGACGGATCAACGTGGCTGCGGTGTTGCTTGGGGTTGCAATTGAGGCCGAGGGTCGCTGGAGGAGACAGCTGGGGCCGTGGTGGGGCCTCCCAGCCGTCCTCCGTCAATGGCGTCTGTAGCCGCATGGCGATGACAGCGAAGCTAGACGGGAATTGGAAATGCTGGCCGACGTAGTGAGTGGATTGGTGCCGGCTGTTGCATACTCACACGCACGCGCTTTGCTTTGCGATCGTGCGAGAGCGCGGAAGAATGCCTGAGTGTGGTGTTGGGGGTTTTTTTCTGTTGTGGCTCGAAGAGTTGCAGTTGCAAGTCGCAGTGGTAAGACTGCTTGGTGAACCCACGATGCGCAACTTCCGCACAGGGTATGCTTGCCCTCCATGGATGCGGACGATTCGTTTGTGAACGCAGGTACCATTTGCGGCGGTATTAAAAGGTCAAGGTTCGGAATGAGGAACTGGCGTAGGGGAATGCAGTTGCGTTGGGCGTCAGCAGGATCGGATGCAAGTCCGTTGGCCGTGAGAGCACCAAACTCTCGTGTAGCTTCTGTTAGAACATCCAAGGCTCAAGGTACATGGCGGGGAGTTCTAAAATTGGGTTCATTGTTTGTATGTAGCGAATCTCTAGGATGACTGTCTACCGAAGTTTTGCTTCTATGCTATTCTTCCATACAAGGGCTCGACATGCCATATCCATGATCGACGCATCGCTATAATTGCGAATCTCCCTTGGGCTTCGCCAGTTTCGCAACCTCAGGATCCTTCGTAACCTCATCATAGTCTGGCCGAGGTAGCTCAAACGCCTGTGTAGTACGTCCATAGGTAATACCACCAAGACGCGAGATTGGCTTCATGACCGCCGGCTCAATCAAAACACCCTGCTCATCAATAGCATCTTCTCGCACCCAGAAATTGACGCCCTCAATGAAAGCAGTAACTCCAGTCTTCTTGCCTGGTGTCGCTGGGTTCCTGCCACACGTAATTAGCCTTGTGGTTGTTGCTTGGCAGGATATTCTTGTGTAGATAACTTACTTCGATGTCCACTCTGTTGTACTGATCAACTTCCCTTCGATACTAAACACCGCCTCCTTGACCCTGTCCGGCTTCACATGCGTACTCTTCTCTGCATGGAGTCCGCTCAATGCCCACTCACTCACGCCGGCTGGAGCATTAATACTCGTATAGTTCGCCGCCTCGACATATTCCTCGGTGATAATGTTGATCACGGCCTCCTTCGTATCTAGCAGGTTCTTCAATGTATCCTTGGCTTTGTCCATGCCGCCTGCAAATCCTAGGACGAAGACTGGAGGGTCGTGGTTCACCATGTTGAAGTAAGAGAACGGGGCGAGGTTCGTGGATTTGCCATCTGCACTGATGGTTGATGTGAAGCCAACTGGGCGTGGGATGATGGCGGAAATGAGGAGCTTGTAGTTGTGCACTACAGGGCGGCCTTCAGCATAGGGATCGATCTGGCGATGAGACTTTTGCAGGCTAGAAGGCTCATTGGGACCGTCTCCTGCGGTCCAGTCTGGTTTGGGAGTTTGAGTGTAGTGAAAGCTCGTCGAGTTATCGAAAGGGGGTCGAGATGCTTCGACGGCTTTGAAGTCACCGTGCGGGTTGCGTTTTATCTCTTTCTCTGCATCTAGCTTGCCAGTCGCCATTGTGAGGGATGGAATTGAAAAGTTGGTATCTTTATAAGGACAGGGGAAAGGAGAAGTTTGAAGGTTGAGATTTATTGCTGTGCTGGTGAAAAGATACAACTTGCGTATGTCAATCTAAGATAAAAGTCGGTACTGGAAAGGCGTTCATCAAGCGCAGAACACCTTGACGGCAAACAGCGGGCATAATTCCGGTACTTTAAGCTCGCAGCGGCCGCGGAACGTACACCGAGGCTACTCATCAACCATCGTATGTGCCATTCCGCTTGACGGCTCGGGCGAATGCTGGTGATAACACAAAGATTGGAAGCCAAGACTCACGATGTGTCCTATTGAGGCCAATTCCATCATTGCCTGATACTCAACCTCCATGAATATAAGTCAGCGCTTATAGCCGGAACGCATTTATCTACTGTGCCTGGCTGGTGAGTATCGGATAATAGCGTCACCATGGTAGGTAACTACCCCACCATGCACTCGGAGCTACCCCGCTATGCTGGCTCTATCAACTCCGGAGCCAGAGAACGGTAGGAGGTTGAAGTATTCTGGCGTCGCGTGTCGGAAATGCACAAAAAGGATAGCCAATTACAGGAAGCGATGGATGACCAATTACGATATCTTACAAAATGCAAGAAAGGTGGCCAATGGAATGCATAACATAGTGACCAATGTCAAATTGCAACCAAACCATATGACCGAGAGATAGGATCTAGTTCGACGGCTCGGAGTATTTGGCATCTATTGCACCGCCTGCACTGTTTTCCCAATCCTCCACCAAGCCGCTTCTTCTCTCAACTTTAATCCAAGGACGACTTTGAGCCCTATCTCGACATGTCTTCCGAAGACCCCAAGATGCAGGACTTGGAGATCAGCGATGACTATCAGACGTACAAACTAGGCAACTTCAAGCTCAAGTCCGGTGGGGAGATCCCGGATGCTTTTATTGCATACAAGACACTCGGTGATCCTGCTTTGCCAGCTATCATCTACCCGACGTGGTACTCAGGGCGTGAGTCGACTTGTTACTTCATCATATTTCATAGCTACTGATACGTGCCATAGTGATCTCGGACAACCTCTGGTTGATTGGCAAAGATAAGACGTTGAACCCAGACAAGTACTACATTATCATTCCGGCTCTCTTCGGAAACAGCCAGTCATCTTCACCATCCAATACACCGGGTCTGCGCCCATTTCCAGGAGTCCTCTTCTACGACAACGTAAGGGCACAATATGAGCTAGTCACCAAACATCTCGGAGTAAAGCACGCTCGCGCTGTCCTGGGTTGGTCCATGGGAGCAGGACAGACTTACCAATGGCTAACACAGTACCCCGACTTCATGGATATTGGTGTACCCTTCTGTGGCAGCGCGAAAACGAGTCTGCATAACCAGGTCTTCTTAGAGGGTGTCAAGTCTGCACTATACGCTGCACTTGGGACCAGCTCAGCAGGTGTCTCAAAGCCAGATCTCTTCACTGCGGAGGGCAAGAAGGTGTCCTTCACCTCCGACACGAGAACAGCAGGTCTCAAGGCGCTCGGGCGCGTTTACGCGGGATGGGGCTTCTCGCAAGCCTTCTACCGCGAGAGACTGTATGAGACGTTTCCGACGCTTGGATTCAAGAACCTCGATGACTTCTTGGTCAATTTCTGGGAAGCTTGGGCGCTATCAAAGGACCCGGAGGGCATGTTGGTCATGGCTCATACGTGGCAGGCGGCGGATTGCTCACAGCAGGAGCCGTATAATGGTGACTTCAAGAAGGCGATGGAGGGTATCAAGGCGAAGACGCTGGTACTTCCGGCAAAGACTGATCTCTACTTCCCACCCGAGGACTCTGAGATTGAGGTAGAGAACATGAAGCCAGGTGTTGGTACACTGAAGGTCTTCCCGTCGATCTGGGGCCATTGGGCTGGAGGTGAGTCTACTTCTGCTGACGACTTAGAATGAGCTGCGCTAACTCTAGCAGGGCCTGGCCAATCCACTGAAGACGTCAAATGGCTTGACGATCGTCTGAAGGAGTTCTTCGCGGAGAACTAAGTTTCATCATAGTTGTTGTATTTGTTCGCCCAATTCAATAGTGCCAATCACCTTGAAGCGATCCTTGTAGCCTGTACGTTCAATGACGGAGAGCCTGTCAACATACCAGCTTAAAGCTATAGGTGCAGCGTCCTCGCGGTCTGTCAGGTGTTTGCGGACGCTCTCCCGTATCTCAGCCTGGAGATGCTCCACCGTAGTCTGGCTACGGGCCTGCCCAACGGATAGATGAGGTATGAAAGGGAGAGCGTTGCATTCAGCGAACTCAGCCTGCAGAGCCGCCTGCAGATCCCAAACAGACTGCGCCGTGGGACCTAGCCAAACAGTGTTGCTCTTGCTAGAGTGCTTGAAGTGGCCTGGCGTGTCTGCGTTGAGAGACGTGTGAAATGGTTGGATATTCTTAATCGCACACTGGATGCGGATGCGTAGGTCGTGTTTCAGATGGGCAATTTTTCCACCTTCCTTGTCTTCCGAAATAGTGCTCGGAGAATTGAGAAACGGGTAAAGGAGGTTGATGTGCGGTGGCCATCTTTCGAAATGCCTGTCGTAGAGACGTCGTACTGCCTCTATTGGTGCAGTGATGCTTGGTGGTGGCAACAACACAAGCGCACACTTCTGCGATAGATGGGCTGGCAACTGAAATGCCATGCTGTGTGTGTGCGTGAATGTTGTGAATGTTGTGTAAAGGTGCACTGTGTGAAGGGTGCATGGCCACACGCATAGGGCTGTGGCTGGCCCAGCCACAGTGGAACAGGCGGCTTGGCAGTTCTGTGCTTTCCCAAAGGCCGACGCAACATCCAAAAGTTGCATCCAATCTCTCCGCCAGGCCCAAACCCCGGGAAGGTCGCGTCGCCATGTGGAAGCGCTGAATCCTCTCCTTGCTTCCCCCACCAGGCCGCTGCTCCCGACGATCCCTCGCGACTCGACGCGATAACTGCGACTGCGACTGCGACTGCGACTGCGACTTCCTCGGCACGCCGCCACGCCTCCGAACAGGCGCACTCGTCAGGCTTCACCTTGCATTCTCACCATGGACGGCCCCAAGAACAAGCAGTACGGCGTGACCAGCGCCATCTCTACCGCGGGACCTGGACCGGAAGAGGCCAAGCTCAACGATTCGCTTGTCGAGACATTAACGCGCAAGAATGTCTTTGAGACTCCCGAGGGCAACAAGAAGAGGTATGGGCCTATTATGTATTATATACACAGCACAACTCACCACTAATGCATCATAGGGACGATGTCATCAGACATCTGCAGAATGTCGTGGAGGAGTTTGTCCGCCGCGTCTGCAAGCAAAAGGGCGTGAAACAGGCTGCCATCGACATCGCTGGGGGCAAGGTCTTCACTTTTGGCAGCTACGCCCTTGGAGTCCACGGCCCTACTTCTGATATCGATTCGCTTGTCGTCGTGCCCAAGCAAGTCAGCATCGACGACTTCTTCCGCAACTTCCCCTCCATTTTCAGAGAAATGTCCAAGACCGAGGACATCACTGAGCTGAACCCGGTCGAGGATGCCTTTGTACCTATTATCAAGATGGAGTACCGCGGCGTGAGCATAGATCTGATCTTTGCATCGTTGCCCAAGCTCTCGTCAATACCGCGCGACATGGACACCATCGACAAGAAGAACCTGGACGGTCTCGCGGAGCAGGCAATGCGTAGCGTCAACGGTACCCGTGTCACAAAGGAACTTCTCGCTGCAGTACCACACCCGGGCAGCTTTCGACATGCGCTGAGGGCAATCAAGCTCTGGTCCAATGAACGCGGCATATACGGAGCAGTCTTTGGCTACCCTGGAGGTGTGGCGTGGGCTATCATGGTTGCTCGCATTTGCCAGCTTTATCCGTTTGCGAATGGAGCTACCATTGTCTCCAAGTTCTTCAGTCTGATGCAGAAGTGGTCGTGGCCAAGGCCTGTCTTGTTAAAACATATCGAGGAAGGCGCGATGGGACTTCGCGTATGGAACCCACAGGTAAGGCACTCGGATCGTATGTATCTGCTGTCTACTGACTCAAACAGATCTACCACGGCGACCGATCGCATCTGATGCCCATCATCACACCAGCATTCCCTTCCATGTGCTCCACTCACACCGTCATGCCCTCGACATTGCGAATTATGCAGGAGGAGTTCCAACGAGCCGATCAGATTATGCAACACATCTTCGCAGGCACGAAGAGTTGGGACGCTCTGTTCGAACGACATAGTTTCTTTACAAAGGACCACAAATACTACCTTACAATTGTTGCCGCCAGCCGTACACAGGAAGCTCATGAGAGATTCAATGGTTTGGTTCAATCCAAGGTCCGACATATTGTCAAGGGCATCGACGACGGTCAAACGGGTATTGACACCGCCCGCCCGTATCCCAAATGCTTCGAGCGTATACATCGATGTACAGATGAAGACCAGGTATTCGAAGTCAGTCAGGGCAGTTTGAAATACATGATACCAGCATCAGAAGTACCTGCGGATGGCACCACTCTTGCCAATGGAGATGCCCAAATCATGTACACGGCATCCTGGTATATTGGCCTCACTGTGACCACTGGTATGTTTCATCGAGTCAATCCCTTTACAGCATACTTACAAAGGAAAGATGGGGGCAAGGCACTCGATATTTCTTACCCTGTCGGTCAGTTCCGAAGCTTCATCACAGATGCAGAGGTTTTCGACGATAAGACCATGTCTGTCAAAGTGGTACATACCCGCAAGTAAGTAGTCTCCACCAACACAACTATGATATGTGCTGACTATCTTAGTACCGCACTTCCCGACGACCTCTTTCTACCCGGCGAAATACGACCCAAGAAGCCGGCCAAGGAGAAGAAGAAGAAAGACACTAAGAGCGGGGGCGTTAAGCGCCCCTTCGCCGATACGGGTCTCGACGTGGGTGACACACAAAACGCTAAACTTCCCCGTTGCTCGATAGAGCCTCGGGAGTAACCATCACACGCTCTTACGCTGACAATTTCGCTGATACAGGACAGCGAGCATGCAGCAGTAAAGCGCCAACAGGCCGATCCTGTCTCCAACGGGGTTCCGACGGCGGCATAGGCTCCCTTTCAGCTAAGCTCGCACATGTTCGAAATTCCCTCCCTATCCCTTTCATATCATTCATTTGATGACTTGAGGGTTCTGACATCTTTTGCCTTGTCCAGTCAAGGCTGCAGCATCATGCATCGCCCAAGATATACCATTTTGGCACTCTGCCCTTGGGCTGAGCCTGATTTTCTTCTTCCTCAACACAACGACCTCCGGAATACTCCCCTCCGACGCAGTGCCGTGGCTGCATACAGAGTTCGTATGGTAGCCCCAAACAAGGATTTTAGTTGAAACAAACCCTCCCAGCAAGCACACGATCAGCAGGCAGCAGAAAAAAAAAAGAGGAAAACGATGGCTGGGTAGGGGCATCACATAAAAACGTTTGTTTCTCCCCAAAGGTTCATTCAGTACATTGCTTATAATTCCCGCATTCAAGTCGAGTCGAGTCGAGTTTGAGATTTTCACAATTTGGAGCCACGGCGTTTTCTTTACTTATTTAACTCTTTTTCTCCCGGGAACCGAAAAAAAAAGAAATTGGAGTCTTTGCATCAATCCGGCGTAGCAGATGAAACCGGAAACCTAGGCGCATACTACCGCCGTAAGTCGGCGATTGTTGGGAAGGCAAGTGTGTTGGTGTTGGTTTTGGTTTTGCTGTTGGTGATGGTGGTGGTGCTTGTCTTCGTGTCCAGGAGGACAAAAGTTAGATTTTGGGAATTCGGCAGAAAGAGTGGCTCTTTTTTGTACATAATTCCCCTCCACTTTGTCTCACCCTCCCCCTTTTGTCGCAAAGTGACGGGACGGAACAGAGCAGAGCAGATCAGATCAGATCAGAGCAGAAAGTCAAATGTAATACCATTTTGAGCCTTGGGGCTCTTTGAAAATCTTTATATATTTGGCTCATTCTCTCCTTTTTTTCCTTTTTGTCTGTGCCTCACGCCTCGCCTCTTGTATTATTTATTCTAACAAATACATGATGAAATATATGGTATCATTTCCATTGTCCGTGTGGAAAACGGACATGCAGATATCATATGTTTATATGAATAGCAAAGAGTTAAAAGGAGAAAAGCAGAAAAAAAAAGAACATGATATTACATCCATGTATATATGCAGACTACAGAAATACCCAAAGAGATAGAAAAGCAGTAGCCCCCCTAAACCAGGTCATGCTGGCCTCGACCTTTGCACTACTGCGACTTCCCGTCCGCAGGAGCGGCAGCTGCAGCCGCATCAATGGCATCTTGTTCGCACACCACGTTCCCAGGATGAGGGTTGGTCCAGTACTATGATAGTGTTAGAGCGGTAGGTACGTGCGGGTGTCAAAAGAGAAAAGGCTTACGGGTGCAGCATCGCGCAGAAACGGGTCGGCTCTTCTAGAGCCGGCAATAGCTGAGGCGGCGCTATCCCAATTGAAGAATTTTCTGCAGCCGGGGCAGTGCCTGGTGGGGAGTTAGTTGGACGAAGGGTGTACGAGAGAGAGAGAGAGAGGTGACTTACATGCTGCTGCAGCCTCCGTCTTTTTCAATTACAAGTTGGCAGTTGGGACAGCGTCTGCCGTCTTTGCTCTGCATGAGCTTGAGGGTATCCTTTTCTGGGTCCGACATTTTCTCGTCCACGGCTTGGGCGGTGTACTCTGAGCATGAGAGGCCCTTGTGCCAGGGTACGGCGCACTGTGCACACGCCCGGAACGAGCACTTGTGACATGCTACGTGTGGGAAGCCTGGCGAGAAGATGTCTGGCAAGCCACTCGCGTTGCACGTGGGTGACAGACAGGTGAAGAATTTGGGCGTGACATCCGTCTTCCAGACCTCGAACATTTCCACATTGTACTTCTCCAGTGCCTCGCCGGTGATATACCGCATAATGAAGTCGTGGTCCCATGGATGCTCGCATCCGGGCTCTAGACACCCTCTGCCCACTTGACGGGCACCGAGCATGTCGATTTTGGCAGCCATGGATCTGCCAATGCATGTCTTGCACACGGGGTTGATGTGCTTCTTCTTGGGGTTGCGAGCCAGGTGCAGAATACAGGGGTATGGGACATCATGAGGCGTAGAGTACCTCCCGCGGATTGGCGGCACCCACCTGACATACTCGGCGAATGGCTGCTCCTCGATGCAGATGCGGCATGTGAAGTGTGACGGCGGTGGGGGACGAGGCTTTGGGTTGGGATTTGGCTTGCGCTTTGGCGCCCATGGATCAGCACGTGGTCGACGTTTCTTAGGCGTGGGCTTGGTGACTCTGGGGGCCGGGGTGGTCGCGGCAAGCTGTGCAATATGTGCAGTATGGGCAGCGGTATGGGATCTTAGAACGCGTCCACTGCCTGGCGCCGGCGTGAGGGTCGGTAGTTTGGGCATCAAGCCGGTCCGTCTTTTCGTCATACTCGTAGTGGTCAAGGGAGTGTGTTTGGAGACAGCGAGCCTATGGGTGGAAAGAAAGTATTGGTAGACTGGGCTGCAGTGGGTGGTACAGTGTGGGAGATGGTATGCACGAGGGGTAAGGCCTGGCGCTAGGAAACGGCGGTATCATGACAGAGAGAGAAGAGACAGGCTGACGGGTAATACTTAACCTCGCTGCTGCCAGCGACAAACAGGCTGCCGCCCGGCTGTGGTAAGAGCAGCCTGGTCTTGTGAAGAGAGTACATGGGATGGGGAATAGGCGTCTTGGGCTATTGGACAAAGTTACTGCAATGCAGCCCACATGCAGCACGGCTAACTACAGAGTCAAGGCTGCAAGATACAATGCCTCTGCAGTGGCTGCAGGCGTTGCGTCTCATTGGCGGCCTGTTGTTTGTCACCTGAAGTGCTTGAGGCTGCGACTTGATGCCTGGAAGTCGCGTTGGACCCCATGCAGCGCTAGCGGAAACGCCCCACCTGGCCCGGACAGGGATTGCGTGAGCACAGATCCCCCGAGCCTGAACTTTTTTTGCGACGACCGCTGGACATTGAGAAGTCGCAACTGCACGCAATTGAGCCAGTCCAAAGTCAAGCAGCATCACGGCCGCTATCATGGCCCCAAACTTCGACGATGACTTCATCTTCACCATCTCCGACCACGACGATGTGTCCGACGACGGCGGCGCCGAGGAACTCGTTGCGGCGACCTCGAAACTCGCTGGCACGGGCAAGAAGAGGAAGTTCACCGAGGATCTGGACCAGAGCGTGAAGCCCAAGGAAGTGGCATCCAAAAAGGCCAAGAAGGACAAAAAGAAAGGGAACAAGGGAAAGCAGGCCGAGCCAGAACCCCCGGTCGAGGCAGACGACGACGAGGTAGCAATGCCAGAGCCCGGCGAGGATGTCGCGCAGAACGATGACATTGACAGCGACTTCGAGTTTGCTGTAGGCGACATCGACACTGGTTTCGTCGAGGAATTTGATGGCTGGGGCAACGAGAATGGCACCGTTGCACAGGAATCGGGAAAGAAGGGCAACGCGGTCGATGTCGACGATATCATTGAGCGCAGACAGAGACTCAAGAAGGCCAAGGAGGCGGAGAAGGAGGATGAGTTGGACGACTCAGATGACGAGGCTGAGTTTGACGGATTTGCTGAAGAAGACGACGAGCTCATGGCCGAGGACGGGTTTGGCATGGGCGCTGCGAGCGACTCGGATTCTGACGCGGATGAAGAGGACGAAGATGCATCTGACGATGAAGCTGCAGAAAATGGCGCTGGTTCTGACGAGGATGAGGAGGTTCCGCATGTCCCGCATCCCATGGACGCTGAGGCATCCGGGTCTGAAGACGAGAACGAGAGCGAGAAAGAGGACGCGGAAGAAGCGAAGAAGGCAGCAGAATTCTTTGCGCCCGAGGAGAGTGTGCCCAAGAAGAAGAAGGGCTCCAAGGCCAGCACGGGATCCTTCCAGGCCATGTCTCTCTCACGACCCATTCTCCGTGGCCTTGCTGCCGTGGGCTTCACTGAGCCAACGCCGATTCAGAACAAAGCGATCCCCATTGCTATGCAAGGAAAGGACGTTGTTGGTGGAGCTGAGACTGGTTCTGGTAAAACGGCTGCCTTCCTCATTCCCATCCTCGAGCGTCTCCTGTACCGACCGAAGAAGGTACCCACCACGCGTGTCGCCATCTTCATGCCCACCCGTGAGCTGGCTGTCCAATGTTTCAACGTCGCCACCAAACTTGCTTCCTTTACCGACATCACATTTGCTCTCATGGCTGGTGGTTTCTCCACCAAGGACCAGGAAGCAGTCCTCAAGACAAGGCCAGACGTTGTCATCGCTACACCAGGTCGTTTCATTGATCACATGCACAACACTGCTGCTTTTCAAGTCGAGCATCTCGAGATCTTGGTTCTCGACGAGGCTGATCGTATGCTTGAAGAGGGTTTCGAGACCCAGTTGAACGAGATCCTGACCACGATTCCCAAGTCGCGTCAGACAATGTTGTTCTCCGCCACGATGACGAGTACAGTGGATAGGCTGATTCGAATTGGTATGGACAAGCCTGTGCGCCTCATGGTTGACGCGAAGAAGCACACTGTCAAGGGCCTGACACAAGAATTCATTCGTTTAAGGCAAGGCAAGGAGGACAGGCGACTTGCTTACTTGATGTACATTTGTGAGAAATTCTACAACGAGCGAGTCATCATCTTCTTCAGACAGAAGAAGGAAGCACATAGGGTTCGCGTTGTGTTCGCTCTTTGTGGACTCAAGGCAAGCGAACTCCACGGAAACATGAGCCAGGAGCAGGTAAGTAATATTCAATCTAACATGCTCAAGCCCTTTACTAACTTGCACAGCGTATCCAATCCGTAGAAGCCTTCCGATCAGGCAAATCGGCGTACCTACTAGCCACAGATGTTGCGTCCCGTGGTCTCGATATCAAGAATGTGTCCACTGTCATCAACTACGAAGCGCCTCAATCCCACGACATCTACATGCATCGTGTGGGTCGTACTGCCCGTGCTGGACGTGAAGGACGAGCGTGCACACTCGCTGCAGAGCCTGACCGCAAGGTGGTCAAGCAAGCTGTCAAAGCCTCTCGCGCCCAAGGCGCCAAAGTGGTCCAACGGCAGATTCCCGTAGAAGAGACGGACCGATGGATGACGAAGCTCCGCGAGCTCGAAGATGAAATTGAAGAGGTCCTCCAGGAAGAAAAGGATGAACGTCTGCTCAGCATAACAGAGCGTGATCTCAAGCGAGGCGAAAACCTGATCAACCACGAAGATGAGATCAAAGCCAGGCCCCGACGCGTGTGGTTCGAGTCGGAGAAGGACAAGATAGCCGAGCGCGAAAAGGGTGCGGCAGCGCTGAATGGTCCTGCTGGTGGTTCTGTCAAGGACAAGAAGAAGGGAAAGAAGTTGAGCGGCAAAGACAAGAAGAAGCTTGAGGCAAAGGACTTCCGCACCGAAGGCAAACAGTGGAAGAAGGGCAAGGAGGACAGGGGTCTGAGTACTGGGAAAGCGAAGGAGAAGGCGGCGCATGTCAAGAAGAAGGGCAAGGAGATTGCGAAGAGGACAGCGTTCAAGGGGTTTGGAAAGGATTAGTTGATGTTTGTGAGCCGATGCAAGTCAATGTAGCATTTTACGCGACTTGTGGTCTCATCTCCAGGAAGACGTGAAAGTCGCACACGGTCATCGCATGTTGCTACCATGTGCATAGCAGCGCTAAATTTGTATAGTAGTTGACAGGCTGTGTTCTCGCTTTCAAGATTGACCTTATTCGACCGTGAAACGTATCAGAGTATGTTATCGTCCATCAATCGTTTACTAGATACATTCGTCCTGGATTTCATGATACTTTTATTTGACTGCAAACATTACGTCTGCCAAGATGGCCCCTTTTCGGTTGAGGTTCCGCCCCCGGAACTGGCGGACGAAGATGGCCCAGATATTTCTTGATCTCAAATTCCAGGCACCCAAAATCAGCCCCATCTCATATCCTTTGCCTGCTGACACACTCCTCCTTCCGACGACCTCGACGACATTCACATCCAGCACTTTCCACCTGCAACGAGGCCAGAAGACACGCGCCCCTGCCCAGCTGTAACCCTACTTCTCATGCTTATCGGCTTATCGGCTGCATCGACCCTTCCACAACTTTCTGGACGCGACCCACCCAAACTCAATAGCTACAGATTGCAGATCGTCCAGGTCCCGTACACTCACCTCTGACGTACTACTTCGATACCTCACAAAGGTCAGAACACGAGCCAAGACCGGCTTCAGGCACCCCGCAGAGACAGCACGCGTACACGCTCCGTTGTGGCTCAGCACAGTAGGAGCATAAGCCAGGCGCCAGCGCAAACAAACACTCGAGGCAAGAACAAGTGCGGGGTTCGCGTTGTACTCGAAGCAAGCCCAGGGTGGACTGTGAGGATTTGACGGCGGCATCAGATTACAACCGCAGTGACACGTTGCTTCGACAATGGCAGCGGAACGAGCAAACGGCAACGGCAATGGCGCAGCTGTGAGGTCCAAGGCGCCTGTACACGATGACGGAGAAGAGGAGAACATCTTTCTCTTCATTCCCAATCTGATTGGTATGCTATCCACTCTTGTCCGCTGTGCCATGCACTCATACCATGTCCAGGCTACTCGCGCATCATCCTCGCCATCACATCGCTCTACTACATGCCCCTTCACCCACGCACGTGCACGCTCCTCTACAGCGTATCCTGCCTCCTCGATGCCCTGGATGGCTACGCGGCTCGATCGTTTGCACAGAGCACAAAGTTTGGCGCAGTCTTGGACATGGTAACAGACCGATGCACAACTACCTGTTTGCTCGTCTTCCTCGCCCAAGCCTTCCCGCGCTGGAGCATCGTCTTCCAGGGTCTCATCTCGTTGGACTTGGCCAGCCACTACATGCACATGTACGCGACATTGAGCATGGGAGGCAGCGGACAGTCACACAAGAATGTGGACGAGAGTCGCAGTTGGCTGCTGAAGCAGTACTACTGCAACAACGTACGTTTCTGCTCACCAAGTTCCCATGATCCCTCTTACCAACACCCCTACAGAAAGTCCTCTTCACCTTCTGCGCCATGAACGAAATCTTCTTCATCGCCCTCTACCTCCTCTCCTTCAGCTCGCCACTCCTCTCGCCCACTCTCTTCTCAGACATCAACAACCCCACCTCAGTTCACCCGGGATCCCCAGCTGTGCCCAAGCCCTCGGCCTTCTTTGCAAGCCCCTTCTCAGCCGCCGCCATGGAGATGGCCCGCGCAAACAAGATGGACTCCACTGTCCCCTGGATCCTAATGATTGCTTCTGCACCCATAATGGCCATCAAACAGTGGATCAATGTGGTGCAGATGGTCAAAGCCAGCCAATGGTTGGCCGAGGGTGATCGTGAGATGAGGAGGAAGCAAGGCCTGCCCAAGAAGGAGAAAAAGAGCCAGTAGAGCTGCTCTCACGAACCCAAGAACGGGCCCATGCCTAGGACTGATGTATATGCTCGGCATCTCTTTTCATTTGAGTCGGATGACGAGCATCTTATGCGGCGGTGCGAGGTGAGCCGCTCATGAGACTATCACATTGCACGTGACAAGTACCATGATGAGCTGGGTGGTAATGGCCGATGGAGCGGACGGGCAATGCGGTCCCGAATTCTGTATGTTTCACACTTTTTGACCGTTTATTAAACTTGTAGTTATTGGCGATTTTGTCTCTTGTTTTCAATGCTTTTCCGTCGCAACCTTGGACGATGGCACTTTTTGCAGATTCTTCTCTTTTTTTCATACAATCGTGTGGTACCTTTTTTTTTGGCACGTCTTTTATAGAAGCTATGGCCCGTAGTCGAGATGTTTCGCAGCATCGATTCGATAATAATGCAAGTCCAGTATATTATCCTACGCATTAGACTTATTGATGGTTACGAGACGGCTGCTCAATTTGAGAAAAACGCTGAAAAAGTTTGGTATAGTTACAACAAATACAACCCTATATGAAGCCTTGGTCGGCTTCGCATCATCCAGCACTACTACACATGCACAAATCTCCTATCATTCCCCTTGCACTCCATCCCCCTTGCACTCCATCCCCCTTCCCCCCTTCCCCTTCTCCTCTTCCCCCATCATCCCCAATCCCCATCCCAACAATCCCCCCACCCTCAAACCGCCTTCCCCTTAATCGGCCTCAACCCATATCCCGCAATAACCGCCATACCCACAAACGCCGCCACACAGCTAAACACGAGCGCGACGATACCCCTCGCCGTAAAGCCGGCAGGCAAGTACCCAGGGCTCTTATACTCGCCCGTCAGATCGAGCAGGTCGTGCGTGTTGCCCGCTGCGTTGCCGGCCGTGGGTACGTTTGCTGCGGCGCAGGCGGCGAGGTGGTCTGCGGGGATGGCGTCGCGGAGTTGGGCTTGGATGTCGAGGGGCCGCTCGATTATGGTGGCGGTTAGGCCAGATGCGACGTGCCATTCTATGTGGCTGTTTTGGGGTGGGGTTAGTGGTGTGTATTTTCGGGGTGGAGGGGAAGAAGGGGGGGGGGGGGGGAGGGGCGGGGAAGGAATAAATTTCAGATATGAATATTCTCAAATGAAAGGAAAGGGACAACATGGAAACATACCAATGGAACAGCCACACGCCCGGATTATCAGACCGGAACCGCATCGCAATGTGCCCGTTTGGTCGCACGAGCACGGTGTCGCGACGCATGGGCGTGCTGGGAGGCGTGGTTGTGTTTGCCGCGTCATATGCGCCTGCTTCTTCTTCGCTGCGGGTGACGAGTTGGAAGGCGTGGCCGTGGAGATGGAAGGGGTGTCTATTGGGGTGTTGTGTTAGCTTTCTTTTCTTTTTCTGCATTCTTGTCTTTTTTCCATTCTCTTTTTTCTCTTTTCCTATTCTTTTGGTAAAAGTGTAGTGTAATGTAGTGTAGTGTGATGTGGTGTGATATAGTATAGTACCAGTGTACTGCACTTATACCACATAATCATTTAGAGGAGTTAAAACTTACTTTCCCGGATCATTATTGTTCAGCACGATTTCCACAATCTCGTTCTGCGCCGCCAGCACAAATGAATTCGTGTTGCTGCCGTAGATGGCGGGGTTTGTGGCGTTTTCGCCCGTCGAGAGGACGGAGTAGAGCGTGGGGACTTTGGGGTGCACGTATGTGACGTCGTTGAAGAAGGCGCTGTGGGTTGGGTGTAAGGAACGGGGGGTTTTTTTAAAGGGGGCGGGTGAAAAGTTGAGTAAGAGGGGGTTGGAGGTTGAACTCAACGTACTAGTTTGCTCCGTCGTCTAGGTTGTCCATCTTCATATCTAGTGTGATTGTGCGGTCCACATGGTCAAGGAGAGGCTCCTTGTCGAACGGGATCAGAGTGAAATCGTCAAAAGGCTCAAAAGCCTCGATTGCCTTTGGTGCAGGATTCTCCTTTGTATCATCGTAGACGAGCCAGCCAGTAACGTTGGCATTGAGGCCGTCGGGAATCACGTCAAACAGGTCCTGGTCCATTGAGCCGACAAAGGCAAAGTTGGAACTGGTGTCGTTCTTCGCGGTGACGAGGACACTGTATCGCTGGGCTGCGGTGAGATATAGCATATTCGCATCAGTGGGCTCCGTGTAGATGCCGTCGACTTCTACAATCTTCATGATGTGCTCTTCAAACCACACGTATTGGGCGGCAAAAGCGCCCATGTTGATTAGGCGGAAGAGGTACGTCTTTCCGGGCTCGACTTTGACGGCGAGGTTCTGCGTGTCGTTCATGAGAGCGGCTTGGGGCACGGGTTCGGCACCCGAGGGATTGGCAATGCTGATGAATTGGGCAAGGAGGGGCTGCATGAGCTCATGATACCAGTCAGAGAGGGTGATGACGACTTCCTCGTCGTACATGTCCTTGAAGGGGTCTTCTGGGTCGTGGATGATCAAGGGACCGCGTATACCGTCTGGGTACTGGCCTCGCTCATGGGAATGATCTACAGAAAATTAGGGATTGTTGTTCATGTTGTCATCACACAATACTGACACCAGTATGTTCCAGGTTGGTTGATCTAGTATAGTCAGTATGGAAAATGTACATTGATTACTTTCAAAAGACTCACTGTGAAGTTGTAGGTAAACGAGCTGCCTGGTGCAACAGCACATTGCGTAACCGCCACAGGGCCATCCATGTGCGTAGTCCCATTCATGTACAGACCATGGAAATGCAGAGACGTCGACTCGTTTCCGAGCGAATTCTTCAGGTTGACAATGATCTGATCACCGACATTGGCGACAATGGGTGGAATGGGCCATTGGCCATTGATACCCTGAACCGGGCGTGTCTGCTGGCCATCGGGATTGGCGTATACCCAGCCTGCTTCAAAGTCATATGACACGACTGCACTGTGGGCGACCGAAGCCAGCAGAGATATTGGAAGGAGGAAGCTGGACAAGGAGCGCGCCATGTCGAACATGTACTTGAAGTCAAACGTCAAAGGAGAGAAGGTTTGAGGGAAATGTTGGACAAGTGCTTCTGGATAGGTAGCACAAAATGCTACTAAGGAAATGGACCGAAGTTGCGACCCGTAGTGCCGGATTGACGACTGACGATGAAAAAGATTAGATTGTATACACTGATCGGGCGGGCATCAGATAACCCCTCGCATTACCCACTACCGAGCATTCACAGTAGCCGCTCCAACCTCTTTGGCCTCGCCTAAAAGTTATCTGATCATCTGCTGATAAACTCTCACGCCAGAGCGAGCCACAGAGCGGGGCCTGGCGCACAATGGCAGCGCCGCGGCTTGCACATGGCTTGAAGTTGCGGCCATCGGCGCCTCTAAGCGTGGCAGTGGCACGCAGAATTTTCCTTTGTTAGCGAGGCTTGACCCGAATACGGTGGGTGTAATAAGTCGATTTGTATGAAGGGTGACAGTGATGCGTTGATAATCGGGCCATCTGATAAATCTGGACCCTAGCCGACTCGAGGGCCGGGGTAAGCGGTGGGCTTGTTTGCGTGCTAGCGTGCGCGACAAAGTCTTGTGTGAGTTTGGCTTACTTGGCAGCGCGCACATGGTGAGGCATGCGAGGCCATGCAGCGCTGCCTTGGCACCGCCAGGGAGCGTGTCCAACCTCTGGGATTGGTAGTGGTGGCGGAGAAGCAGAGCAGCTGTTGCACATTGACCGAGAATCTCGGCGCGAGATCCCTCCTAGAGCGGCCAGTAGGTGTACCGGTAGAGCCAGAAGGCGCGATGAACGGCCGATTAGGCCATACCATTAGATCGACTTCCCGTGGGATAGCACAAATTGACACACAGGGTCTCATGTAACGTAGCGCCGAAGCTCGGCTGTTGGATAGATAGCGCCATTGCTCTACGCGAACCGGTGGCACGAGAATGCTCGCAGCCAGCTTTTTCCAGCGCCTGTGCATCTGATTAGATCTTCTCTTCCCTCAACCTCTACCTTGCTTTTATCTGATCACACCTTTGACTGTAGCCACCAACAGCCCAAGCCTGATAGTCATGTCTAACGTCTTTGCGGTACCAGGTCAGTCATAGAGGGGGTGGTTTTAACCACACCTTTGTGGGGTGCTGTCTCTGTTAGACAGACCTGCTAACTCACTTGTACCATAGTCTTCTTCATTTGCTTTCGAGAGTGCTTGGAGACGAGCATCATTGTCTCCGTTCTCCTCGCTTTCTTGAAGCAGAGTCTCGGCCCTGAGCATGATGCGACTATCCGCAAACGCCTCGTCCGCCAGGTCTGGTACGGTGTAGGTGCTGGCCTATTGGTTTGTTTGATCATTTGTGCTGGAGTGATTGGAACCTGTAAGTCATTCTTTAGCTCACTCTGGAGGTATACGCTAATGTTGTGTCTGAATCTGCAGTCTATACAGCGGGCAGGAATTCTTTCGAGTCGGCTGAAAACATCTGGGAGGGTGTGTTCGGCATTGTAGCGAGCCTCATCATCACCTTGATGGGCGCTGCCTTGCTCCGTGTTAGCAAGCTTCAAGACAAGTGGCGTGTCAAGATTGCCAAAGTGCTCGAGCAGAAAGACACAAAGTTGCCCATCAAGGGCAGGTTGAAGGCGTGGTCCGAGAAGTATGCCATGTTTGTCTTGCCATTCATCACTGTGCTTCGTGAAGGCATTGAGGCCGTCCTGTAAGTCCACTTGGTCCGTCGCAAGTGAGACCAAGCTAATAACAATTCCACCAGCTTCATTGCCGGCGTCGGCCTTGGTCTGCCCGCGACTTCATTTCCCTTGGCCGTCATCTGTGGTTTTGGGGCTGGCGCGCTGGTTGGTTGGCTCATCTACAAGGGTGGCAACAAGACCTCTCTGCAGATCTTCCTCGTCATTTCCACATGCTTCCTCTACCTTGTCGCCGCTGGACTGTTTTCCAAGGGAGTCTGGAACCTTGAGCAGAACGCGTGGGTGAAGCTTGCCGGTGAGGGTGCAGCAGAGGCTGGCAGCGGACCTGGAAGCTATGACATCACAAAGAGTGTATGGCACGTCAACGTAAGTATCTGCAACTGCTGCTTGTTAGCAATTCGCATTCTTGGCTCGTTTGCGTTCCTGAGGCTGACTTGAACCAGTGCTGCTCGCCCCTAGAAAACGGCGACGGGTAAGTTTCTCCTAAAGACCTGATCGTTCCACATTGAACTGCGCTAACACAAAGTCAAAAGTGGCTACATGATTTTCAACTCCCTATTCGGATGGCAGAACAGTGCAACCTACGGCTCAGTCATCTCCTACAATCTCTACTGGCTCGCCGTAATCATCGGCTTCGTGTACATGGGCTGGAAGGAGAACAAGGAAACAGTCCCAGCGGCCGTCACCGTCGAATCGGAAAGCGACGATTCCAGCCGTTACCGGGACTATGTCGAGAAGAACGCCAACGAGGAGGGCATGGTTGCTAGTTCTTCTACGAGGGAGGTGCAGTAGACGGGCAGTGCGTACGAAGAAGAGGCGATTGCAATCGCTAGTTTTTGGAAGAATCAAGATCTGAAGTGCACACCAAGTCTGCCAGGGCTTGGTATACAAGCTTTGTATTGCTTGAGCTCTTGGAGCTGCCCACACCCGAGTGGTCGGATGAGATAAAATACCAATTGATAAGATACCAATGATATCTAGAGCGATAGAATACTCCGAGAACCCTAGACAGCAGTATCAAAGAAATATTCGCTCCCTGTTCCTCTGTTTTCGGCATCAATGATGTTGTTGAAGCGAATTCGTATTCCTGCTCGCTAAGAACCGTCACCACATTCCAAGTTCCGAGAGCATTACCTCCTCCCCTACATTACTACCTAGATCTACACACTTGCCCTCCCTGATTACTTAAATCTAAAATTAGTAGTCCTAGCACCCCATGTCCATGTATATGTAGGTATTACAAAGATTTATTACTATGGGACAGATAGTTCTAATACTACGTATCGTATAGTATTATAGATAGAAGATAGTATAGAATAGTAGTGAGGTAGTTATTGTAATTAAATTAACATACTCCACTCCACTATACCACAAACCACATGAAAACACCACAGAACCCTAGTTCCAGAGTCCAGACATCATACAAATTCCACACTCACAGCAGGAAAAAAGTCAATATCATCGCACGCTCGACCCTACTTTCCTCCATTCTAATTCTTAGCACATAGTCCTTCCTAAAAAGACTATACATGTTCACCATCTCTCTGCCACTCTTCGTGGGGTTAGACGAGAAAGGAATTACCCTTGTGGAAACAAGTTATAAACACAAGTCGTCTTTCACATACATGGACACACGTAAGACTGTGCACACACACATAACACACGATACAGCACAGCGAATCATAGCACAACACGGCAAATCACAGCACATATCCCTCATCACGCACATACTTGCACCAGGCATGTGACTCATGAGAAATCTCCTCATTATATTCTAGTCCTACTCAGAAACTAGTGCTACCCCTGCTGTCCGCATCACGCATGCCGAATGTCATACCTTGCGATAACGCACCAGTACGAGACACGAGTGCGCGGCGGTGTCTGTAGCGTAGTCGTAGTTTCGTGAGCAGGAGAATTGCGGATAAGAGTCAAGGGTCTAGGTTTCATACCGTAGTATGCCAAAGTCACTTGGGTGTGTGGCGTGGCAACATGTACACACACACAAGCGCACGCGCGCGGTGACGACGACGACGACGAAGAAGAAGAAGTGGTTTTCTAGTCTTCGTCTGCTTCGGCTGCGGCGTCGTTGTCTGTTGTCTCGTTGTTAGTATGCCAAGCAGGTTCACATGCTACTGTCTCTGGAGATAGACTCACCGATGGCGTCGCCATTGCCGGCAGCCTCGTCCACGATTTCGTCATCGGACTCCTTCTTGACGGTCTTGCGCGGACGGCCCTGCTTCTTGGCGACGGGGGCTTTCTTCTCCTTTGGAGGGCCCTTCTTCTTGGGCTCGCCCTTGCTGTCGTTGAGCTTGTCGGTAGCAGTAGCTGGCTCGGTAGCATCGGCCTTTGCATTGTCTTCGGGACCCTCATCGTCGCTGGCAACCTTGCGCTTCTTGGCTGGGGCGGTCTTTGCATCATTTGCATCAGTGGGAGATCTTTTAGGTGGGGTGGTGGTGGTGCCTGCCTGACCGAGGAACTTTGCAAATCCCTCATAATCATTCATCACTTTGCGCTTTACGGGCGGCCACATCTTCTTGAGTGAGCCGACCGTGTTGCCGGTGAGGGTGGCCATAAGATCAAAGTCGAACTGTTGATTGTTACTTGGTGGACATGGAGAACATGCTGTCAGTGCGACTTACTCTGTCAGGTCCCGTGGCAGAGAGGAAGGCCGCCGCGATGAGCTTGGTCTCCCTGTCCTCGAAGCCCTTGAGGAGAGTCTCAACGCCTTCCTTCTTGGCTGGCATTTTGTCGTTGACGTAGAAGCGTGTAGAAAGGTATTGTTCAGTGGTAGATGAAATGCTAGAGTAAAGCAATGAAGTCAGAAAGCTGCCGGGAGAAGAAGGTAGCTGTTGCTCTTGGTGAGAAAGAAGAAGAAAGGTTCCAGTGTGTGCGGGGTCCGCCTTTTCATACCATGGATAGTCGAAGTGAAGGCGACTTCCAGATTGCCGACATCGTGCAATCACCATTCTAGGCAGCAATGCCAGATGAGTACAATTTTGGCAGCGCTGGTCCGTTCGAGGGCGCTGTTTGTTGTCATATTACCTGCGTCTCCTGGATGATGGGCGTGTCGGACGTGGCATCAATGCAGTGAAGCTGGCAATGCTACCACGATCGACTGAATGATTTGAAGGACATGCTGTCTAACCACCTGCCGGAGTTGTCCTCTTTGCTCGTGTAGCGGTTCATTGCCGTGTCCCATGAACCTGACGGTATCACATGGCTGACTTTCCCGAGATATTCACCAGATCTTGGGAGACAGCCCTGCCGATCATCCATGCCTTGCGCATGGCGGAGCGTGGGTTTCTCCACTTGAGGAATGCATGCAGCGAGTTTGCTTCGTTGCAGACTTGCCTTAAAGAACTCATTGGGGATAATAGTATCAGTTGTCTGTTGCGGTGCTATCTTGGGCGCTGCCAAATGCCATAAAGATTACAGGCTAGGAGCATCATGTCTTTTACTTTGATTCAAATGGCGATTTTGCAAGACGTGGTTGAGCATTCAGATAGTGTTCGTGCAGAAGGAATATGCGGTGAGATGGAGAGCGACAAGATTGATAGAGTGAATTTTGTTTTTGATTTGTATTCGTCTTGGAAAGGGATTGAGTGAGGCGTAGCGCTCTTCTGCAGGTGGGAATTTTGGGCTAATGGGAGAGACAAGAGTAGAGAGTAGACGGTGAGATTGGCATATTGAAGTATTTGCAAGGCCCAAGATTAGACTCTAGCGTACTTTACCAAAACATTACTTGAAAGTAAGTTGTGGTGTAATAATTACACGGATGACAAATAGTTACGAGCTTTGATCATGCCTTGTGATATGGTTGGAAGCATATACACATGATTATCTGGGGTGTGTTGGTCTGGACAAGAACAGCAAAAGCAAGCAGGCTTTTGTGTTCCTATCTCCGCGTCAAATATAGATCGGGACGGATAGAACTCCCGGAGCTAGGCAAAGGCCGCCGACCCAGAGCAGTGGAAGCCAATATCTTTAGTCGGAATGTCGATGTGTCGAAGCTGAAGTTGACACTGGCGTTGGCGCATGTCGACATGGTACGATGTTTTTTGTACAGGCCCTTGTTCCCCACTCACAGAGGCTAGATTGGCAGAGGGACACGCAATGCAGCTGCAGGTTTGGCGACTATTGGCAAAGCGTCTTTTGACGTCCGCCGGCCTCTATGCGGCACTGGCAGTATCGAGTAAGTCGGCCACGAAAAAGCACAAAGCACGGATGTGATGGGGGAGTCTGAGGATGCGCTGTTGTGGCACACAGCAGTGCAGTGTGCGTTTAGACTTTAGTATAGACAGCGTTGCGGACGCGTCTAGTCCGGGCTTCCCCATATGTGAAGACGAAGATCAGCCAACGAACAGCGAATATGGTGTCATGGTGTAATTGCAGGCTCGAGTGTCAACAGCTGAGGGGAGTACACAACACCGTCATCTGACCTGTGCTAGCTGCTGCAGGGGTAATTCGGTGGTACAGAAGCCGGTAGAGTATGTAGGTAGGCTGCATATTGGATGTGTATACAGGCGCCATTGGCGGCCATGGCAGGCGATGATGCAGGAGAGGATGATGGTTTGGGGAGCAATGCTGCGTCTAGGCTGATCTGCGACCAGCGGGCCGCACTAAGGCCAGGCACACCTGTAGCCAAAACGGGGCAACAGTTAGTTCCAATGTGCCTCAAGGCGCATCCGATGCACAAAGTGGATTACGCCCTGGCCGGGGGGTGCGAGGACAAGGCTCCATTCGGTATACCTGCTTGTCGTGATGGTGATTATGAGGGTGATGATGAGGGTGATGGCAATGATGTTGTTGTTGTTGTCGATGCTGTTGTTGATATTGCTGTTATAAGTCAAGTGGCCCCTTCCCTCCTCGCACTGGGCTTGCCCCTCGTCATCCCCCGCGCCAGACCCTGGACGTCCGCTTGCAGAAAAACATCCGCCCCAACATTCAACGCTGCACACTGACTGCACTGCACTGCACCTGCCCTTTCACGTGTCGTCGTCGTCTTCTTCTTCTTCTACTACTACCACTACTACCACCACCACGACGAATCTTGACCTCCTTCCCAAACAAAACAAACACACGTCCACACTTCACCCCCACCCACCGACGCCATGTCCTCACATCCAACCCTCACCAGCAGTTACCGGACGCGTGCAAATCTCCCCTGCACTGGCCCCCTCGCTTCCTACCTGCTCAGCCTGATTGCGATCAAGAAGACCAACCTCTGTCTCTCGGCTGACGTCGAGACCTCAGCCGAGCTACTGCAGCTGGCCGAGGACGTGGGCGACTCCATCTGCCTCCTCAAAACACACTGCGACATCGTCACCGACTGGACCGACCGCACAGCCCAGGCGCTCAAGGAAATCGCAAAGCGCAAGCGGTTCCTCATCTTCGAAGATCGCAAGTTTGCAGACATTGGCGGTACGTTGTATACTGCCCGAGACAGATTGGTCCAATGGCACAGGGCTCCCCACCGTGGCTTGCCCTGCCACCCCTCTCTTCAGCCCTCCCTAATCTAGCCACTGCAGAGACGGTACAGAAGCAATACACGTCCGGCCACCACCGCATCGCCCTCTGGGCCGAGATCACAAACGCACACGTCCTCCCCGGCCCGGCCATTGTCACGGCCCTCGAAAAGGCCGCAGACGCCACGATTGCAAAGTACAACACAACCGTACACACCGAGATCTCTGCTGCACCCCGCCAGGCACCCTTGAACGGTGCATCCGAGGACGATGAAGACGACGAAGACGACGAGACAGGTGCAGCGCTCGAGTCGCCCATCGAGGGTGCAGGCGACGAGAGGCGGTTGAGCATCAAGCCAATGGACAGGAAACAGAGCGTCGTCAGCGTCACCACGTCGATATCCATGCGATCGGAAAGCATCTCGCCTCGCCCAGACCAAGACGCACATGGCGAAGACATTTTCAATCTCGACACCGCCACAGACCTCCTCCGCCTGGGCGAGGCTCCCTTTCTCCGCTCCTTGCTCCTCCTCGCCGAGATGAGCTCAGAAGGCCACCTGATGACACCAGAATACCAGAGGGAGACTGTCAAAATTGCGCGTAGCCACAGCAAGTTCGTCATGGGCTTCATTGCGCAACGCAGCTTGAACACCGAGCCAGGCGACAACTTCATCACCATGACACCTGGCTGCCAACTGCCACCCCCAGGTCAAGAAGGCAAGAAACTTGGAGACGGGCTGGGCCAGCAATACAATACACCCCACAAGCTCATTTACGAGCAAGGATGTGATGTCATCATTGTCGGACGAGGCATTGTGCGCGCCCAAGATCGCATGTCAGAAGCCGAGCGTTATAAGAAGGCGGCCTGGACGGCGTACGAGGAGAGGATCAAAAAGACGTCGTGATGGTCATTTGCGCGATGGCTATGATTCATCAATGCATAGCAATGACGGCTGCTGCTACATTCCCCATGCATTCGTCTTCGTCGCCACGGTGTTAACGGTCGGTCGGGTCTCCCGCGGATGCAGCATTACTCTGGCGTTCTTTCTTTCCTACTTTTCTTTCTTCAATACATATAAGATGCTTGCGGCCCATGTACGATTATTACACTGTCGAAAATCTTGTCCTAGCAATGAAATGAAATGAAATGAAATGAAAAAGAGAGGAAACATGGCTAAATGAAAAAAAATTACTTTCATTCATGAATCATGATGGTTAGTAGTATTTGATTTTCTCACTCTGCTCGTCACTAATTTAACCTTTTTACAAGTAGGCCTAGATAGTTTATTTGAAAGTTGACAATGCGTACTTTTAATGCCTATTTATATTGTAGCTCATTGTATCACTTCTCCTTGGGAGGAAGCAGCATGAACATTTTAAATTTTAGTTAATTTGACTTGTCATGGCGGTTTACAAGGCAGATATTAACAATAACATGTGAAACATGGAAGGGAAACATTGAAATTCTGAATAGTATGGATAAATTTAATTTTTTTCCTTGGGATATACTGCATAGTAATAATCTCTACTAGATTCGGGAACAGAAGAGAAGAGAAGAGAAGAGTGATGGAATATAATAAAATTGGATAGAATAAAAAGGAAAAAAGAGGATAATTTATAAAGGAGGATGATACCGACCATGTTCGACATCTCTCAATGTATCCATGTCCCTGTCCCTACTCGTCTCTCTACTCCTCTCCGTACTCCCACTCCACTCTTTACTCCCATCCCCATCCCTGTCCCTACTCCCACTCCCATCCCCTCTCAACCCTCCAACCACACACCCACCCCACCCATCATCCGCCCCGCCCCTCCACCCCCTCCCCTCCCCCGTCAACCCCCTCGTACTCGCATAACTCACCCTGCCCTCTCCCCCACACTCTTCCACCCTAACATGCAATCCCTGACTAACCTTGATCCCACTAAGCGGGACCACCGAGTCAAGCGAAGCACGCGCCTCGATCTTGGAGTGCTGCGACGCAAGGCTAAAGTCGAGATTGTTGTTGCGTGTGTTGGATTTGGATTTGGATTTTGATCTTGTGCGGCGGCTGTTGCTGTTGCTGCTGTTGTAGGGGTAAGTGTGTGGGTGTGAGTGTGAGCGTGTCGAGGGCGCGGTGTGACGGCTGCCTGTTGTGGTGTAGCCCAGGCGCGAGGATTGCAGCTTGAAGTAGCGTTGGAAAAAGACTTTGAGGGCTGGGGCGGAGGCGCAGATTACGCCGAGTTGGGCTTCGAGGACGGTCCAGACCCAGCCGTAGTAGGCGTACCAGGTTATGTCGTAGGTGTCTGGCGGAAGAGAGGTAGATTGTTAGTCGTCTTCATCGTCGGGATTTGGATGTGGTTCTGAGAGGAGGGGAAAAGGGAAACGAGTGGGCTCGGACTGGAACTTACAGTAGTAGACATATGTGGCGTAGTAGGTTCGCAGTATACCGCAGACGGTGGTGATTAAGCCCAAGCCGAAGATGCCGCATAGGGCGAAGCGTTGGCGTCGAGTGATTTTGAGGTTCCAGATGAGGAAGATGGGAAGCATGGAGATGACGAGGTCTTGAATGGTGCTGATGGCGGCGCAGGCAACGATCATGGCGCCCTCGTTGAAGCAGTGCAGCGTATTTGTGGCGCGCCAGGCGACGTCGTAGATGTGGAAGAAGCCGACTACCGGCGTACAGGTGAAGATGATGAGGAGGGAGAAGAGGATGCCGTATACGCTGCAGAAGATGATGGAGCCCCATGTGGAGTAGACAAAGACATTGGTGAGGGATCCAGTGATTCGTCGGTAGAAGCATAAGATAGAGACTTTGATCAGGGTGGTCGATACCAGGTAGTTTAGCTCAATCGCCAGTGTGGTCTGTCTGGAGGAAATTATGGTTCTCGCAGTCTGATCCCAGACATGCCATTGGAATCCATATTGCCGTATTGCGAGGATTGCTGATATGGTCAAGCCGATGAGCGGAAGCATTGCTAAGCTGATGAGTAAATCTGTTCATCGGGTTCAGATCAGTACACTTCTTTGACGTATCGAAGCCATCTCATGTCTGCTTACTGCCACCCGTTAGTACACACATGATCAGATGCAGAATACCGAAACTTACCCATCGAGACCCGCACTCTTCGATATCACCACTCTCGCCCATATCCTCGCAGCATAGACAGTGATTGTGATACCCAGTACTATCGCCAAAGCAATCGGTGCTTCCCATCCCCTCTCATCTGGATTTTCGTGATTCGGAAGGGGCCAACTCTTGATGACCTCGGCAGGTGGGTGGAGGCCACCACTACGGCCGACGAGGTTGATGACATGTGATCCAAGCCCCATGGTGTCAGCTATGACTGGGTCTGCCGGTTTGGAGGGCGTTATCACTGAGAATCGAGTTTGACGGGAAACATTACACTCAGAATGCAGAGCGTGAACAACTGGGGTGTGCCCCAAGTCTATACGCAAGTCAGAGGAGGGGACCTGGAGCTAAGGGCTTGGTTTGCGGTAAGTGGGTCCATATCATTCACTCGAGGCCTAGCCCAAACGCCAATGACCACCTCGCCACGACATTGATGTGAAGGGCCACTGGTTCCTGTCCACAGACTGGATGTGCCGAGACTTGGCTATCCTATTCCTGTCCCAAATGTTGACTAAAGAGGACGGCACTCGCAAGGCATTGACCGATCATGGAGTCATGCACTTCACAGTACGGGATGTTCTTGGTTCCGCAACTGGCTGCCCCGTTCATACTACGTCCGTTTACTAGCATACGAGCAAGCCAATGGCCGGCGTCTGCGCGGAATTATCTGTCTGACAGCGCTCATCTATGGTTCAAATCTCTATTGCCGAAGATGCTGCGGCTACGGGGTGGCGTGGGAAAACGTGTTGGGGCGTCGAGCCGCCTTGCGCCAAACCTTCGGCACGCGCCACGATCTGCACGCACGCAATGGGCGATCGCTTTTGGCAATGCTGCCGGAGGTGGAGATTCGAGTTGTAACCTTCGAAAATTTGCCGGTCCCTGACGATCATGTACGGAAAAGTGGACGCCATGTGTGGATGTTGCCGCGAGCTCTGATGCTGTGGGAGTCGCGCCCTATCGAAGGTGCACTGACGGCGTTCTTGCACCGTGACTGTGGTTGTCCACCACCTAGAAACCCTAGTATACAGACATGGCTGGCGGTAAACGCGCTACTGTCGGTAGCTGTGCCGTACCTATGCGATGCCAGCCCGGAGGTCGGGTACCTGGATCGGAAGGCAAAAACCAGCCCGAGTGAATGTTGACGAAAAATTTGAAAGCCCTGACAAGTAAGTCCTGACAAGTTCTGATTCATGGCCCCCCCAGTTCTCCAGGGCTTCCACGTGGGATCGACCACGTGCATGCACGCTTGACGACGATCATTCAGTAATGTCGGCGTAATGCAGACAACCTTCTCATGGCCTCAGGTTCATGGCCAAAGGCGATCACTATTGCGCTGCTAGAATAATAGCTTGCTTCTAAGATGTCGCAAAGCTAACCTTATTCGCAGCGATTAGATCCAGAGGAGGCATCTCGAAACCTTGTGTAGACAGCTCAAACTTCAAAGGCCTTGAGCAACATCCAAATGTCGGCTCGGCCAAATGTGCCGGTTCTGCAGGAGGCTACTCGATGATAGCGTAAACTGACAGTTTTGTATTCAATGAGTGATGCAACCTCTCTCCTAACACTCAAAGGTTCTGCTCGCCGTTTCAACCCACACCGCGAGTGATCTGCGCATAATAACGATCACCATATCACACGACATATTCCTCTTAGTGGACGTACGGCGAGTACTGCGTAAACTCAGCAATGAGGAAAAGGACAACGATCGCGCAGAAGAAGATGAGCAGAGCAATTGAAATGTTGAGCGGTGTTCAAGGATCGCATGTAGAGTACAAGAGTCATGGCCAGCAGATTTGCTGCAGATGTGTGGCAAACCCGGGTCCTAGAACGTCGGAAGCTGCGGTTCCGCATCTTTCCTCCAACCTACACCACGACTCACGCCCATCCGACCCCAGACGCACAGCGAGAGTGGCAAAAACAAGAGAGAAAAAACGCCCATCTTGTTGACCATACCGCGCGTTCATTCAACTCCTCTGCAAACTCATCAACCGGGACCGGAACACTCAACCCCAAATTCCTCCGATAAGTTACTAACCTGGGGGCGCGCCCACCTAGACGCAATTCCATTCTAGGTCCTGTATGCACTGAGGTAGTACAGTAGTTCTTCGAACTACTACATACATACTTCCCGTCCACGTTCCGTCGCGCAGATATGCTGCCAGAGGCCACGTGCAATTCCCTCGCCACGCTTGCGCATCCACCCTGGACAGCGCCATTGAGGCGCAATCGTTGCATGACGTGAGAAGGGGAAGAGCAGATGCCATTTTCACTCTACGTTCAACCCAAGCCTGTCCTAGAGGGTTCCTTTTGCCAACCCGCCTCATTTTCGCGTTATAATGCACTACCAGTTGAGCTTCAGCTTAGCTGCCTTGGCTTCTGCTCTGCTTCTACTCTCTTTCCAGCTTATGAGAATGTCGTCCCGTATCCGTGCAGAAACTAGCAAGCTCTTTTGGGCTTATCTAGGCGCATACTTTGTTGTCGAGGCAGCATGGCTTCTTAGCGGTGGCTACCCTAGTTATACTAATAGCAACCTAGCATTCCTGGCTAGTGTGCAGAACGTTCTAGTCAACTATTGTGAGGGAACAGACGACATAATCTGTCCATTGCGCAACGAAACAGTAGAAAGTCGACAAGATCGAATCGCATATTTCTGGAAAATCTTTACACAGAGATGTCCAAGAGCAAAGAGGGTAGTTATAAATCAGTGTTGGATGTCTGCGCCATGGAGGAAAGAAACTCAGCGTGTGCCAAGGGTACTGCAACTTCTTGTTCAATCCTCTCAAATTACAGCGTCTGCCTTTATTGTTGAGGAAGTTGATGTTCCTGCGGGCCCAAATACGGCTGCCACATCTGCTAAGCAGTGGCAAAGAGCGCTGTATCAACGGCGTGCAGACAGCTCATGGGAGAGGGTGAAGCTGGGGCAAGACTGGAAGACAGTTCTTGTGCCAGCAAAACGATTTACAGGCCTAGTAGAGCGCTTCGAGGAAGTCTTGCTTAGAGGGTCGCTCCTTATGTTAGAAAAAGATGGGCTGTGGCCAGGTCTGGTAGAAGCTCTAGACCGCTATCATTTCGATGGCGGGAGGAACAGGCCCTTCCCTTGTCCGTCAGCTAGGTGCGACTAGTGTTTCCAGAAAGCTGGAGAGTGGACTAGGCACGCAGCGGAGTTGCACAACCAAGATTGGATGGGGGACAACCGTTTTGAGCTACTGCCGCAAAAAATAAGGAGTGAATTTGAGCAGCGTGGGGCGGTGTTAGCAGAAAAGAGGAAGAGGATTCGGCAAGACGCTAGGGCTATCCATAGGGAGTGGAAAGCAGGAGGTAAAGAGCAGCAGAGGTTGATTCAGCGCATGTGGATTGATCAGGTGAAGAAAGAGAATCCATGGGAGACAGACGAAGAGATATGTAAGAGTGGCGGAATCTGGCAAGAGTTCTGGCAGGAGATGGAGGCAGAGGATAGAAATTGAGAGGTAACAAGAGGTCTCTATATAAGAAGTACTTGGTGGACAAACTATAGTACTAGCTACTAATTAGAAAGAGTATAAAAGTTAAAATAAATAAGTAAGTAGGATGAATAGTATAGTAGGGAGTAAGTACGATAGAGAAAGAAATAAATAAGAAGAGAGAAATATGGATAGAATACGAGGGAAGATATAGGTATAGATGGTAGTATTTAAAATGAGGGGTAAGGGCAGAAGTATTAGGGGGGGATTTAAAAGTAAAAACAAAATAAGGAAGTAGTAAAAGAAGTATAGAATAATATAGGGGCCATCCCCGCACATCTCGCATTCTCAAACCTAGATACTGTACCTACCCAAACAGCGTCGAACTAATCAAGTACCAAACTTCCCCACGTAGCCCAAAGCGGCCAGCCAGACCGATGGGATGCATGAGTGTGCGGAGGTGGCGTTCAATGGTATATGCGCCGTATAGTATGCATAGCGCGCACGGTACTAACAGCCGGACTCCATTGGCGCCGCTTGTGGCTTGTGGCTTGCTTCCACACCGGCCGGTCGGATCGATACTCGGAGGCGTTGCGCAGACTGGCTAGAGTATGATTGGTTTGGTGATGTTGTAAATTACGGTACTACCATACAGTACAGGACCTTGGGTTAGTGTTGGGAGTAATTATCCATGGTTTTCTGGAAGGACACTATACGTTTTACTATGGTTAGGTACTGTAGGTGTGTGAAAATTGCCTACCACGTGGCCGCCGGCTTCTTGTTAAGCGCTTTGGTGGATACAAGGTTGGAGTGGTCTAGCAACACCACTTATGGTACCTTGGTGGCTTGTTAGTACGACAATACCGTATAAGTACGAGGGATGTCGCTTTTGGGATGGAGTTTGTGGGACTAGTTTGCGTGAATGCGATGGACGCTAGGTCTGATCTGGGCTGCCTTGTGCGACTCAATTGCTTGGATTGATGCAGCCTAGTTCTAGTCGTTGGATTGGTATTAGATGCATGCTCTGACTATATTGAAGAGGAACGTCACGGATGCCGCTCGGAGCCGACATGGTATCACGTTTTGCGAGTCGTTTTCATTATAGTTTACACTGGGTAAGGGGATTTGTGATGTACAAGGTTTATTGCTTCGATTCATCCCAAATATGTCTAGAGGTGTATACATTGAGGTGCGGATAAGGTCCAAAGTCATACTGACATGAGGCCCCAAGCCGACTCGGAAGAAAAATCTCGGCACGCAAGCTCCCTGCTAGCCGCTCATACTATTAGGTTGTCTACTACGTATGCTATCAAAACACTGGGACCGCTTGAATATCTCAGTTACGGCAATTCTTCATCCGTGTCGTCTCCTCTCATCATCGCCACAGCCTTCCAAGACGGTTCACATGCTGAACTTCTCCATTGCCTGTCGAACAGCCTCTGTGGCCTGATCCTCTGGCGGAAGATCCACACGAGCCTCTGCAAATTGCTTCAACAGGACATTGATACTCTCATCCTTGTTTTCGGATTTGGCGCACATGCTGTCTGCGCCTCTCTGGGGCGTACGAGCAGGTGGGTCCGCCTTGTGTTCATTTCGGGGCCCACTGGATGCGTTCGGACGCCAGGGCTGTTGCTTTCCAATCCGAGCGTGCTGGACGCGATCCTTCTTGCCAGCCCCAAGAGCCCGTATCTGTTTCTGGACGGTGTTGCCAGGAAGCTTGCGAGCCGAATTCTGGTCAGGTGCCCTTGGTGGAGATGCCTCTTGCTGATCCTCGACACCACCGAAGCCGTCCTCCTGCATGAAAGCTTCGAAGAACTGCATGCGAGCGTCTTCCAGCTTCTGCACTACCTTGCAGCGCCCGTAGCCCTCGCGCAGCTCCCGGGACACGTACAGGTCCGCGAACTTCTTGACCTTTTCTTCCTTTGTGGAAAAGACACCTGTCATGGTTGTGTTAGAGCTCTGCGTAATCGAAAGTTCCTCGAGAGCGACCTCTGCACGCACGACGTCAACGATACAGGCTGTGCAGATCAAGGGACGGCCCTGGGTGGGCTGTGCACATGAAATGCCGCATTCCCTGCTGTACTCTGTCTGGACGCGGTGCCCACACTGTAGGTCGTGGTATAGGGAATCTTTCTTACAAGCGGAATATTTGTTCTCGAAGTCTTGTTTGGCATCAGCCTCCCGGTCTTTGAGCCACTGTGAGTTCGCGGCGACAGCCCGCTTGTAGTAGGCCTCGATCGTGGCCCGAGCGCTCTTCTGGGTAACTGACATAGTGGGAGAGGTGTGATTGTTGCGTGTTGATGTTGATGTTGATGTTGATGTTGATGTTGATGTTGATGTTGATGTTGATGTTGATGTTGATGTTGATGTTGATGTTGATGTTGTGTTGTGTTGATGGTGTGATGGTGTGATGATGTTTGTGCTTATGTCGTGGTTATCAAGTTGTGTGTGGTGGACACGGAAGCTCTTCGGGAGCTCAGTCTTCTTTATGAGCAGTTTGGCCTTTCGCTCGCCTCAAGTATACACTATGGGAGTGATACAATGTGCAGGCAGCCACTTCACTGTTCGGCGATGTTTGCACTCGAGTCTGGGCTCGGGCAGCTTTCACTCGATGGGCGAGTGTCGATATCTGCTACGTGTAGTGCGTTGTGAATGCTCACCGCTAACTATAGCTAGCTTCGAAGTGGTGTATGTGATTGACTGGGATATGTTGTGTTGGTGCTGTAACGGAAGAGTGTTTATGATAACTCAACAGTGACTGCCAAGACCGCCACGGGACCCTGCATCATACCAGTTCAAATAGGAAGGAACGCGATCATGGTAGGTGAATTTCAATTCAAGCACAGCTTCACACAGAAGTTTCTTGACGCCGAATGGAGGATTCGATTTGCTCTTCGCTTTCCAGATATGTTTAACATGAGTCTGAGTCTACCAAGATGGGAGAGGAGGGCCGAAGGGCTGTGGTACGGATTTCATGCCGCTGTTGGCTTGATCTAGATAGTATACGTAAACAAACATGCAATCATACAAAATACGTCCACCGTGATGTTTTGGTGGACGATGACATGTGACGAGACCAGTGCGGAGGCGGGACGGAGGTGTGCGGGGAACAAATTCGGAGCTAGCGCACGGCCGTCGGAGATGTCGAGAAATTATTCGCAGGACAAAAGTAACAGCTGCAATGTCGCTCTACTACGAGGCAGCAGCGATTCTCGCCAATTCCGACAGCATTGGCGGATCACTCAAGTCGCGAATATACAAGAAGAAGGACTTGAAGAGCACGCCCGGCCAGATCTTTGCCCTCATCGCAGAATCCTCCAAATGGTCGCTTGTACTTAAGGATGTGATTGAGAAGACGCGCCTTCTGAGTGAAGAGAAGAAGGTGCCTACCCACAACATGAACACGTGACCATTTCATGTTAACAGATCCGAAGCTCACTCCAGTCCTCGCTCTCCTGCTCACGCACGATCTCCTCCTCGCGAAGAGCGGCGTCGCTGCACCCGCCAGCCATGTTCTCAAGCTGGCGATAACACGGCACAAGGCGCGTCTGAGCGCCGAGCTGACCAAATCTCGCATACGATACGGCTATGCTACAATTGATGCGTTTAGAGAGGCTGTGAACAATGGCGAGCTCGACCAGGAAGACGGGGAGGCAGCGAAGAGTCGACATCCGCGATGGGTGCGCGTGAATACCATCAAGACGACCCTGCAGGAACAGCTGTCGAAAACATTTGCGGGCTATGAGAAGACAGATGATCTGGGCAAAGTCCTGGTAGCCCCGAGGAATGCGAGGATCTACTACGAGGACCCGAATATCCCCAACCTCCTTGCCTTGCCTGCTCAGATCGATCTCAGTCGCTCCATAGCCTACGCGAAGGGCCAGATCATCTTCCAAGACAAGGCATCCTGCTTCCCAGCGTACCTGCTCGATCCCATACCTGATGACGGCGACATCATTGATGCTACAGCGGCGCCAGGGAACAAGACGACACATTTAGCAGCGATTGTGAAAAGTAGGGCTGAACCTGGTCGGGGACAGGGAGTCATTGCTTTTGAGCGTGACAAGGGCAGGACTGCCATTCTTCAGAAAATGGTTAAGCTCGCGACCACTGACAACGTCATTAAAGTGAAGGGCAGCAGCGATTTCATAGCTGCCAAGCCCGATTCCGACGAATACACCAACATTGGCGCCATCCTCCTCGATCCCAGTTGCTCTGGCACCGGAATAGTCGGGCGAGATGACGCGATCAAGATGCACCTCCCTGAAGCGCAGGGCGGCCGAACAGCGCTACCAATACCCGGCAAAGGCAAGAAGCGAAAACGGGGCGATGAAGAGAGCAAGCCAGAAGAGGATACTGCAACTCTGAGTTTAGACCTGGACGAGTCAACACCGGAAGAGACGATGGTTGTTGGTAAGCTCTCTGAACGACTCACAGCACTCTCAGCGTTCCAGCTCCACATCCTCACCCACGCAATGCGCTTTGCAAATGCTCACAAAATCACCTACTCTACATGTTCAATACACTTTGAAGAGAACGAGGGTGTAGTATTCCAGGCCTTGGCGACAGCGGTGGCGAAAGAGAGGGGCTGGAGGATCCTCAGGAGGGATGAACAGATGGAAGGTTTACAGAAATGGAGCAGGCGTGGTGTATGGGAGGACGCTAAGCTTAACTGTGCTGTGGATGAATCTCGCAAGCAAGAAGTACTGGACGGGTGTATCAGATGCGACAAAGGAACCGAAGAAGGCACAATGGGATTTTTCGTCGCAGGCTTCGTAAGGGAAGATGCACCTGATGCGATGGAGTTGGCGGAAGAAGACATGGAAGCTGTAGAGGAATGGAACGGTTTTGATGAAGAAGAAGAAGAAGAAGCGCCAGAGGAACTCGCATGCTTGGTAGATAGCCCTCCTGCGGATGAGACGAAGAAATCTAAGAGGAAGAAGTCTAAAAAAAGAAAGACAGGCGCGGATTGATCGAAATAGTCTAATAGGGTAGGCAGCCATTGGTACCACATTAAGGAAAGAACGACTACACACTTTCCCTGAACACAGAAATACACGGACCTACAACAGTCACACTTCACCGCTACATCCTCTTTCATCTACCATTTCCTCTATTCATCGCCATCAACGCTCACCCTCAGGATACGTCTTGTAGATTACTTCCTTGCACAGAAGAAGCGTCATCTGGCCTCGCATGGCGCGTGTACCTTCACCTAACTACATGACCCCGCTTACACCGCTATCTGGCGATCTCTCGCGACCTGCGCTCAAGAGACTCGCCACATGGATTCGTGACGATCTCGATATACTCGTCGCTCGTGAAGGCCCGGACATCCTACGACCGGATGACGTTCTTGTCCTCCATGACAAGTTCATAGCCCTTCAACATGCACATGACATCACATTTCTCGACTTGAGGGCGACAGGTATTCATAAAGCCGTCCAGGACATTGCCGGCGTGGCGACGCGATGGCCTGGTCGACTGTGTGACGACTGTGACAAGATCATTCGCATCTGGACGGTCAAGTTCGGTTCCTTTAGCGAAATCCATCCTTTTCTCTATGGAAGGGGCGGCCGACTGGAGGGTATCGCTACTGTGTCCCAATACTCCCGCGAGGTTTGTCGCTATCAGAGTCTAGTACACCGTTACTAAAAGTGATCTACAGGAGCTCCTTGCACGATGGGCTCAGCTGTGTCCCGAGGATATCCATCCGAAGCGCTCTCATCAACTAGGCGATCTGGGATTTCAAGTTGGAGAGTGAGTGAAACGACATTGCTACAACTTTCATTCACTAAGTACATTCAATTCAGTTGGTGGATTAATCCCCTCTTCGCACATCACGCAGGTATCATCGGACTCGAAGCATGTGAAGGTGGCACAACTTATGATAAAAACGGCGCATACGCTTTGGTACTGAAGGGCACCGGTGAAGTCGATGCAGAGTCCGAAGAACAATTCACATATCGAGTTCCGCAAGACGACAGGGGAAAATATCGCCTCACGGCCGCAACGCCCAAAAGCCGAGATCCAATCAGAGTACTTCGAAGTCACAGTATCAACAGCATATGGGGCCCCAAAGCTGGCATCCGGTATGAGGGACTGTACGTTAAGGTAGCCTGACAAGTCTTTGTAGTCGCTCACAGTGTTCAGATACTCTGTCGTTGGTTGGTCTATCAAGCAAGCGAAGACTCCTGATACAGCCAATGGCCAGTGGAAAGAAGGCGATATTCTGTACAATATCAAATTTGAACGGTCTGACCCAGTGCCCATGTCTGAGGCCATTCGTCGCCCACAAGCCACTGAAGTTGATGACTACGTCGAATATAAACGTTTACGCAAGCTGTACCGAGAGGGGAAACGTAATGCGACCAACAATATGCCAGAGATGGTGAACGAAGTAGTTCCTGCAAAACTTGCGCCCGCAATAGCGCCGCTTCCACCACAACTCACCGCCATCTTTCCCGGCCTTCCAGCATTACCCAGCACGTCCCGGGAGACTGTTTTCAAGAAGACTCACTACGAAAAGAAATCGCAGGTTCAGTTCTCGGCCTATGGTGGAATTCCATTCATGACTGTCCCAGACGATGACGCCTCACCCTTCACAAAGCGTGGCAGCAGCTTGCTCAAAGTCCCCATCAAGTCTACCACACGACCCCAACCCAGCAACTTGGGGGAGATATCACTTTCTGGAAGCCCAGATGATTCGCGAACAAGCAGTATTCGCACTGGGATGAGCGGACAGTCCAACATCAAAGAAGTAGCACCATGGCTTGACTGCGATACCAATCTAGTCCTGCCTGAAATGCCCGTAGAAATACCCCATGTCCGCGACCGCATCTTCTCCCAAACCCTCAAGCCTAGCACCGAGTATAGGTCTGGCACTGAAGGCCTAAATTCCGCTCCACATTGTACTCGTCGCGGCCGCCGGAAAAGAAGTACGGATTTCAAAATCGCGAGTCCGTCTGCGACGAAGAAAGATGACAAAAAGTTTGGGATTGTGCGGAATCGAGGCCCTATTTCTAAGCTCGTTGATGGGAGTGTAGAAGAGGGATCGGAAGAGGTGTTTGATTTTGATCGCGATGCGATTTGTCCGCCAAATGATTGGGACCTGGTCCCGGGATTTTTGGCCGTGGACAAGAAGGGAGCAGGGGCATTGGAAAGGGTTGATGTTGTTGACTGGCCGTTTACAGATCCGTTTAGTGGAGGCATGAAGAAGAGGCGAGCGAGGAAGGATAGTAGTGGGGTTGCTCCTGATCAAGTTGTTGAATGAAGGTCTGAGGTGTTGTGTTGGTTTGCTGTAGTATGGTTTCAATATTAACCTTTTGATGATCATGTTTATCGACATGCGTTCTCCAGTCTGATCAGTGATAATGCCCGATTGCACATTTGCACATTTTTTAAAAATTCGCACAAGACGAGACTGAACGGAATAGCACACAATCCTAGGACATTCATTGAAGCTGGGTCATCCGTGAGATCACCTCGTACGCGAAGCCTTGTAAGCGTGGCGTAATGGGCTGGTAAGACTAGTTCAATTCAAGATCTATAAATATGATGCACATTGTGGGCCTGACGGCTACTTTGATGAAAAATTAGGTAGGTGTCATACTATGTCTTGAGCGAGAGGGTGTGCCTGGGGTTTACATGTTGCATGCTGGCGCGTGCAACATGGTAGATTACAGTGAGGGAAGGACCAAGCGAGTTCGGATGACAGGCTGAAGGGCAACATGCACTATGGTAGGTAAGGTGAGGGCTTATTTCAGTACCCAACTACCTAAGCGAGTGCTGGTGTCGGGCAAGTAGAGCAAGCGGGAATCAAGTGTATGAACATGGCAGTCGCAGGAATATTGGAGCTGTAAGCTGTGACTGTGTGGGTTCGCCCGCTTTTACAAAAGGACTACGACGTGGCATACATGGCTCAATATTGTTCAAATTGAGGACTCTGTGCAAACTTGATCCTTTGACTACGGCTAGTTCCACATAGTCTGGGTAGCCACCTTCGGGAGACCACAGGGATATCATCGCATTTCTTTATCGGTACCTATTAAACCGCACGAGCACCAGAAGATTCCCGTGCCCCATAGTGTCTAGTCTAGTCCTAGCTATAAGCCAACAGCAATGCGATTGCGAAGACGAAGCACCGGAACAAACACCATTTTCAACCCCCCGGAACCAATCCTAATGCATAAATCGCATGCCCCCCTTCTGGATATTCCCAATCAGACGTCGAGCCAAGGGCACACACTTCTAGTGTAAAATAAACGCTTGCTACGCATAACTTCATAAATCAAGGATTAACATCCATCCACGCAGACCACAAAGGGTCTTGTACCCTGCATTAAACCAGCATTAGGACAACGAGTGTATGAATGGAGGAGTTCGACGGCAAAGACCTGCCAGCCATACGACCAGCCTCGGTTTGATCGTGTTGCAATTTGCGCCCATGTGATCTTATGGAGAGGGCAGCTTGCCTGCATGCTCGTAGTACCGAGGCCATGTGTTTGTGAAGACTAGATACTTGATGCTTTCAAAGGCGGCGTCGAAGACTTCGTCGGTGAATTCGCTGGGCACGATTGTCCTCGTGCTTGCTGCGGAAGATGAGGTGTGGTTGGAATCGATACTCGCGGGTCGGTTGAGCGTGTCTTCCCATGGGCAGACAACATTGTCCCTAGCGACCGGTGACTTGATGTCTGGAGTCTGGGTACGCGGCATGTACGGATCGAATTCGACGCTTGCGAACATGCTCTGGAGGGTTTTGAAGATCTTGTACTCGATGTTGATTGGTGTTTCGGCTGTGAAGGGGTTCACAAGTGTAAAGTAAATCAGCGATGCTTCGTTGAACATTTGGCGGCGCTGGCTAGTGGTAACGACTTTCAGCGTTGACCATTTTTTCTTGAAATTTCGTACTTCGCGGAGGAAGATGGTATTCTCGGCTGTGAATTCTCGTGCTGCGGCCCATGCAATGAGAGGCTCGATACTGTGCTCGATGCTAAATTCGAGCGCTTGCATTGATGCTTTCGACTTTAGCTCTTTAGCAAAGACCACGGTGGATGACTTGGAGGAGACAATCGACTGAGCTGAAGTAAGAGATGCAGTCTCTGACACTGATGTCGCTCGTTGGCGGGGTGGCGACTTGAAGGCGTCGCGAAGTGGAATTAGAACTAGAACCTGTTGGCAAACGATCAAAGACGGCAAGAACCTGAGTCGCACAGATTAGTGAGGCTTCTGTACAAGCAGATTGGGATACGTACCAGCCGGCTGGTGGGAAGTGCAGGTTGATGTGTTTAATCTCTGGCAGGCCTGAGTAGGTGAATGCAATCCACAGTGGTGTCCCAGGTAGCCTGAGTGCACTGTCAGTAAAAGCATACAATTTTCTAAATGCACGCACGTACCCGGCTACAATCGCAATCCTCGTCTGCCACGCCCAAGAATGCACATCTTTGATGGATCTGATCTTCCACAAAATCCATGGTCCAACGAATACGGTCCAGAACAGTTGGATAAATATAGATGGAGTCCTGAAATACCATCAGCAGAGATTCAATTTTCTTCTCCGAATGACTTACCATTCTCCGCCTCTACGACATTCGTGATACACGTTTGTTGATTCGAGCGCCGGACCAAAGAATCCGAATCCACTGTGAAACCGACGTGATCCAATGAACAAGACGAAAGATGGCACGACCTAAGGCATAATGATTAGCGGAGAAACATTGTTTTGGTTGTTGACATACAGAGACCACCAGTCCGATTAGAGTAGCAAAGTAGACCTGTCTGGTTGCATCGAGCTCTATCCATGCCAGGTAGAGTCCACGAGGTGTATACGAGATGTGCTTCTTGCGCGAACCCTCGAGGAAGTTGCGAGTCATGCGACGCTGACTTTCATATGCTGTCAAGACTTTGGCATTGCAAGCTACATTAGATTAGTAAGGCTGAAGAAGCTGCGCGAACACTACCACAAACCTTGGAAGAGGGCCATGCCAAACGGCAAGAACAAGGACATGATCCAGAATTCTACCTGACATGGAAAAAGACCGTTCCAAGCGTAGACCAACAGCACAAGGACCAAATAAACATGCAATGTCGACACTGCCGCGCAGACGATCTTGACGTTTCGAATTCTTACGCAAAAGCTGGAACGATGTCGATATAGTGAGATAAGCTCGGCGGCCAGTATGATTGTGTAGATTATCGCAATGACGACGTAAGTGATGCCCAAAGCGTCAGTGTTTGGCTTGGGACTGCCGTCCAGTTTGCGAGGACTGAGGCCACGAGCCATCTCGACCATAACCTGTCAGGCCTTCGACGATGTTGCTCCGTCTCGTCGAGTTGGAGATGTGAACGTCAGGTTCCTCCTCTTGCTAAATAGAATAAAAGGTGGGGACGTATGGCAAAGGAATGGAAGACAGCGTATACCGGGAGGGTGGGACACGTCATGCAAATGTCACATAGGCGAAAGGAGCGGCGCAAAGCTGGGGTAGAGGGTTGTAAGAGGTCGGTGATGAGGCGGGATCCAGCTTTGCCTCGCACATGGAAAGCAATCAGTGAAGAGGGTAGCAGGAATCAAGGTTGGCAGCCGTCGAGGGCCTGAGCGGCAAGGGAGGGGTAGATAGCAGATGGTCGGCTGCCGCTGAGCCAGAGCAACAGTATGTACCTGGTGTAACGGGAAGGGAGCTCATGTACAGGGAGAGACGCGTGAATTGAGCGCCATGGCGGAGAGAGGTGTCACAAAGACCGCCACGGGAGCACAGGCTGCTACCTTGCCATACTGCCGCGGATCACGGTGATGCTGCAGCATAGAGGGATCACTATAGCCGCTATGAGCCCAGACATCCTCTTCTAATCTCTCCATATGTGAGTATCATGAGATGAGCTGTGATGGCTGCTGTTGGTGAAAGGGACAGGCCAAGGAGAGGTTTGTGCTGGTTGGTTAAGACGTCGGGAGTTTCGGCAGCGGGGGAACCTCGCAGGGACCCGTGGTCGACGGGACGTTCACCACCACGACACGCCAATGTACTCTCTGCGACCTGTGCGCATCGAGCGCTACACGTCCGGGAAACGAAAGCGTCGTTTTCTCGCGTTGTAGCTTCCACCCGAGAGGCGTCACACTGCGAGCCTTCAACGCAGGTACTGAAGCTCAGCTCAGGTCAGCGCGCATGCATAGCGCCTTTGCGTGCTCTACGCGCCATCATCTGCAACTACTGCTGTCAGCATATGGATGCAGCTTGGTTCACGAGAATCAGCGTGATCCATGAGCATCCCACGTTTCGGTTTCGTGGAAGTGCCGCAATCTGTTGGCCACAGCAAGGTTTTGTTCATGCAGCATCCCCCGCCCCCTCAATCGGCCCTGGCTGTCACGAACATCGCCTCAGAACAGCCTTGCTCGGAGGTCCTGTCACTCTAAAGGAGGCTTTATGAAAGCCCTTCTAGAAGTTTGCGGAGACTCTCTCCCTTCAATTGACGACACGAGAACGTGTTGAAGGAGTCGGTCCATCCAACACCATGACCACATTGGGATCTAACCGCATCTCTCAGACAGAAAAAAAAGGGCCAACACGCCTCATCTTACAGCAAAATTGATCGAATCAGGGCAGCTGATGTGGGGAAGCACGCTGTGAGACATGCTGCCCGATGTGGCTGCCTCTTAACGGTAGGGTGCACAGCGCCTTTCAATCGTGGCATGTCGGGTCCCTGAGAGAGCCATTGCTACAACGGAGGCGTCGTGACTAGGGGACCCCGTATAGCGTATTACTCCTGCATACTGATGCAGCAGTCCATCTATTTGTGCTGAGACGCGTTCCTCTTCGCAAAACCGTGAAGCATGACGAAAAATTTCTCAACTCACACATCATTCTGATTCGCATCAAACGACCGCGAAATCTTCTATTCACGCGTTCAACCTCGAGACCTGACGGTGGTGCAGAAATCGCGACTTGATCTTCGAGCAAGACTTCGAGGGCTTGCAAATTGTGCAACACGAACATCCAATCAATACATGACGGCCATCACGGCATCTGTTGTTGAGAACTAGCTTACTCCACTTGATCTCTGTAGGTACCCGCCTACCTGGTTTGTTCAGCCGTTTGGGTGTGACAGGCAGACACTGGCGTAGTGTGGTTACCCCGTAGCACTCTGAGGGCGATCGATTCTCATTGCAAAGCCACGGCTACTACCACACCCCACGGCATGATGGCTGTCGTATACTTAGTTTGCACGTTCGATATATTAATATTGCATCGGGGGTCCAACCTCACGAGCCGTGCGCATGATGGAGCGATATGATGTTGCGGGAGCTTCGCGCGTGCAACCACACCACTGGCCGATCTACTCATCGTTGATAGGACCAACATTGCGTAATCACGCAATCTCAGCCCGTCGGCCAGCGGTGGCTACGGAATCCAATCACGTGGATATCATCACCAGATTGAACAACAGCCCGTGTGGGTACCTGAAAAGTAACGACGTGAGCGCCCGATGGCATAGCTGAGCCGCTCTCCCCGATGTCACGAGCGTATGTCTTAGGTATTTCTGGCATCACTGTCTCTCCTGAAATTTCTGATTTCATTGCATTCCGCCGAGTTTCCTCGCGAAGTGACCTTCAAGACACCTAGCACAGTACATCCTCTATTTGCTGGACCTGCCAACTATTCTTGTCCATCTTCTTTCACATGACCAAACAACACCCGCTTTCTTTTTCCTTTTCGAGGACGACTTGTACACCAGTCTGTTCACCTCTGACTGCCTTAAAAGCTTCCGGTATTGGGGGACAACGATTGGTTTCGGATGCTTGTCCAGAACCATGTGGCGCAGTAGCTCCTCGATCATCAATACGAGAATTTCGTTCTGGCTTAGAAGCAAATGAGATTGCTGGAGAGGTACATGTCTGAGCAGTATAAGAACCTAGTGGTACCCGTTTTGGCTCGTCAGCCCAACATGGTTCTAGATTTCGATATATATAGTTCTGCATGCCAGGATTGCGGAACGTCTTCTCTTGCTTCGCCCAGAAACTTTCTGGCGCAGATTCTTCCTGATAATTTGGACAGCCGTAACAGGACCTCTTCAAACATTGCAAGCAACGGGCGTCCTGGCTGGTGCAATCCTTTGCTGACCCATCATCTTCTTGCCATCGACGACATCCGCAGCAAGATCCAACCAAGAAGAGCCATGCTAATTAGATCTGTGGGGACGTACGAGGTTGTGGTGTGATATCACAAAGTCTCGAGTTCAGTTATTGCTGCGTCCTAGACACGTTATTGGTATCAAGCATGGCTATCAGGTGACTATGAATTTGCAGAATCTCTGGGAACCTGCTTGAAAGAGCACCGATTGAATACGTCTATTGACAGAACTTTGGAATCTCCACTTGATCAATATCTTGCTCTTATCGTAGACCTCACTCCAACGATCTTCGCGGACCATTGAAATGCTAATATTCGACTGTGGAGTGCAACACTATTGAGCAGTCTGTGCTAGGACCTACAATGATAGTTCTGATAACGCACATCGCTAACAGGTTGTCCGCTACTTTCTCACAGGATCATGCGGGCGCTCTTGTTCCTGAACCATGCCTGCAACTGCGCGACTAATTCACACAGTTGATCTCACAGCTGAGTGTCATGTGTCACCTACACTTACCAAGGATAACGGACCGCCATGAACACGCAACGAAGAACTTTGGTCTATGGTATCGGTACTCGTACATTGTGTCGGGGCATATATGATTTGAAGTTTGTCTCAAAATTCCTTGTCGCGCGTATTTCTTCTAGATGATGACGGTATTTTCTTCTATCCCGTCACTAGTGTTTCAATATGAAGAGAGCGCTCGCAGCACATGATCCAAGTTGGTAAGAGGAGTCTTTTACTGAAGTTCGCAGTGCTCAGTCTTAATTGCCGGAGAAGAAGTGCTGCTATAGTCGTAAGATACTCACTAAACGTCTTGGTAAACTGTTGGTACAAAGTGAAGCTGCTCCTCTGGAGTGACGATGCTTCAAGAACTCAGCAAGCTAACTTAATTACCGCATCCATTGTCGTCTTCTATTGAGATTTGAGAAAGAGCCATGCGCTTGTTGCCGCGATGGCTGCAGAGTACGTAAGAAATGTAACGCATGTAACGATTATACTATCGAGGTGGCCTGCGCCGCGACACATTTGCTCTTGCTTGCGCGGTTAAAGCATCTTCCAAACATGCCTGCTCTTGAATGGAAACACAGGCTGTTAGGTGACTAATAATGTCTGCAAAGATTTCGGTCCCTTGTTTACAATGCCTTTGTAATGATATTCTGATACCCGAATGTCTTCTAAAAGCAGCCCAAAAAGGAATAATCGATGACAAAATTTCACCTGTCGAGTGGATGTGGGTCATATAGTGTGTTGAAGTGAGCCAAAACTCTCGTTCGACTACTTAGGTACGAGGTGTTCGGAAAGCTTTCGTGTGCTGTGTATTTTTCCCAGGCGCGCCTAACGCGACTTTAGATGCTAAGCGTGATGGAGAAGTATGATGTATGTAGGTAGCTTCCAGACACCTGAATTCCTAGTCACGATATCAAGTTTCTATGCACTTTACGAAGTGAATTTTGGATAGGTGGATGAGGTAATGCTGTACGGTAGCCAAGCAAGGCCGTCGCATTTACACATTTGACTGACTTTCAAGAAAACGATGTGTTATTGAAGAAACGGCTTCACAACGATACAAAAAAATCAAAGAATTGAATTTTATCAAGTATTGCCCATAATTTATCTACCTAGACACGCATCGTAGACTCTACATCAAGACGTAAACCTTCGCGCCTGGACGCTTCAGAGCCACAACCTCCTCCACACACGATGTGAGACCTACATGACCTCGCAATCCTTATTGTGCTTCTGAGTCTCCTCCTTCTTTTCTTTAGCGAAGCGCAGCCTACGGCAGTCACCGCATCTTTCAAAATCAAATCGATTGTTGTGATTGCAGTCATAGCAGACCCAGTTCCGAGGGCTGGCCGCGTATAAACTGGGCTTCTTGACAGGGTCTTTTGACGGGGTTTCCTGACGGGAGGGCATGGTGATGATGCGAAATTGTATTTTGGAGGTGGTTTGCAATGTTTAGTGTTGTGGTGTGAGATTGGGAAAGTGTGGTTATAAATCCAGTGATTTGGGGGGAATACAGGGGGGTTGAGATCAAATTTGTTCTTTGAATTAGCGGTTAGGAGCGTCGTGTTTGAATACAATGTTGGAACTGAAAGCCACTGACTGGTTCTTGGTTGCCAGTTTATACATTGTGACTCCTTGAGTTGCCAATGAATCATGATGCCCTCGACCACGCATGAGTACCAAGACCGGCTCTGAACAATATCGATTCGGTCACCGCTTATCCACAAACATCCAGATGCTCCCAGCATAGTCAAGTTCTCGGAGTAATTCTCATCTACTCACATGTTACGACCTGAAGCTCATGATGACTGTCCGTGGTCAGCCGAACCCAGCCCAAAATGATCTCTGGTTTCAATTCGCAGTCTCCTCACCACAATGTATGTGAATATATTGACTGCAGGCTATTTTCTCGGTGGATAGGGTGCTGTGAACGTTCATCGCCTTGCACTTACAAGTTGTTTCACGTGAGATCTCCAAAAGCCGAGTCAGCCTCCCCGTTATGGAGCGCCTTTGGTTCTATAGCATTCATAAGTAATGTGGCAATTGAACAATGAGAATTATACCTCATCAGATAGGCGTAATTCTGCCGTGAGTGGCCATGTAGATCAGTACAGCCTTGGCGAGCTGACCAGGCAGTCAGAGGGAGTCGTCACCGTGGCAGCGACGCCAAGAGAGAGACATAGCGAAGTAGAGAAACAAAATTTATGAAAAGCAAGATCGATTCAGAATATTCCTGTGAGGCACAGTCACTACCTAAAGCATGATGTCACACTGAGCGCCCCTTCGTCGTGGGTAACACCTGCCTCGAGGCTAGCTATCATACGTAACACTACATAAAATCCCTGCCGCAGTTAATCGCCACAGTTACAGTAGTTACACCCATTACAAGGACCTCTGTAATATCCCTGCAGTACCTCATTGCACTCGGTCCTTGATTGTCCATCGATCTTATGGGCGCCGTCGCTGGTATGGCCGTTTCCTCCGATCTCCCAGGCTCTTGCTCTTGGTGTACTTTCTCTCACGTTTTGGAAATATAGGTACAACAACAGAGTTCAGGTCGTTAGCAGCGTCACGTAAGTACCTAGTGTATCACAGGTTTCCGTTCATCATACATTATACAGGAGGGTCGGTTTATTACATAATCATTTGGCCTAGCTCTCTCTCCGCTCATTATACAATCTTCAGAATTTCCAGCTCACCCTATATATAGCTTCCCATCTAAAAGAAATTATATCACAGGCCATTATAATATTTGACAAGCACCCAAACATCGACCTCACCAGATAATTCCGCCATACTAACCTATCCCCATCCACCCCCAAGTCCCCCGCTACTAATCAGTGTAACCGTTCAGCGCTGGCACCCCCACCCCACCTCAACTACAGAACATTACACTTGCCCTTGCCATTCTTGCCCGACGAACCTTGAGCCTCAGACTGCGACTGCGATATCCCAAAGTCAGGCGAGAACAAGCAACATTCTGATTTACCGCAAAATTTATGCCCACAGCGCTTGCACGTGGCTGGATTGTCGGTCCCCATGCGTACGAATTCAGAGGCGCCGGGGTTCCAGGTCGAGCACTTTGTTCCGCCTCGGCCTGGGTTACCGCATGTGAAACCCATGATTGTTTGAAGTGGAGAAGTTTGAAGAGGTTGGTGGGATGGTGGTAAATGCGGCGCTTTTGATGGGAGTGCGATTTGCAGGGGTTGAGAGGCGAATGTGGTGTGATTGCAAATAGGTAAGGTATTGAATCTAGTACTATAATGCCAATAAGGAATCTGTGAATAGAAATATAGAAGCCGGAGAATCCCAGTGTTCTTATAGCTATTGGAGAGGCCGTGTTGCAGCCACGCTCTGAGTCTTCATATGGTAGCTAGTGTCAGTGCATGGCCGTCAGTGTGCTTGACTCTCACTCTCATTCTTAACGTCACAGTGAGTCTGCAACCATCTTTCAAAAATCCACTCACAATAGAGAATAGACAAAAAGAACACGAGGAATCGAGAACACATTGACGAAGGAGTCAGCAAGGAGACGAGAGACAAGAAACAGAGGGAAAGGGAGAGATGTAAAGACAGTATACAGCATTTACTTTGATGTATTGCAATATGAGTAGTGTTTTCGTGCAAGTACCATGGTATGCTTTTCAGCACTATCAAGCCAATTCCGCCATTAACCCCCTTCACTTGTTATACGCCAGCCATGCAAATGCTCAACCAGAAAACAAAAACACCTTGATCCAGAGGAGCCAAGCTCGAACCAATACCAAAACCAAAACCAAAAAGGGAAAGCATGGAGGGGGGGGTATCTTCAAACTCGAACAAATTCTTTCTTGTCCGTGATAAAACAAACACCATGCTTTAAAACACCGAGTAAACACCCCCATGATGGGCAAAGACAAAGAAGACTTTTGTTATCGAAACCTTCTTTTCCCATGCTCAGACGCCACTCCAGTTGATATCAGCGCCTCCATTGCCTTGCTGCGGTTGCATGCCCTGTCTCTGCGCCTGCTGCTGCGCCTGCCTCATCATCATCATCTGTTGCATTTGCTGCGGGTTCATCTGATTGATGTTCATGCCCTGCATGCCCTGCATACCTTGCATTTGCTGCATTTGCCCCTGCATCTGCGCCATATTCATGCCCTGCATGCCTGCTGTCCCTCCTGCCATGTTGCCGCCCATGTTTCCCATGTTCATACCCTGCTGCTGCATGTTATTCATCATGCCTTGGGGAATCTGGCCGTTCTGCGCGAGAACCCTTTGCTGCATTTGCATCATTTGTTGCCGTCGGGCTTCGTTTGCGCGCTGTTGTTGGAGCATTTGGTGATATTGCTGTTGTTGCTGCTGGACTTGCATGGGGTTGTTTACGTTCTGCATGCCGTTCATTTGACCGTTCATCTGGTTGCCCATTTGACCCTGAATGGCGCCGGGATTCATTTGATGCTGCAACTGTGCTTGCTGTGCTTGCTCTTGGCGCATCTTGACGTTGATGGCATTTTCAAGCTGCTGCATCTGCTGCATATAATTGGGCGGAATGTTGGTGGGGCCAAATTGCTGGATAAGGCTTTGCTTGCGTTGAGCGAATTGCTGACGCATTTGTGGCAGACTCAAGTTATTAACGTTCAGAGTGGGTTGTTGAGGCACACCGCCATGTGCTACAACGCCCTGTGGCGACATGTTTGCAAGAGCAGCTTGCTGTTGTTGCGCGTGTTGCTGTGACATTTGGCGGTAGTAGTTTTGCGCCAAATGCTGCCGGTAGGTCTGCAGAGTCTGGCCAGCGGGAAGACCTTGTTGCTGGATATGCATGTGTGCCTTTTGCAGAGCGAGCTGCTGCATCTGCTGATTACCTGGTGAGCCGCCTGCCTGTTGGATTTGCTGCATCCTAAGCTGCTGCATCCTCTGTTGGTTCTGCAACTGCTGCATAGCTTCAGGCGTCATGTTCTGGCCAGGCTGGGGCGTGTTCATCATCATCGGTGTCTGGCCTTGCATCGATACAGAGGGGCTTCTCTGGTTCATGCGACTCGGTGTAGGTGTCATATTGCGATTGGGCATCGATGCGCCCATAACGGGGGTTCCTTGAACCATTTGAGGCGTACCGGTACGGCTCATATTCTGCTGTTGACTAACAGAACGTGCCATTTGATTTTGATGATGGGAGACGGCAGATGGTGGTCGAGCAGGACTAGCGATGGCATTGTTCGAAACGGACGCGACCATTGGTGTACTACCCATGGGATGCGAGACCTGACCACCGACGTGTGGCGAAGCTGTCGCAGCGACCAGGGGTGTTTGCTGGCGCAGGACTGGTGAAAATTGAGGCTGGTTCAACGATTGCGGTGTTTGGTTGAGCTGGGCCGCATTCGACATTTGCTGTTGAGCTACGCTGGCGGCTCGCATAGCTTCGTTTTGTTGCAACTGCTGCTGCTGCAGCTGTTGTTGACGCAAGAGTTGTTGTTGTCTCTCCAGAACTTCTGCCTGCTGTCTGCTCGTCTCTGCATCTCTCTGCTTTTGAGCGATTGCCTCCTCCTGTGCCTGTCGTTTGGCGAGCGCAATGCGCGCATCCTCCTCCTTTTTGCGTCTCTCGATTTCCTCGTGATTGGCCCTAATAGTCGCGATGGTCTTGAAACGTGAGAATGTTTGCGAGTTGGCGGCCGCGCGACCTGCACTATCGTCATTACCAGTAGCTGCAGATGCCATGGTGGCCTGGTGCTCGTCGCCTGCCAACATGAAGCGTTGCAGATCCTGTGCTTCAGCCTCATCAGCAGCAAGCTCAGCCGTGGTCCTCTTGCGAGTCTTGCGCGGAGGCGCAGGATTCTTATTATTCGGATGGGTTATGGCGTCCATCAGGGCAATAGACTCAGCGAAGCTTTTTGTGGGCTCCAGGTACAGTTTCGGGCATGTTGCGTTATAGAGCTCGGCCTCGAACTCGTGGATGTTGCTATCATCCAAAAGCATCTTCTGGCGCTTCGGGCTGGGGCCATTAGAGAAGGTTGGCGTGGGAGGGACGGCGGTCAATGGTGTTGGGGGCAGGCCACCTGCCCGGCCAGCAGCCTGCATTCGCTTGATGGCTGCCATGTCGGGGACCGGCGTTGTAGCCATGATCTGGATGTCGGCCAACTGCGACTGTGGGGTGGGAAACAGTACGACAGTGAACTTCTTGGGTCGCATGGGCTGCTTTTGCGTAGCTCCATTCTGGCCAGGGGCAGGCATATTTTCCTTATCTTCTTTCGCGCCAGCCTCTTTGCTTTGCGACTGTGTGGGCGCAGGCTTGGCATCTGGCTTGGCCGATGGGAAGGGGGCGAAAGGCGAGGGCGTGATGAAGCTGTTGTAGTTGTGAATGGAGAAGGTGGTGGAGCCCCCCTCGGCGGTGCTGTTGGTGTCGTCCTTGGGCCGGATGCCACTCGTGCGGTAGTCGTGGACCTCGACAATCAGACAGCCGTCGTACCATGGGATGTTGAGCTCGAGGAGGTCTTCGACCATGTTGTGGGGCACAACTTTGTCGCGGATGGCCTGAAGGAGCTCCTTCATGGGCGAGGCGTACGAGAGCGTCTCCTGAGAGTCGTTGAGGCGGAAGTGGTTTGGGTGCAGGAAGACGCGCAGCGAGGGCGGCTTGCCATTGTACTTGATCAACACGTCTTCCTGCTTGTTGACTGCTACCGTCAGTATCTGCTGCTGCGTAGCCTCCTTGGTTAGCGGTGTACCATAGCGCTTGTTGTCGGACTTCGTGGCCGGGTCGTCCATGGCGGGCGGCTTGGTGCCGGTGCGGGCGACTCCGGGGCGTTGAGACTCGCGGCGGACTCGCAAAGCCTGCGTTGGGCGGGCAGTCGCGATGGGGCCCGACATGGTGTGGTGGAGTAGCGGGAGCTTGTGAATATTATTCGGTGGGGGCGGTGGGACGGCGCCTTCTGGGGAAGCACAGCCGACAGCGAACATCGAGCACCGCGACCGGCGGACTGGCAGGCTGCTGAGGGCCGGCGCAAAGATGCGCACTAGCCTCTCGGGGGCGCGACGAAGCAATCACAGGCCTTCGTGCAGATGCGTCTTGCAGAACAGCCGTGTTGTTGCTCGAGATGGGTCGAGACGCGCTGGAGCGAAGACGACGATGAGATGATGCGCTGCTGCTGCGACACCTTGGCGGTTGGTCGAGGACCCTGAGTTCCCCGTTATCACGTGATCCTCTCCGCACCAATGACGCCGCCTCGACCCGCTCGAGATGCTCGGCCCTAGCTTCCGAGCCGCCGACCGCACAACGTCTGTTCCGACTACATACTGTATGTTTCCAACACGTCCGACTCAACGCTTCGATGACACTATCATTGTATACCCAAGAAAGGATCAACATAGTGACAGTGAAAATAGACTCTGCAATATAACATGTAGAGGGCCGACAGATAGATGAAGATGCACTTGTATATCTGCCCAGTGAACCTTCTGACCCGCTCCGGAACATCCTATGATGAACTCGTCATGGCCCATTACGTCCTTTGGTCGTCCGCCAATAAGGCAGTATGAGGTCACCACGATCTTCACAGCCAAATCTTGAGGGGTTCATACAGTATCTGAGATGCTACATGGAAGACCCGTGGATACACTGCAGAATAATACGTGTTCATGGTATAATCCAGTGCCCATACATCATCGTAGAGGATTCGCATTACTGAGCCAAACTAATACATGGTAAGGATATGAGCGGTTCTACTCGCTGACAATCCATCCTCGATGGATTGTATGCATCTTTTTGGTTGTTGACGCAGTGGGACTAGACACCATGGCTTACCATACATCACAGGTACACAAAGGTATTAATGCACAGTCACAAAAGCAAGCAGCGAAATTAGACTTTGAAGATTGTATTCTTGGACCTCTCTCCCTCGCATGATTCGAAATCGACCCCTTATTTGGCGTCCTTATTTTTGGTCCTGTACTCATTGAACGGGCAGGCTCTTGAGGTCGGGGCCGTAGAATTCGATCTGGTGACGGTGAGCCAGGCCACACTGGTTCCCTGAGCATCGACCGCGCTTGCAAACGCTACGGAAGCGTGGCATGCGCGGGTGGGATTCGCGAACTTGAGGACTGCGCGTGGTTAGTGATTGTAAGAAGTCAGGTCAAGTATTTACTTACGTGGGTGCGGCGCCTGTAGGAGGCTGATCGTGAAGCTGCGAAGTACCGCTGTATACCTGGCTGGCATCGCTGAGATCAACTCGCGCCATCATCGTATCGATCCTATCGTTCGAGTCCGCAACCTTAGCCTCTAGGGCGCGGATGTCAGCCTCCAGAACGAACTTCTGAAGATCCAAGTCGTCCACAGCGACCTCGAGCTCGGCCTTCTTTGCTTCCAGCGTCTTATTTGTGGCCCCTAACAGCTGATTCTCCTTTTTGACATGCTTTAGGAGCAAATGCGCAATGGAGAGTTGGAGACCAGGATCGGCAACGATCTCGTTGTTGTCATTAATGCAGCGACTCACTCTGGAGCGTATATGTCGGCATGCTGGCTGATGGCGTCCCCAGTTGTCTCTTTTCCCACCTCTTTTTTGACATAGTACGCGATGACCTTGCTCTGGGACTTGTTGATTGCCTCGAGCGCTTCAACACGGTCGGTAAGATAATTTGTGAGCCGTCTCAGATCGTGGACTTCCGCAAGGAGAGCTGCAGCCAACCATAATGGCCCGATTATGTTAGAACTCGGAAGGACCATAGCGCGAGGGTCGTTGTTGGCCATGTTGCAAGAGGCTGGTGTTGTTGCGTGCGGGGACGAGAGCAGGACAGATTTGACGAGCTGACGACTGTACGCCCAGGCCATGTTGCCGTTTGAGGGGCGAGGACAAACGCGCATTTGCCATGACGACATTAGAATAGCTAAACCCCTGCTCACCCAGGCAGGCGTTCGTGGGGCGGTGTGAAGCCGGGCAGCAAATCGATGAAACAATGGCTGATCTGACAGGCCACCATACCGTCACACTGCTCTGATGTGTTCCTCCCTAACATACGCTATGAACAGCAGTTGTGAACAGCACGGTGAGATCAAGAACATCAAATTCTAAAAAAAAAAGAAGACTCATCGCATTACTCTACTTATAACCATCTACTCAAAACAACATCGACTATTCCAAACAATTGCCCTACTCGATATCAACCTTGCGAATCTCCACATACCCGCTATCCATCTTCGGCACCTCAACCCTCAACACGCCATCCTCCAACTTCGCAGTAATCCCCTCAGCATCGACATGCGCAGGCGTCGCATGCGTTCCCAATCGCATCTTGCGCTGAAACGCGCCGACCTTCCTCTCGTTCAGTGCAAGGGTCTTGAGAAACTCCTCGTCACCGGGGCGATAGATTACGCCAGCGACGGAAAGCTCGCTCTTCTCTGCGTCCCAGTTTACGCCAACGTCTTCCTTCTTTGCGCCCGGGAGGGAGATGTGAACGACGAAGGCGGTGTCGGTGTCGAAGACGTCGGCGTCGGGGGTGTAGTCTTCGGTAGTGCCAGTGTCGTCTTTTTTGGCGGCGTTGGTGCAATGCATGGCGTTGAACTGATTCCATAAATGCGCGGCCATGTTGGAGGGGTCGAACATGCTGGCAAATGGGTTGTCGCTGGACCTTCCGCAGGGTCCGCGGCTGCCATGGTGGTAGTTATGGGGGCCTGGGCCATGGTGGGGAGGTCCATGGCGATGTCCATGGTGACGGAAGCCAAAGCCACCTGGTCCACCGCGGCCACCGCGGCCACGACGCTCTCCTTCACAACGACCGTGGTGACCTCGTCCGCGTGGATGATCTTTGTTGTCAGAGCCTGATTGGCCGGATGGCCCTTCCCCATTGTCGTTGTCGTTGTTCATCTCGACGTCCTTGTCGCCGCTCTTATCTTCGTGTGCTTTCTCAGTGCCTTCTTCGTCATTATGGTGCTGGGGAGGTGGTCCATGAGAAGGGGGTTCGTGATGAGGCATTCCGCCTGGTCCTCCAAAGAACTGAGCCCAACCGCAAGGAGCGAAGGGTGGCTCAGTGGCAGCGTCACCGCCATGCTGTTGTTGGTTCTCCGTCTCGCAGGTCTGGGAAAACAACGGGTGGCGAGATCCTGGCTGCTCGAGGCTAGCAAGGAAATCCCAATAGGGTGCAGGTAGGTCCATGCATGTGGCTGATGGCATCGTGTTTAAAATGTGGAGAACGGAGTAAGTGGAGAAGATGATGGTGATGATGGTGATGATAGAAAAGCCAGACCACAGCAGACCGTTTTAAGCATCTTATACACAATTTCTATCTCTAGGCACTAGACAGTACGTGCAAGACATACGTATGTGCACCCCCTCTTTGCCCTGTTTGCCCTGACGCCACCCACCCATCCTGGCCACGAAACGCGCGATCGGTATCATAGAGCCAATAAAACATAGGTTAGTGAGATTTTGCGGCATACTTCAGAAGTATTCAGAAGATCCATAGACTGTAGGCGACTATGCACACGTATCTGGAGCGTGCTCGGTCAAATTGTGAATAGGCAGAGAGGTGTTGCGCGTCGATGATGTGGCACAGATCCCGGACATCGGGAGTAGCGACGCTCCGATGTGGTGTTGATTGTGGCGACGAGGCTGTGATTGGCTCTCAGCTATCGTGAGAACACAGCATCGAATTGCGAATTTGGGCGACTGCGGACGGAGATGTATTTAGCCCGAGTGTTGTCTTGGAGGTCATTTCTTACGGATTAGAAATCGAGTGGCTAGAAAGGTTGGGAGTTGAATGTCATGGCATGGCATTGATCAAACGCCTTCTTGATGACCGCCCACCAAGATACCTACTCCTGCAAGCATCAAACTGGGCTCGCTGGGAAGATTATCCAATAGCAAACTTATGTAGAAGCTGCCAGTAATTATTGGTAGCTGCAAGATGGAATACATCAGACAGCATCTTGTTGAGCAACACTTAGCAAATACAATCCAAGGACTGCTTGCATCAGAACAAGGCGTGATGTCCATGTAGCCAGTCATTGAGATGCACCTACGAACTACAAGGACATGTACATGACAAGGCTGAATTCAGTGGCACCCTGTCAGGCAAGCGCGTGGGGGAGGGGTAGCTTGAAGGTAGCTACAGTGCTATGACGCCATTAAGTATAGACGCAAATTCAGCCCCGCCAAACTTCTTCACACGCAAACTTGACTACAAACCATTGCATCCACAGCCCTTATCAACACCCAACCAAGAACAACCCACGAACTCAATTGCACTCACACGAATCATCATGTCTGGCAGCATCCCCACCTCCACCTTTGTCAGCGAGTCGGCCGTCATCGAGGCGCCCTTCAGTGATGTCTGGCATCTCATCAAGCTCCAGGACTTCAGCAAGTTCTGGTCCAAGCTCGAAAAGAGCGAATATGTCAAAGGCGCATCCGAGGAGACTGACATTGTCAAATGGTCGTTCAAGGATGGCACCGTTCTCGAAGTTAAGCAGGAGGAGCACTCGGTGAGCCTAGTTGCCCACAACGTCATCAAAATGTGGTGAAATACTAACACAGAGGTAATAGAGCATCGACCACTACATCACATACAGCGTCATCTCGTCGCAGCCTGAGCTCTCGTACTCCTCCGTAGTCTCCACCGTTCGCGCATACCCCGTTACCTCTGGCAAGCACGAGGGTCAGACCTTTGTCACCTGGACTGGCAACTTTTCCAGCGATGCGGATGCTAGTAAGTTCAAAGAATTCTAGACAGACCTCTTGCTGACGAATCAAAGGCGCGATTCAAGATGCTAAGTACAAGCGTCGCGAGGCTCTGCAGGACCTCGCCCAGGCCGCTTCCAAGAAATAGATTTCCAATGGCAAGCGAAGGGATAGTCTGATGGAGGATCAATTCACGTGTTGGGGTGATATACTTGTCCTTCCTTCCTTCTCTCGGAGTGTTCAGTTGATATGAGATTAATCAATTTGCATTTCATCATGTTCATCTTCACAGCAAGTAGTTTGATATGAAATATTAATTCATTCTGCCGACTATAGTGGCCTTTTGAGCCTCTTTGCCCGGGGTATAGAATGCTATCATGGAGGCAGCCGGATTTCAATGCCGGCCCTTATACTGACTGAGCACTCAGACTAGAACGAGTCCATCTTCGCCGGTTTGCACACCACAATATAGCCCGTTGCCTACTACATGCTCGTCTAGTTGTTGGTGGTGGTGGTGGTGCCGTAAGGCAATGTGGCGATATAGTCAGCGTAGAGCACGCGTTGCTGAGGATGAACGTTCCTGTAAGTCATGAAGGTACAACTACTGCCCTAAGTGCAGTTGCGCGCAGTTTTGGGCTTGCGAAGTGCGGATGTTGCCTTCCGACCGTGCCTCGAACGACGTTTTATGGTGCTACGAATATTCTGGTAGGAGATGTTGTTGCTGTTTTTGGTGAGGGTGTCGTTCAGTTGTGCGATCTTGAATTCGAGCTGCTGAACTTCAAGCGTGAGTGTGTCGCGCTGCGCAATGACCTCCGCATCGCGCTCAGATTCAGCAGTCTCTTGCTCCATCTTTTGGCGCTCCTTGAGCTCCTCATGCTCCTTCTCCAGCTTCTTGGCGATCGTTTCCACAAGTTCCACCTGAGCATCAAAATGACAAGAGAGATGGCGAAGACGTATGAGTTAGTTGGGAAGGAAAGGAAATCATGCCAAGAAGTGGTGTATCAAGATATGAGCTGAGACGACAATAGTGAAGTATTCTTACGTGAACCGCAGTCCACTATAAATTGATGAATGCTTATCTATCTTCTCGCAGGTCCAGAAAGGACACATCCATCAGCGCATTTTGGGTCAGTGCTGTTGTATGCGATTTGTCCGACACTACCGCCGGGCTCGATTGAAGGGTCGCGCGGGCTCTGGAACATGCGACCATCCGCAGGCGAGTATAGAGTCTCCAGAATATCACCGAATGGGTTACGTACATGTGCGATAGCTTGGCCCTTAATCACGGGTTGATCGACTTCCACCAGTCTCTCTACGAAGCCTCCGTATTGCGACCAGGTGCTGTGGAAAGTATTGGCGATGTAGACGTTAGTCAGATCAGGCTCGACGGTCGTGTTGGATTGGACCATGCTGAGATCAACAAGGACGCGGTTGACGAAGTCGACGGTGCGGTCGATGAGACTGTTGTTCCAGATTTTGGCCTGCCCCATTTCTACAGTAAGGGAGGGAACCTTGTAATTGACAAAAGTGGTTTCAATGGATCCAGGCTCGCCGGGATCAATCTTAAGGGTGTTGGGCTGGAGGAGCTTGGAAAGTCGCTCAACGTAGGGGAGACGCCAGTCCGCATAGCACCAGAGCGAAGTGTCGCCTCCAGAGCTCGGGGTGTCTACTTATGTGAGCCGTGAGTGAGGAGATGTGCATGGGACTACTTACGGAGATCAATACCAACATCCACCTGTGAGGCGTTACCCCAAACATAGTTCCAAATGTTGTATGCGAGGATTCTGGGGCCGCTGCCACCATCACTTGCTGAAGTGCCTGGGAAGACGCGATTTACGTTTGTCAACATACCGCTGGCCCCCGAAGTGAAGTAGTTGCGCTGATTCAGGTAGATTCCCATGGGGTTTATAGTTGGGAGGCCAATGACTGAAGGATTGTCAGCTCTTTGCTGATTGCCGCGCCCAGTAGAATCACGTACCTGTGCCATTGAGCGTCGCAACCTGGTCCTCCAATTGCTCAAAGATGCGTTGAACAACCCTTACAGGATTCAACTCATCGCCATGGATAGCAGCCGACAGCGACAACTTCTTGCCGGTCTTGAGACTCTCTGCCGTACCGCGCGCGACCATGACAGGAATATGAACGGGGTGTCCGCCATTGAGTTCGCCAACCCTCAGATAATACCTCGACACTGTCTGGGCCGGAACATCTGCAAGGTTTAGATCGTGAATGACAGGCACGCCATTCAACACATCGCCAGTAGCATTCACGGCCAATGCACCAGCAGCCAGGGCCGCGGAAGTTACCAGCGTCGAAGTGAGGAGCTGCATCGTGCTGTTAGTTGCGAAGCTACAAACATCGCGAGCACTTGTCTCCAAACAAATACTTTATAGCTCTCTGAGAGGTGCGATAAGCATAGCGCCCAAAAGAGGTTTTTCCACTTGAGCACCTTGCGCAATTAGGAAGGTATGAGATGTTCATGCACAAACATGACGATGCCCAGAATGCCCAGCTCGCTACAATCGTAGCTTAGCTACCAGAAATACGGAATGGGACCTACTGACCCAGGAAGCTGGGTTAATAGGATTAACATCGTTGGGTCTTCGTGAACTGCATATCAATTTCAATGATTGAAGACATGTGGTCTACATTGAGCTCACCAGTCTTCGTAAGGTTGGTGAGGTTGGTGGTCGGAAACGCGTCAGAAGATCACACGAGTCATGCAACTGCACATCGGGCCGACGCTTCAGTCACAACCTCGACACTAGGGTGATTTCATCAACAGGCGTACCTACACTGTACATCTCGAGTCACGTGCATCCATATAACTACGAGCTGAACAGCCATCAAACTCGTACTCTTCATCAATATGTGGATACGAAATTTCAACTAGATGCGATCCCCAGAAGCAAGGGCGGAAACCCCCACGTGAACCTGTTGCGTGGAATGCCCTGTTTGTCGTCTACATTCCTCATCTCGAAATACGACAGGTGTCGTAGTTCTAAGTCAACCATGTTAACTACAACATCCATCTACCAGGCCTGCATTAATATTGACCACTATCGGAACAATCGATCAATTGTTAAGGAGAATCAGACTTTACTCTGGTCACGTGATCACGATGAAAGGTGTCTCGGTTGCACTGTCGATTGCAATATCATGTACTTCACTAACGGCTGGTGCTGTCGCAGCCAAAGCCGTGGGAACTTACACTTCGGAAACAGTTGTCAATGTGGCGTGGCACCCAAGGTGGTCTGCTGGTAGATTGAGCAAGATCCAGGCTACTCCGACATGGCTCACGACGAAGACAGTGACGACTACAGACTTTCCGGACTACTCATCTTCAATCGAAACAAGCAGGCAGACCATGACGGTCACAGTTGATAGCAACAATGTCTCGGCGTCCACTGATTACATGTTGCATGCAACATCTACACAATCCTCAATTGGTACTACGCTTCCAGAAATATCTCCATCAAATTGGATGAGAGAAAGCACATCCTCTCTATCAACATCAACTGTCGCTCCTCAAACCACATCAATCCGAAGCCCATCTCTCTTCCCGCCCAATGGCCTGGCAAACCACGTTTCTTGTCAATGCTCAGCGACCGCTCCTCGAGGAATCTACTGCGGATACTGTTCGCAAATCAAGACCTGCACACCGGGTTCAAACTGCTGGGCTAGCATGTTCAGCTGCGGTAAACAGTGCAAGGACTATGGATGGAATGCGCATTGTGCACAAGCCGCACGAACAACACCCAACGAAGTGAACTGCCCAATCCAATGGCAGTAGTAAACTTTGCATCCCATGTCAGGACTAATCAGCATGCGTACCTCACCATTACCAACAAAATAAACACTACCATAGCCAACACTACCATAGCCAACACTACCATGCTCAATTTCTCAATCTACCAACCCGCTCGCCCAGCGCAAAACCAACCATTCACACCCTATTCCACCCTAGTGGGCTCCATCTCCTCCGCCGGCGGACCCCCAACATTTCCCCTCTGCCCCGTCGGCACATCCCCCAAATTCCTCTGGTGCGCAAACCTAGGATCATCCTTTAAACTCTCCACACCCTTCCCCGGGCCCTTATTTGGATAATCCTCCGCGAGGCCCACTAGCCCGTGTCCAACTCTCGTACCATCGTGCAGCTCCGATGACGTCTGGCCTTGGCCCGGGTGTCCGAGTCCAGTATGCACATCGGCGGAAGTTGCGCCGGTGAGTGTGGAGGAAGCAGCTTGGAACATTTTTTGGTTGTTGAGATCGGGGTTGGGGTCGTGGGTTGCGGATTTCGGGGCGCTGCCTGCGGGTAGGGTTTCTGCGCTGAACGTGGGGAGTGCGTCTTTGCCGACTAGTCTGCCGGGTTGGTGCTGTGGTGGTGTTAGGGTGGAAATTGGTGGAGCAGTGAGAGAAGTGTTGGGTTTCGTTTGGTTTGGTGTTGTGGAAACGCCATATTGGATTTTTTTTTCTGGTAATCCCTTATGCGGGAAGGAGAGGGATTTGACTTACCCCTCCACGCTGCAGTGGCTCGCTGGGCTTGACATGGCCTTTGAACTCGCCCTGGTTGACGACGGAATCGGGGTTCTGGCTCATATTCGAGGTTTCGATTTTTGTTTCTTTCTTTGAGAAAATGTACACGATGACCCGTCTGATTCGATATTCCTCAATTGTTGTACAAATTGTAAGAGGTGTTTGATCGTTTTCCTTCCCAAGTTCCTACGAGTAACTTGAAACTTTTATGTTCTGCTTGACCATAACTAACATCATAATACATCATAACGTCACCGTGTTGACATACTTTAGACGTCATCTGTATGCCATGCGGCTAAGACGGTTATTAAAGCCATACACAGCGAAGATGAGACGGGTATCTGATGCCTATCATTAATTGGTTAAGTTCTGTGATCGACATGTGTTGCGTGTGGTGGGTATGTGTGCCTTCTTTAAGGGTGGCGGCTAATTGAAACACGTGACTTTCCGAGTCCCTTTCCGACGGTTCAGGAACGGCAGAATGTTGTTGTACATATCCACTTTTGGACCATCATGCTGATTCTGTCAACCTTTGATTGCTGGGTTGATATCCGTATGCTACGATACGTAAGCCTGGGTTTTGTTGGCCTAGAAAGTGTCGTCGCAGAGTCTTGAGTTTTTGGAAAATTCCGTGGTTGGGGACGGATACGTCTAGAAACTAGTGACGAGATAGCCAAAAAACCTTGAGGTGGTTTCATTAACGAGGAGATAATGTGTTCGGATATGATTAATTACACTTGAGGACCACAGGTCCATCGACTATGATGAACACGGATCGGAAGGATACAATCACATATGCGCTTAATTGAGAATTGCGTATGAATGATACTTTTGTATTCACATTAACATTACAAGAAGAGGTTGATACACGCTCTTCAAAGTACAGTTGTTACCGTTGTTCATCTTTAATCTCCCTTTCCATCCATCGACCAACAGACTAGCGTCTACTGGAGCTGACCACGGACGGCACCGGCGGGGAACATGACAGTGTGCGAGTCAGTGAAGAATCCGGAGGGGTTGGCAACGATCTGGCGGACGTGGAAGCCGGCAGCCTGGTCAGCGGGTGGTGTGGCGGTGTTGTTGACACCGACGAAGAAGGGGCCCTTCAAGCAGCCGTATGATGTACGGCGGTTGTCTGGTCCAGTGGGGTTGGGGAAAGCCTGCGTCAAAGTTAGTGGGCAAATCACTTCGTCAGGAGTAGGAATAACTTACCAGACGAGGGGGACCGGCGCTGCCCTTGGCGCCCTGGTGGATGTGTGTGGCGGTTACGGCGGGCGACATGTAATCACCGGTGACACCGCTCAGGGTGATGTTGTAGCAGATGGTGTTCTCATCGACATTGATGCCGTACTTGAAGATACCGCGGGCACCGGGCTGGCCCGGGGCGGCAGTGCCGTTGTTGGCGATGACCTGGTCGGGGGTGGCCTTGACGATGAATTCGGAGTTGAAGTAGAAAAGCTTCTCATTCTTCTCCCAGTTGTCGTTCTCCCACTTCTGCTCCCAGTCGTCTTTGCAGTCTGTCAAGTAGTCGATGATGTGGGCAGTGGGTGCGGCTGCGGCGAGGGTGGCGCTCAATACCGCAAGGACGGTGGGTGTGGAGAAATGCATTATGGTGATGTGTGGGTTTGAGGGTAAAGATAGCGATGGTCTTTACTAGTTATATTGGAGGGAGTGCGGGAGGATGATGATCAATCTTTGGGACGTACTATGTAAGATCCTTTATACACGGACTGGTCCGCTCCTCGCTGCCCTGCGCCCCCGGACACCCCTTGGTCAGCCTCAGTGCGATGACATCTGTCTACCGCGCGATGCACGTAACGATCGTTGGCGATTTCTTGGAGACCCTTACTGGGGCCTTGGGATGATTGCAGCTGGTAAGCCAAGGCTCCAGGGCGATTTCAAATATTGCTCACTGTGGAAAGACAAAGGTCCGTTGAATGAACGACCAATTGAGCCAGCCATGGTCTTGGGGTCCTGACCAAAAGTCAGGATGCCTGGACTGGCGGGAGACTGGGTTTAGTGTGTGAGCGAGCGCCCAACACGGAAGATCGGCCAAGTGAAGTACTCCATTTGAACAGGTTCAGAAGTGCAGCCAATGATAGAGATGCTGGATCTTGCCGTGGAAACGCCGTCGCTCAACGTGGTGAGGATTCTGCCATGTCTGGTAAGCTGAGCTTGAGCACTTCCATACTAGGATCGCTCCCAAGATATCGCCTAGCCATCTTAGTTCGGGTAGTTGGCTTTCCGTAGCGCACCCCGGTTCGCGGGTAGTTGTTAGTTTACACCAAGACTTCCGCAACGGGATGTGGTGCACATCTTCAAAGCGGCTGTGCTCAACACAAAGGGTCGACGAAGCCAAGAGGAGTCTGTTTGCGACGCACAGTAAATTTGATGCATGAGAACGTCTGGCACGAGTTGCGCCGGAGGACTGTTGTTTAGTGATAATGCATCTGGTCAAGACTGAAGGCCGAGACCGCAACAGCGGCATGTACTACTGGCTTGACAGTCCCGCTTGTGGATTCCGTCGTCGTTGTCTATTCAATTTCGGGTACCATACACTTGATCGTGTTGAGATGCAATCACAATGTCCAAGATGCAAGAAATCCGGGACTTGTGATGGCTGGCTGCGTGACATCACCACCTCCACATGCCAAGGCCGCGAATCTAAGCGGGCGTTCCTCCGCACGCTAATCAACCCAACCTATCGACGACAGCATGGACAAGCCCGGCACCTCCAAACTTTGAGGGCGATAGCAAGCCTTACGACGGGCCATCTCATCAGCCAAGTCACCGGTGTGCTAGCCTTTTAGGTCCGAATTCATCCACAATCATTCCCATTAAGGCGTCTCGACATTGGGCTTTCATCCGGTCCTTCGGACTTCCTACCACGCGTCGAGGATTAAGCGTTCACATTCTCGAGCTTCAACAGCAATACGAGCGCAGCAATGCAAGAGGGAAGTACTAAGGCTCGGCCCATCTGTAGCTCTGGAGCACATGGCTTGCAGTGATCACCTCTGGCATGTGCATGGAAGCGTCGAGATCGTAGGCCTGCAGAAGCCTTGGCAGATAGACGAGCTCCCGAGGTCCTCACCGACGTCGGTGGAGGTACCTCCCAAGCAATTTGAACCTTGGATGAATTCAGCGGACACTGTTTTCACCAGATTTCGTCGACCATGCGGGGCGCAGTGCCAAGTCAGTCTATTCGCGCATGCAGCATCAGACAACGTAGAGTTCTATTTACGAGAGTGTCGTCGGCGCCGAGGGCGCATTTACTGTTGAAGGTTGGCAGTTGGGAGATTGTGAACGTCAAGGAAAGTCGTCTATCCGAAATTACAGCTGCAGGAGAGAATCGGATTGCGCGATTGGGCGATGCGCTGTTCACCGGCCTTGCCAACCATCGATCTAGCGACTGCGGGCTGATCTTCGGCTTCGAGACGCGTTGAGGAAATTTCCGTTGTCGTAAGCCCTAAGAGCGAACTGCATGGCGGTCCAGCACGTTTTGTAATCTTGTCGATCTGCACATTAACTGATCATATCTACACGGTTATCCTGCCCCTTACACATGAACCATAGCAGACTTCATCCTCTATAAAACACTCTTGTCCGCCTTGCTCACAAACCACGTCCCATTGTGGGTGTCCAGCGTAACGTTGTTCTGCATCACCTTTCCATACTTCAGACTGCCGCTCTGTACGATTCCACCAGCGACCGGTCTCTGCAATTTGTTCGCACCACTCTTGACAGTGAAGTTCGCGATTGGGATCTCCCAGGCGTTCCTCGTAACGACAGTTGGCAGCCCGAAGAAATTCGCCTGCACCTCCTCGTGCGTAAAGTGCAATTCAAAGTATCCGCGGTAGTACAAGTCCTGCCACTGAATTTCGCGGTTCGACTCCACAATGATGGACGAGTAGTTGTTGGCTGTAGCAATGGAGATGTTGGCACCATATGGAGATGGCGAGGACACAGCGCTACCGGCAAACTCGACACCAATGGAGCCCGCGCCAGTGCTGGAGTTGTAGTCTTTCTCGTTGAGCCAGATGAGGTCGCTGACCCAGGATGCGTGCGAGTCACCAGCAATGAAGATGTTGTTGTTGATATCATTGCTGTATAGATGGTTAAGAGTGCGGTTCTTGTTAGACTGATACCCGTCCCAGGCATCGTAATTCAGAGGGTTTTCAGGCCCATAAGCAGCGGATTGATTCACGGTGCTGAACACGATCTGTGAGCCTACAACTCGCCATGTTGCACCGCGTTCGGCGGACTCGGAGAGTTGGCGGTAGAACCAGTTTTCCTGTCTTGAGCCCATGAGCGAGCGTCCGGCATCGTTGGAGATGTCGTGAACGTAGTCGGTGTTCCAGTAGAGATCGGTGATGGAGCGGTCATAATTGCGAGTATCGAGCATGACAAGGTCCACGAGCTTGCCGATGGAGAAGGAACGCCAGATACGAAGGTTGTCGTCCATGTCGACTTGACGGATAGGCATCCATTCGAAGTATGCGCGGACAGCATTCATCTTGCGCTGGTCGACTGAGACGCCGCCGTCACGGAGGAACGAGTCTTCGGTGTTGTTGAGCTCAGCGGCGCCATCGCGATAGGTGTTGTCAGCAACTTCATGATCGTCCCAGACAGGTATCCAGGGGAAATGCTGATGGCTCTCAAGGAGGTCAAGGTCGGTACGGTAAGTTGCCAGACGCTTGCGATAGTCGTAGAGAGTAAATATCTCGTGATCGGGCAACGGAATGCGTCCAACAGAACTGCCATCTCCATAGTAGCCGTTCTTGTACTCGTAGATGTAATCACCGAGATGTACAACGTAGTCAACGGCGTCCTGAACAGCAACGTCAGTGAGTCGTGCTCGTTAGAAGCTCCATCTTGAAGTTACCTTTCGTGCAGAATTGCCGTACGCGTTGAAGAAGCCAAATGGATAGTTGGCGCAGCTGAAGACCGCGATACCAACTTCCGTGATATCGTCATCAGCATTGGGCGTAGTCTTTGTGCGCCCGATGGGGCTCATGTTAGTGGACCCGCACACGTTGAATTGATAGTAGTAGTTGGTGTAGGGCTCCAAATTCTTGGCCTCGACCTATGCTGCGTAAGTCTCGTATACTCTAAACACAACAGTAGTCATACCTTGACAGTGAAGTCCACATCCGAGCTCGTAAACACCTTGCCAGTGTCCACCACATCCTCCAGATCTTTGTCGCATGCGACTTTGTACTCCACGCAAATAGGCGACTTTGAAACTTGAACGTATTTCTGGTTATCATGATCGAAGAGTGGAACATAGCCCGTGACTGTGAGGTTCGATTGCGAATTATCGCTTTGGGGCGCAACGCGAGTCCACAAGATAACGCTATTTGGATAGGGATCGCCCGAGGCAACGCCATGTGTGAAGTTCAGTTGTGCCGCATTGTAGTTACTTGCTGGATCATTTCTCTTGACCACTTTGTGAATTGATATGCCCAGGGCAGGATGGTGTTCCGATGGTGAGCGATAGTTGAGATTCTTCGACCAGCTTGCACTAGTGAATGCGGGTGCAAGCGACAAGAGTGAAACGATTTGAAGCTTCATACTGGTATTGGATGAGCAATTGCACGTTCACGGTTCTGCAATGTTGTACAACGTAAGTAGCGATACCAACCGATCTGTCGCACCCAGAAACCCGGTAACCCCAGGCCTTATGTACGGCCTCTGACAGTTGTGCCGTTATTAAGCTCATCCTAGACCTATGGAGCTCATCCCCTGCGGCTTGTGCATGGTCGTTATGTCATATCTGCAGGAACAACTATCCTAGATCTTCTTAAACTCCAATCACAACGCAAGAAATTGACATGCTGCGGGATTAGCAGCATTGAAGCGGGACAAAAACGGTCGTCAGTTAAAGGGCGGCCGAACATTGCGGAATCAGTCAAGATTGGGAAATGATATCAGACATTTTTTGTCATCAGCAAATTCATCGCACTTTTAATTCGCTGTTGCGACCAGGCTTGCGCGAGGTATTAGCCCGATGTATGACAGCCTTGCGAGAGCACCGCCCCATGTGCGCTCCCCGTCTCCTGCCATTGGACAAGCGGTGGGCAACGGGTCAACTTTGCGATGGAAAAGAAGCTTGAAAATGCTTCTCCCATCAGCTTGTATCAATGAAGAAGGTCCGTATGCGAGCTCCAAAGAGCGGAAGCTTAATGGATTGAGATTCCCATGTCGATGATACGTAGGACGAGCTGTGGTAATGCTACAAAAATTGACGAACAGTCGAATTAGTTCGGAGCAGGCGCTAGGCCTATCTTAGACGACGCTTTCAACCCTTGACATGATCCATCACTCCAAACCTGGTCGATACAATTCCATCAATTTTCCAAATGTGCAATCGTGGTATCAAGGAGTGATTTCTCCATAACATATAGGGTGTCTATACCACTCACATGGCAGTACGTGTTGGCTCAACGCACCCCACGTCTCTCCAAAGCATATGGTACCATCACAAAATGAAGTCTACCATAGGTATTCGCTGTCTATTAAAACTGATACATAGTTAGTGATCAAAGGAGAAACTGTCAGTTTGCACGTACAGATTACTTAATCTTCTATCAACTGATCAGCATTGGAGCACTTTTGCAGAGCACCACAGTACGCATCCTCATGCACATGGACATGACTACTCCAAGCGATGTCCTCTCCTCTTTCAAATCTCCACTTATTTTCCCACTCCCCCATAGCTAGTTTACAGCTTTAAATCTCTCAACTACAGCTCTCTATGTCCGCCCCTCCCAATGTAGGTACTCATGAAACAGTTAAACCGCAATCCCCGTCAAGCATAGCATATTTATAACCCCGATGCCCCACCCTGACCACCAAGCCCACCAGACCATGACTCCGCCCTAGCAACCCAGCATTCAAACGTCCCAACACACACCACTCTTCGATACCCGTTCCCAGTACGCCGGGCGTGAAAAGCATGTCAATCTTTGATGCTTCTATTAGCTGCTGCGCAGCGTGGGCGTGGACGGACATTGATATTTCGTAATCATTGGTATATATGTTTAAAGCTGTGGAACAGTTGTCTTTGGCATTGCCGTTGGCACCGTCTATACTTGTAGATATAATTGTCTCTCAAACGATATACCTTCCAACCTTCTGATAAGCATCCAAAACATCTAACAAACACCGCGTAACGCCTACACCAGCAATAGGCGTCGTGAATTGCGCTGCATTACCGAGGAGAGAAATACATAGCTATCGCAATATCAACATCCCACTATATAAGCCCTCGAAGGCGGGGAGCAAAAGTGCTCACTGCTGTCTCCCTTTCTTCGATGCGACAATAGCTAAAAATATAACTCTACATGCGATTAGGTAGTGTTTTGAAACAGTCTAGAGAGAGGAAGGGGTTTTAATACATATATACATACCTCGTTCATATCACCGCTCACACTCCCCCTTCGTACATAATCCTCCACCACATCCAGCAGCCTGCCTCCACCCTCGCAATTCCTTCAATCGCCATTTCATCACTCTAGACGTCATTTGCGTCCAAACCGCACATCCTGCCTAGTATATATCTTAGAAATGTTAGAAATGGAGGTATATGATAGGAGTTAATACGCGTAGGCTGTGTAGGATAGATTCAGAATATACCTATGGGAAGTAAGGTAAAAAATAAATCAACATCTCTTCCGGATACCACGTAATAGGAGCGGTATATATACTAGTACAGCTGTTAAACACCTTGCTAACATCCCTGAGCTTCGCTACTACATCCTTACAAGAACAAAACGCGCAGTACGATCGGGTATGTGGATTTCGCCAATCTGGCATACTTGCTGCAAGGCTCATGCCTTTTCATCACGGTATATGGATACACTTGCTCTGCTTACGAGTTGTGTACTAAGGGGGCTGTCTCAGCCGCTTATACGTGAGATGTTTATAGTAGTTTACACGGCCAGAATGGTGTATTCTAATGCTACCATACTTAATCCACTCACTAAGACATGTCCGTGTTTAACGAAATGCGTTGTGTCAGACTACAACTATGTTGTAATTATGGTACTAGGTAGTGTGTACTACTAGGCATGTCGCCGTTTCCGTTTTGCAAAGTACGACCTATGGTACACTGAGGGGACAAAATTTGATACTAATATTAATGATGGAATCTTCACTCAACACGCGCCAGTTCAATCAACCCACCCACTTCACACTTCTGTCTGCCAAATTACCTATTAGTCCGTGTCAGCAACATCACCAATCCTACGCCACCAATCCCCAGCACCTCATTATCCCTACACCTCCACTTCACTTCCCCACCCGCATCCCTTCCAACCTGCCCACCGCCCATGCCCAGATATCCCCATCGTGAAACCCCCTGTCAGCCACAAGCAGTAATTCTCCTCTCCGCCCCACCGCCCATAGCGTTCCGATCCATTCCGTAAGCCTGCGACTTTTACAGCAGCGAGATTAGTGTCGCAGCGCAGATCGAGGGGATCGCTGGGGAGGCGGCGGGTAGATGCGGGCGAGGCTTTGGAGACTGTGGTGGGGATTCGGAGGGGGAGGGGACGAGGAGGTGCGCGAATATATAAACGCTAGGCTGGCACCGATGATTGCACTTTTGTGGGCGTGGCATGGTATGAGGGGAGATTGTGTGGAGAGTATTTTCTTACTTGTTTGGGGTGGATGGTTTAGTGTGGGTGGGGGATCGAGCGGAGATTAAATATGGTAACGTGAGGTGTTGAAGCAGAGGTGTTTATATCGCATATATATGTGGAGTTGGGTACTTAACCGCACTAGATGAGTAAATACTTGTTTGGAAGTGAAGGTTCTCAACATTAGGAAGGAACTACAATTCTTGTGAGATGGTTATCATCGATTGTGGCTATGTGTGGCTATTGGAGGATTCTGCGTGCTTGGTTGTTAGGCTTGCCATGGTGTATATATGCTTCCTTTTGATCTGGTACTGTGTGCTGGTGCTAGTGGAATGTAGTTGGACTGCTTGGCGTGGCTGGCGAGGAGCAGTTCTTCAAGCATGAATACACAATGTTGTGAGTCGGTGTATACAGGTACTTGCTGTATTACCATCGTGTTAGTATAGTGTGGTGAGCTGGTTCCGAGGAGGATGTATGAGCGCTTATATCGAAGGGCCCATCGTGGCTGGCGTGACTGATGCAAGTGTATTCAATATCAATCGGGAACGAGTGCAGATAGGTAGTAACCATCTATATTGACATGCGCTTACAGACTTAAATCTGTACTTGCGCTGCTGCTAGTAAGCGAGCGTGGCTAAAATATATACAAAGAAGGCCCCGTATCTCCAACTATGCCACAGTCGAACATCCAACATCCGCCCCCTGCTCAGCCGCAGTACTAAAGTTTACCAGTCTAGGACTGGGTCAGGCTGTAGGCGCTGACAGTGAACCTAGCGTTGTTTCCACTGAAGGGCTCGGTTCCGGCACCGACACTCGTAAGAATCTGGCTGGAGGGCATACCCTGCCTGCTGGTCAGGTACTTCACGAACTCGTTCAAGTCGCCCTTGAAGTTGCGGACATCGCCTCCGGCACGGACGAAGCTGTAGACGTTCATCTGGGAGTGCGCGCCGTTCCACACGTTCCAGCTGACGCCGGCGAGGGTAACGGTAGCAATGGGACGTCCGGTGGAGGAAATGGGGCCAGCGCCGCCAAACGAACCGAGCCAGATCATGATTTCGTATTCTGGGGAGCCGCCAGCCCTGGAGGAGGTGAAGAGGTCATAGGCTACATTTGCAACCATGTTGGAGCCGGTGTAGCTCCAGTTCCAGGTGCTAGGCAGGCTCCTGATGGTGGAGAGGGCCTTCTGGGGCAGGGCTGTTACGACGTTGGCGTAGGACTTCACGTGGCCTTGTCTGTCATAGGTGTTAGTCAAATGCCTATGGTAGGGAGTGTTGGGGAATGTAGATTGACTTACCCGCCAGACCAAGTCCAAGAAGTGTGCCATTTGATGGTGTTGCCGTCGCGGCCGTCAACACCGGTGCACTGCCAGCCGCCGGGAGAAGCCTGGTTTTGGCCCCAGAGGTTGTTGTAGACGGTGTAGGTACCGTGGACTTGGTTATCCCATTGGCCGCAGTAGTCTGCGCGCTTCTGAACTGTAGCAGCAGGTCCGGCAAGGGCGAGGGATGCCGTGCTGGCAAAAAGGAAGGCAGAGAGCTTCATGGTGTGGATGGTGGAGAAAGTGATTGACAGTGACTCGACGTGTGAATTTGACGGTTTGGTGAGGTGGATGTGTGAGAAAGTGAATGGCAGTGACTCGAAGTGAGGATTTGACAGTTTGGTGAGGCTTGCCTGGCTTTATAGGTATGTAGAATGTTTGAGAACATATTGACATCACGGAGATGACAGGAGTCGTGGCGCACGGTCCACGGAGGAATTGTAACAATTAGCTCGGTGTGTACATAAGGTATCATCTAACTTTGAGGTTAGTGTAGGTAGGTAGATATGGGCTTCACGCTAACTGGCTGCAGCCCCTTGTCTTGCCGACCCTTATGAAATTGGCGTTTTGCTTCACTTGGAATACCCACTTTATGCCTAGGAGCCACCCTATAACAGTTAGAAGGTATTCTTGGCACGGCCTACTTATTCTCACCGTATTATGCTTGTAAAGCTACTTGCGTAGTAGCCTCTCACTTAAAGATTTAAAAGTATTTTACTATTCATACATCTAAGTATATTTTAAACCCTACAATATTAAACAAATGCCTACTATAGATCTCTAACTATATATCCTATAATTATATTACATAGATCGTTAGTAGAGTATTAACACAACCATTAATAACATCTGCGTATCCTTAGTAAGTTTTCTTGTGCGTACTTCTATAATTCTATTGTAGTATACCTACGTTTTGCTCTAACTTTACTATCTTAATCGTATGATTTGTTCAAGATCTTAGTATACCTATAACCTTTCTAATAAACTCTATTTCTACAGTTCTACTCTAGGAAACTCTAAAAGTAACTTTAAGTTTAAGAATTGGGTAACAAGTTACAACACATTACGAACGTGGCGTTTTTACAGTATCTTAAAGTTCTAATAAACCATACTTCTAGGTGTTAGCGTTTTGGTATACCACCGAATACAACATCATGCAGCGCTAGCCCCATAGTTAGATGAAATGTGCTCTGTCTCGTGTGCTAGCGTTCGGCTGTCTCATGTGTTGGTACATGCCGGCGGCACTATACCGCAAGTAGCAACATCACAATCTACACATGAGTAGTTGCAGAAGACGAGAATGTAGAAGTGGACTATTGAAAAGTTTTCGCATTGGTGGTAAATCGACATTTCGCCTCCAGACCGGTGGCATTAAGGCGCCCAAAGGGGTTTCCCCATCATATATGGTATCGTATCCGGTGGTTCTCTGTCTAACGTCGGAGGATTTCCCATGTCCCGTTGTAGCACACCCCTACCGCGGACCGGGGTTCCCCACAAATTGTGCCCGCGTGCATGAAACATTTCGCCGATACTTGATTGCGAAGCCAATGTAGACATCTGCATGACCGCAATAGTGTGATCTAGATCTTCCGTGACTCGTGGGAAACGATATTGGGTTCGTCCGGCGACTGTTGATCAATCCGTTCAAAACACTCTTCTGTGACCAGGCTGGCAAAGAAGGCAAGGTCATCTGGTTCATGGTAGAGTGACCTCATTGTTGGCTATCATGGTGAGTGGCTGCTGCAGATGGTCTGTTGTTGTTCTGAGTAGCTTACAGTATACATGTCGCCTTTCCTCTCGACTTTCCAAACTGGACCTGAGTTCTGACGTGTCTCGAGTTGAGTATAGAACGATTCGGGTACAGATGCCCTGACAAACATGCTAAGTGTTCTTGTAACCTTGGCTAGTGTCTGGCTTCGTACGGCGATTGGTGTGTCTAACCATGGTTGAAGGGATTCCCATTTGCGATCCGGCAGGTCCCAGACGCCAGCTTCTGACCCTAGTATGAATGCATTGATGGTCAGTTCTTCGACGTAGGGTATCCGCTCCAGTATTCTCCCAATCGCAACAGTGAGAGCGTTGGGTCTGGACACCTGGGCGACATTGGCATAAAGATTACCATGATTGCTGGTCACTGGCGGTGGACCTCCATTCCACCACTGGTAGCCAGCCCAGACGTGTAGAGTCAGTTTGCGCGCTGGTTGCATGAGTGGCAACAAAGCCAAAAATCGTGGAGACAGTTGGTCACGCGTAGGTCCTGTATGAATCGATCCAGGTTTTCTCCGTTCTACCTCGAGAGTGATGCGCAAGACTCCATCGTCGCAAGCACGCTCAGCCACTTCTTCAAATTCGGCATTCACTCTCTCCTTTATGATGACGCTCATGGGCTCCTTTGAATGGGCAGATCTTGGGAGCACACGTGTATTGAGCTGATGGCCATGGTAGTACAGAGCCTCTTGACGAAGTTGTGCGCACGTTGCAAGGATGTTTGCGGGTAGACGGGTGGGAAGGTAGATGCGTATATCGACATAGGTTTGCTGGCCTTGCGTGAATTGGCTAAAGCGGTTGCTATCTGCTGTCGTGCTTGAGGTGAACACATGTGCTGGCTGGGTGAGGTGGCCGAGAATTGCATCGCGTAATTCGCGAGGCAGAGCCAAGAGGGGCGAAGAAGTCATCAGGGCAGCGGGAGGGCTATCTATGGTAGAAAGGAAGTCGGCTGCGATATGAGTGTGAGATGTGTTTGCTGACATGCACAGTACGGTACGGAGGAGTACTGGACGCCTTAGCTCATCATTGCCATCACTACAACTGCATGATGGCGGGACCAGCGCGGACATTGTGCCCACTTAAGTCCGGTGGAGTACCCCGCGCAGCAAGCATGCCGCGCAACATAATGGCTTTGCGAGCACCGTGGGGCGATTGCTTGAGATGGGTAATGGCAACACGGCAATCCAGCATGGCACGAACATGCGTTTGCATCAAAAGTGGCATGCTAGGCCGTGTCCAGGGCCTGACCGAGGCTTGTGTGCGCCTCGCGGAGGGGCGGTTGACATGGAACATGCATAGGTACGGTAAGGTAAGTTAGCTGGCGGGGCGGGGCTGTGGTCGCTGCAAGCCGCCCGCCTCACACAGAATCGAATTGTTGTTTGCGCGCGTGGAAGTTCACGGCCAATTGAAACCTCGTCTCCCTCCCATTCTCCAGCTGGTAGGTGAAGGTGAGCGTGAAGGTGAGCGTGAATGGCTACATGTGCAGCAGACAACCGATGGTGCCTTCCTCGACTGCGGTTGCCTGGCGACACTGGCAACGCTACCTACCGTATCGTCGTCGTCCCTCTGGTCGGACGCACCTTCCGCAGACAATCGCAACCACTCTCAACACACCTCTTCCACAACACCTCTTCAACAACGCCCTAGCCTAGCAGCGCAACCCTCCCACCCCGAAATTCGAGGACAGATCAGACAACGGCATGTTTCGCTCTTCATCCTCCCATCGGAGGCTGCGGGGCCACGACTTGCCCAGAACAGCCGACAGAGCACATCAGAGCGAGGAGGATTCGACAGCAAACACTGCTGAACACGTGCGTCTAACCACACTCAGTACATCGTCTTCTGCTTTGCAGTTCTGCGCTGGCACGAGTTGGGCCATGTGCAGTCTGCGTCAAGGGCAAATGTTGACTTGCCCATCCTTCCTCTTCGCATGGCATATCGAGAACTGCCCATTAATTCGTTGTAGCGGCCAACTGTAGCCTCGTCCTCGACCCCCACACGAGCATTCGTCCTCCGTCGAAACGAGCGTGATCACACACGAGACCGGCGTAGCAACGACCAACGCGACTTGCTCGAATACTTCACCACCCGAACTGACGACCAGCCCAACCAAGCTTTTGCAGCAGCATCGCCATCACGCGAGCGTGGCCTCACGAGCGCTTTTGCTGGCAGCACCCAGCGATCAGACTCATGCGACTCTGCAACAGCCTCTTCGTCCTTTAGCGGTCCGCCTCGAGGCTGTCATACTGCCAGCGAACCTGCCTCAAGCTCCTTCAGTCCATTCGCTGATATATCTGACGAGAATCAACGGGGCTTCACATCAGACGCTGCTCTGTTGTCTGACACTGGTCATGCCTCGGAAACACGCCGCGACGCTTCCAGTGGCAGTGACTTTCTCTCTGCTACATTCTACCTATCTAACGCTCCCGATGGGCCCAGTGAAAGCATACGAGCCGACCTGAGTCCCCGCCATGCCAATAATCGCGCCATGTCTCATGCCCAGAAACGCTCTCGAGACGGGCTTGAGGATACAGACAATCAATGTGCGAAAGCACTCGCCAACAAGGGGGCTGTCGCAGTCATGTCGTATAATAGCATCGCGCCAGACCCATACGCCAATGATGTTTGGCCCGAATGCCGAAGCGCTGCAAAGCTACCCGCCCGGTATTCTATGCTGAAGAGAGACGATCCGACATCGTTCCATTCAAATCCCAAACGACATTCCTCTGGTGCTCCGAGAGAATCGGAAGCAGCCAAGTCGCCGGTGCCAACTCTCAACTGCGGAGGTCGAGCAGACAGTGCTGGCCGTCCTTTATGGAAGCTCCCTGTTGAGCTTGTCGCGATGATAGCCGACTATCTCAAACGCGACGACATCCAAGCTCTGCGTCTCGTCAGTAGAGAACTGAACAAGTCCATATCACAAGTCATCTTCAAGACCGTGGTAGTCCCATTCAATACCGAAATCTATGGCATGCTGGGACCAAATCCGAAGCCCGACCTCAAGGGTAAGAAGCGGGCGAGGGTGGACAAGCCAGGGTACTCGTGGAAGAACGCGAACGGCGATGAGGTATACAATGGTCATGGTCTAGACGTATTCAAAGGATTTGGACAACACATACGAAAATATGGTATGAGTTTTGAAGTCGACGAACGGACCCTTGCGACACCACCAGAAAAGAGGATGACCGAAAGCAAGACAACATTTTGGGGTCAATATGATTGGCCATTCGAGGAATATCGCCGTTTTGACGCAGTTGCTGGCTTGGAGACTGCTGCCGATGAAACACCACGTATGAAGATCGCGTTCTCTGAGCTCTCCCAAGTCAGAGAGCTCGCACTATCCGTCGACAGCGGTCTCGGCTGGTTGAATGGGCCAGATCGGTCAATCCGTGCACGTATTTTGCAGAGGCCACCCCCAGTATTTGGCAATAGCAAAGTCGTGCCCGATCGACGAACTCAAGCTCAGTACGAACTCTGGGACGCTGTAAAAGCATGCCATGAACGTGCCAATAGTGACGTACGATTGGCAACGCTCTACAGGCTGGAAAGCCCGCGCGTTTGGTCCGAGCTGCAAGAGCTTCGTATGCTGGCTGACCACCAGCCCGCGTTGCCATATATGGACACACGTCTGATTCATGAAGCCCCGCCACACGACACTGCGGAGGGAAACATCTCTACATCTTGCGAAGAACCGGGAGACTTGGATCACCTTGTTCTATCTCCCTCACAGAACGCGTCGGGCATTCTATTTACGTCCAACTTCACACCGACTGATGGCGGACAGGCTATGAGCCCAGTCGTGCCTGCAAATCTTACCAAAGCACAGAAAGAGTGGCTGCTCGAGTCGGAATGGGCTCAACGGGCCTTCATGTCGTCATACTTGCTTTCGGTCATCGACAACCCCGTGACTTTCCATGAAGTACACACCTTGAATGTTTCTCGGCTCTCAGATCGATATCTGTCGGCGCTAGACAGACCCGACTTCTGGAAAGCTTTGCCAAACCTTGTCAACGTTACTCTTATAGTGGTCCCAGGCTGGAGAACTGTTCACAAGGACGAGGCCGGGTTTGTTGAGACACCGGGCGTTAACCCTACCTCTGGTGTTGATCAGTTTTACAAGCTGTTGCATACTCACGTTGCGACGCGCCCAATGATCCGAAACTTGACCATCGGCTGGGCGACCGGTGGAGAGCATGAGGAAGGACTCCATGGAAGAAACAAACTATTGTTACCATCTCCGCTCATGCACCTCGGGGCACAATTGGATAGCGGTGTTGCTTTTGCATCTAGTTTGCTCGTTGCAACCGATGCACAGCGACTCGGATCAGCACTACTTCATCTCCCTTTTGTCGAGCAGCTGACTCTGAAGAATTGCTGGATTACACCGCCAGCACTATTACGATTCACCAAATTACACGACATGTACAATTTGAAACACCTCGTGTTAGACTCTGTCTCTCTGACGGCCATGCTGAGGCCCCAAGGAAACGCGAATCAAGCTCCAGCAGCAATAATCGCGAACCCAAACCCAGGTTTACCGTGGAATACAATGCAGAACCATATGAATGGCGGTGGCCAGGCTGCCCCTCAGATACCGGCTCACATGCCGGCTAACCAGCAGCAAATCTTGCAGATATATCTTCAAACTCTTCAGCTCCAACTGCAACAGCTGCAAGCCAACGCTGGGGGTATCCAGCAACAGAACCAGATAACGGCCCTCCAGACTCAACTGCAACAGCAAGTACAGCAATTCCAAACCCAAAACAATCCGCCAGTGCCCGCGCAGGCTGCTCAACAAGGCGCCCCTTTGGCTCACGGTCAAATTCAAGTCCTACAGCCACCGCACGCCTTACCCGTACTCAATTTTAACAATAACACTGCTATGATGAATCTAGTCTTGCAGATACAGGTCATGCAACAGCAGATGCATGTTGTGCAAGCTCCGCCTCCAACACAGGCCCAGCAGCATGCAAGTGCTCGTTCGACCCTGAGGTCGGAGCCACGTCTAGGGTCTTGGATGAACATCATCGATCAGGTCTCACCGGGGACGAACCTCTCCGATTTCGATTCTGAGCACTCGCAAGCCGACCCTCGACGCATGACCTCACTCCAGAACATCAAGTTCATCTCCTGTGGTTACGCGAGGTTACCTCATGCCGCCTTGGAGCAAAACGGAATTGGAAACGATAACGTCCTTGCTGCCGCCACTGTACACACTCCTATATTTCAAAAGCGCCATGTCGCTCTCGACCCAGCCATGCTGAGTTCCAAATGGGCTCAGCTCGGCGAGATTGTACAAATGGTCGACCAAGACGAACTTGCCGCGCTCGAAGCAGGCTGGGATCTTCGAACTGGATGGGAAGATACAGAGGCAGCAAAGGCAGCCGAATTCGATGGCTTACTTCCTGGCGGTACTGGACGCTTTACTGGCATCATACGTCGCTCGGACAGAGTGTCTGATGCGGCTTCTGCAAGTCAGTAGAGTTGCCTCGTGCGCTCCTCAAAGTGTGGGCCATCAGGACTAACCTCGTAGTAGCCGTTGAAGGTCTATCTCCGTTATTTTCGGCCCTCAGGTCGAAAGATTGAGATGTCCTACGAGCGCTTGACCATGTACGGAGTGATCTTACGACACAACTGTGTGGCTGGCTGTGTTCATCCCTTGGCTATGTGGCTTCTAGTCTCGAAATGTATCCGACACTCGACACGAGAGGAATGACTGCACGGCCTAGTGGACATCTGGTGCTGGTTTGGGAGATGGCGACTGGCCCTCACTTGGGCGTATAAATATCGACTGAGTGTATTCGTTCACTCTTTTTGAAGATATCTTGTAGCATGCGGACTTGCTTCCGCAGTTCAAATTACTGCAGTGCATCATGATCTGTGGAGGGTCGCTCTCTCGAGAAAGACATGACGACATGTTTGCAGGACCTGCCTAAGCGATGATATGTTGTGGGAAGAGCGTGTTGTTAAGAAAGTATAAGGGGTAGATACAAAGAATCTCAACAACTACAATAAATGCTAATTAATAAATGTGGAGTTCTTCTGTTCTATGCTTACCGCAAATTTGAATGAATCACGAACAGGCGGAGGATTAAAGGGATGTTGATGAGTCGGCTGGGAAAACCGTGATAGAGAACTAATGGTGACTGGCTTCTACGACGACTAACTAGGTATGTTATTGACGCCATCGTGAATCTTAGCATATCTCACCGCATGACTGGAGGCCTCGCCTCCTTGTTAAATGCCATTCTACTACACAGCCATTCCACGGCCTCTTGGACACCCGTTCCCGTCAGCGCACTGCACGGTAACACGCGGCTGTCCCTAACATTGCCTCCTTTCTCACCCTCAAACACCCTCCGCACGAAGCCCTCCTTGATCCTCACAACCTCCACACAGTCCTCTCTGTCCTGCTTGTTCGCCAATATAAGAATAGGAACTCCACTCGCATCTTCATTCGCCAACACACTCTCTAGCACAAGCTTGCACTCGTCCAACCGCCCTATATCCTCGTTGCGTGCAGCATCTACGGCAGAGAGGTCCGCAAGGGTGGCGTTACCGACATCGCTGCTGTCTATGACGAAGACAATGGCATGGCAGCTGCTGTAGTAGCTTTGCCAGAGCCCGCGTAGGCTGTGTTGTCCGCCGACATCCCATATCTTAAGGTATATCGGCGGATTTGGAGGTGGCAAGGCGATGGTAGCGACATTTTGGCCGACAGTGGGGACAGTCTTGAGGTTTGGGTGAGAGGGTGTATATGTGCCTTTTATCTGTTCGAGGAGCGTGGTCTTGCCGGCGTTGTCGAGGCCGAGGAGGAGGACGGAGTACTCTGGGATGCGGGTTAGTTGGGTGATGAATATGAAACGATTGGAGAGGGGAGGCGCTGACCTTCTTTACTTGTGGCGTGGAGGTATATGGATTTGAAGAGGTGGTACATGGTTCGCGACGCGCAGAGTGCTGGCGCGAGGCTTCACATGTCTGAAGTGGACAGGGTGGAGTGGGTGAGACGCGGTGGTAATGCCTTGGACGCGCTCTTATCGATAAGCCCATGCACTGTCATGTTTAGCATTTCACTTCTACATCTCGCCCACTACACAAAACTTTGGAAATTTCATATTATATAACTCTCAGCTAGACTAATGTGATCTCCACTTTCTCAAACTCTTCACACAATTCCCCACGGCTGCCACCACTGTCCATCTTCTTGCCGATACAGAAGCCTATCCTTTCAAAGACTGCTGTTTTACCAGCAGATCTACCCAATATCAGGTAGTTGTGGTGCCACCTCTCCTTGCCTTGGTCGACTGCCTTCCAGTACCCTAATGAGAAAATATAAACCACTGCTCCAGGCTGGATTATGTCCTCTTCAGATCCAAATGGCGACCTTCTGACCGAATTTTCTGACGCTCCATCTTCGCCACTCCACAGAAACTCCTCCAATCGCGTATCAGGAAGGAATCCAAATCTTTCAGCCCTGAACTGTACATGCCATATCCCCTGTGCAGTTCGTCCTTCTGGTGTATGAGTCTGCAATTCGGCCTTTGCCATGCTCCCCCTCAACTTGACGAAGCCACCATTAACGTGCCCCAGCGGATTCGTTCCTCGAAGCTCAGTTCCACTATCTATCACTTCGCACTCCGGGTACCACTTACAAGGACTCATGTAATATCGTGATCCTCTTGCAAAGGAAACGCCCACCGGAAGACTTGCCCACGAGAACGTTGGCGCAACATACTTCTCCAATGAACAAGGCAGTGTATTCATGTCTTCGTTTCCCCACTGTGCAGTATCCCAAGTCAAATCCAGCACCAGATCGTCTTCCCAAAGCCCCGCGATATATTTCGAGCCAGTGATGTCTTGTATAACACTCGCTACTCCTGCTATCGCTGGTAGTTTGTCTTCTTGGTTTGTGAGTAAGCGCGGGCTATATGTATCGACGAGCATCTTCCATTTGTCCCACGCCTCGGCTGCAGTGAGCTGAAAAACCGGACCTCGCATCTTTGTGCGCATCTCATTCGGTGAATGGCCATATGTCACCGTCTGGCTTATCTTACCGCACTCGCAATAACGTGCGGATTGGCAGATCCACTGCAGTTCGTTTGCAGTGTATGAAAGTATGCGGCTGGAAAGTACACGTTCTTGTAGACCCCAGCCTCGAGTTTCTAGCGGTAGTGGATCTTCCTGGCCATCGACGTGTGTAGAGCTGTTCGGTATGACTCGCGAGGCTAAAATGGTATCAATGCTCTCTTCCGTCCGCCAGGGAACTTTCAGCGGCGTTGGATACTCCGTTGTAGCATGCTGATAGGTCAAAAAACCCTCAGAGGCAGCAGCAGCTGTATTGGCAGTAATAGTCAGATACGCGTTACGATATACTGACGCCATTGTTCCGGCTTCATGCTCCCAATCTCCATTGCAGTCTTGCATGATACAGAGTGAGTCGATCCAGATGTATCTATGACCTAGCTGTCGCGTCAAAGATATTGCATCCTTGAGGGTCTGGGGTAAGTCTTCGATGGAGAAGCCGATTTGCATCGCGGCGTAGTTGGCACGCGTGGTCATGATCTTTTGGCCGTCACCCCAGCAGTAGCTCAGTGCTAAGTATTGCTCGCCCGAAAGATCAGCAGCTTCCACGATGCGGATGTGAGAGAGATCATCGAGTCCGACATCCACAAGGCGTGTAGGCAGATCTGAAGATATCCGTTGGCAAGATGGGTGCGAAGCATCACACTTCGATATACAAGACTTTATGAAGTCGATCGTCTGCGGCGAGTTGGCATACGGGCTCAACTCATCAGCATGTACAATCTTCTCCCACGCCGGATATTGATCTGCCGCCACATCAGCCTCTCTCCTCTCAACCAACTGGCCCTGGAGTACCTTCCAAGTTCATACTACGTACCGATGGGTGTATAAATCTGCACATATTGCGCCGTACCCGCAACCATCAAATCGCACGCCCCACACTCATAAAAATTCACAAATATCAACCAATTATCCGCTGGTGTTTCTCCCAGGTTTAATACCGAAGCTACGACGAAGGAGCAGGTTGCGCAGCCGGAATTACTCGATGCGACCAGCTCCCTGTAGCAAGGCATGTAGTAATGCATATCTTGACCTGGTTCAAACGTAGTGTGTAGGGAGGGGCGGAGGTTATAGCAAACATGACACAATTCAGTCGTCGTCGTCGGCCGACTCTCTTCCTGCTTCCCATCGATATCAGAATCGTGCTCTTTTTCCCTACTCTTCTGTTCATCGACGCATTGTCCAGTGTCCATACATTCCCTATGATGTTCAACTTTTAGCCAAGGCGAAGGCATCGCGGCGCCCATCATCTTCAGTATCTTTGCGTGGAAAGAGGTGAACCATTGCAGAGGTGAATACATTTTTGAGATTAGAACGAAGGAGAGAATGGGTTAAAGTGAGTGTTTTCCGTCACTGTTGGGAGAGGCGCAGTTGTTTAGTAGGGTTTCATGTTTCCCCAATCAGGTCAGGTATTAGCCGCCACGATCCTTCGTATAGCCGCCAGCCTTGGGGCGGCCGCGAGTTACTACACGCCTGGACGACGGAATCGTGCCGATAGACGCTGGGATTCGGATGCTTGCTAATAAGCATTGGCTGCTGAGCGATAGGTTTTCCTCCATTTCAGGAGTCGCGTCTCTGCTGGATGGGCCAGTGAATTAACGGAGTGTCACATATCCTAGCCTCAACTTGGATAGAATTGGCGTCAGCATTTGCATTGAGGGACTTTCATGCATACAAGTTGATCGTGTCATTGCAAAAATACTACGCTGTGGCTCAGCGCCAAGTGACTTCACCGCGTTTGGCCTGGTCAAGAGGTTCGCCAGTACGCATGTTTGCATAATCACATCTGACGTTCTGGCGATAAGCCTTTTCTGATTATTCATCGCTTTGACGTTTTGAAGTTTTAGGGAATAGGTATAAGCGCTGAATGTCATCTGGGTTTTGCTCGAGACATGCATATGCATCATCAGCTGACTACCAAGATAACTGCCTGTTCAGCGCCACTTTCATGCATGTCAGCCAAATCTAGCTCCGTCACGTAAATCCTCCAATGCTGTATTATAGCTCTATGGGCGTCCTGGATCTTTACCTTGGGTGGGTACGGTCAGACCAAGCGCCAGTAGTATGACTTTCGAATACATGAAGACAGATGGGTGTTTCGACATCAGTGAGACAAGGAATGTGCTGGGATATGAGCCAGAAGTTGACACGGATGAGGGGATCCGAAGGACTATCCAGTGGTTCAATGATAATAAAGGATGGGCCAAGGATGTTTGAAGCGATTTCAGTGATGTTTGAAAGGAAATAGATTCGAAGATAAGACTTCGAAGTTCCCCATGGTACTAGATAATTACTGACAACCCGGTTACATGAGACTTTTGCTGTGTTGCACCACAACCAAGTTCTCGAAGATCGTGCAGCTCAATGGACCCCGGCCCCCCACTGAGCTGTGCCGCACCCACCCTGGCATCCTGCAGCTCTATATGACGGGGCGAAAGGAATTCCATGCATACTCACATTGGCCCTCCTTGGCAGCTTCTTAGTTGCCCAGGTACCAACCCCTCGACATCATCATCCATGTTAGCCCGACCCCCGCGTTTATAAACGGGAAGACCGATTCTCGCACCCGTGCGGTCTTCCACAGCGCCAGCTCACTAATGAAGAGAAAGAGAACTAGCGCATAGGTAAATGTCGCTAGATCGTACAGTGGACGGTTGTTGACGTTGAAGGCGGCGTAGGCACGAATGAGGCTTGTGTAGATGTTCTTTACCCCATACACGTGAGCCAGGAGCTGTGTATGCGGTGGAGAAAGATGGCCTGAGAATTGCCGAAGGCTTGCTGATGGTGCTGAGACGTAGCAGATTACTGAATGTATTGTTGCTAAAAGGGCTGTCTGGCGGATTTTAGTAATAAAATGTGGTGAATTGCAGTTGACTTACGAATAGCAAAAAGTATGGAAGGTATCCCTCGTGGTTTGGAGTCGTAGTGGGCATTGTTGGAGAGATTAACGGTTACTGACTTCGAAAGCTGTATGTAGTCGTGATGATAGGAGGATAGAAGAAGGAAAGTGGCAGTTGGGAGCCCGGTATTAATGGTAGAAGGTGAGCACTTTTCCTCTTTCGATTAGCGTTCATGCTGTCCTTCCTTCCAACTGTACGACATGCAGGGCTTTAACCTATTGGCTGTACTTCCAGTATTTGTACTTGATCATGAGTACCTATGGTAGGCCTGAAATTGTACTCGCAGGGTCCTACATCTTCACCATTCTTGTGTTTGCGATATTGCCCACGGTCACTATACCCATCTATTCTTACAAAAGTTTAGCTGAAAGCCGGCGGCAATCTCGTTTACAGTTAAAGCATCTGACGTCTTTCGTTGAGATGATAGTAAGAGGCTCATTAAATGGGTCCACCACGTTTAAGCTCAATTGATACTACAGACGGACTTGCAGTCAACAAAGATATGGAACGTAGGGGTCATCACTAGTACATCATCTACTTCAAAGTCATACAGCCGACAAATGCAAAATCATCACACAACAGCGGTGCAGATCAAGACTGCGCAATCTTGTGACGCTGACTCTGCACTTGACATAACGATTCCACATGAAACTCCAAAATCGACAACACCCTTTCCCTCAACCCTCCTTCTCTCCATTGCTAAGGAAAAAGAATACAGTGTTTTCAACAGTCCGGCCCCCTTGATATCATCCCACGCACCGGCACTCACAACCTGCATCCCGTCCGCACATACAATCTGCATATGCCCGCTTTGCGGCATAATCATCGTGTTCTCTGTAGACCATGATACTCTATGCAAGTTTGAAGAACAGTAACAATCACAGCCTAAATCCCAGGCAACAGACACCGTCTTAATCAGCAGCTTTTGCGTTTTCACCGCAAAGTCTCGGACGCAAACGAGTGCGCTGATCATAACCAAAGTAACAGCATGTGGGGCTGTGTAATTCTGGGATAATAAGAGGGAAGAGGTTAACGCGCATGGAGACGTGTGATGACATTTTAGAAATGACCTCGCCGTGAATCTTGTGGTGTTTCAGATAGTCTGCGAGAAGACGTTGACGATGTGATATGGATGCATAGATTGATGATATATCTGTATGGGAAAGACGTGGCTACAGTCTACGCAGTGAATACTCGCAGCATCGCATGTATACAAGGGATCACGTATGCATTATTCAAATAGTCGCAACAGACCATGTCTTCCATTTATTGAATTAAACATAATCTTGGAATTGCAGTAAGAATAGAGTGAGAGAAAAGAAGCGTGTATACACACAAGCAGAAACTCGTCCAAGAGTGCGTGCCCACAGTTGCATCCTATGTATAATGCTCTCCTAACGCCATCAATGATGAAGATCCCTCCGAAATTGTTCTAGCCCTACCGCCTTATCCTACAATCCTCTCATAATCTCTTTGAGCACCTGCAATACGGCTTGCGCTCTACACGGCAGCATAGCCTCCTCTGCTTCCACTGCCTTGAACAGTGCCCACAACCTTCCTTGCAAAATCCTTGGCAATGTATGGCATGTCGCGGATGGTGTCGCCGTGGGGGAGTAGATCCCAGCCGCGAGCGCCGTAGCGGTTGTAGTTGAGCCAGGAGCCGAAGATAAGGTAGGCAGCGATTGCAAGGAATAAGCTGGTTGGTGTTAGCAAGTGGAATGAAAGGGTGAGAGGGCTTGAAGACGTACATGACGAAGAACCAGCCGAAGAAGCCCCAGGAGGAACTCGAATTGTCAGATGGCGCATCCTCACATGCGTACTTGGTACGCCATTCGAGACGTAGAGTTTGCGCTGTCTTATCCTTGCCCACTTGTTCTTTTTGGTAGCCACAGAAGCGCAGACTATTGTCGCTCTCTTCGCATTTGCCCTTTGGCGCGTCCTCCCGTCGCCTGAGCTTCTCCTCCTTCTTGTCATCGCCATCCTTCTCCTTGTCTTTGTCGTCGTCCTTGGGATCATCTTCGGTCTCGCCGTTGTCCTTCTCGTCGCCCTCAAGACCCGAGCGTTCTTTGTCACATACGAATTCGACGATGGCGCGCTGATCGACACCATTCTTCTTGTCGTCGAAGGGGAAGCGACCACCGTTCAGTATGGCGCGCACACCCTCGCGTCCAGCGTCAGAATTACTTTTCGAGTCGCGGAGCAGTTCAAACTTGGCGTCGATGTCGCGGCCAGTTTGTGTCTTGTACGTTCCTGCGATATCGATGGGTGTGATTGTCGAGTTCTTCTCCGAGTCCAGGAATATCAGCTCGCGGATACCGCAAACCCTTGAACCGTGATGACACTCAGTCGCAGTGCTGCCACCCTTGTGCCATTTAAGCGCGTTGCATAAGTCTATTGTGAAGTTGTATTTATAGGAAATTTCGTGATCTAGATCGTCTTCTTTCCAGTGGACCATGTGTGGTCCGCCTAGTTCCTTGAAGTTGAAGTGGACGCCTTGTGCGGCGATGTCTTTGCAGTCGAATGCCCATGCTGCTTGAGGGTGAACAGCGGTGATAGCGAGTAGAGAGAGGAGCACACTCCGTGACCGTGAAGGCGCCATGGTGGGATATGTGATGGAATGCGTCTAGATCGATGGAAAAGCGTTGGGGCTAGCCACGAGACCGGCACGGCGTGCGTTAGGTGGTCTGGTTGTAGGTTTAGGATGTCACTACGTGTAGTTCACCAGCGCAGCGTTCCAACGCAGATGAAGCAAACAGAATCAGCAAAGGAGAGTGGCGTATGAGGACTTCGCTGCAGTGGCACGCGTGTGGTCCGGATGTATAACGGTAGTCGCGTGGACTTTCGCGGAGAGTAGGGAAGGTTGGCGCTATGACGGAATCAATGTCTCCGTCCGCTTAGTCATGTGCCATCCGCCGCTCATTGCCCCACGAGAACACTAGTCTCATCCCGTCAGACTCCACCATGACTCGAGCTTCAGCATTTTCGAACAACACAAAGCCATCAATATGGGACCTGGTCTGATCGTCAGGTTAGTTTGCGGTCATTATTTGGCCAGCAGCTTGTACCTAGCAGCCTCAACCTAGCAGCCAAGTGCTTTGAGGGCCGGATTTCGGTACCCGGTTCTGCCTTCAACTTCCTCATCGAAGTTGTTCAAGTTCTGCACTCCACCACTTTTCCGACCCCACGAGCCATGCTAGCGTCACGCTGTTGCATATAGAAGTCTTAAATTAGAGTCCTTCATAGGTTCCAATTTCTTGTCCGGACTACCAAGAGTCTATATAAACCGTTCAGTCTAAAAACACATCTAGTTCAACGCCATACCCCACAAATATAAGGCCCCCAATCTTGAATGCATCGCAAAAGCTATCAAATTCATGCACAACCCTGACTGGTTGTTGTACAATTCCAAATCAAATGATCAAGAATTGATGGTGCAAAAGAAAAAAGGGAAAAAGGATGCGCAAGTAGCCTGCGACTGGAAGAAGCTTAGAAAAGAAGTGCCATGTAAGAAATCTAGGGACTAATGGAAATGAGCGAAGGAAGAAAAAGGGTATATCCCAGGCCTGAACATGCAATACTCGCAGGCTATACAAAGCAAATCCAACCAGAAACTAGACCATGACACCTGGACCTACAATCCAGAAACTGGAGTAAAAAAGCGACAGTGAAGCCGTTACGGCTTATAGTTATGTGCCAAGATAGCTTAGTATCGACAGCCAATGACCACGCGATGCGGTACACATGGAAGATCGTGAAGCAGCTGTTTATTTGCCAGAACCGCCCTGTTGTTGCCCTTTGGGTGGCATAGGGTACGGGAAGGGCGCATAAGGTAGTTGAGAAGTGTTGGAACCGGCGGTGGAAGTGTTGCTTGGTGATGAGGCCGAGGAAGACATAGCGGAATTGGTCGAGTTTATGTAGGTCGACTGCTTTGAAGAGATATTGCGACTGGAAGGTTGTGTGTTTGCTGGGAGGTTTTGATGTGCTCCTTCTGCCGCAGAGCGATTTTCAGGGACCCAAACACGTTCTTGAGACTGGTTTGGCCGAGTTATGTGTGGAGGCAAATTGCTTGAAGCTGGTGGACCAGTGATGACAATCGTGGGAATCGGCAAGACTAGTTCGACGTTGGGCTGAGGAACCTCCGGAAAGGCTTTGCTAGTTACAGAACGAGTTTTGGTCTCGCTGGGTATGCGGCTGTTTCTATTGCTGGTAGAATCTGAGGAGCCTGACGGGCTAGACGTCTTGGATGACTACTTGCTCAAAGACTCAGATACTGGGAGGCGACGGTCTTGCTTGAGCTCTAGAGAAGACTCTCGAACAAGGCAGTGGTAAGAGGATTGGTCCGTCGAGGTCTAGATGAAAAGAAGAAGAAATGTCGTGTGTAGCTTTATAAATTGGTGGTAAGATGGTGACTCGGGCTCACAACTCGAAGGCTTTATGTTCTTCGAAATGGGTCTGCGGCTGCCTGACTCCGATACAGCTATACGTCGTCTACAACCCTAAGATTCGGTTTTGGAAAGAGTCGAGTCTGAACAAAGTAATTCTGGATGTTCTAAGCCAGGGTCGTATCGCATAATCGTGATATCGTGGCTTGGTCTGAAGGCGGTGGAGGTCAGAGTATAGTACTTCCTGCCAAAGGGTGGGTCCAGGCGTCCTGTGAATCGCTGCAATATCGAATGGCACTTGATCACGAGACGCTATCCGCTCAGTTGGAGACGGTGAGGATGCAAAGGTTCCGACGCGCTGGATGCAATTGGGTGTCGTCGAAGCCGTATTTAGAAGTATGGCGTCTCATTCACGTCCTGGCACGCAGGATCCGAACGCACTGGTAGCGAACGTGCAGCGGGAGCTGTAGGGCTGCTGTCGTCAGATGCTTATTTTGAGCCGCATGCACGATGATGGCCGATGTTCGGTCTCTTGCTGGGTGATACCGGCCGTCAAGTTCACCAACAAAGAACAATAATAAGGACAATAGTTGAGATAGTGCTTTGATAATGTAGGATTTGACTTATTGTAGTCATGGTGTTCATCCGTCTGGCACTTAGTATATATTATCACTATTGCACTGTCGAGTTGGTTCTGGCCGCTCATAGCTCTGGAAAGAACAAACACACATTTGTCTACACTGTGGTAAGCATGCCAAATAACTGAGTAAAGGAAGAAGCCGGCTGGTTGTGCGCTGCAGAACATGTGTACGTCTACAGGTTTCAAACAACTCTTCAGATCGGGGGTTGATTGCTCATCTTGACCCATGAGGCCAGTTCAGGTATAGTCATCGACTTGCGGAGTCTGATCAAGGGAACGTTCTAGCATAATGCCACAAGGCGTCAAATACCTAGTTCTCTACATGCTGGTAGTAACAACTGCAGCTGCGAGTATTTGCGCGCCAATCAAAGTTCGAACATTGCACTAATATTAGCTGCGTCGACACCAAGTGTAGTCACAGGGAAGTTTACTCAGCGCTCGCTAAATTCCGCGTCCACATTCCGTCCAGCCGCATCTCCTCGCATGGAGTACAGATCCATATGAGGTCATCGCTACAAGGCCAGCGGAACTTTTGTACCGAATTAGATGTTCAAGGGTTGCGGAAGCGCCGATGTAGCGCATCAGTCGGAGTGTTTGTCAGCTGTCAATTTCTCGGTTGTGCGATTACTGAGTCCGTTGAACCAGGGTCATCCGCAAGCTAAACAAACCTTGCTTCCAGAATATTGCCATTGTTGGACTCCATGAATCGCCATTTTCTGTGCGGCGGCGCCCGTCTCATGTCAGACAACGTGAAGGATGCAGTCCCGGCTAGAGGAAAGCTGTCCATGATGCAACACTGCGCGAAAATTGGCGTACCTGCTAGAGGTGCTGCAAACCAGCGTAATGGTAACAGTGACACATCTTACGACCTAATCACAATGTTCGAGATATTCGCCTTAGTTGCTGTAAACCACTAACGCACTAAGCTCGTGTTGACCCGCATGAGGCTTTGCTGAGAGGGGTCAAGGCGGGGTCGAAACGCTTGAGACCTCAAGCCCCAACTCGTTGTAGTTTAGTCTAACGTTAACATCTTGATCGATAGATCTGACTAGCTGGCAGATTATTCTATGCTGACACAAGCTTGCTCAAAGCTGGTCGACTCGTGATCTGGCTTCATGCCGTCAAGCTGCTTACGAAAGAGGCTCGGCAGCTTATCTGATCGTAATGAAGGCGCACAGTGCACACGGCCTTCCCGGACTGGCCTCCTTCAAATTAGCAATGTCTACATTAGAAAAACAACTATGACGGCTGTACACGTAGAACGCTTCGCAACAGGCGGTCGACCTTACCGTAACGTAGTTGAGCAGGTTCCGTGTTTTTCCGTACACATTACACCCCAAGACCAATTGCGACGAATTGACTGTCGGTAATTGCGCCGCATGAACGAACGGCGTCGGTGAGCCTTTCGCAACAGTCGACATGAACAGCAAGTTTCCAGACACAGGAGAAGTTCTCATTGGAAATCGTCCTGTCGCACCGCAACCACTCGATGCCATGATATTTGTCGATGGCTACGAACCTGCCGACCAGTTGTCGTACCTAGCTACACTTGTGACAAGTGGTACGGGCACGGCCTGACAGGTAGAGTATGCACCTGTGAACCTACCAGATTTTGAAGTTCGCAACAGGGTGTTTTAATATGGGCGCGGATTTAATCCTCAATGGAGCTCCTAGGACTTGATCCTAGTAGCAGTTAATCATATGTCGGCTCACACACCATACTGATGAATATGCGGAGCAGGTAAGCTTGCTGGCACCTGCGATGACATCGACTGGAGCCTAGTGTTAATATTTGCCAGGCTGCGTATGCGATAGTCGTTACAGCCTCAGCAAGAGACTTTGACCGTCGGCACAACTCGGCGTGACTCATCTCGTGGGTTTGAAGCGGGTGATGTTGTAGAATGCTTACGCGACCTAAGTCCGTAAAATCATGGGCTTAGCGCCAGGTAAAGTCCGTCAAGGTAGGTGGAGGCCTGGCAGGCTTGCTGCAAGCCTGTCAGGATGCTGTGCTGCGCGAATTAGAGGAAATCTGGTCATTGATCCGCAAAAATGATATCTTGAACTCAACACATGACCGTAGGTGGTAAAATCGTCCTTTGTGGTCACTGCTGCTGTGGCGATCGGACTCGTTGCTTATTACTTGATGGCAGTCATAGGCGTCACAACCAAGATGAATGCGGCGGATCCTGCGTTCCATTTCTGCACACATAGGTGTAAGTACAGACATGACACTCGCATAGGTAGATTCTCGACATGAGCTAGCCAACACCTACTTTGCCCGCCGCAGGCTACGCTCATCGAAGATACTTCCAACTAGAACTAAGCGCCATCTCGTAAACAGTGGCATATGACGACTGATGATCGATGGCCAAGATGCCGTAAAAAGTCGTGGTTGCAGCTACCCAGTCCCAAGCGACGCGATGTGGAAGCCAAGTTCGCGATCGCGTCAACGCGATGTCACGAGATTCGTCATGCACGCGTCAGATGACGTCTGTCACGGCAATGTCCTTTGTCCTTTGCATTAAGCTTCTGATTCACTTTTGTGTCATATGGCTAGACGTAGAACATCAAGCTTGTAGTTAAGTCCAAAACCCAGGGATCCGTTGTCATACATGCCCTGCTGAAAGGCCATTTAAATTGTCCCATGCAAGATCTTAGATCGATCGTGCTTAGACGGAGACTAACCTACGGCCCCTGGATCCTTCAGGTACCACACTAAACGATTCGTGCACACATCCTTTGTTTCGTATCAATAGTGCCTGGCATTCTTATTTGATTGCTAGGATATACCCCACTAACACGGCCTGCAGTTGATCTACACGAAGATAATGGGTTTGTGCCGTCCCTATGGCAATTACGATTGCTCCATCAACTGCAAAGGGTTAGAAGACACGGTATGATGCTTAGAGCACTGACATTTTGACCATTGCGGGAACGGGAGGATGCAGTACTGAAGCCTCATTTCTGATCTTAACAATAACAAACCCGATCGTTGACGTGTAGACTATTCAAGGGTTGAGGTATCGATACGCGAGAAGAGACCAAGCTATTCTGTCATAATGATCCAGCAGACTCGGTATATAAACGCTCTGTTTCCTCATTCATCAATCGCCATCATTCACTCAGCTCTCCAACTCTCATCACAACCAAACCCCACACTACTCCATTTCTTCACTACCAGCCCAGTACCATCATGTCTGCCAACTCAGGAAACGTTATTGGAGGCCACAAGGCTAACCTGAATAACCCCAGTACGTTGATTCTTTGTCTATTGCTCCACACGCTAATAGTTTTAGACACCTCCGAGGAATCCAAGCAGCACTCTCGTGAGGTTCTCGAGAATGCGGAGAACGGCGGAGAGATTGAGCCCGCATCCAAGTCAGGCGGGGACAAAAATCCCAACAATGTCGCTGGTGGCCTGAAGGCTACCTTGAATAACCCTAACGCCTCTGAAGAGGCTAAGAAGAGCGCGGAGGAGAGGCTCAACAACGTGTAAATAGTGTGTCTGAAAGATGTGGTTACACGTCCCGGAATGGATTGTGAAGAAGGTTCGAATACTGTCATATAGAGCCTGAATGCCACTCTCAAATCGTTGTGAATCTTGTCCATTCCATCGTGTGTCGTAATTTCTCTTCTGAATTGGTCAATGTATCCCTCTATTGTTTTTCCAGTAGACCCATGACAACCTCCACGACCCTCTTGAAGCCTTCCATCTCTTCCTCGACAGTGCCACCCATGCCTGCACTTGCAAAGCTCGCAGAGTTGCCTACGTACACTGGCTTGCCTGTCTTGCGTGCAATTACCTTGGATAGTCGGGTGGTAAAGTCTATGGTTCCGCCATGGGTAAAGAGTGGTGTACTCAGTGTGTCGGCTGGTGAAGCTCTCTGTCATGAACGATTAGCTCTTTTCTCAAGACTGGCTCATGAAGAATGCAATATGGCGTATGAGACATTCTTCCGACTGCTATAGTAGATTGGTACTTACATTGGGCATAGCGTACACGAAGGATCCCAGTGGGGAAGAAGACGCTGATTCAGGTGTGGCAGTGGTTAGGAAGAGCAGCAAATTTGGGCCATTGTTGGTAAGCTGCAGGTGCATGTTCGTGTGCGGCGCTTTTGGTAACGGGAAGGACACTTCTATTGGCGCATGTGGCGCGTCGTCATTCATCATCTTAGTAGCCATTGTCGAAGATAATAGTTGTAGCTTGAGCGCGACGTGACAATGTTGGTGGGGTAAATCAAGTCCGGCAGTCGGAGATTAGTCGGACCTAAGCGTGCACAATCTATTTCCCCCCTTCATCTGTCCTGTCTTCAGACCAGTTCCATCAAATTGGGTTTAAGGTACCATTGAATCTAGAATTGTACTTCTCGAATATCTACTTAGTGGAAGCAGATTCGGTACAAAACGCTGCCGCAGGTGTGACGAAGGACTACACTTTGCACCTGGGCAACATGGCAGCAAAGGAGTGGGAAGGAGAGTTCGACCCAATGGCGGATCCGGAAGAGCGAAGACACCTCTTGTCTGTCCTGGATTCATTCCGGTAACATGAAACTCGGTGCATGATCTAGATAGGACGACCACTGATACTCTTAGCTCCTACCGCCGCTTAGCGCATTTCAATGGCACTCATGTGCGTCGACAAGCGTTCTACTCGTTGCCACAAGAGCACTGGATGCTTTTGTCCAAACCACCCTTCTCGGTTCTCGATTCCCTATCAAAGTTAGACGACTTGATCGATAGCAATGCAGAGCTGGCCGAGGCCGTTTTTGTGGCCGGGTTCAAAGCTTTCCTTGCGCCTACCATCGACAGTGATTGGGTTGCCTCCCTAGTTCCTGAAAAGTACTCACACGATGAGTACCGGATTTATTCCATCGTCATGGATCACATGAACGTGCAGACCAACAAGCGCGACCTGGAGAAGGCAAGAAGCTGCATCAACCAATTCTATCGAGAGTGGAGTGCAGAAGGAGCTGTCGAGCGATCCATATGTTTCGAACCTGTAATTGCAGCTCTAGAGGTCGAGTTTACTTTTAGAGCTAAGACTGACCACGCGTTGGATCGCTCAGACCTGAAGGTTCTCGCTCCTGGTGCTGGCTTGGGTCGCTTTGTTTTCGATGTATGTTGCGCTGGCTTCAGCGTCGAGGGCAACGAGATCTCCTACCACGAACTCATGGCTAGCTCTTTTATCTTGAACCATGTGCAGAAAGCGGGACAATTCAGAATCGCACCTTTCGCACTCAATGGCTCGAATCACATGAGTCGCGCCGATCAGTTCCAGACATGTCAAATACCAGATATTCATCCAAGTGCCGAGTTGTCTCAAGCTGGTCAGTATAGAATCCCTAGTCATGAACGCATGAGTATGGTAACGGGTGATTTCTGCGTCTTGTACAATCAAATGGAATACGCAGATTCATTTGATGTGGTGGCAACTGTCTTCTTCATCGATACAGCTCCCAACGTCATTCGCTATGTTGAAGCTGTCCGAAACTGCCTAAAGCCTGGCGGTATATGGATCAATCTTGGTCCCTTGTTGTGGCATCATGCAGGACGCAAAGAGGATGATGGCGAAGGAAGCGGAACGAAGCAAGATCAGAAGCCTGAAGCAGCTGATACGGGTATCGGTGACCCAGGATCAGTCGAACTGACTAACGAAGAAGTGATTGCGCTTGTTGGGCATCTGGGATTCACAGTGGAACATCAAAAGGAGAACGCATGTGAAACGGGGTACATCAACAATCCGCGGAGCATGTTGCAGAGCACTTATCGACCGTCGTTCTGGATTGCAAGAAAGCAATGAACTCTTTTTGCACTTTGCAGTGCAGGCCCGAATGCTCCAAAAGTGCTCCAACAATCGAGGGATATTGCCAGCTTTTACCTGAACGAGGAAATGTACTCAGCATAATCTGCGAGATTGAGGATATTTGCTTCTTCCATACCCCCATACCTACTCTCATCGTGACAGCCAGCAAATGTCTGAATATACCTTACGATACACCATCGCATTATCTACACAACTTCTACAGCCCAGCTATGAATTACCGAATTACTGTGGTCAAAATTTGCAGTGCAAGTGACTCGATGGTAGTGCATATATGGTGGTCTTTGTCTGTGGCACCTGAGCATCATTAGCACAGGAAAAAGGACACGGACTCCCAGATTGCGACGTGTTCTAGTTCATCCCCAATGAATTTCAAAACCAGCAAATGCGAACGGTGAAAAAGATGTTGCAAAGAACTTTTATAAACGGTTTATTAACACGATCAAGTATCGAAAAGTACTCATCTACCGGCATGTCATGACCCCATTTCCGATTCATAACATCTCGTACCGTTTTCATTTTTGTGAACTTCCTCAGAAAAAAATTACAGGACGATGTGGTCGTAACACCAAGCTTTCGCTCGCCAACGCAAATCATAGCATCTTCTTGCTAGTCTTCTTTGACTCGCAGAAGAGACGCTTCATCAATTCGCAGTCAGCTCTTTGAAATGGGAGGAGTACGCATGAGAGTTCGAATGAGATAGATCAAGAGGCGGAGTGGTGTCTCTAAGACTTCAACGATTACCGTAGGGATCGCCATGCAAGAACCACAGCCTTTCCTAACCCTACCGCAACATAGTTGTGGAAATCTATTATATATCGCTCGAGGAGCTCAACGCAGCCCCATATGCGTGTTCGTCTCCCTTTTTGGTACAGCGAGGAAATCTTGCGGTATTAGGTGAGTTTGAAGATTGAAGACTCCAGGGCTTTCATACCCAGAAAAGACATATCACATGCCCTGAATGTTTTCTATTCCAGGCAAAGCTAACATATTTGGCGACACCATTTGAAATTCGAAGTATAGGAGCAAACTTATACGTGTTTTCCCAAACAGCCACTCCATTATCCAACAACCCTTTACTCTTCCGAAGCAGTCTCTACACGGATCGGTTGTCTCAAACCCCCACCATGACAATGTTCAATCGGTTCGCCAACTCAGAAGAGGTTGCCAACCTCCATAACCAACTTGGCCCAGGCTTGCGAGAAAAGACATACATACTGAACTGTCTCGGTTCCTTTAATAACCATTCAACGAGCGTAGAGCAACACAAAACTCGATATATGAACCGCGATAAAGTATCTTAGATACTAGGATATCGAATCCCCACGATCCATTCTCCTGGTCGATCTTCCGGAAAACCTGATCTGATCACATGTCGACCTCAGACTTTGGGTTACCTAGTACCGGAATCTGCAACCGCCGAAGAAGAAAAGACATTTCTATTCTTCAGAAACTTTTTGACAACGGCCAAAGGAAGAAAAGACATACCACCGTCTCGATCCTATATTTCGACAACGGCTGGTGTACAGACGTAACCCACACATTTTTCCATCACTAGCCACCCTCCACAACGTGGAGAATTTTTTTTTTCGAAATGCGAGAGCGGAGGCTCGCATGATTTGCATGTATCGGCATTTTCAGGTGAGCCAGAATCATGACCTCCTTTTTGGTAGCTTTCGCTACCATCTTCCCGTTAACGGACTCTGTTGGTGCGAGGAGGATAAGGAGAAAATAATTATAAGCCTGGAGCGAATAATTTATACCCAGTCTCGACGCTAACATTTTCCCAAGTTTACATCTGTGACATGAGATAAGCTTTCTGTTGACGACGCTCGCTGCATGGATTTGGATAGGTTGGGCTCGGCAATGTTGATTATGGGGATAGATATCATGTCTATACGCTTAAGAAAGTGTTAATAAACTATCATGGCTTTTAGTCTTCATGATAACAAATTACATGCCAAAAGTAAACAACCTCATACCTACACGTCTCCGCTGCTCGGTACCCCCCCAAAACAACAGCATCATGTCAAACCCATTGCACGCAGATACTGCAATTCCAGCACAGACCAGCACAGAAACTGCGCATGGTGATTTGTTTTATCCCCCAAAAACTTTATTAAACACAAAATGAGATCGAGTCTCTCATAAACTTTGTAGCTGCTGGTTTTGAGTGTGTGTGTATGTGAGGAGATGTAGAGATATTAGCATAATATAAGAGGCTTGTTTGGTGAGTTATGTAAAGACGTCATTACTATTACTTACTAGTACCATGAGCTTTCACGCTTTGAATACTGCTCTTCAGCTTTCAAAATAAAATACATCATCACGTGATGACGTGTAAATGGCCGTCGTGGCTCCCACCCAGTCGCCTTAGATCTTTTACTTCCATTTCATTTTATTGGACATACTTTATTCAATTTTAGTATTCTTTTATATTATTGCATAAATAAAATAGAATCGCCATGTTAGTTTTTATGTAAACCTTGTATAACTATTAACGGCTTGCACATGAAGCCATGTGTGTTGTGGCGGTCAGGGATGATGCCACGCCATGTGTTGGAGTGCCGTACCTGCAGCCTGGCCTGGTCTGGCCTAGCCTAGCCTGGTGCTTGCATGCGCACATGCATGCAAGGTAAGTGAAGAGTCGCGTGGCGGATCTAGATGACTGGAGTGACTAGTACAGTAAGTACCTACTGTACGCTACGGACGGGATCTTGGGCTGGAATGGAGTGGTGCTGGAAGCGTGTGATGTCATTGAGTTTTTTTGAGAGATGTTGTTGCAAGTGTGGTCATTTGGTTCGATGCACGGGACTGGAGGGGATTTCTTTTGTTTTACTTGGGACTCGGGCTTGATAAGAGGGTAGGCTCATCATGTGTCAGCTGCTTTCACTAGTTGGACGTTGTGCTATGAGTCTTGAGTACCTAGTAAGTAGATAGTAAGTACCATGGTACATGACCACCCACCACAACACAGAGTGGCGGCGGCACTGGTGCCACTTGACATTGAAGGCAGACAGCGAAAAGCAAAAACTAAACCATCGTAATGCCCAACTTAAACATCGATTTCTAAAGCCCCGCACATGCGGTGAGCTGAAGGGAAAAAGTAGGTGAAGACTCTGAACAACAACGATGAGTTGTTCCAGCCTGAACTTACACAAATGACTCTTTGCTCATCACCCCTGCAAAACAGGTTATCCTTGTGCCCGACGCGCGACCAATCACAGCACAGCACGGATCAGCACCCGGGTCTTATCCGCTGTGCATGCCGACATTTCCCTGCGTGCTCACGAGAGACTTGAGGCTCTGAGTCACTATTTCATGCAGGCAGCCCATCTGACTTGGGTAAGGGTACGTGGAGAGACTTTGCGCCGCGCATCTGGGACGTGATGTGGCCCCCCCCTCCCCCAAATAGGTAGCTGCCTTGAGATTAGTGCACTCGGGTTACCTAGGCTTGGAGCTGATGTGACGTGATATGACTGGTCTTTTTTTCTTCGCTCGAAACGGAGTGACTATATAAGATGGGCGGTGTTGGGCTGTTTCGCTTTTTCTTCTGGGGTTCTGGGTTTTTGGGGGTAACGTTGAGGGTAGTGTGAAGCTTCATTCGCATTCTTCTTCTTCTTCTCTCTGCCGAATCGACTGTTTTCGCCACCATTAGGTACCATCCATACTACACGGTCGAAGATAGAACGACGCAGTATTATATCGCACGACACACACGACATAAAACACAAAGTACGCAACACCGTGTGTGTGTGGCCTTGCAAAGAAAACCCATAAAAAAATAACCAAAAGAAAATAAAACATGGGCAAACGACACAACAGAAAGCGCACCAGAAGTCGTCCTCGACATCGCCCGGACACTGGATCCACGCACATGAAAATCCAACATACCCGCAGCGACTCTACATCTTCATGTTCAACCAACACTTCCTCCTCTTCTTCCCAGCACCCCCAACCCTATCCCCACCTCCACGCACACACCCCTCCCCATCCTCCCTATCCGCAACACCACTGGCAAGCCACCCCCCTCACCCACCACCACTGGCACACCCAGCTCCTCACCCAGCACGCCCAACAACGCGAAGTCGAATCCCAAAGACTGCTCATCTTCGGCGGCCTACCGGGCGAAGAAATGAGCAGTCTACTCGAGCCTATGCTCAAAGTGGTCACGGATCTTTTCGACGGCTTTACCGACTACCAGGACCCGTGATTTCATGGATAAATGCTTGGATGGAGCGATGGTATGGATAGGGGCGGGGATGGGCATGGGGATTTGTCTTTTCGGCTCGGCAAGAGATGGAAATTGTATGGAGAGGAGAGGGAGAGGAGAGGAGATGAGATGTAATGTGCCCGTCCCATCTCTGGCTCAAAATGATCTTTCAACAATCAACAACAATCAACGACAACCTAACCCACCCACAATCAAGCACAACAAACACAACACCCCACACACCCCAACACCCAACCAAAAGCCACAGGCGTGGGATACCATCTGAGCCCGGACTCGCAGCAAATCCCCCCCCTCCCTCCACACTCTGATTCGCTCTCTTGTACAGCGTGAAACGGGTGGAGGTGTGGGGCGGGGATTGGTTCACATTTTACACTCAGCCCTAGGACTCTGGCTTTACATTTTGTGTTGGGGGGTTTGGGAATTAGACTGGGGGTTGTTTACATGGGACAGTGGATGCATGTATGGATAGATGTATGAATGGCCGCATACATGCATACTCGCAGGGACCAAGACCAAAGCCAACGCCAACGCCAAAGCAGAAGCAGACATAGAAGGGGGACAAGACAAAATGCCATGACCATGACATTGGGGATAAGCACGCGGCTATACCTACACATATCCTTGTACATATAATATGTAGTAAAGGTTGGGTTTTTGGGTTTACTTTTCTTTTTTCTTATATCACGGTACATAGTTGCCTGGTTACCTTCACCTCTACCATCTAGGTCTACCAACTAGGTCTACCAACTAGGTCTACCATCTTAGCCTATCGTCTAAGCCTATCATCTAGGTCTACCATCCAACTCTTCCCAATACACACACACACACACACACACACACAACCCAAGTTCTACTCCTATTCCCACCCCTGTTTCTACTCCTATTCCCACCCCTATTCCTACTCCTACTCCTGTTCCTATGTATCAAGGTCAAGTGACTACTAATACTTCGATACATGTATAATCTACGTTATAATTCGGTATAGGGAGGGTAATATTACCATCCTTTATCAAGTATGGATTATTAGCAAGTGTGGGATTGTATCCAACTTACCTTCCAGACATTTTGTTTACAAATTAGTCTACCAAAAACATCAAAACACGTAGTTGCTTAAGTATTTTTGCTGGTGTAATTTGTATCCATTAAATCTAATCACTCTATCTCATCAATCTCTATATTCAAATCCCCCCCCCCCCCCCTGCGCCCTTCTTCACATTTTACCCCATCCCACACCTCCAGCCCACCATCCGCTACCAACCCACCGTCTATTCTCCTCCTTGGCAACTTCCACCGCCTTTGTCAATTCCCTGCGATCAAGATGCAAATCTCCGTGTCCATTCGTCAATTCACCCGGTGTGCTGCGACCCGTGCGGGGCCGGCTGGGAGAATGGCTTGTGCTGTCGGAGCCTGGAGCTTCTTCCGAGGTAGGCGATGCAGAGCGTGGCGTCATCATAGGGTTTGTAGGAGAGGATGGTGATGTGAGGGTCTCGTTGGCCTCGGTAGGGGTAGTAGGGGCAGGATACGTTGATGGTATGACGCCCAGTATTCTTCCAGCAGCGAAAACACAGCCTCCGACTGCGTATCGGACTAGTGAGTCGCCCGTCAGACTGCCTGTGATGAAGACATTTCGCGCAACTTCGAGAGATGTTTCTGATTCGGCCTTTGCGCGTAGTGTGCGGCCTGATATCAGTGCTGTCGACGATGTATCAGCTGGCGTGTGGTCACGAGTGCTGAGAATCTCGGCACGCAGGTCTGAGGATAGGAAGTCCAGGGTTCCCCGGCGGCCGATGACGTAAGCCAGGCCGCCGACATTGCGGGTGATGGTCTCGCCCGAGGTGAGGCGTATGGTGACTGTAGCTACGCCCGTGTCTTCTGAGTGCGAGACGCTGAGGATCTCAGCATTAGGTAATCCTTCATACAGGCTCCAATCCCGCTGATTGGAGAAGGGATTCGACTTCCTACGCGCCGTTGGTGATCTAACCGATTTGCTCTTCTTCGTAGATGCGATAGCCGCAAGTTTCATTTGTCGATAGACTGCCGCATATTCAGGGTACGCGGTGTGATGGCATCCACGTAACGGCGAGGGTCGCTCGTCTGGCAGCCACTGAAAGATGTGTATGATTCTTCGAGTCGGCGGCGCCGAGATGATGACATCTGCAGCTGAGAAGCCAGAGCCAATGACTAGCAATGGATCTTGGCGGGAATCCAGCTGGGCGACTGGCTGAAGAAGTGGGGGTGGTGGGATGTTGACGTTGAAGATGCCAGATGCGAGGACGAGGTGTTTGCAGCGCATGTTCAGAGAGCCGATAGCAAAGCCATCACTTCTTCGAAAGACGTCGTCCACTTTCATGTTTGTGTATACGGCGTCTTCAATCCCCACGGCCTTTGGATACGCCTTCAGGTACTCGGCGTACTCGACTCTCGAAGGCCGCACAAAGTCATATTCGTCTTGCTTCTTGCTCTCGGCCAGGTGATCCGCATACGAGTATCCAGGCAGACTCAGCTGCTCTGCATAACTCAGGGTGCCTATGTCTGCGCTCGCCGAGGCCGGGCTCTCGGCCCATTGCCCACCAGCATGGGCTGCCTCTCCAATAGCAACATGCGGTATCGCGCGTTCAGGCTCGTAGCGCCATTCGATGCACGATGTGGGATTGATCTCGGTGTCCGCATTTGGGCGTATGAGGGTGTCGAGGAGCGTGTTGACGGGCAAGGCCTGGGTCGAGTAGCGCAGCGAAGCCAAGAAGTGGGCATACAGATCGGGCGTCAGATGCAGCAGATTTGGCGTTTTGGCCAGTTTCGCATCGAGGATGCCATCATGGTGTCCGCCAATGTAATAGGGAACATGGCCGTGGAGAATGTAGGAGAGGATGAGCGCGGAGGGCCCATTGCCTGTGATTGATAATCAGCCCTGTCCTTTTGTCATGCTTGTCTCACGCCCCCCCCCCAATCAGACGTTAAAGGAAGGAGCGAGGCATACCAATAATCACCGTGTCGACGCATTCCGGGAGCGAACGAGCCATGGACCGTGGTGACAGCAGTGTGCCATGAGTACTACTTGCCAGAGGGGAGAGAGGTCGAGGTTGACGTCGGGCCTAGGGCGTGTAAATAGTCCATGTCTTCAACATGACGGCCTCTTTTTTTAATTCTTCGGCGCTAATCCAGGCGATGCGGAACAAGGACCGGCTGGTGGGGTAGGCTGCAAGCCAGGCCTGTCTGGTCGCAGCGCACACCGTTGCCGGCTCGTCGCTCGGCTTGGGGTGGCCGTTGGTGAAGGATGCAGGCCAGGCGTGCGCTTTGGTGGAAGCGCACTGGACGGGTTGTGAGGCACGCGCAATTGCGTGATTGCTGCAGGGGGAAGCGGTGAGATTACTGCTTAGAAAGCCGTGGGGGGAAGCCCAGCCAGAGTACATGTGTATGAGGTCAGAGGGCAGGGTGGGTGACAGCATGCACAGGCAAAGTGCGGGGCACGCATGCTTGTCTTTGGTCTCTTAGAGGCACAATGGCTGTCAGCGACAAGAATAGCCAGAACGGGCTTCTTTGTTCAAAGCCCCACGACCGACTACATACTACCCACATACTACCAATGTAAATACATGCACACCACCTGGTCTTCGTCTATGTGGAATCAGCACATGGATATCGAGCTGGTAAATTCAACGCGAAAAACAAACAAACAATATAAAGTCCCGTAAAATCTTCTTCTTCTTCTTCTCCTCCGCTGCAAATACCTATCTCCGACAGCAAACCGGAGACAGGCCACGGCAGGGAATCCTGGCGAGCCTTGACCCCCCTTTCCCCCCCACATCACGCGTCCTCCGCTGCTGGTCCGTATCCACGTACAATTACCAACCACCTCTCCACATACGGTAATCTTCCTAATATCTATACGTGACCGGCTTACGCTCTGCAACGGGCGATACATCCTGCGCATCCGCCTGTTGGGGAATGTGAAGCTCTGGCGTCCGTGGCCGTTGGCGACTAGAGTATGGCTCTTCTTCAGCAATCGTAGGCTGCGCCCCGTGCATCGTCAGGTTGTGAGCTGAGCTGTCCTGTCGTCCCAAGTAGGACGGGGTAGATTGGTAGCCAGGATTGTACGAGTCAGGCGAACCTCCGTAGCCATCTCTCCTCGCATCCTGTTGCTGAGCTGGTGGCCCCGGCGGCGGCGTGTATGACGAGGTGTTTGGATCTGCAAAAGGGTTCTCTTCTGTTGCGCCCGACCGTTGCTGGCTGGGCGCTGCCTGGAGAGAGGGTGGAAGTGAGGTATTGTTATTGTACGCGAAATCGTTCGTTATGGCCTGGGCTGGCTGGCTGGATGCGGCGCTGATAGGTGGCTGAGCAGATGTGTCTTGTGGCGGCGAAAAGCTCGATGGCTGCGTCGGTCGTGGTGGTTGTGGCGGAGGTGTGAGCCCATCAGTAGACCCCATGCCGGTGTACTCGTTACCCCCATGTACCGGTGGCGAGGGCGATGCTCCCATGAGACGTCGAGCCTGCAGGATGGCGCGCTGGTGCTTGGAGGCTGCGAGGGAGAGCTGCTCGTTGGTCTCGATAAGGGTGAGCATGGTGTCGTCGTCGGGCGCCGGGTCGTCGCATGCGATGTAGCCATGTACACTGCGCTGGGCCGTGGTGCAGCGCTCTGCAAACTCCTTGACCAGCTCGTTGCCCAAGAGCTCGTTGGCGGGGGTCGACTGCACGAGCTGCAGCAGGAGCTTCGCAGACGTGCGCGCTTCCTCGATGCGCCCAGCCAGCTCTTGCGGCGGTGGCAGGCCCTTGGATCTGCTGGAGCCCGAGCTAAATCCTCCGTGTATCTGCTGCGAGTTGGACCAGCCGGGCGCGTTCAGCTTGCGCGGGCCAAATGACTTGGCTGCCGTCTCCATGAGCCCCTTCTCCTTCCTCCACATGGCGAAGAGGGCGTTGAGGTTGGTGTCATAGGCCTTGTCGCGCTCCATCGAGTCGAGCGTCTCCCTGACAATCTGCGACACGCTCGGGTCGTTTCCGTTGCGCAGCAGATGCTTGACCGTGTCTGCGAACTGCTTGTCGAGGTTCCTGGTGAAGGAGGGGCCTGGGTTGTCGGCCAGGATGCGAATCAGCATGACCGAGTTGTACTGCACATGGGGACGGCCGTAGTTCTCCTTGGACAGAAACGTGCGGATCTGGCGGGCGGCTGAGGCGGCGGCTGATGGGCTTGCCACGGCGGCTTCGACAATGGTCGGGAGGTGGAGCACTTCTTCGCCCTGGTTGCTATGAGCAGAGTCCTCGACGTTGTTTGCCCATGTTGCAACCTACCGAGTTGGCCGCGCCGGATTCGCAGAAGAGCTTCTGTTGTGCGTGTTAGACAGTCCCTTGTCTGGCCTGCAATGGCGGACACATACCACTCCCCGGGCCGCATTTGCCTCTGGTGTATCGGCGTCGGAGTCGATGGGGACATTCTGGGCTTGTGTGCTATCAGCCGAGGCCTGGTGGTGATGGTCGTGGTGATGACGGTGCGCCAGACTCACATGAGCGCTTGCGCATCAAGCTGCCCAAGTTGAGGCGCTTCTTGAGCTCCACCATGTCTAACGTAGCTGTGCAAGCAGGGACAAGCACGCTGTCTAGAGGAGGGGTGACGTTTGCGGGAGGCGGGGATTTGCACCAAGGACAGGCGTGGTTGCAAATGCTTGCAGAGTTTGCTGAAACCTGGACACAAACAAGCCTTCAACTGCTGCGCGCAACGAGCGAGGATGTCATATAAAACGTCGCGATGCTCGACGAGGCCTCCGACGCGGACATGGGGCTGCGCCTCTCATTGCCAAGCCGTTCAGACCTCCTCGCGCAACGAGCAACGTCAACTGCCGCGTATGTACAACAACTAGTCGCCTTTCAGATGCGCTGCACCGACTGCACTGCACAACAGTCTTATCACTGATTCTACTGTAAGAGATCTGACGCGTCCCGCCGGGCGGAGCCAAGTGACGTTGGCCGTCTTCTCCCTTCTTGGCCTGGGGAGTGCCACAATGCCCACATCGCGAGGACCCTTGCCCAGCCAGGACCTCATGCACCCTTAGCCACCCAACTAGCCACTCCCACATCATCAGAATGACCCTGGGCTGGACACAAAGTAGCCCGTCGTGACTCTGGCGTGCTCGTGACAGCCGTGTCTTTCACCATACAGTAGCCACGGGATGCAGCCTCCCTTGGCCTAACCGCAGCCGATCGTCTCGAAGCCGACACACTACCCTGCAATACCTGCTTCGACGAGGCAGCTGACGTTCGACAACCTCTTGGACAGGAGCTTCCAGGCTGGCGAGTGTACTGCAACGCCCAGCAAATGCGACGCCAGGCATAGGTAGCGAAGATTCCCTTGTGCAACCAATGAGAGGACTCAAACAAAAGAGCAACCTGCGATCACTCTTGAATACTGCTCGCTTAGGTACCGTCGCCCAACTTCGCGCAATTGATGCGTATCAGGAGCCGCCCACCATGTACCTAGCTACCGTGCTGGAAGACAAAACACCTTCAAGTTCGAGTCAATCACTGCGCATCTTACTCTTTTCAACCAAGCCTTCTCCATTTTTGACTGATGCGAGGCAACGATCGCTCGGCAAGCAATCCTCCTCCCCGCATCATCGCCAGCACAAGCCACACACCATGGGCTTGGCCAAAACGTCATATGCACCTGCTCCATGCGCGAGACGACTTGACAGGCACGCATTAGTTCAAGTCCACAAGCAAAGAACTATATGACCAACACCATGACCCCTCGCCGCCTGCCGCCTCGTGCAGACCTCTCGCCTCCTGACCCCCGACCACCTAGGCAAACACACCACCTGCCAGTCATCAATACCCTTCAAAATGGCGCCCGAGTCCGCAAAAGCTCTGGCTGGCCATGCCAGACAACGCATGCAGGAGAACGAAGAAGACAAAATCACTCGAACCTATGCAAATTTCCCCGATTTCGAAAAAGATATGCCTAAACTCGCCAACCGCTTCTCCTTCTCGCTAAAGGACAACCTTTCTTCGTATCTGGGGCGCAAAAACCCATTCTATCAGAATGTCAACCCAGAAACAGACTACGTCTGGCTACTCGACACTACCGCCTACCAAAACCGCCTTGGACGATGGAAAGCCGAGTTCGTTGCTGCCTACTTCGTCCAGAACAGCGGCAAGGACTTGTCCGAGGTAGTAGCGTGGGTCAGCGATAAGATCGGCCTAGCCGACGATGAAGAGGCCAAGAAGACGATTGCAAAGAGAATACAGCCCCTGTTGGACTCCATTCTCCCAGCTCATGCTGTTGAAATTGACCTGCAAGGGGTCAACGTCAGGCTTGGACCCAGTGGCCGCGATGGCATCAGCTCAGATGAACTCGCCATTCCGGGCGGCGACTACAAAGACGGTCAAGTAGCCATTTCCAAGGCCATCAACGCCGACGCCACTCCTCTCAGAGTCACCTTTGCGAAGCCCAAGGGTTGGGCCATCCTTAGTGACGTCGACGACACCATCAAGAAGACATTGACCTCGTCCCCCGTAGGCATCCTCACCACCACCTTCGCCGAGGAACCCGAACCGATTGCGGGCATGCCAGAGCTCTACAAGCATATTGTTCAGAAACTCGACAATCCACCTTTCTGGTACCTCTCAGCCTCGCCATACAACCTCTACCCCTTTCTCCGCTCCTTCCGCGAACAGTATTACCCAAATGGCACCATGATTCTTCGTGACGCTAGCTGGATGAACCTCGCCGGCTTCCTTGCCAACCTCACACAAGGCACCGAAGCGTACAAAGTTGACCGCATCGAGAAGGTCTACGGGTGGTTTCCTAAGCGCAAATTCATCCTCATCGGCGATTCAACACAGTCGGATCCTGAGGCATACGGGGAAGCCTATCGTAAACACACAAAGTGGATTGGTGCTATTTACATTCGCAAGGTGACTGGTGTTGCGGAGATGGATGAGGGAAGGAAGAACAGCGCAGAGCGATTCGAAAAGGCATTCAAGGGTGTACCAAAGGATGTCTGGTATGTCTTCGAGGATCCGCAGGAGCTTTATGCCAAGATCGATGCGCTACCGACTATTAAGTAAGCTGTGCTCGACCGGAGGTATTTCTGTTGCTTGACCGGCGCAGTTTTCACGGAATGGGGTTATTTTCATTAATGATACCACTATGGACATTCGATGGGCTATAGACGACCTTTAATTGAGATGCTGGCGTATATATATATTTTTTCGCAAAGTTTCCACGCCCTTGAAACTACATGAGTTCTTCCCACTCTTTCAAGAATGATTATCGTGACGTGATACGCTGGGATTCCCGAAAGCGACATCCACCACTTCACTGCCACCTGGAAGTGCGTGCTTCACCGCCAACAATAAGTAACATAGTAGTTGCTTCCACCCTACCAAAGCCTAATGTTTACTTACACTAAGCCCCCATCATAAAATTAAGCTTCGTAGTATCATCTACACCAACCATGGCCTCACCTATGCTATCGCCAACACGCGTACCCGACGCAGCAGACCCACGACCCATCTACATCCTCCTCGCCTTTGCCGTCCTCCTAAACGCCTACTTCTTCTTCCTCGGCACAGTCTGCGTCCGTCTTTGGTTCTACAAAGGCTCTCTCGGTCCCGAACCGGAGAAATTCATCATCCTACGCAAAGGCCACAAGGAGCGGTACCGCATCTCTGTAACCCCTGGTGCTTCTGAGTCCAAACAAGAGATCACCACCAGCGTCACAAGGCCAAACAGACACAGTACTCCATGCGCCAGTGCCGCGCGTCCACAAGACAGTGATTACGACATAAGCCGTATACAAAAGAGTAACCAAATACTTGACCCCACCGTCTTCACCCCCCACCCCAAACTCAACATCCACGACCCAACCTCCCACACCAACCTCACCTCGCCCACCCTTCTCGCCTACATAAAAGAAGAACAACGCATCTCCCGCCTCCCCACCTTTGTCCAAGACGACTGCGGCGACGGCTCCGACTTCCCCAACGTAGCAATCGCCAACACCCCCATCGAGGAAGCCTCTCACCCCTTCACCATCACATCCGCCCCAGATACCCAAGCCAGCACGAACACAAATTCACAAGACGCTACAATCCGCGCCCTGGGCCTCGTCCCAACGCCCGCAACCGACTGGCTCCTGCTCGACAACGAATACATTCCGCAACACACGGCGCGCACAGCGCTGCTTGCTACACAGCATGCAGACTGCATTCAGACGACGCGCGAGGGCGAGGCGGCGTGTGAAGAGCTGCTTGAGGAGGTTGTGGGGTTCCTGGTTTCTCGATATCCGCAGCATTTCTGCGTCAGAATGAAAGGCACGAGGCGCCATGTGCAGAACGAGGTTACGGGGGAGGAGTTTGCGTTGGGGAGGCCGGGGGCATTGGAGGTGGTGGCGCGGTTGTGTGGGGAGGATTTTCTGGTTTGGGGGAGGGGGGAATTTACGAGGGGGTGGTATTTGTGAGTTGTTTCTTTTCTTTTTGCTGGGGTTTTTTTAAGACTTTGTCTTTTTTCTTGGGGCCAAGGGGGAGATTTGGGGAGAAGGGGAAGGAAAGTTGAATACAGCATGGCTAACTCTACATCACTCCAGACAAGCAAGCGCCACACTCTTCCCAGCAGGCTGGAACATGCGCAAACACATTGGCAAATCCCTCGACCTCATTATAAACGGTATCAACGAGCCCATGCCCATGTGGGAAGGTCAGTCTCCCCCGTTCTCCTCCTCCCTTCAACCCCTTCCAACTCCAACTCCAACTCCAACTCCAACTCCAAATCCCAATCCGAACCCCAAACCCAACACCAAACTAACACACCCCTCCCAGACCTCCCCACCATCCTCAACCTCCCCCACCCAACCCCCTCCTCCCTCAACCCAAACCCCCAGCCCCTCTCCCTCCCCTCCCTCACAATCCAAACCCACACCCACCTCCATACCCCGCACCCCCTACACTTCTTCCACGGCGCCCTCTCCTCCCTTCACCCCAGCTCTCTGCACCTCCGCCGCACAACCAGCACATTCCGGCGTCTGCCACGCACCCACGCCGTCGTAATGAGCACGCGGACGCGCACGCGCAAGCTGGATTCTATGGTGCAGGAGGGGGAGAAGCGGGGGCTGCTGGAGGAGGTGGAAGGGTGGGGGGAGGCGGAGGGGAGGTGGAAGGGGAGGGATTTGTGGGGGTGGGGGGTTAGGGCGTGGTGTGAGGGACGGTCGGGGTTTAGGGATGATGAGACGGTTTAGAGCTGTTAGGCGAGGAGGGAGGAGAAGGGGGGAAGGGGGGAGGGGGAGTTGGTCCAGTATGGTGTATAGCGGTTTTGGTAGAATGATATGGCATAGTTTACTCACTCAGGTAGTGATGAGAAAGCGAGTAAGAAAGTGGCTAAATGGGCGGGCTTGTTACAACGTGTTTTTTGCATAATTCGGTACGGTATACATACAGTGGATTATTCCAGACTGAGGAATGCGTGCTGATGTCTAATAAGTTACACCATGGATGGAAGGATTTACATGTACGCTGTTTTCCTACGTGGTTATGTTTGTGGTTATGGGTTGGGTTATAGATTGTGCTAATGCTGATGTTGATGTTGATATTACCGGTGAGAGGAGGAGAGAAACTGCATGTTAGAGTTTTCTAAGAGATTTTTAAGACGGTGATGATGAGATTGTTTCACTGAATTAGCTTAATGTCATGGTGTGTTTTGTTTACGTTGTATCTTTTCGTCGAGGATGGTGGTTGAGCGTGATTTTAGTAGCTGGTTGTCTCTTGCATTTTGAGGGAGAAGAGGTTTTGATAGGAAATAGCATTCCCTTTGCTAAACTATTGGTTAGTGTTTGATACATGTTAGAGAGTACAAGGATTTACAAAGGCGTATACGTTGAGTATTGGCGATATACCATGCGTAGATGAGTCGATTAGTAGAATGTATATTAATTAACCAACTACACATGTATAACTACAAGAATGTATATAAGCAAAACAAAAAGCAAACAACCCATTCCACCAAAGTTAAACTTCCCCTATTTCCAAACCCCATAACTACACGACACACGACACACAACACACACCAAACTAATACACCTTAAACTCGACCAACCTAACCTTAACCCCACTCTTAGGCGTAAACACCAACCGCACCTTCCCCGTCTCCACACCCCTCCAACTAGCATTCGTAATCCCATTCGCAACCGCAGCTGCATACCGCGCCGCCGACACATTGCGCCACACACCGCCACTCAGCACCTGAACGCGATATTTCGCCGGGACATCGAAGCCCTGGGCCTGGTCTGCAAAAAAAGCCAACTCGGCCGCTGCCACCGTCGTCGCGGCGCCAAAATCGATTTCGAACCAGACTTCTGCGCCGCTGCCTGCAGGGCTCGACCATCCGTTTGCAATGTCGGTTTCGGGCCAGAACCAGATGCGGCCGTCGATGGAGCCGTAGAGGGCGACGGGGTCGGCGTTGGGGACGGAGACGTTGGCAGAGGGGAAGCGTGTGTCGGGGCTGAGTTTGATGGATTTGGCGAGGCGGCGGGTGAGGGCTGGAGGTGTGGTGCGGGTGATGTCTACGGAGAGGCGGGAGAGTGTGGGAGAGCTGGCTGCGAGGACACCGTCGATTTCGACTTTGAGGCCCGCGGAGCCGTAGCGCGAGCCGGTGGCGTCCCATTGGATGGAGATATCGTGGCCGTGGTAGAGGATGCGGTCGATGCGGAAGTAGGAGATTGAAGGGTCGGCGAGCGGGTTGACGATTAGGAGGTTGTCGGCTGAGGGGCGGAGACCGACGAGACCGGAGATGATGAGGTCGATGAAGCCGGAGTGGAAGTAGTGGTGTGAACGCTTGAGGCCGACAATGGGGGCACCGCTGTCGGGGTAGTAGTCTTCCTCGAGATCTAGGATGTTGGTTCTTGGGTTGTAGTGCAGTTGGGCGTACTGTTTGAGCAATCTGGTGTAGTCTGCTTTGCTGATGATGCCAGCTCCAGCGCCGGTAGAGTAGTGGTCAAGGAAGTTGGCGAGACCGCTGAGGACTTGAGTGGTTTGGAAGGGCCAGATCGGACCGTTCCACTGGCACTCTGGTTTTGTGCCTTCGTAGCGGTACTGACGCATGTAGTACTGGTAGCTTGGCTCTACTGTGCGCAGTCCACGGGGTCCGGCAAGTTCATCAGGATTGAGAACGTGCTTCCATGCGTTTGCGAATGTCGTTGTGTCATCAGGAAGATCGTGAGTCCAGGGTACCATGCCGACGAGTTCTCGTCCTCGAATCGGGGTCCAGTACTTCACAAACTCGTTGTTAACCTGGAAGCGATCAATGAAGTGCTGGAAAGTGGAGTTCCAGAGTGACTCTTGCACGCGGCCCTTGATCGCCGTCGCTCTGTTGTTATAGTCGGTGACCGTGCTGGCCAAACCGCCTTTGAGTGCTGCGAGACTAGCGATTGCTTTGGCGTTCGCATACTGGTAGCTGTTGATGCTGGGACGGAAGGACTGGCCGCCCCCGAATCCATCCCTACCATTCGTCGCGTCGATGCTGGATATGGTGTACTCGGTTGCATCCCGCAGGGGTTCTACCCAGTAGAGACCCTTTGAAGTATCGAGAGAGTCTTGCCATGCGTTGAAAACATTCTGCATAGCGCTGAGCCTGACCGTCGCATCTGCTGCAACACCATCCACTAGATATCCTTGCCAAACAGCAGCAGCCATGCTTTCCGAAAACTGTCGCGTGTTGCTGTTGGAGCTGTACATGAACGTAGCATAGTCTTCCTTGAAGCGACGATCGCGACACCAGCGACCTTCGAGAAGATGGAAGCCAGTGGCATCGTTAAGAGAAGCCCATGGCTTGGTCTGCCAACCCACATCATCGAGGAATTCAGTGGAAATGAAACCATTCGCACCCAAGTCGCGCTGATGGGTACGAAAGATTTTCCAGCGGTAGTAGTAAACGTCAGTGAGTTGCTGATCGCTGGATTCGAAAAACGGTATACGGTTTAGATACCATGGCGCATCATTGCCGAAGTACTTTGATGCGAGCGCGTTATTGTCGAGGAGTCCAGAAGTAGACTGTATGTATGCAGAGAGCGCTATTGCGACTTGAATCTTCATGATGAAGAGCTAAGCCGTGAAGCTGCAAATGAGAGGCTGTGTGAATGTGCAATCAAGGGCGCGATCCCATGCTATTGTACTCATAAAAAAGCCGCCCACTCTATCTCCTTCTCCTTGATGAGCTCGAAAAACTGAAGTATAGTATGAGCTAAAACATCATGCCTTTCACGGAAGGGGGAGGTCACATCGTGTTGGTCAACTTACTAGGCCATGATGCCGATCGGTGACTCTCCCGATCCAGGATGAATAGACTCTTCCCCGTCTTTCCCCGCAAAGTTGGAAATTATCATGGAAATTGATTTCCCCATTTTCTGGGGTGCGAACTTCTCATTTGGCAGATACGCATGATGCCACTCCAAGTAGCTCTTGGCGTTTGCGGTGGGATGCGGCGTGTCCGGTGGGCTGTCCGAAACTAGAATGTGTCAGTAATCTCTACCCCTCTTAAATACCACAAATCCTGCAGGGTAAGATTCCAATATAATTTATCAGATATGAGATGTAAGCTGTTCATATTCATAGTCGAACTTACTTCCAAGCAGATAGCCAACTAAAACAAATTCTTAGCTATCATTCGTGAAATGCATACCTGTCACCATGCATTTCTTGAAAACGATCGTGCATCATCAATACGAAGGCACCACTGGGGCATACTTCTAGTTTGCCCGATGGCGTGATGTCGTTGGGTACCATGCCATAACGGTCTCGAGACGGTGAACCTGCATATCGGCGTGCAAGGCGATAATACGGTCAATACAGCCATTGTGGACAAGAACCATTTTGCTGCATCAGGTCTTAGCGAGAGATTATCGATGGACAGTGCATTTGGTACTATTGAACACATCTTAACTCGTGTTATAGTGGATGCAGTGTCTACTCAACGGCCAACCAAAGTGCTGGTGCTGGTAACGATGAATGCCATGATATGAGCGGGGAGGTGCCTTTCTCGGCTAGTGGAAATGCATATGAAATAGGATAATCACACACTTCCATGAACTGCATACTCTAACGATTTCATCATCTGTACATGGGCCACAAAGGTCCACAGTCGGTGAAGCTGATGATCCGGAGATTGTGCGAACGTGTGCGCGGCCGCCAAAGGAACCTGTTCAGTTATGATGCACGGGCGAGCACATGAGGCGGCATGTCGACCAGCATAACATGAAATTGTGTCACGGGTTCAACACGTAAACAGGGACACAACATTTGGAGTTAGGAACTTGGTGCTGGAAGGATTATCAAGGCCACCCATCACTTCCAGGTTATTCACTCCCATGAACATGGCCATGCGTGGTGTTTGGTGTTGTACTGTCGATCACCACTAGTGAGGCGGCATTTTGCGTTAGGCCAAAGGTCCGTGAACGTCCTCATGCTGAGGGGCAATTGTGAAAAGTGCGATGCACAAGTCGTGTTCAGATGTGGACTGCAGTCGTATTGAGGTCTCGCAGTTGATTCAGCGGCCGGTGCTAAGTGCATCAGGTGACATGCAACGTCCGGCATGGTTTCCGGGAGGTAATTATACCAACTACTCCCAAATATGTGGTCGTGTGCTACAACCAGACGGCGTCGATCACAGTGACAGCGTGACAGTTCTCATGTGCAGGGTGGCATGGCGCTTGTGTCTCGATGCTCAGACAGTGACAGGGTTGTGTCGTGCTTGAACGATCCTGGAAGGTTGTATCTGAAGCGACCCTGTCCAATTCTTGTGGGACTGATGTCCCTTCTCACGTAGCATGAGCTGACTCGCCATGCGATCCCGAAGTTGTGCCCAAGTGAAATCAAAGCAAGGCACAGAACAGCCTCAGTGAGCGCTTTTCCCTTGCATGGAGCAAGGGCGTACTCCTACATCGATGTCGACATGCTATGGCAGGCTAGCGGTAGGAACGCATTGCGGGCAGGTCGTGCGCGTCCACTGGACTCGATTGACGCAAGAGTGGAGTTGGATGGTGGCAAAAGAAACGTGAGGCGGCCACTGTGAACCGGGACTCCGCTTGTCATGTGCAGAGAGGCGCCAGCCAGGGTCCTGACGTGAGCTCCCAACCTGAGGGAGACGACCGTCTCGTCTCCCAGGAACAGGATCTGCACCAGGCTGTTCATTGGTGGGAGCTGACCGCCGCGCCAATTTGCTTGAGCTGGCAGGATCAATACTTTAGATCATGACTTCTCAGCTTTGTGCCAAAAGCAAGCGCTGCCCCCTGGCGACAGCAGCAGGGATCTGTCGCAGCAGTGCAGGGCTGGAGGGGGCGCCTGGTGTTGAGAAAGCGGGGACGAACAGGTACGACTGTGCGCAACAACAATTCAGGGCAGCGGGTGTTTGGCATAGCATGGCAGCGAGTGGCGGGTGTCGTGTGTCGAATAGCACCGTTGGCATATGTACACCATGTTCAGGACGGGCAGTGGTGTTCGCTGGCGGTCCCCGCAAATATTGGAGATGCTGCACCTGCTTCCGCGATCTATAGGATCGCCGTCCCTTTCGCAGCAGCCGGCAGTATCACCGATGTGCTGCAAGGTCTGGTGTACATACCGTCATGGGATGAGATGGCTTGGATGGCCTGAATCGCGTCTATCGGCGATGAGCCATGCCAGTCTTGTCAGTCTGTACATAGATGCAGATCCGCTCCAGTTCCCGCGGCCTTGGTAGGAGCTTGATTCGCCATGAATCCTCGAGGCATATCTGGCTTGACAGGGTCCAGTACTGCCGTACATGATCGAGACCTTTGGCTCGGTATACGCCATCAAATGGGTCCAAGGGACCAGCTGCAGTGTTCGGCGCGACACTATGTGAGGCTGCAATAGCGCGTGTTGGCAGAGTGGAGGTGGAGGTGGTGAGGCGACAAGGAATGCACATGGGAACACCCCCCCTGTTCAACATGCATCAAAAGAAGGTGCAATGACACCATGACACAGAGACACCGCGTCGTGGGCTGAGATGCCTATACGCTGCTTGAGCAAAGGATTGGGATGTCGCGGCAATGTTTCTTCTATAGCACTAAACAATCGTATACCATACAAAATGCTGCCCAACCAGATCGCTGCCCTACAACCACGCCCTACTGATAATAGTTGCCCAAAAGAAAAGGTCTCAGGCGTGACGGGCATGAATGGCAACCATTTGACGCCCAATATTGATACCTCGGCCTTGTATTGTACACCCTCGTGGACTGTTGCAGGATCTTGGCCGGAGACTTGGTGTCACTACACCTGCATTCAAATCAAAGCTCCACAATACCTGCCATCCGGCTCATGTATGCAGACATTATCGTACATTCCAGCGGAAATTGGCCAACGCCTGCATCGGCCCCTCCGTCCCAGCATTACAAGACCCAAGAAAAAGCAAGCCTGCCCCGCAATCCGCAACATGTCATCTTCATTGTACTAGTGAAGCGTACACCTGTCCAGGTGGAAACAGGGGCTGCATCAGCCCCGAATAGCGTGTAGTACTTGCCATTAACATCGTATAACTTTTCCTCTTGACCATGTGCGCGTGACCCAACCTGATAGGAAAGCCAAACAGTGGCAACAAAGGAAAAGGTAGCCATGCAAACTAGAGCTACAAAACTTCAGAAACAACTAAACATGTGCATGCGCAATTACATTGGATATGAAAATCCAAGTGCAGGTAGCCACCCTCGAAAATTGTATCAAATGCCGTTCGCCTTCTAGTGGGTAACATGAAATTCAAAAAAAAAAAACGAAACGTCGCAGGACCAGTAGATTTACAGAATAGAAAAAAAAGGCGAAATGGCGTGAAATAGGCATCGAGTCGTGACTCGGCATTTGATGTGACTCAGTCGTGGTTGAAAGCAAATTCCACGGCATGCAACATCTGGTAGACTTGGCTGCGAATTTGTCCAGTGCTGTGTTCGAGTGGGGGTCTCAAGCACTGCTTCGGCGAGCTGCGACGAGGATTGCCGCCCTTAATCCGCAGGATGTTCAGCGTCTGCGTACTGTTGATGAAGGTCGCTGTCCGGAGGATCCGCCACCGACTTCTTCGAGGAGGTCCAGGCAGGAAGTTAACACTGAAGATCAGTCAGATACTTGGTGCAAAGACGGTTGGGGGGGGGGTTGCTTACTCGCGACAATCTCCTCTTCCCATACGCCCATTTGGTAGTCGACCAAACCGTGCTTCTCCATAGCATCGCAGTTCTTGACTAATTGCGTGCCCATCTTCTCAAGTGCGTCATAGTCAATAAGGGACTGCGGTGGCTGAAGGCGTTGTCCAGTACTGATCATATCCTGTGTAGCAGATTTCTGCTTCTGCAACGTGGCAAGCCAGCATGTATTAAACTCTTCCCACAGCTTCAACCGCTGCTGATAGTGGGTCTCGTCGTCGCGCACTAGACCTGTAGTCAATTCAGCTGCTCGTCCCGTATTGTATCGTGGAGCAGACTCACCCAGTGTCTCGGCCCAGTGCAAAAGCCAGTCTGAAAGCCTGTATAGCTGTGCCCCAGCCTCACTGAGTCGGCTATCACGCACGTACTCGAAAGTTTTCTTCAGTTCTGTCTGATAGTTGTTGTAGAAGTCATCGTACTCGTTGCCGCTGCCGTGCGGCTCGTTGAAGGCCTGGGAATAGCTCCCTTGGGCAGAGGAGTGCGGGTCTGTCATTCCAGAGGCGGTGTAAGCTGGCGCAAGTGCGTCTCGTCCAACATGGGCTTGGGTTGCCGTATATGCTAGTGATGAGAATTGTGAGGAAACGCTTGAAGGCGCGGGCGCGCTCGTGGGCCCACCCTCATAGTATGGCTGCGCTGCTGGTGCGACACCAAAGCCGGTGCTCAGAACTTGTATCGCCGAGTCCCTGTTTTGCTGGTAAGGTTCCACAGGCTCATAATGCGACGACCCTGGCGCAGAGCCTTGGGTGCCAGACACAGCGTACATGACGTTCTGGCCATACGGCGTATACTGCTGCGTGGGACGCTGGGCCTGTTGTTGTTGTTGTTGTTGTTGCTGCTGCTGCTGCTGCTCCGTGGCATAATCGTGTGCGCTGTACGAGACTCCCGACGACTGTATGGACGAGGCGAATGGGGAAGCCTCTCCATAGGCATAGGCGTAGCCTTGCGCGCGACTGCCCGACGAAGGCAAGGTGGTAGGTGCCGACGCCGTTAAGGGCGCCTGTCTGAAGCGGTCGGGTGCGGTCACTCCCGGATATGAAGCCTCTGGTGCCAGTAGCCCTTGCTGCTGGCTTGCGTAACCTGAAGGGTTTTGACGGGCACGACGCTCATCCATCCCACCCAGCCTACCCTTGAATTGAAAGCTGAAGGGCGGATCAAGTGCCCGATGCCCCAAGGGGGAGACTGGCGGCGTTGCGTAATTTGCCAGCTTGTAGGCTTGCGGAGCCGTAGGAAGCTGACAGCGCAAGAATTGGCAGGTGCGAGGGTTGCGTCGAGGAATGTGACGTGAAGGGTCACGAGTAAGAGCTGCGTATGCGGGACAATTGCGAGAGAGGCCTGTGGGAATGGTGCAATGGGTCGGAGTCGAAGCTGTATGGGGGATGACGTTCGGCGATACTTGGACAGAGTGGTGAGAGGTCCGGATGGTTTGGATATAAACGCAGCCCTACGCACGTCGACGAGAAAGCCGCCAATGGAGCCCAATGCTGCAAGAAAGATGGTACTTGGTCCAGGCCTCGGCTGATGCGCGAGCGTGTTCCAGGATGTCCTCGCTACGCTGCGACGAGGATGGTGGACGATGCCGATGTGAATGGCGGACCCTCCCGATGTGGTAATGAGGGTAGAGAGCTGGTGCCTGGCAGACACGTAGTCACCAAAAAGTGACCGTGGTGGGTCTGGCAGGACTGAGGTTGGGATCCCTGCCGGTTGGTGGGTGCTGGTGGTGGAGCGACACTTGCGCATCAAAGGTTTGAAGGATATACCTTGCAAACCGATCCGCGTTTCAACGAGTCGGACGCCGTCGAGGCCAAGCTAAAAGATCGTCTCAAACAGCGTAACGTTTGCGTTCCGGTAGCTTAACGGCCTAAACGGACGCTGGCGTTCCTCACGACGCAGTGTGCTAGTGCGCACCGGGCTGTAAGAAGTATATGCACAAGGGAAGTAAGTGAAGCGGTCGGTCCGAGGCAGGACTGTGGAAGTGCGAGAGAGTGTCAATTTGTAAGCCCGGGCACTAGAGACAGACGAGCAAAGGAAAAAGAGAAGAGGCAGCAGGCTTGGTGGGAGAGTGAGGGTGGTCAATAAAGTGGCACCCGTGGCAGCTATCACGAGCAGCGGCGTCACTTTGGGAGAAGGGAAGGCTCTACGTCGGACAGGTCCTAGGGCAGAGGCGTAGTGGGGGACGCAGGCGCAAGTGCTGGGGGGTAGCAGTGTGCCGCAGGAGGAGTGAGGATAGGTAACAGAGGCGGAAAAAGCCACATTCAGTCGATTGGAAGAAGAAGCGTCGGGCACAGTGCGAAGGGAAGCCAAAAGGAAGTCGCCCACAGCGCCACGCCGGCGAACAGTCGTCAAATGCAACGGACATGGAGCAGGGGCGGTCGAGGCTAGGAGGAGACATGACAACAAAAGTACCTAGTGTCCGATTTCCGAAGCCTGTAGCTGCTTGTTACAGATCTACTTTTGGTGGATCTACAGCGCGCATGGGCCCGGCTGCATGGCGGCGAAATTCGTACCTTGGTCGTGACGGTAGTGTGCGGCGACCACCTGCATCCACTGCATCCACTGCATCCACTGGCATCCACCTTCTCTAGACTCTCACCCTCCTGCCTGCCTGCCAGCCAGCCAGCCTTGGCATTGGCCGTCTTGCGATGCGCCACAGCGCCGAGTGAGCGCAGACGGCCCACGGGCGTGCCAGCAGCCAGCAGGCGAGCGACCACGAGCAGGGCCTGGTCTTGTCGCGGCTGCGTTTCGCCTGAGGGCTGTCCAGGCGCGTGCACCCCTTTTTGCTGACCACGGTTGTCAAATCATCAGACAGTTGTCGAACCTTGGGGGCCGCAGCGTCGATGTTTCTGCTGGTAGGTAAAGTAGCTAGTGCGCGGAGGCCGGAGCCATTGCTCCCAAGGCCTGCCAGACCAAGAGACGAGAGTTCAGGAGATACTTCGGCCCATCAGGCCCCCCCCTTCATCTCATGCCTGCAAGATCCCGCCTTGTGGGCATGGGTTGTTACGCGTGGCCGATCGCCTGCTTCCTCCACCCCAAGCCTCACTCGCAGATCCTGCCAATGACCTCGGGTCCTCAGCTGTCAGTTCGACACGACCGCCATCACTCGTTCGCACAAGTCAGCCTCGCCAGTCGCGACCGTCTGCTGCACGTCCGGCACCTCCTCCAATCTGCCCGTGAACTGCCAGCTTAGCGAGCTAGCCCTCGGAGCGCCCTGCCGACCCTCTTCACTGGCCCCTTCTGGCGGACGGCCGTCATCCGTTGACGTGAAGCTTGGCCTCGTCCGCTTCCGCAACATGCAACATCTAATTTAAGCTACATGCCAGAGCGCCAATGAATGCCACCGACCTGCGGGCTGACCAACTCATTCAACGTCATGGTCCGTCCCCCGTCGACTCTCGACCTGATCAACATGGGAAGGCAAGTACCTTTTTTTCCTTCACGTGCACAGCCAAGGCCCAGCCCTGGAGCTTGCCATTGACCCCTTTGAACATCAATCACCGCCTGGTGCTTAGCGTACGGCCCCCGCCATGTACAGCCATGCTCAGAGTCGAGACATTCAATTTATTGTGGCATTCGCTGCCATTTCGGGTGTGCTCACAGACCGGGATAGGGTGCGCCATTGCATTCAGATCATCGATCATGGATCAGCCTGTAGCACCACCTCCCGCGCCTGTCCATGAAATTAAGGGAGCGCGTCGAACACTCTTCGAGAATGTTTCATTTCCTTCCAAAACAACTTGGGCCCGTATCCAAAAGCCACGTTTGCGACGCCATGTCCGTTCAGTCCGTAGCACGCACACATGTCTGTCTCACTTCGGCCAAATGCAAAAGACCAGCGCAAGGACCGCTCACCACGATTCAGCACTCTCAACGGCAACCTTCCTCCTTTCAGCCACTCTGTCCCACAACCCTGAAAATCAAAGCTAATCTCGCAGTTCCGTTTCCGCCAGAGGAACCGGCACTGCCGCCATCGTGATGCGCTTCGAAGCGAAACGTGATGCGATCCTGCGATCCTGATGCTGTAGGGCTGAGGGTGGGTTGGGATTGATTGGCCTACTGCAGGAAACGACCCAATTGGACGACGTAGCACAACACATCGCAACATGCGCTGCGTTCCCTTGCGCAGATCCCTCTACAGCAGCTGTTAGTCGGACTGATCGATCTCTCTGCGTGACCATTCGATGCAACAGGGTAGCTTAGCAATGGGCCCGAAGTTCTTCGGCCGATTTGCAAGTCTACACCACAGATACACACAGCACGACGAGCATATTCGATGTAGGAGCATCGACGCAGGGATCAAAGCGAGCCCCAACTCAAAACTGACCTCAGTAGCACGACCGCATTAACGGGTCAACTTTACTTAAATCACACCGGATTTCACCACCATTATGAATATCCGTTCCAGCAGCTGCCATTCCCATCCGCCCTCTCTCCTAGCTACCCTCGTCAAAACGCAACGAAACAACAATCACGACACATGCCCGTCCATGCGTAGGTACCTAACCAGCGCAACAACCCCAACGACGCACGACGGGCCTGAAACCCCCATCCGATCAGCCACGAAACAAACGCTACAAAAGCGCCACGGCGGAAAACTAAGTTTCCAAAAAGCCAAGTCTTTTTTTTTAAATCTTTGTTAAGGCTAGGTTCGTGTGTGCAGTACCGTATGCAAGTCACGTTGCCACGCGCCGGCAGTATTGCGTACCAGACTTTGCCCCAAACTCATGATGTCGTCCCACGCGGCATGACTGCCGTCAAACGTTTGATGCACCGGCATTGCCCGGTCTCACTAACTTTCCTTCCTAACGTACGTACATATGTTACATGGAAGATGGATGCATGTGCTTACGTAGCAACCCCAGGACTAGGTTGCTGCCCCCCCTCCCGACCCCGTGATTGATAACTGCATAGAGTGCACAGGTGCGTTATAGAGTAGACTACTCCGGCCATTTTCCCCACATCATGTGGTATTTTTATTTCTATTTGGAATTGGTTACAAAAGCCGTGAAACCCATCTATTCGGCCCATTTTCTTCGTCCCAAAGACTCCCGGTGTCTCTTTTTTTTTGTTGAGGAGGGTGAGCATGTTGCGTAGCTGCGTCAACGTAGCTTCGTGGCCTTTACCTATTATCGGCCAATCACTGCTAACTAAACTATCATACTATTAACGTTACTCACAGAGCTGCAAAGTTTACACGTACTTGACCTAGCTAGAATCCAACGCGCACATCACATGTCCTGAGAACGTGATTACATAACTATACATACATGCACATTGGATTTCAAACGCACCCCACATGATGCGCACGCAGTCAGATATGAGTACGCACGTGCAACATACCTATTGACCCAAAGCCCTGCACTCATGCCAGCTGGCCTACAACCCTAGGTACAGTACACACAAGTCTGCAGCCGTGTGTGATCAACAGCAACGTGTGTGACCACCAGCACCAACGACCCGCTGCGCAATAGCAGTCGTGCTGGCGTTTATGTACCTACCCATCGCGAATCCCTGCACGTGCTAGGTAATGCCATGAGAAAAGAAAAGAAAAGCAATGTTTGTTTTAAAGTTTGAAGTTGTGATGTATGTTGTTAGTCTGAGAGGGGAGGCAGTCATGGCACCACGATCTGCATGCATGTATGTATGAAGCGGCCACAAAGCACAGTACATTCATTCCCTGCTCTGCAATCTGACGTCTTGCGGCACGGGACACAGTACGCTGTCTGAAGCCTTCATGAGCCTGCGCTTCTGATGAGCGCGGACATGGGAGTTGGTCATCGTTGTCGATGTCGTCGTCACAGTGTAATTGAGTACTACGTATCAAGGGTTGGGATATGATACTAGGTACATGCAAAAAAGATATGGCAAGAGCGATGTACCGCTTCGTTTTATCAATTCGTGGCATTGGAGCGAAAGTCGCTGGTATGGAGGGCAATGTACAAAGTATGATATACAACATAATGTGTTTCTCAACGCTTGACCCAGGTGGGCATCTTGCGCGCCTTTACGTGGCCGGCCTTCTTCCTTTCTACCTTTCTTGGGTCGCGAGTTATGCATCCGGCTGGGTAGTAGTTAGTATGAGCGTTCGAATCATGTGTGCGCGGGTTTTGAAGTGCATTTAGAAGGCCCTCGCGGATCTGTCTCAGAGGGAGATGACAGTCGAGTGCCAGGAGAAGCAGAGGTAGAAGAGGGCTTGCAAGATGCTGAGTTGCGTTGAGAGGAATGCAAACTTACCACGTCGAACCGCAGGTTTCAATGCTGGCTCGTGTACCAGCAATGCTTTGCCCACGGCCAATGTCAAAGCCTCAGCCTGGCCCGTCAGGCCACCACCTTGTACCAGTGCGAAGACGTTGTATTTATCCAGTCGCTGCGTCGCCTTGAGTGCCCAGACGGCGCTCTCTCGGTGGTGCAGCCTTCCGAAGAACTGCGAGAGGGACTTGCCATTGACCAACACCTCGCCCTCGCCCTCGACTAACCAAGCAACGGCAGACGACGTCTTTCGGCGCCCAACGCCCTTGGCACGGCCCAGCTCGTCGATCACACCAGGCTTGGGCACAATGTCGCCGGGCTGGACGGGCTTCTTGTATCGCGACATGGCCTGGAGTACCTCGTCTGGCATCAGCGAGGGATGAATGCAGTTCAGTCGCCGTAGAATGTGCAGCATCTTGTGGAAGCGTTGCGTCTTGACAGGCTCGTTGGTCATGATGCGGTACTGGTCGACTGTCTTCCATGCCACCTTGGGAGCCTCGGCGGGCGTGACGACGGGGAGGGTGGCGACCTTGCGGAGGAGCGCAGAGAGCGAGAGGAAGTCGTCGGTGAAGGTGGGCTTTGCGCTGAAGTAGGATGGCGATGCGGGCACGATACGCAGTTTTCGCAGATTGGGCCCCCTGGTCTTCTCCTTTGCATCCCCGCCATCTTCGAAGTCGAACGGAGGTGCAGCCTCAAACTTTTCTTGTATTTCGGTCTCGGTGACGTCTGCCTGTCGTGTGGCCGTGGTCGATATGCATCGCGATGTCTTGGGATGGAAGCTCCGCGGCGCCCTTTGGATGGCACGCTCGCATTGGGGCCGCCAGTGCCCTCCTAGGACCTGTACCGCCCGTTGCAGGCGCAGTGAAAGCTCTCTGCTCGCCATAATATGCCTTCAATGGTCCGCGAGTTGCGCAGAGGCGGGCGCGACCGTGGTCCGCCTGGCACGGTGGACGGGGCTGAGGCGCTAACGCAGAAAAACCCGCCAAGGCTGACGGAAAAACTAAATGGCCAGGCAACTTCCCCCCACCTCGACCCAAACAGCCATTTTTCTCTTCCCTCTACACCCCTTTCCACATTGCTTGCGACTCCCCCACGAATCTCTTGCAATCATGTCTTTCGGAAAGCTCTACAGCTACTCGGTACGCTCTGCTGCTCTCTTTGCTGCGCTCTGTTTTCTGCGCGACTGAGTTCTGACTGTCTGGCCAAAAGGGTAACCCGCGTACCACATCTCTCCTGGCCGTCGCGAAGGAGAATGGCCTCGAGATCGAGTTTGTCGACACGGAGCCTGCCAAGGGCGTCTCTGCCGACTACCTGAAGCTCAACAAGCTCGGAAAGGTGCCCACCTTCGAGGGCGCTGACGGCTTCGTCCTCTCCGAGTGCATCGCCATCGCGGTCTACTGTACGTACCTTACCCCTCCACGACACCCCGTGCCTGCATATAATATGATGTCGAATGTTATATCATTCAGTTATCCCTGTCTGAAAACTACTGTTGAAAAATTACACTCTGATTTGCTTATGCGGCACTCTCTCGGTCTGGATGCACTCTGGCGAATGACTCAAAGCTAACGCATCATGACAGTGGCCTCGCAAAATGAGAAGACCAGCCTTCTCGGCAAGACCAAGCAGGACTATGCCACCATTCTGCGATGGATGTCCTTTGCCAACACCGAGGTCCTCACTCCCCTCGGTGGCTGGTTCCGCCCCATCCTCGGTCGTGACCCTTACAACAAGAAGAACGTCGAGGACTCACAGAAGGCCGCCCTCAAGGCTGTCCACGTTCTTGAGGAGCACCTGATGACACACACCTACCTCGTTGGCGAGCGTCTGACTCTGGCCGACATCTTCGCCACCAGCATCATCGCTCGTGGCTTCCAGTACTTCTTCGACAAGCAGTGGCGTGACGCCAACCCCAACGTTACCCGTTGGTACGAGACCGTCTACAACCAGTCGAGCTACTCTGCTGTTGCCCCCAAGTTCGAGTTCATCACCGAGGCGTTGAAGAACGTTGCACCCAAGAAGGAGGGTGGTGAGAAGAAGAAGGAGCAGCCCAAGGCCGCTGCCAAGCCCAAGGAGAAGGAGGTCGAAGAGGAGGAGGAGGCGCCAGCGGCACCCAAGCCCAAGCACCCTCTCGAGGCTCTTCCCCGCGCCACATTCGTCCTCGACGACTGGAAGCGCAAGTACTCCAACGAGGAGACGCGCGAGGTTGCCCTTCCCTGGTTCTGGGAGAACGTCAACTTCGACGAGTACTCTCTGTACAAGGTTGACTACAAGTACAACGACGAGTTGACCCTCACCTTCATGACTGCCAACTTGATCGGTGCGTATTCATGAAGCCCGCACGAGAGATGATAGCTAACAATGGCCCAGGCGGTTTCTTTGCCCGTCTCGAGGGTAGCCGCAAGTACCTCTTTGGTGCCTGCTCGGTATATGGCGAGGCCAACAACTCCATCATCAAGGGTGCCTTCCTTGTCCGTGGACAGGATGCGCTCCCTGCCTTCGATGTCGCCCCCGACTACGAGAGCTACGAGTTCACCAAGCTCGACCCCAAGAGCAAGGAGGACCAGGAGTTTGTCAACGACCAGTGGGCGTGGGACAAGCCCATCACCGTCGACGGAAAGTCGTACGAGTGGGCCGACGGTAAGGTGTTCAAGTAGACACCTCGCCAGTTTCTTGGAGGCGCTTAGTTATTAACGATGCGGATGACTTACGACCTGGCCTGGGTATGGGTACGAGTGATGTGGGATGAGGCTTCATGGACAGGAATGGGGCAGCCTTTGGGGTAGATCAGCGCTACCTGCCACGGCCGGAAATAGAGGCTCAAAAAAATGCTGCACAAGACTTTCATGATACCCCAAGATGATTCGTATTGCTTGTATTGACGTGATGCTTTTGTTCCTGTTGCAGCTGCTGTGAAAGGGCAGGGGGCCGGGGGGGCGCAGAGAGGGGCAGTTGAGACAAGAGACAAGGTGCGTGAACCCCGGATCTGGGCGCGAAGAATGGCGGGGCACAGGGACAAGGCTTCCGATTGGGCCAACCCGGGCTGTGAACAAGGAAAGAACAGCCCGAGCCAACCGCCAAAGGAACGCCCGTTGTCTGGCAGGGATTCTTTGACCTCTGGTCCTCGAGTCTCTCGAGTCCGAGTCCTCCCAACATTTTCCACGTCGCCTCTTCTTCACATCTCACAGAGCGTCATCTAGAAAGAGCAAGGGATCGCACAGGTTGAGCAGGAACAGGTGCACCAAGTTTCGAGGCACGCGCGCAACGCTACCCTGGACTGACCGGCTTACGGTGCCCTGCATTGCGGAGGGAAAGGATTACGTCGAGTGGGCGTTCACGCTGTGCTACGCAGTTGGGTCGCGCAAGACAATTGCACCGTTTTTGCAATCATTGTGCAACTGTTGACTGGTTGCTAGTGCGGAGCCACTGTTTGTTAAAGGTCGCTACAAAAGGCAAACTGCCCGTCAGCAACTGTTTATTGTCATCTTGGGTCTTGCGCTCGTTTGGCGTGTCTTGGGGGCCAGGAAACGAAATTGTGAGAGATCGTTTGCGTAATTGCTACGCCTCGAGTGTTGCGTAAGGTGTTGGGCCACAGCGCAACTGGGCAGTGGGGATCGACGGTGCAGGGCTGACACTCGACGACGATCTCGATCTCGGTCATCTCTAGATTTGCGGGCAAGCAGAGGACGAGGGTGAGGCATATTCTCCTTACCGTCCAGGGATTAGAGGCAATATAGAACAGGCGGATCTCGCAATATTGGGAATGAAGGAGGCCGATGATCGCGTCATCAGGCGGTCATCTGCACATCCTAATGAGCCTGCCATCCAGGTAATTTGCTTGGGCTCTGGAGGCGGACCAAGCGAAGACAATGTCACGGGCTTTCTCGTTCGATCGACGGCGACAAAATGGTCGAAAAACTCCGTGATCGCCGTGGATGCAGGTTCACATCTAGCGTCCATTACACGCATCCTGGAGAGAAGCTTTCCCCTGGTATCGAAGCCGGATACACCAATTCCCATCCCCAACAATGGAAGCGGCAACAAATCCGGACGACACGTCGAATCACCATCCCCAAGGACGGCAGAGCTCACGCTATCTGACGATGAGTCTGGAGCTGAAACACCAATGTCTGATAGAGAGGCTCCCATCACGTATACGACTCTGAAGACTGGGGCATTTGCTGGGTTACCCTTTCCACATGCGAGTGCAAGGGCAAATGCACTGCATGTTGTTAGAGAGTGCATATCGACGTACTTGATAACACATCCCCATCTCGATCATGTATCAGGCTTTGTGATCAATACTGCTGCCTTTCACAACACCTCGAGACCGAAACGGCTGGCAGCGCTGCCCTTCACAGTCAATGCGATCAAGACGCACTTGTTCAATAATATTATATGGCCGAATCTTACAGATGAAGACGGTGGTGTCGGACTAGTATCCTTTCAACGCCTTGCTGAGGGTGGGAATATCGCCCTCGGCGAGGGTAGTGGTCGTGGATTTATCGAAGTCTGTGACGGGCTAGGTGTCAAGGGCTACAAAGTCAGCCATGGCCATTGTATGGGCGGCTCAGGTCACGTCCACCGTGGCTCCAACGCTACCATTCCAGAAACACCGACCGCGCAACAAAACTCAACAGCCCTCCAACCCAACTCCGGAAAAGACGGCGAAGGCCGTTCCTTGAGCTTTTCCCTCCCCACTCAAAGCGCACCTGGTACTCCCAGCTTCAACGCCATAGACGCGGGTCGACGAGCCAGCGCCATAGCAGCCATTCCAGCAGACCACTGCGTAATCGATTCCACGGCGTACTTCATCCGCACTGAATCTACGCCCACAACGCCTAAACGCGAGGTCCTCATCTTCGGCGACGTGGAGCCAGATTCTCTCTCTCTTTCCCCACGCACAGCAATCATCTGGGCCGAAGCGGCGCCTAAAATTGCAGCCGGTATCCTCACAGGCATATTTATCGAAGTCAGCTACACCAACGCACAAGCCGATGCCGTACTGTTCGGACATCTTACGCCACGACATCTCCTCACCGAACTCCAAAGCCTCGCTGAAATGGTCAAAGAAAGCCGCAAGGAAGCAGAGCGTGGACGGGAAGAAGCGCGCAAACTTCGTAAACGGAAACGCGCAAGTCAGTCCCTTGCACTAGACGGCAGTGTGTCCGTTGAACCCCGACGTTCGAAGACTTTCCACCTGGGCGGCGCACTCGTCAAGGGCATCGACAGTCCATTGACAGGCACATATCCCCGCACAGACGACGAAATAATGACGGAATACGCCCCCAGCACCGACGCTACAGGTTTCAACACGCCGAACCCTATGAACCCAAACCACCCCTCCCACCCCCAAACTACCCATCCCTCCGCCCCTGCGGCACTAAATCTCAGCACAACCAGTGGAGAGCGCAGTAGAGCATTGTTAGCAGCCGCATTTGACTCGCCGCTCAAGGGCGTCAAAGTGGTGATTATCCATGTCAAGGATACATTTGCCGATGGGCCGTTGGTGGGGGATCAGATATTGAAGGAATTACAGGACGGCGAGCGGGTGTTGCAAAGTGAGGGCAGAGGATTGGGATGTGCTTTTGAGATCAGTCGGTCGGGGGAGAGTTATTGGTTTTAGATCATGGCCAAAGCCTTGGTGCAGTAACCGGCCTATGAACGATGCAGACATTCGAAGATCCTGTAATTGTACTGCCTAGGTATTCGACTTCGCCCACGGTCACTGTAGCTGTTCCTCTATTCGTCATAGTGATCGATTCGTAGGGTATTAGAAATGCTGTCCGAGTGATGTGATGGGTCTGGTGCCCTTCGTATCCACCAAACTCAGCTTTGCGTCATCTCATATCTTCCATGGCTCTGTTTTAAGTGGTAGCTTCGTCGGAGGCAAACGTCTTACCTCGTGCACACGCATGATGGTCTTTGTTTGCGGAGTGCGCCTCATCATTGTTAGCACGGAGGAGCGTTTAACCAAATTAATTGGGTGGTTCAGAGCTCGGGCTGCAAAAGCTATGTGGGCAGTTTGATTATGCATCGTAAAGTATGTTCACAAATTTGCTGCTCAATAACGGTTATGATAGATGTAGGTATGACTGTATAGAAGAACGAAATATCCTCGAACTCTACATAGCTATAATTTGATGATCCATCTTCTTAATTTTTCCTGAGCTCTTTCATCAACCACAACTAATGTTAAAGATAATGCACAACACTACACCGTAGAGGTCCTTGCTTCGATGAACGTTGTGCTGGGCTTCATGATTGTTCCGCTGGTTTCGCATCAGGGTGGCGTACCAAACAAAATCCTCAAATTGAATATGTTGGGACTGCTAGTCACCATTCGTTGGCCGAACTTCCAGCTCAAGATGCGTTTCATTTTATTCAGCATGCACCCCGTGAAGAGAGAAAACGTATCTCGGTTGCAAACGCAAGCACTGACCGGTCATTGGATACTGATAGTGTGACGCGAGTTTGCAGCTACCGCCATTGCATTAGAAGAGCATGCCATCTCCAGAAGCCACCACCTCCCTATCCACATTCAAGTTTTCTTCTGAATATCCTGATCACAGTCAATTCGGTCAAAACACGCTTCCCACTCTCTGGAGCTGGAAGAACTTCCCCAATAGTAAGTTAGTATTGTCCGATTTGGTGTCGCACTCGCTCATATCCCATGGCAAGACTCGTCTCAGTCGCACACTTCCGAGGAGATGGCAGAATCATCCAGCACTGGTGGTTTCTCTGGCTCATCATTTCCCAACAAAGGATGCTTCGTGAGAGATCCAACAAAGGCGGTGAACCTGACCGAGGCGCCCACATACGTGCTCTGCACCGTCCCGGACGTGACAAACACCACGCGCATCATCAGTGTGTGTGGTATCACCGATGACCCAACACAAGTCGAAATCAATCCTTTCGACGCTCCGGCAGGACAGACTGGCGAAATCAGGAGAACCGGAATGGCAGATCCAGCTGCTGACGGTTGGTTCTTCAGTGATTTCTATTTGTTTGCAGCCCTTCTCCGAAATGCAGGAGCGTCGCGCAAATGGATAACTGCGGAAGATCCTCAGGCCCTGATTTCAAAATACGGAGATTATCCTCACGGAAATCCATGTTATGAGCGCAAAGTAGTGCTGAGCCGGGAGATTCTGGATCAAGGTATCTCCAACCAGCTCGTCATAACTTCCAAAGACAGTCTGAAGACAGCCTTTCTCCATCATCTCAGAAAAGATGCCGCCATAGCGAGGACTAATGGACAGCCTCTTTTGGTGTTTCTGCATGGCCACGGTGATCGACATTCCAAAGGCATCGCCCTCGGCGACAAACTTCTTCTAATGGAAGAAGTCAAGCGAGAAGTTGGCAATGATGTGAAGATTACAATTCTTTCCACTGCTTGTTTTTCCGCAGGCTGGGTCATCAATAGAAATCTGAATCAGACCACACCGGCAGCAGCAGGGTTTGACCGGTATTCGGAGTCTTGGCCGGCAAGTCAGTCAATCCATCGCCTGTGTGGATCGATCTATGCATCAGCTCTCCTGAAAGCCTGGGAAGAAGAAGCTACAAGAGCAGAGGAAGAAGAAGCGAGAACAGCCCCAGTACAAAGCCAGACATTGACGTACGCGGCTTTCACAGAGTCGGTGCACACTGCGCTTTTCTCGATCGACAGATTTGCGGACATCCACGCGATCGGATTCAGTGCACAAGACGACCAGTGGTCAAATGCATGGGGTGAACGAACCGGTATTCCTCTCTCTGACTTCAAATGCATTTGGGATTCACTTCCCACAATATCCCCGACTCAGGATGCTACCTCGCTCACCAACCGCGACCCTACTGCTGGAGAAGATTCTGGACACCATGCATCATCATATGGCAATCTCAGAGATCGTCTCGGCAGCCTGAAAAGTCGAGGACTACAAGGTAGCCTTGGGAGCATCGGCCGCGCTGTGAAAGCACTCATCCATGTATATCTGGCTTCTCATCCGGGAAGAGACAGTCTGGCATGCAATACCAGTCTTCACGGTCGCCTTCGACTCATAATCGAAGACAAAGTCAAGCCCACGCATGCGATATTAGAGTGGGCTTGCGAGCGTGTGATGTACAGGTTGGATTTGATGCAGCTCGCAGATACCCTAGTGGCAGCAGGACAACTCCCGAAGCCGAAGGGACTTGATTGTTGCTCATTTGACCCTGAACCTTTTCAGAGATGGATGGGCAGCAATCCCGAGAGCTTGATCACGAGGAAATACACCACGGCGGCGGGTTTTGAGTACGAGAAATTCCTGCCCCAGCCGACAAAAGCTCAGGGCCAACCTTGGCATAAACCCCATCATTACTTGGCTGCCGTTCTTGCGACCGACGAAAAGATCGATAATAAGGATGCAATGGTGGCCGCATTTCTCCAACTGGAAGAGCGTAAGTCTAGCTGATGGTTATTACAAATTGTTCAAAAACTGACTCCTGCTTGTAGACCACCGCGAGATAGTAACGGCTCTGAAGCAAGATCTGGACCGCAAAGAGGATGTTCGGAAGCACAAGAGTCGGTGGTTTCAGTCGCTTAAGAAGCGAGTCCGTAGCTTATCGCCTGACAAGTCGGCTCAGCGAAAGCGCCGATCAACAGATGCCTCTGGATCATATCTCGATATGAGTTCCCTCTCCAAGCTCCAGTCTCCTGGCAAAGGTAAACGCCGACAAGAGTAGGAATGGTTGTGGTTTTCTTGGTAAAAGAGTTGGGTTTCATGTACTGTGCTGGAAGTTGAACACTGAAACACTGCGAGAAAATGAAAATTGAAAGATGCTGCCTCCTAATTGTTCCAACATGCTTCACCGCATAACCGGCGATCTCGCTTCCTTGTTAAACGCCATGCGACTACACAACCACTCGGCCGCCTCCTGGACGCCCGTCCTGTATAAGTTTTCTGCATGTAATCATTTGGATACATCTTTGATGGAATTAATCAGTTTACCCTGAGTAATGAGGAGATATAACGTGGCGGACGGCTTCGAGTATGAGAAGTTTCTGCTCCGGCCTACAAAGGCGCAGGAACAGGCTTGGCATAGACCGCATTACTATTTGACTGCCGTTTTTGCGGCGGATGAGAGGATGGATACGGTGGATGCGTTGGAAATTGCGTTTGTGAAAATGGACGAGTGTAAGCTGGGGCTGAAGGGGGGTGTTGTGAGAATGTGTGAAATCGACGTATTGCGGGATAGATTTTCGGGGTGTGGTGGTGGCTTTGAAGCAGTATTGGAGGGCACAGAGGATGTGAGGGAGTGAAAGATTCATTGGTTGAAGGCGCGAGGGAAGAGAGTGTGATGGCAGTTTGTGGCTTGCTTGTTTCGTCGGAATAAAGCCCTCTCAATGTTACTACAACAGTCGTGAACCATCCAGTCATTACTATAAATTTCAAGATCCCCAGCCATACTTTGTACGTTGATGTCATCACTTGCAAGTAACATGAGAAAGCGTTCCTCCCATTACACCATGCAACCCCAAAAAGGCACGCGTTTGTAATCCAGGAACATGGATTACAGGCGAGTAGACTGGTGCATATCCTTACGCCAAGCCACTTTAACAAAGTCCTCCACATCCTGCCAGAGCACCTCTGGCGTCTCCAACGCCGCAAAATGCCCTCCCTTCTCGTGAGACTTGAAGAAGACCATGTTGCCCGTCCTCTCTGCCCACGCCTTCGGCACAGGTGCAAGCTCGTATGGGAAATAACTGTATCCAACGGGCTTGTCTACAAACTTCGTCTCCTTGCTCTCCCGGTAGAAATAGATACTCGTCGGATAGCAGTCCGTCAGCCAATACAGCGTAACGTCCGCTAGGATCGTGTTGAGCGACGGCGTTGTACTGGGGTCACTCCAAGCGAGGAATTTCTCGCCGATCCAGGCTAGTTGTGCAAGTGGGGAGCTGGATAGGACGAGTCCGATTGTGGAGGGCTTGGTACCGTGTTCCATGGCATATGCACTGTTTATTTGCTGGAAGTCTTTCATGCGTTGGACGCCGCGCTGTTCTTGTTCGGTGAGGGTGTCGGACTCGGACGACTTTGAGGAAATGTCTCTCATGTACATGAAATTCAGGTGCATGCCTTTGCATTCGGGGTAGGTGGCAGCGAGTTCGCGAGAGATGAAAGACCCAATGTCGCCGCCTTGGACAAGGTAGCCGTTGGTGCCGAAACCAAGGGTGAGCAGCATTTTGTGCATGATGCGGGATGTGTCGGCAGTTTTCCAATCGCGGTCGAGGGGAGGGTCTGAGGAGAGGGCATAGCCGAGAAGAGACGGAGCGATGATATGGTAGGGGAGAGTCTCTGGGGTGTACTTCTTGCGTAGGAGGTCCATCAGTGGGATGAACTCGAGGAAAGAGCCGGGCCAGCCATGGAAGAAGACGAGGGGGATTGCATCTGGGTTGGCAGAGAAAAGCGCGGCAAAGTGGACATCAAATACCCCGCCATCATCATCAGAGATCTTGGTCTTGAAGTTGGGGAAGGAGTTAATCTGTTCCTCTTCCTTGCGCCTGTGCTCAGGTTAGCGATTTCATCTTTACGAAGCCATCGTCATGACCAGTTCCCACAGTGCATCGTAGCAGTCAAGATAGAATGGCCCGTAGGACATACCAGTCAAACTCCTCTTCCCACACTTTCTTAGCATTAATAATCCACCCCCTACTAACGCCAAGCCTCCCATGACCCCCCTCATTCTGCAAATTCTCATACGTCTCCTTGGCCACCGGACTCAACTTGAGCAAAGTCCTGAAGTCCTGCAACTTCTGCTCATCTACGTGTAGCTCGAATGGCGTGGGCTGTTGTGTCGCGCCAGCCGGTACTTTGCTGAATGGTTTTTGTGACGTCATGGTGGTGGTTGTATTGCAATCGAGTTGGGAGAGTTAGTTCGGGGTGTTGAGATGAGTTTGGAGATGTCAGCTCGCGTTTATATGCGTCTTTCTGTAGGAGGGTAGTACAATGTAAGATGGCGGGGCTTACAAATTGTCGACGTAAGAGGTGTCGACTCGCGGGTGTTCAAGGCTGGGCTAATGCACATGGGGTAGCGATCGTCATCTCACTACGCTTCTCCTCTTGACATCACTACACGCCAGGCTTAGCAATAAACGTCTATGAAATGCGAAAAGTTGCTGAATGTGCCGTAGACAATCTAGGAAGCCGTTGTGATGTCCAATGTTAGTTTGTGCACGAAAAGAACGACGACAGCGGCCAGTTCACGCAATTGACTAAATGTTTCCTGCATGTAATCATCTGCATGCATGTTGATGGCGTTATCCAATTTACCCTGAGTAATGAGACCATAGTCCTTAAGACTGTACTATTATTAATTGAACCCCACACTCCCGCCTCAATCACTGCCTAACCAACCCACCCAACCATCTAGCTGTTCAACATGTACACTGTGCATCACCAGTAGCGTCGTCTACCTTGAGTATCTACACCGGCTTTGGTAGTTTAGGGCTGGTATACGCGCCCAGTATATACTTAGTAGCAGTATTCAGTCTTGTACGAACACAATGCAGTGATTGGGCTTCATTTTTTGCGCTGGGGGCTTGATACAGAGAGGAAGGGGGTTACAGGCGCGACGGTCCTGAATGTTAGTGATGATGCGTGAAGTTCACACATGGAAGAGAACGGTGAAAGAAAAAGAGTGAGAAATTAGGATTAATGTTTCATGTATACAAAGCTATGCAAAGCAAAGCTAAACAACTGGGTATCAAGAAAGAAAACGCAAATATACCTCGACCCATTAAACTGCGCCCGCGACAACCATGAGAAAAAAATCTCCACTGGACAAAGTCGCCGTTAAATTTGTTCTTAGATACTCACACCATATCGTGAGCCTGAGTAACCATCCACGTTCTAAATGCTCTTGCTTTGCGGCCCGTACCGACGCCTGCCTGCGCATCCAAGTGACTTGCGGCGGAAAAGGCCTCGACAACACAGAGCGCGCCCACATCTTCCTTCTTGTCAAATGGTATCATGTCGAGAAACTGGCGCAATGTAATCGAGCCGAGCTTGACCTGCAGTTGCGCTACGTAGTCGATGCTGGAGATGTCAGGTGTAACCCTTGGTACTAGCTCCCACCCTTCTGTCTTCGTTGAGCTTTGTCGCGCGTGGATTTGTTCATTGGATGCGAGGGATATGAATACTCTTGCTACTGCTTCTTTGGTTGTCGTATGGGTTGAGCTCACTTCGAGGGCCTCCAAGAAGTCGTCAAGAGATGTCGTTCCAATGAACGTGTGGCGGTGCTTGTATTCCAGCTCTCGCTCTTCATGCGTAAGTGGCCGCGCTGGGTTATTAGTTGTAACGAGAGCACGGCTATTTGCAACGATGCTACGACGGGGTGACTCGTTCCAATTGCTTTGATTGAAGTGCTGGACCGTCTCGGCTCTTCTTGTTGGCGTATTTATTGGGATCTTTAAAGAGATTTTGCGCCGATGTGTTCCCTTCACACCAATTGGTATGTTTGAGTCATGGGCGGTGTTCGCTTTGAGCTGTAGTAAGCCATCATTCGTCCGAGCTCTCGCGCGCAGTGGCATCGGTGTGCGCGCGGGAATGAATGAGTCAGTCAACAATTCTCGCTGATGCAGTGCCCAATCCCTTCGCACAGGCGTGGGTGTCTGATTTCCATCCTTATCAGGGAGATTCTCTTGGGGAGACGCAGCTCGGCCATGCTTGGACTCAGCATGTGGTGCTCTATCCCAAGGTCTGGTATCAGTTTTGAATGGAGTGCATGGTGAATTGCTGGTGCTCTCATATAGTGTGGTGTCCGAGGTTGGCGAAGTTGACTTGCTACGTGTCGGAACTTGACGCACTCCAACATCGACTGTACTTGAAAAGCAAGATACAACGCTTTCCTCGTGATCGCGTAAGTTATCTTCGATTGCTGAAGAGCGATTGCGACTTTCCGGAGTTATCTCCTGTCCACATTCATCGTCTGTTCTGGCCGTCCATTCCTGTGCCCCTCCCTGTGTGTCAGACGACTCATTTCCACCCCAGTCGTTGGAATCCTGAGATGATGGTAGTTGTGCATTTTTTGTATTCCGTGTGGGTCGCTCATATCCTCGCCGTATGACTGCGAAGACTGAGCTGTTCTTGCGATCAAGGTCCAGTCCAATTCTCCACATGTTGGGTGTCTGGCGTTGCTCTGTTGGTATCATGATTAGCCTGTGATATATGAACAGTGTAAGCAAAATGGTTGTGTGCCTACCTATAGCGGTGCTGGTGCTGTGAGCGACGCCCTTTGACCGCCCAGCTTCAGTGCTGTTGTTCTCCTCAATATTCAATGCTCTCCTTTTGCAGAGTTGTTTTACTTTTTCATGAGATATTTGACTATAGTCTGGCTGATGGAGCGAGACGTCGTCGGATGCAGTCCTTGTGATAAAGGCGCGCTGATCGCTGCCGCGACAAAGCCGGGCCGTAGGATTTTGATCGAGTTGCGTGTGGCGCCTGAGAATTTCGTTTGCAACCGTGCAGCTTGCGGCGGTTGATGGCTTCATAGACTTTTCAAGTTTTCCCCGGGCGTGAACGTGGTTCGAAGTCGATTGCGAGAGGTTGTGCTGTGTTTGTTGTGATGACACGGAGGCAGTGTGGGTGTGGGCCACATAGCAACAAACGGAGCAATTTTCCGCTTCCACCAAACTAAGACCTCTCAGATGATCGAGATGTATCCACAGGAGTCGATACAGGTAATGGAGCCGGACGATGAGCCACATAACCCCAAGTGCAATCGCATATCGAGCGAGCAGTCTAAGGGTTAGCACGCAAAAGGCAGAATGTTCGTCGTTACCTTTTGGTTCATTCACCGCGCAATAGTAATAGTAGCCGGTTGAGAGTGGTGTGTGTTTACGAAAAGCCTATGAGGAACGGACGGGATGATGTTCCCGCGTGTGGAATGTGGGCGTGATGCACCCCACGTGGTGATTGGGAAGGAACGGAGCAGTGTAACAACAACATTAGAACAAGTAACACCAAGGTTTTTGACGAGAAGGTGATTATTTCACTTGGATGATGCTGCGATGATGCTAGGGAGAGAGTGCGGTTGAGACAGTTGCGATACTTTGACTACTAGGTGAGTAGAGTCTACAACGTTTTCTACAGTTGGAGTACCCGAAGGTATCATCCACCTCTGCCCCTACCTCTTCCTCTCGCTACTCGGACGCTATGCGGAACAAATTGTAGTGCGGACATGCTAGACGTTAGTATATCCATTGGGTCTTTGGGAGGTGACGCAGTCGCAGGAGCTGGTTGTGATGGCTGGGTCACAGTGGAAGCATAGTCTCCAGACACACGACCTGAACCGCGACCATGACTGAACCCTCCACGTCCTCGAAGCTTAGCTGGATACCGCTTTGATTCGACATCTTGCATTTCCACTTCTCCACTGTCCCTTTGAGTTTCGTGCTCTTTCTCGCCATCCTCTGCGACATCCATGCTGTCCACTGCTGTGCTTGCAGTAGACTCGCCTCTGCGTCTTCCAGTGCCAGTGTCGGTGGTAGCAGTGTTGACTGATGACATGGTGCTGCTGCGGCGCCTATGGGGAGACAAAAGCATACTGGTTCGGCGATCAATGCCGTCTTTGATGATGATGAAGTTGTAATTCTTGGGGAATTGATGTTTGTCTATGCAATGCAGCCGTCGCTTCTGTGGGGTGCTGCAAAGGCGGTCGCAGTTTGGGACGAGACAGGCATACTGGTGGCATTAGCCTCTTGATCCAAGGAAGGAACATGGACGTACCCGTGTCCCACTTTGGCGCGTGGTTGGCACCTGGGAGCATCTCACATGGACATGGTGAAGATTGTCTCACGTGCACAAGTACATGGAAACCTCGCACGGGGGTGGAAGAAAATCAAAAAGACCTACCGTCTGCTCTCCCCTTTCTCGCCTGGCTGCGTTGATGGGGTCATGATACTCGGCGATGTGCAAATGCAGAAAATGCTCGTCTGGAAAGTTTCTCTGGCATTCACAGCATCGGTTCAAGTGGGTCTTGCGATAGTGGACGTCATAATCGTCGAAGGTGGAGAAGTCGATGGGCTCATGAGGGGGCAAGGAGCACTTCATGACAGCGGGCTGGTGTGAGGGGGCGGAGTCTGCATCTAGGTGGACAATCTTTATATCGACGGATTGCTCGCGAGAATACGGTGTGCTAGTGTCTTCTGAGGATGACAACGAATCCCCGCGTGAGCGCTTGGTTCCCATTATTTTGCTGGGTTTGACTGGGAGCTATATGACTGGTTGGTGGCGCAGATAGGAAAAAAGGGCAGTACCTTTGGCCGGTCAGTGTCGTGTCTCGCACGGCTGTCTTGCTGCTGCAGGTTGAGTGTCTGTCTCATAAGCTGGGAGGGCATAGGATGGGATGGGATGGGAGGGCATAGGATGGCATGAGACCTATGTACGTAGAACAGGTGAGTGGAGGGGTGCTTTGCTGGTGAGAGCTGGTCTGATAGGGTAGAGTGGGGAAGCGGGCCTTGTCCCGAACACGGCCGCCAACGCCCCCCCAAGATTGTTCGCGAGCCACGACCAAAGCTCGGCAGCCTGACGACTTTCGCACCTCACCACCCTGCCGCCCGCCATCGTCGCCTATCCCGCCGCCTCACCATCACCACCACCACAACCACCACCACCGCCTGCGTCGTGGGCGCTGTTTGCTCGGCAAGACCCCTCCTGCGCCTGCTGCCCGTCCTTTTCTCCGGGCACAGAATCAGATCCTCCATCCTCCATGGAGCACGCCAGCCACAACGCTCGCCGCCTGCTCCGTGCCTTCGTCTGACCTGCCCGCCGACCGTGGGGTCACACATGAACGTCGCCGGCCTGTGCACTTTATAGAAGGAGGCATGGCCACCAACACCGAAGAATTAGACAGGTGCGCTTGCCGGCCCTGCCATGGCTGCGAACAAATTGCTGACGATTGGTAGCCGGGCGAAGAAGATTGAGCAGGAACTCACCAAGCGCGCCGAGCATGGCTGTTCAGCCGCCGAGCTAGCCCTGCTGCTGCAAGAGTAGGGAACACCATGCCCACGCCTATCCCCAACTACTGGCGCCCTCGACTAACACACTGCCACAGCTATCGCGCCGCCTGCGAAAGCCTCATCTTTGCCAATTTCGAATATGCCACGGCCCATGATGTCGAGCTGAAATTATGGACGGCCCATCTCAAGGTCAACACCATCTTCAGGCAGGAACATAAGCTGGTACGTTAGACCTGCGACTAGCATCGAGGGACTGTCTACTGATCTATTACCAGCTCAAGCGCTCCGAGGACCTTGTGGTGGAAATGCGGAAGTTCCAGAAGCACTACATGCACTTCATCAAGGCTAGCCAGCGCTTCTACCGCCAGTACATACTGAATCTCGATACTCAGTTTGACGGTATTCCTGAATTGCGCAAGATCGCGCAGAGGTGGAAGGATGATGGTACGGTTGCTGTCCCTAGTAGTCCGTCCTGGTCTGGCCTCGCTGATGCTCTTCTAGCCTCGAAAACGGCCTTGCGCCAATCCATACCCGCTACCTTGAAGACCCAAGTACATCTCTCTTGCCACCAAATGTTGATCCAACTTGGTGATCTATCCCGTTACCGCGAAACCGAACTCGTCGACAAGGACAAGGAGCGCAATTGGGGCCCAGCCAAAGGATACTATGGTCTAGCGGCTGACATCTACCCCGACTCAGGACACGCGCAGAACCAGCTTGCCGTCATCTCGCGTGAGGATGGCGATCACTTCCGCTCTGTATACCACCTATATCGCTCGCTCGCCAGCAGAATACCTTACCCTCAGGCAAAGGCAAACCTTGAGCTCGAGTTCAAGCGAGTCATCGCAGCGTGGGACAAGGGCCAATTGATCAGTAACCACAAGGCAGGTGACGGCAGCCCCGCTGGGCGTGCTCTTATCGCCTGGTTCATCAGACTGCACAGCCGCATCTACAAGGGCGAGGAGTTCGCTACCCATGACGAGCTTGAAGGGGAAGTGCTCAGTCATCTGGCCATCGAGCTTAAAGAGCGTCCCTTGGACTCCATTCTGACCAAGATCATCCTGGTCAACTTGGCTTCTGAGTACTTTGCGACTGTGCAGATGCAGGGTATGTTCCCAAATCTCTACTCATGGCCTGTACTAACACTGACAGGAGCCAATCCACCACCCAACATCATGCGCACATATTTCTTCTACCTGCGGCTTAACGTCAAAACATTTTTCATTCTCCTCCAGCTGCTCCAGCCAGAACTCGATCGTCTCTCGGAGGGCGACGACGTCAGACAAAACGGCGAGCGCGCCACCCACCTCTCGGATAAGATTACCGCCGTAGCGCGTCGCATACTTCCAGGACTACGCCTCTACAGCACTTGGTTCTCGCGATACTGGCAGGTCCTGAATGCGAATATTGCCGACACCCTGACCACGGTCGATGTGCAGGAATTGTGGAAGGCGTATGCCGCCACCCTGACGCTCCTTGCCTCGAGCTTCCCTGTCGATCAGCTTCCCCAAGAGAGCTACATGCTTGAAGAAGACACTGAGACTATAGGCTTTCAGCCTCTGATCTCGCCAGATACGATGAAGCTGTGGTACGATGGCGGGGTGATGAAGCAGAAGTGGACGGACCTCGAGCGCAACCACCCAAACGTGGAGATGTTGATGCGTGTTAAGGACTTGCTTATCGATGGTCTGCTCTTGACTCAAAACGCCGAGGCTCCGCTGGACTTAGATGGATCTCGATTCATCTACCGCGAAGAAGGACTGCCATCCGAGCTGCTTGCGAGCCCAAACAATCGTACGAACGGATCGCCAGTCCTACCTGTGGAGACGGCAGATCTGCCATTTATGCCTGAAAAGCCAATTCCCGAGGACCAAAAGTCGCACAGCATAGCTGCAGGTTCCGAGTCAGCCTCGACCACTCTCGCTAAGGACAATGCTATGCATCGTATGGTGGATGATCTGGTTGGAATTGACGATGGCTTAGATCCACTTCCCGAGGAGGATGAGAACATCCCGCCTACTCCGCCAGAGCAAACGTTTGAAGATACAACCATTGTGAATGATACCACATATGCGCCAGCAGCATTATCAATCAGCGATTTGGTCAACTCTGTCAAAAACTACAAGCCTCTGTCGCCGAACCCCACCTCTGCGATGCTTTCTACGCCAATGGGGCGAAGTGGTTCAACATCGTCTGTTCGACAGCCAGCAATTTTGCCGTCCTTGCCTGATGGGCATTACAACACGAATTCCATATGGAACCGACAGTCCTGCGGCACACCCGGTCCTTCGTCTCCATCGGCCTTGAACCCAAATTGCATGAGCAACAGTGTTGGCAGGTCGCCTATTGCCGGCCCAAGCAATGGAATGTCTGGCCACGTCCGCGGCAATTCTGCAACCTCACTCCTTGGACTGGAGGCTACCACGCCGACTAATAGCAGAGCTCCTCGACCCGCCAGTGGAAGTCTGGGCGGCGCAGCTTGGGGTAATCCGAGTGGCAGTCCGTCGAATTGGGGCTCATCGCAGGCCAACGGGTACAATGGCAATCATCCGTACGGCTATGCGAATGGTGCAACCATGGCCAGCCCACTGCTGTTCAGTTCGTACCAGGACAACGCACATAGCTCCTGGGGACGCACTCCACCAAACGGCCAAGGCGGTTGAGCAAGAGTGGTGCAGCCGTAAAAGGCTGTTTGCTGCTGTCTTCTCACTACTTTTCGCCTTCATACAGCGTCCGCTCCACAGTCGAGACCACCGTGGCACATGCATTGCCGTCCAAGCTTTTGCGTTGCAAACTACGATCATAGACGCATGACACCGGCAAGAAATCGATGCTTCAGATGATATGATGAACGTGCCCAGCCGATTCGTCAGCCGCGCTACACTTTTGCAAAAACGCTCCTTGTACATGTACCGGTCCATCCCACCTACCACCTACCACTAGCAACTTGAAGCCCCAAGGCAAATTTGCTAGTCATAACTTGCAATTGTGCCTTCCATTCGACTTCCAAATATACGGCGTATGCTGTGGTGTGTGAAGGCTTCAATGCCTATTCTTTTTGTAGCCATCTCCGGCAATCAATCAGTCATTACTGTGTGCGCGTTGCCTCTGTGCAGCTGTTGGGTCCTCTTTTTTTGGTAGTAGTTACTGTAGCTATTCGGTCTTGTTTATCCTGAGAAATTGAAATCACTTTGTCTATGCGCTAAACCTTGTCTCGTTGATCGAATCTTGCACTAGTGAATACATGCAGCAGTACATGACGATGCCTATAATTTACTTGATCATGATGCAGACTGATGTACATATGCATCATCCATTATGCGTGCAGTGCCAACGATCTCAATGTCTGACAATGAAAATGAAAAATACCCCCTCATTCTTCACAATCAAAAGCCATGAAAAAAGGAGAGCAGTCCCAAAAACACCCCAGATCATTCCCCATCCTCTTCAGCTAAAGCGACTCTGCAATATCCGCTTAGACAGACAGTAGCCTTAGCGGCCAAATCTGTTCTGCAACGTCAACATCGCCCTCTACTAGCTAAAGCAACTCTACCATTTATATGACTTAATCTTTATATTCTACCGGCCAGGCTCACATTAACAATTACCGGCCAAGCTGCTCTTCGACGACCAAACAACTATCGCCATGCTACTCTACGACACCGAGACAGTTATTTCCACTGGTCAAGTGCATCAATCATGTTTTCTCCCATCTTGTTATTTCTACTGGCTGTGGCAGAAACTTTGGAAACCAAGGTGAGTATCATCCTGTATAAGGCGCACTCACCTCTCGCCTCCACTCCTCTATTACCCCGATGCAGAAGCCTTCGGGTAAAAGTCTTGTCACTGGCTCTCACCGCCTCTAATAGAACTCCGCTCTATCACTTTTACCCCTCAATATCATTTCGGACAGTATTTGACCCGATGTAAAACCTCTACCCCTCCTAACCCCCAATCCTGTCCCGCCGATACGATACACTCTGACTCTGAGCGACACCAGACTTCCGCTTCCAAAGACCAGCATACCTTCTCCCGGACTGCCCAAGAACACAGTCTTTTCCTGCAGGTCAAGGTCCAGAGCCTCGCCAGTAGTTTTGGTCTTGGCAAAGAACTTCTAGACCTGTCGAGGTCTCTCGACTTCAAGGAAATATAGAAGAACCTATACGAGAACTGACTCATTCATGGATCGAGGATCATCGAAATTCTCCCTTGATGCATCCGATCCTTGAAGAGAAGCATTATGATATGATGGACGACGCCAAAATTATTGTACAACTCTGGCGACCAGCCCAAGCCTCTACTCCCATGACGGCACCTCCATCAACCCCAAAGCTTCCAACTCTAACTGCTCGACAGCAGAAGGCATAGAACCGTGGGGGAAAGCACGCACCCAAAGCGAAATGGGCCATTGCCGTAGATGACGATGGCCACTCGCTGAAAAAACTGCCAAAGGCCCCCATACACAACTTGGCAACTGCCTTGGTGCATCGCAAAATGTAAAGAGGATGATCCGCAAGCAGCAAAGATGTGTAAATCGCTGCACCTGACTGGATACTACGCCGGCGCGGAAATCTTGTTCGCGAAAAACTTCAGATGTTGCGCTGCTTGCGGCTCTGCGGCATCTACGCTTATCTCACTGACGGTAAAGTTGTCAGACGATGATGTTTTAGTCATTGGTCAACCCCGATTTTGGTGTTGATACTGAAGGCAATATTCGACTGCAAAAGGCGACTGTCATCCGAAAGTGTAAGACCGTGATTGATCGAGTCGGGACAAATTGTAAGAACTGGATTTCAAAATTTCCCTGATGAGGTTTTTCCTGGGCCTGATGTTTCGAGATGTGCAGCAGTCGGGAAAAACACGCGCACGCTGAGAAAAAGGTAAAAGAAAGAGCGAGCCGGTGAAGGCACGAGCAACGGTTAGCAGAAGATGGGGACGAGCCGGTGAATACAGTACATGATGATGCCAATAATGTAGCAAATTTTGTTTTTTATTTAGTCTGTGAGCATAGGCTGTAGTAATAGTATGTTTGATGTTCGTCCATGGTTAGACTTGGAGACATTTTCATTTGGCAAGAATTAGTAGCGCACCTTCATTTTCGGCGAAGCGAGCCCACGATCCTCAACGAAAAAGTCTTCCTTGTTGATTATACGCATCGAGACACCGGTGCCTATTGTTTTACATTGGAAAAAAAGTATATAAAATATATAATTTTGAGGAAATTCCATCAAGTCAAACATCTCATTGATATTTGGTTTACAATCCCAGATCGTATAGTGGTTAGTATTTCTGCTTGTCATGCCAAGACATAGCCCGCAGGAGACCTGGGTTCAATTCCCAGTCTGGGAGTCACTATCTTTTTGCCTTTATGAGGTTCTTTTTTGCAGCATCTTTTTTTTTACAATTTTAATTGTGGCTCGAGGCTGGTTTTTGTAAGCATGAAACATCAAACACAGTTCATTTGGCAATCAAAGAAGAGCTACACTCTTCGAAGATTCTTTCCCTTGCATAACATTGTAATACTATCCGTGCAGTATTGATATTGTTGTAAGTGCAACAGGCACTGAGCATTCACGTCGGGTCTGCACCGGCTGATAGGCTCTATGCATTGCAAGTGGTCACTGAACCGACGCTGGAGAGTCACTGCTCGCGAGCTCTACCTCTCCCCTTATCTACTGGCTGCTCACCGGCGTCATCATTGCTCATGTTATCATCATCATCATCGCCTTTATTAGAAAGACTCTTCACCTTCTAGAACTCGTCTGTATGGCAAATGAATAGATGCTGCCTACATTTATCTTGCTTTCGAGACTTGTAGCTCTAGTTCAGGATTTAAACATAGCATCGTTGCCCCTGGTGGTAACAATAACGGTGCCGGCTTCAAGAAGCTGTGTCCTTGCGTAGTAGTTACTTTTGAGATGTTTGTCCAGTTGTGCGCAGACATGATTCTTGTCTCGCACTTTCTAGCAAGCTTTAGGATTCAGCTGGCATAAATGGTACTAAAGCTCAGAGCCGGTACGTTTGTCTATAAATTTTGGTCAGACGCATACTTGAGGTGTAAAATAGATCGCATATACCTACTTTAATCATCCGGTGAAAATTACTAATAGTTTAGTCTTCGGCTGGTAGAGTACCGTCATCCACGTCCGTTAGCTGTATATCAACCTGAACAGCCTTGCCGGCCAGTGTGGCATCCCGGCCAGTCGGTGCAGAACATGGATGACTTCTGTCTCTCATGCAATCAAGTGCTTCAGTGTCCACACCGGCCATCTCTTCCGCATCATCATCATCTGCCGCGATGTTAGTGCTCTAATCATTCAAGTTTGCTTCTAGAAAGGAAGTATAATATACTTAAGAAGAAAATATACAGTTATGTATAAAAGATTTACTACATATTTAAAGGATTTTGAGAAGGGGATTTATAAATACTTAAAACTTTTATAGAAAATATATAGTAGTATAGTCTAGACTAGAAATGCGTCTACACTCGTCGCTCATTAGTGCACTTTCGTTGCCCGCTCGTTTGACCTTTCCCCAATGCCCACTCTTGTGCAATTCCCTCAACTTCTCTTTCATTCCATCGACCGTTCCGGGTTCGAAAATAGCCAGTGTCATCAGTACCGGTGGTGGGTGTCCTTCAGCCACATTGACGTCTTCAACAGGTGTTGAGTAGGAATATGTGGTGTTGAATGCGATGTAGGAAGAGGACTCTGTCTTCATGGTGAGAATATCGCGCTAGGTTCCTGACCGCCTCTGCCTCTGCCTCATTGCACCTACCATGTCTAAGCTTGGGCTTGAACAGTCACGGCTGGTGAGGGTTCACCACATCTGCTATCTTCTCTCACCTTCCATACAACCTCACCTTTACAGCTTTCACAAGCCCTCGCCTTTTCATTCTGCAGCAGCCCTCACGTTGATAGTTTACAGCAGCTCGCCTTTGCAGTTTGTAGCAGTCCTGGCCTTACAGTTTGCAGCAGCTCGTCTTACAGTTTACAGTAGTCCTCACCTTGTATCATGTCCGATCGACTCGTCCCAACGGGGCGCGCCTTCAAAAATCGCATCAAAAAATGGTCCGGCTCTCGATTGAGCCAGATCGAGGAGCTGTCCCGGCTGAAGGAGGCCCACGCAATGTACGACTCTTCAGCCTATCGCACCCAAGTCCGCCGCAAATCCCATCTCGACGACTTTGATCATTTCTGCCAAGACTAACTGGGACGCAAAGGACGCGCACAGATATAGGACCGATATTCAGTCACTGACCGGCAAATGGACTATCTAGCCGGTGTGGTCCACACGAAGGGTATGCTTGATGGAAAAGTGAAAATTATATCTGCCTATCTTGCCTCACTATGATTCTGACTTATACCAGCCTATTCAGCACTCCTTACGAGATCAAGCATTCATCGTACTAGTGGGGTGCCCACTTTGTAAATAAATTTGGCTCTCTCTACATCAAGTGGAATACAAACTTATCCGAATAGATCTATCAAATCGCCAATCATTTAGCTCTCACCACTACGTCACGAGAAAAGAACTTTCTCAGTAATGTAGAGATTTCAATGTTGTTCCGGACGGTCATGGACAGCACAGCCGGTGTTAAGAACGACAAGTAGCACTACGCCCCCTGGGTCCTGGCATGGACAACCGGTATTCGGCTGGGCTCTATGGTCATTTGTCCCCAGTTATGCTTGAGGGGATCCCATAAACACTAGCGCAATCCATGCAATCAATAAGACCTTAAGGTGGAATGAAGTCGAGTTCTTTTAAAACCTTAGTCTAGCATCACACCTCAAGCTTTCCATGCGTCTAAATTTAACTTACACTAGGGAGGTAACGATCAATCCTAAGCACTTTTTTAATAGTTTTTAATAAAAATCTTATTTTATCTAATAGCTATTTAAGAATTTCTTAATAACTACTTAGTAAATATCTAGTAAATATCTAGATAGCTTTAGACGCGGCCGGCCGGTAGCATCTACCAGAAGACCACACGTACCTAAACTTGACCCTTCTAAATCGAAGTAGCATTCTATATGCATCTAGGCAGGACCTCCACCGGGGAACACGATGTGTTGCTTCCGGCTGGTGAACAACAACCATCAACTCCAAGCGCTCTGATAGAATGGAGACGGATGTTTCCAAAGATCTTACCGGCCACACTAAAGACTCGCATGCGCATGAGAAATACAAAATCACAAAAAGAGATTGACCTAGATATACCGGCGCAGGCGTACAAATCCAGGCGGTAGGGCAAGATTCCAAGAGAATTTGGGAAGATGGCGTGCGACGAGCAGCTTTATACAAAATACCATCCATTAAGTATGTATGTTCCGCGTGCCGACCTACGCCACCACCTCGATAGCTGCGCCTACCGGCCGGCCGTGTTCAGGGTGCCGACGTTTGCGAGAACTTGATGACCTCGGGAGTATCTAACATAGGCATGAAAAGTCTAAATGTAAAAGTAGCAGTCAATGCAGCTCGTACCTTTCTCGAAGAACACCTATGGTATATTTCATACCCATTTGAAGTATACCGTAGTATCGCACAACTACCCCACCTGAACAGAAGGCGTCTACCAAATGTGTCAGACTCTTGATGGAGGCCTTGGTTCTATGTTAGCTTAGGGGTTGACAATACCTTGTTTAATTCTGCTATATAGAATGATTCGCGAACTGTGTCTGCTCGGATGGGTTAGAGTCTGACGAGCAGGTGTGGCAAGTGGACATGGGGTGGATTTGGATGTCACCTGGAAATTTACTGGTAGCCATTGGCAAAAAGGAGAACATGGTGTGGTTTCGTCTAAAGGTGTGCACGATTATGCAAATTAGATGCGACAACAAATGCAAGCTGAGTGCTTGGATCTGCATTAGCCACATACATCCTCTTTTTCCTCCACTACAGGGCCCCAAACTATAACATCAACCGGACGCTAGCCGGCCTTCTCACCAATCGCCCACATATCCCATCGCAGACACATCTTCAGCAGCTCTCACCGCCATCTCCATATCTGACTTCTCACACCTCTTATGCACCAACTCGGCCCTCATGACACACTCCCCGCACAAAAACGGACCACAGCCGCGCACACCACCCGATCCTGGGATGTTGCCTCGACACGCCTTCCATGCCGCGCAATTCACCGCACACGGCCTTGCAACATCGCCCAAGATCTCGTGTTTGCAAAGTAAGGTATGCGCGTTGAAACCGGGAACAGTCTGGCCGAATGACATCCGGGAAATTGACGCGTCGACATCTGCATCGGGGAGCCTGATGTAAGTCTGGAGCAGGATGCGGGTCAGGCCGAGACAGCGGCGAAGGGAGGGATTGTTGTTGGGCAGGAAGGTGGTGGATGGCGGTTTCATGATGATGTACCGGTCAAATGGTATACCGTCGCAGATCTCGCAGTATAGCCAGTCCCGATGTTGTGTTCCACTGATGGGTGGGAGAGCGGGAAATGTGCTGTGGAGTTTTAGTGCCTGGCCATTCTGGGTGAGGAGGTTTCTCGGTCCCGTACGAGTTGCTTGCTGCTTCTGGGGCGAAGCCGTCGTGCGGGAGAGAGACGTGGTGGCAGTTTAAGCCGCAACGGTGGTCTTGATCGTTGACGTGGACGATATGGCCGCAGGCGAGGAGGTGGAATGGCTCTGATGTTAGGCCTGTACTGGCTGGGAAGCTGGTGCAAAGCGCGAGCTGGTACGGGATGCTTTTTTCGGGTGGGATCTCGACGAAGTTGGTACCCAGCTCGTAGTTGAGCAGATCTGCCAATGAGGTAGTGCCGTTCGCTTCCATGGCTGGAGACGAGACTCAGCAGCGTAGACTGAACTAGTGGGGAAGAGAAGAGGCGGTACGAAGACGAATAAGGAGAAAATTTGTCGAGGCTTGTAGCGATCGCTGGCCAAGAACTCCCTCGATTAACTGATTGGGATACTGGCTTCACCGGTGAACATGATGACCGAATAAAGGCGCCTATTACTGAGCTCCCACCGATAATGAACCTCTCGAGATAAACACTGATACGCCAGATTTGAGTAACAGTGGTTCAGCAAATTGGCCGTGGAGGGACAACATAGGTGTCCATGATCGTGGTAGGGCCAAATATGGAATATATACGCATGTTTCGTTAGCATAGACAACAGCGTATGGTTCAGAAGAGATTGAAAATGTCTACAATTCGAGGGCCTCCACTGTATATCCCAGTCTTTTTCTGGGTATACCAGCAAGATCAGTCATGGCACTGCACACCGTTCATGCTGAACAAGCTTGCCTTTGTTAGTTGCTTCATGTGAAACTTTTGCTGATTGAATGTTGCAGGCAGAGGAAAAGACGGCCTAGACAAATGCAAGCGACAATTTTGCATAATGAAAATGAGTTCTTCCTATTATCTCGCAGATACAAGCAACGGCATGGAATGGACCAGCTTAAGAGAGGTTCTTATCGGTGCACACCCTCTATCGAACTGTTGCTTGGGGACAGCTGACTGGTGATATCATCGGTGTGTGCAAGTCCCGGCGACATGATGGAGAGGCTGAAATATTCTCGTTGAATTGTTCCCTTGATTTCAGAGGACGTTCGTCTCGTCTGAGAGTAGGGGGTCAAAGCTGGGTGAGGTGAGGTGAGGTGTGGTGGGTAGGGGCGCATGACTAAGCAGTCCAAACGCGTCAAACATCATCATGCAGGGCTGCCGGGCAACCGTGACGGGGTCTCACCATTGCACCTCAGTGCAGCGCTCCTGCTTGCCCTTTTGCCTTGTTCTTGGACTACGCCTGCCCATGGAGAGAGAGCCGCAGCAGCTGTTGTTACAGGAAGCACAGGAAGTAGGCACTGCCGGGGGTGGATTGTAATACCCGCGAAACCTTTTTGCTATGTAGGTGCCCGTCTCCCATGTCCCCCATGTCCCGCTCTTCCAAGACTCCCGCTATTGTGGGTGGACATGCCGCCCGCCAGGCCCTCCGTCGGCTGTCGACAGTAGGATGCGCCGCCAGCCCTGTACAGTCGTTCACCGTTGATGGACTGCCCCTCTAATGTGCAGTCAGACCTTTCTCATCAGACGTCCCCTACTCGGTTGCCCACCATTCAGCCCGTGCCGCCAGACAAAGGCGCTTCAACAGCAGCCCGGCCCGTCTCTTCCCCCCAGGCCCAGAAACCACCACATGCCATTGCAATTGCCCGTCCAGGCTCCTCGACCGCCAATTCCAGTTCCGAGTTGACGTCGTCGTCGTCGCGCGACTCACTGCCACCTGCCCAGGCGCGCGGCGGTGATAGCACACCCCCAACGCCGGCGCGGGAGAAGCGAAGGACCAAGGCGAGCAAGACGAACAGTAAATGGAATAGGAAACGGGCTTCTTCAGATGACACAGGCCTCGATTCCAAGTCCCCCGCCTCCCACGCCCCGAAATCTGCACCGAGTGCTGCTCCCTCGCCCTCGACGCCGTCCAAGCAGCGCCGCCAGCCGAGTGTAACCAGCAGCAACTCGTCGACCAGCCAGACACGATTCATGGCAACAACTTTTGGTGGTCCTTCGGGTGACTCGCGACGGGGAGTAGTGTCTCCTCGGCCCAAAGGTCGCGGTATGAAGACGCCGTCTACGCGCGTTGTTGCTGTCGAGTCTAATATGTCTGTGCAGAAGCGAAAAACACCTTTTGTCGCAATGTCACCATCTACGGGCATTGCCGCTACGAAAACAGTGAGTGCGGGTGGCTGCCCCTTCCGAATGCTGCGCTGACCCTGTCTAGCCTGTCCCTACATCCACGACCACACCAAGTTGAACCAGGGCGAGAACGCCAAGAAGCGCTTCAATGTCGACTCGCCGTCGTTTACCCCACTGCAAACAGCCACCAATGGCTCAGTGACTCCTTCGGCTCGCAGCGCTGCCATTTCACCCAAGGCCGCCAACGCTGCCGTCTTTACACCCAAATCGCAACGCTCTGGTGAGTCCTGACGCCGCATCCACGGCTGCCTCAATCAAGCTTATTTGGCCAGCCGTCAGCACTCCACACATGCACACAAAGGAGCCGGCCATAGAGTGGCACGCACAAGACTTCCAGGAGTTTGTGCCACAGTCGTTCGAGGGCCAGATGGTACGTGGCATTCTCTCTTCCCTTCTCCATGCGCGAATACTGTCATCTACGCATGTGCTCATTCCATTATATCTGGCTTTGCGATGATTTCACAACCAAGCTCACACTCAGTGCAGGGAGACCCAACCGCCGGCTACGACCCGTTCAATACGTCGAACAACCTCTCCAACATCACCAGTGCAAGCCACCAAACTGGCCCAATCAACCCCTATGCACAGGAAGCAACGTACTACCAAAACGCCAACGCATTTCAAACCCCCGCCTACCACTTGTACTGGCCAGTCGGCCCTCAGCCCACTGGACTTCTGGCTTACCAACGCACTGCACACGACTTTTTCATTCCAGATACTGTCCGAGAGGACCTGCAAAAGAGAGCTGAAGTTGCACGCCAGACTATCCCCAATACAACCTTGCCGGTCATTGAGCAGTTCCACTCACTTTTCTGCTTAGACACATCGCCGCAAAAGAACACCGCGCCGTTTGGGTATGCTAGCTGGATCTACAAAGCCGTTTCCAGCAAGGACGGCAAAACCTATGCATTGCGTCGACTCGAAAATTTCCGACTTACTAGCGAGACAGCCATTCGCTCAGCCCAACCTTGGAAGCGAGTCCTCAACGGCAGTGTCGTCACCATTCATGAGGCTTTCACTACAAGAGCTTTTGGTGACAGCTCCCTGATATTGGTCACTGATTACCACCCGAACTCGAAATCGCTTGCAGATGAGCATTTCAAGCCAATCCAACGATTCCATGGAAGGCAGCCCACTTCGTCACACGTACCAGAGCAGACGCTTTGGGGCTACCTTGTACAGATTGCATCGGCTCTCAAAGCTATCCATGGCTCTGGATTGGCTGCAAGGTTAATCACGCCGTCGAAGATACTACTCACATCCAAAAATCGTATACGGTTGAACGCCTGCAGCATCATGGACATTGTTCAATTCGAGGGTGCACGGCCCATGGCCGAACTCCAAGCAGATGATTTTGTACAGCTGGGTCGCCTGATTCTTTGCATTGCCAACAACAATGCATCAGCACACTTGCAGATGCAGAAATCGATGGACTATGTGACTAGAAGTTACACAGCTCGGCTGAAAGAGTGCATTCAATGGTTGTTGAATCCTCAGCCAGCGCCTGGGACACCGTCATCACCAACAACACCGGGCCCAATGCTTAAAGACATTGACACTTTCCTGGGCGGGATTGCTGACCAATTTGCGTCCGTCTTCGATAGCGAGCTACATGCTCATGACACACTTACGAACACGCTCGGCCGGGAGTTGGAGTCATCAAGGCTTGTGCGCTTGCTCGTCAAACTGAACATGATCAACGAGCGCCCCGAGCTGGACGCATCACAACATGTACCTGGAAGCACTGCTTCGGGCGCCTCATCTGTGTGGGCAGAAACAGGAGAGCGATACTACCTCAAGCTCTTCCGCGACTACGTCTTCCATCAAGTGGACGCCAACGGACATCCCGTCACCGATCTTGCACATGTTCTCGACTGCCTCAATAAATTGGATGCGGGAACAGACGAGAAGATTGCGCTCGTTAGCAGGGACGAGCAAAATGTGCTAATAGTCAGCTACCGCGAGGTGAAGCGGGGTCTGGAATCGTCGTTTCAGGATCTGGTCAGAGCAGGACGCGGTTCGGGAAAATAGGATTCTACCAACTCCAGTCCGCTCGGCTAGCAGCAAGGACAAGTTGGCGAGGACGGCATCAGAAGTGGATATGAGCGGTTCGAACGCGGCCTGCGCAGAGAAGTTATGTCCGGTCATGGGTACGGGCATGTATGGCACCATTCGATATGAACCAGATATTCCAGAAAACAACATCAATATGAAGTTGTCGGTGGATTGGACTAACAGGCAAAAGAGGGCTATTGTAGGCCAGTAACGTTGTTGGCTGTTGTATTGGCGAGACAGACGCGGTAGGCTGGAGAGAGTACAAGTAGTAGGATCGAAAGATGCAACCATCTTTGACGCAATGAGACTTTTATATTCCTTTTCAAGCAGTCTCGCTGGCAGTATTTGAATTCCTCGTCTCGTGTTGCAAGGCCGGCCTCGTCGGCTGTTACAATCGTAGGCGATGGTGATAAGCCTACAACAGAGCGAGCATTGGATAACATCGGTCTTTTAGAACATGTCTTCTCTGGGTCCGGTATTCATAACGTCAAGCTCAAGTACCGACAGACTTTGTCCAAAGTGACAGCCGTCCAAACATCCCCTGCCTGTGGAGACGACTAGCGTGTCAACCAGCTACCCCTCCATTCTCGAAAAGCCAGCCCCACATTCTACCCTTTCTCCCTCCCCATTACGACACCACAACAACCACTTTTCTGCACCAAAACATCACACCATACAACATGTCTGGAAAATACGAACTCCTTTGCCTCGAAAACCCGCTGCTGGATATCCAGGGTGTTGGGTGAGTTTTGAGGACTCACAATTGCAGTGCTCATGACTGTTGAGCACCATAGTAAGCAATACTGACAGTCCATAGTGATGAGAAGCTCCTCGAAAAGTACGGCTTGAAGGCCAACGATGCCATCCTCGCCGACCCAGAGAAGCACATGGGCCTCTACGACGACTTGATTCAGAACTTCAATGCAAAGCTCATTGCTGGCGGTGCGGCGCAGAACACTGCGAGAGGTGCACAGGTGAATCTCTCGTGCAACTGCACATGTAAGTCAGCAGCTAACGATGGCCTAACAGTACATCCTCGAGCCCAACTCGACGGTCTACATTGGTTGCATCGGCAAAGACAAGTACGGCGAGACGCTTGAGAAGATCATGACCGACGCGGGCGTCAAAGCCGAGTACCTCTACGACGAGAAGACACCAACCGGTCGCTGCGGCGTCGTCATCACCGGCCACAACCGCTCGCTGTGCACCGATCTCGCAGCCGCGAACAACTACAAGGTTGAGCACCTGAAGCAAGACCACATCTGGAAGCAGGTTGAAAACGCCCAGGTTTTCTACGTCGGTGGCTACCACTTTACTGTCTGTGTACCTGCCATCCAGGCCCTCGCCGAGGAAGCCGCTTCAAAGAACAAGGTAAAACACAGCCCTCAAGACCGATAAAGTAAACCAAACAAAAACACTAACACACTGCCCAGCCCTTCATCCTCAACCTCTCCGCCCCCTTCATTGCACAATTCTTCAAAGACCCCCTCGACTCCATCCTCCCCTACGTCGATATCCTCATCGGCAATGAAACCGAAGCAGCCGCCTTCTCGGAATCCCACGGCTACAACACAACCTCCGTTGTAGAAATCGCCAAGAAAACCGCCGCCTTGCCCAAGGTAAACTCCAAGCGCTCCCGCACCGTCGTCTTCACCCAAGGCACCGACCCCACCATTGCCGTGACCGCCAAGGCGGGCGGCGACGCCGAGGTCAAGGAGGTGCCTGTGCATGCAATTGGCGCGGAGAAGATCAACGACACAAATGGAGCCGGTGATGCGTTTGCCGGCGGTTTCGTGGCTGGTATTGTCAAGGGCGAGAGCTTGGAGAAGGCCATTGATATGGGGCAGTGGTTGGCTAAGCTCAGCATCCAGGAATTGGGACCCAGTTACCCACAGCCAAAGCAGACGTATACTCCTAGCAAATAAAGCATTTTCATGGCGGGGTAAGGGGGAAGCAAGGTTGGAAGAGGGAAAAGGAGATGGAGTTATTTTCAACAATCCGCAAAGAACAATGACTGAGACGAGCATGGTGTTTTTTCAGACGGGACGGAAGAAAATTCAACGACTTCCATGTGCACATGGGGAATATGAGGGACGAACTAGAAAAAAGGGGCCTTTCAACAGCCCGAGTTTATAGATACCCTCTTTCTGATAGAGAGCCACTGCGGCACAATCAACAACAAAGAATAAACTACTGCATACAGTACCGCCATATCCACAAACTGAAAAAGTCTTTGCGATAAACTAAACAAGCGAAGTTTTCGATTTAGGCACTAAGCCGTGTTTACTATCAATATCATGACACACGAAGGGACAGTATGTATATCATACATCTACATGTGGCCCCCAAACAAAAGAATCCCAACATGACCTCTCGTGACACAGACCAGACTCCCATGTGTGTCTATACCCGACCAAACCCAACCAGCAACAATTGAAAGTTCTCTAAACGCCACGCAATGCACATACTTTGAACCTCGGACCATTTTTCCACACTCCACCTCTACCATTCAACTATAAATCCTCGTTCTCCTATTCTTCCTCGTCATCATCATCATCACCCCCATCCAGCTGTTCAACAATCAGATTCCCACTCCGGCCTACACGCTCTTTTATCGTGCCGCCAGATTCAACATCAATCACCTCTCTGGGCATGGGACTGACGAGCTGAAACGCATACTGGTGGTTGAAACCGTCTGGTTCCTTGACGGTTTCCCCGCCAGCATTGTCGGCTGCTGAGGAATCTTCTTGGGAGGAAGGGAAGAGGACGTCGTAGCATTCTACGAATGCGTAGAGTTCCTCAATGTGCGCAGCAGCGTCAAAACGACGGACGATGCGTTGGGCATTCGGCAGGCGCAGACTGATCCGTACGATATCTTGGGCGGTGGCGGGGGGTTCGTCGGGGATGCTGGAGGCGCGCCATTTGCGCCATTGGGCGAGGTTGGCTTGGTATCGTTGTTGGGCTTCTTGTTCTTCTTGGGCTTGCTTCTCCTGGCGCGCTTTGGCTTCTTGTTCTTCTTTCTTTTTGCGGGCGCGCTCCCGGTCGGTGGCAAGGGACCGCTCGTATGCGCTGTCTTGTTGCTGGCGGATGTTTCGTGTGGCTTGCTGTTCTGCGCGCTGGTTGCGGACGCGGACGAGAGGCTCAGAGTGCGTGCGCATTGCGGCTTTGAGTTTGGCAAGGTATTGGCCCGGGGGCGTGGGGCCGACGATGCGCGCTGCGATGCCCATTGCGGTGCTGGAGACTTGCGGTGTGTGCACGATGAGCCCAGTGAAGGGGAATTTGGTGCAGGAGAGGGCGGACGAGACTTGGTAGGCTTCGCTGTCTTGGACGTTACCAGCCCAGAGGATAATGTTGTTGGCAGGGTCGCGGATAAAGGATACGACGTCTGGCGAAAGGAGGGTGTCGCGGATGAAGGAGCTTGTGGCATCATGTTCTGGGCTGATGAGAACGACCATGAGGAACTGTAGGTTCTTCTTTGCGAGGTCGAAGGCTTGTGCGTAGCCAGATTCGAAAAAGGGCAGTTGGTGTGCACCATGCTCTTCCTCGAACTCGCGGATGAAGCGCGCGGCGGTGTCGCGGGGGTTTAGGGGCCGCCGACCAGAGGCGCTGCTTCGTGCGGAGGGCGTGTTGATGTTGCTGGCAGTCAGGCGGCCCCATGTTCGAGGGAGGAATGGGAACAGCCAGCCCATGAAGCGGAACCATTTCCCCAGTAGCGAGTATACCAGCGAGAAGGGCGCAAAGACTATGGCGAGCACGAGCGGGACCTGTGTGCTGACTTGGCTCTCTGGCTGTGGGACTATGCGGGGCGCCGGTTCTATGCGTACCCGCCTCACGCTACTCGACGACGATGATAGCGGGGATGTGAAGCCGTTGAGGAGCGTTTCCTGCCGGCGAATATCTTGTGGCGCGGCTTGTTCAGTGGCGGCAGCAGCGATGGGGTCTTCGGCTGGTTCGCCATCGAAGAAGCGGGCGATTGCTATTTGCACATTCCATTGGCTGCGTGACAAGAGGGGAATGGCCTTGTCGACTTCTTGGTCGGTGACGGCTGTGTATTGCTGCAGGGCGAGTTGCTGCTCTTCTGTTAAAGACGAGATGTCTACGCTCGAGTCGGCCATGTTGAACGGCCAGTAATGGCGATATGGCGATGTGCGTTGGCCGAGGTCGTATTCCAGAGGCCAGGTCTACTATGGGTGGGCGAGTATATCGGAAAGGACTGTGAGTGGTGTGGGCGGTGTGGGCGGTGTGAGTGGAGGCGAGGTGGGAAGAAAGAGGACAGTCTTGTATCCAACGGCCATGATGCGCATCTGCCTGGTCGGAGCTTCACCCCAAGCTGCGGAACGGCCCCCAGAAAAAGTGAGGCTAGTCCTCGGCTGCACCGCCACGCGACGCCTCCCATCGTCTTGGGGGACCATTGCGCTCCAATGGTGAGTTATTACATTGATTTACTCTGACGCTCGTTTCGTGAGGCGTGGTGCACATGGAGTACCATCTGCCTTAAGAAACTCGAAATACAACAGTCAGGCAACACACATGGATAAACACAACAGTCACGAGCACGGAAGGCCATGCTTCATTTTTACCTTCAAAGCCCTCTGTGAGGCCATGTCAAAGGGGAAAACAAGGAGAGAAAACATACATACGTAAAGAAATCAAGTAGACTCAATACAGGCTTTTTCTTCATAAACAACTTCTACGGCTTGTTTCCTTGACATGCTACTTCATCCCAATCCACCAGACCAATCACAACTCCTCATCCCACCCCTCACCCCGCACTACCATCCCTTCACGTACTACACACAAGACAGTACCTAACCACGCGCAGCCCCGCACAGCCCCGCCCCATCCATCCACATCCAACACTCCCATCTCTAGCAATATATACCCATTACCCCGCATTTTACCCAAACATCGAGATAATTCAGATCGAGCCGGATTGGCGCAGTGGTAACGTACGTCCACTCTGAACCATACAACTATCTCGCAAATCCTAACGGTCCCATTTGTAGGCGTAGCACTTGTATCCATAATCATGGGCAATGCTAAGATCGCTCGTGTAAGTGTTAAGCTCTCCTGCTTTGCCTGAGCAATTGGCTAATAGTCCTCAGTCGATTCGGGCATTCGGCAAACTTTACTTTTTGGAGAGGTTAATTTTTTTAAAGGCAGGCAGAGAAGTAAGGGGTGGATTTCTTTGGGATTGTCCCCTTTTTTCTCATGGCTTTGATTGTGAAGAATGAGGGGTATTTCTTCTTCTTTGTTAGACACATTGTTCACACTGTACATGTAATGGGATGCATGTATACATCCCAACATTTACTCTGGGCAAAGTATACTTATCACAAGAGTTATTGATAGCTTCTTACCACGCCATTATGGTACAAGACTTGAGATGTTCCTATGCTACCTACAATATGACATGACTAGCCAACAACCAGCTTACGCAGCCAACATAAACGGGCGTTGACACACTACATCGATGGCGCGATTAGTAAACTACCTACAAATCCGACACTTCTGCGCTACAGCAAATTATGGTATGCACGTTACATGACCATTCATGACCCTGACGCGGACACCTACTGACTAAAACTGCTAGTCCGGAGTCTAGAGTCGAGGGCGACATGAGGGCTGTTTGTGTAGAGTTGAATGGTAGAGTCAAATTGAGGGATGAGACATTGGGAGATGTATAAACTTTGACGTTTCGTTTGATGATTGTATGTTAGTGATGTTTTCTTCGTGCTCAGCTCGCCGCATCGGACAGGCCAATTCTTTCCGGCGCTCGTTTGTAGGTAGTATTCTTTCACAGCAGCGCACAAGTGAGCTGTTCCACTCCTAATACGGATCCGAACCTTCGTGAGAATGATCTAAACTGAATTTCGCCGACCGTAGCTATTGCTAAATTACTAATGTTAATTGTGTTTGGGTTGTCGTTACGAACTACTACTCCAAATCAACATCACACTGTTCGTGAGCACATCTTCCTGAAATAATTCAATTCGAACATCAAGTACTCATACCTCTCTCCTAGCTATCAGTTACCCGTCAGGTACTAAAACACCAAACACATGCGAGAGCCCTGAAGACGCCCTGGTAAACACCCAAATGCCCTGCGATCCCCATGTGCCTGATCCCAAGATAACGCCATAAATTTGTATGCGTGATGGTACAAAAGAAGACAACAATGCCCTGTCAAAATGCCGTGAAGAGATGTAAGCAGCAAGTCCATCATGAATACCCCAGCTCAATCTGCCTCCCCCTCTCTTCCCTACTCAGGTTGCGCGAATGGTCGCTTCTTCCACTTGTACTCGACGGTCTTGCTGCAGTCCGGCCCCTTTCCTGCCACTGCTCCCACGCCTGATGTTCACCAAGACTATCGGGTCTGCTTTCAGCGTGGCCGCGACTCGTGTCTGTGTAGACGAGTTCTGGTGTACCGACGAGCTCCTGGCTTCTATCTCTTCGCTCTTGCTCCGCGTCCACGGGTAGAGCGATTTGGAATGTGCTCTTTAAATTTGGACTTGGGCCTGGGTCGCGCTGGCGGAGTAAACTTTTCATCTGCTCGGTTACACCCTCTTCTTCTGTGTACGGGTAGGCGGTGGTCTCGGGAGGGCGGGAGGGCGACCGCGTAGCCATGGGGTACTCGTTTGTGATGTAGTTTGTGTAAAAGTTTGGGTCAGAATATGGTATGCGGGCGGGAGGTGGTCTTCGCGCAACGAAGATCTGATACGTCCGCCAGAGGAAAACTGAGCCATAGACGACAGTCGCTGCGGCGCTGAGGACTGAACCGGCTATCGAAGCATTGGACCACCGGTAGGCGCGTGTTGCAAAGAGGTTGTAGACTATTGAAATGAGACCAAGAGCAGACGATGCTGATGTAGGTCTGCACAAATTATTAGTATTGTATTCTTCATTAACATAATGTAGAGTATGCGGTCGTACAGAAAGACGCTGTAGGCCTGGAAGGACGCATCGCGACATGCGAAGCAGAGCAGCGCCGTGAACGAGTAGCCTGCTGTGAGCAGTGCAACGACGAATACTGATAGAATAGCAGTACTAAATTTCAGTTGTGCATCTTTGGCATAAAGGCCTGGTAGCAAGAGGTAGCTGCGCAGCGTTAGCAAATCTCATCCCAAGTACCTTCGGTTGCTATGGCGCGTAACTCACCCGGCAACAATCATCCATGACGCAGTGAGCGCAACCAAGCGCCAGTACCATGAAGTTTCCTCGCGATGTTCCTGACTTTCCTGTCTGTTATCGCTGATGTTGATGTAACTCTGGTTGCCTGAGCGCATTGAGTCAATCGTTCGCGCCTCCCGCGGTGGGGGTGCGTGCCGTGAATCGCGACTCAGGTGCCTGGCGGGTGCGCCGATAGCTCTGGCGCAAGGACGAGCGTACACAGACAAGCCGTCATGCAGCGCGGAAGCAACGCAAAACCAAGGGAAGGGACTACGCTGAGCGTGGTCTGTCTTGCTGAAGGCGTCTGCTTCGACTCGGCGGATGAGGCTCTCCAGTACCTGGCTGCTGGATTCAGCCTGGCGAGATGCAGATCGCTTCGGTAGTGGAGCAGATGCAGCCGAGGCTGGACGGTGCGAAGTAGTGTACCGGTAGGCGCTTGCAGTTACCAAGTGTGGCGGATGTCAAAGTTTGAGAGTTGTAAGTGACTTTAGGAAAGCAAGAGAATGAACAATAGCCTTCGGAAGCGGAGCGGTGGAATAGAAGCGCCCATGTCCTGGCTTCATACTGCCATGAGGCGAAGGACGCCTGCGTATGGCTCAGCCACCGAAACATCCTGTTGAGGGGTGCTTTGCAGCCCCTGGTTGCACTCTGCCCGTTGGCCAAAAACGTCATCCGATCAGCAGCTGTTTTCTAGAAGTGTTACTCACAGCGCTGAGCCTATCTTGGGACCGCGAACTGCGTAATGTCCTTGGACCCAGCACCCTGCCAACATGAGCATATTTGACTTGATTGTGGAACGCACCCTTTGCCCGCTTCACAACAGGCAGGGTGGCCCTTGAATCGGAGCAGCGATCTCTTCATCGCAATTTCGCCAAGGCTTTCCTCTGATGCGTTTTCACGCTCGCTGACCGTGCCGCATCTTACAGCGGAACCGCTTGCAACGTGGGCCGCCGCCGCCTATCTTGCCATTCACGCACTCCCATCTTTCTCGCGCTCGCACTCCTAGCATACTACGTCATATCCGCAGGTACGACGGGAATATTGTCGATGAGATGGCTGCCGCCCGCGCTTTAGTGAAGACTGCTTGGGTTTCACTTCATATGCAGTGTTGCCTACGCATAAAGTATGTCAAGCGATTGGCTAGAGCCCATCGTGTATGGCGGAGGTGAAGGATGCAGAAATGCGCCTCGAGTGGCGCACCTTGTGTGGCACATGAGGGTGGTTTCTGTGATTGATTCATAATCACTGTGTTCGTGGTAGTCGCGCATGCAACTCGATTACGCGGACGTGGCTATGGCCGCGTAGCATGGTGCCGGCTTTCGGGACTCAGTAGCCTCACTGTGTCTTGTGAACAACAGTCAAAGACGTTGCGTTATAGACCCTTGGATATTTGCATGGTGGCGCAGTTGCCCCAGATGTCTCGCCTGAACGTGAGAGTACACTGACATAATGGTGCATTCGAAGAGTAGATGATCCAAACGGTCCCGTTGTACGTCGTGAGTGAGATTCTCGGGAATGCGTCTGGCAACATGATGATGAACAGTTTTTACGGCTGAAATACCAATGTGCTGGCCTCGCAATGCGGCGCAACGTGTCACAGGCAGTGGTGATGCGACTGAAGATGTGACAGATTGTATTTCGTGGGGGTCGAAAGAGTAATCACGGATGAAATTGACACCGGCCTACACTCTTCAGCAAGAGTAGGAACATTCGCCAATTTTAACTCTTTATTGAGGGTGAGAGTGATTGTGTTTATTGCAGTATGGGTTTGAATTTTATTAGTAATAGTGAAGATCTGTATTTTCTCCAGAAGATCGGTCTCAAACCTTGATAGCAAACTGCTTCAGGTACTCGTAATGCTCGAGGTTCTCCGCAACAGTGTCCCGAATGACCTTCGCGGCCTCTTCGCCATACTTCTCGGTCCATTCTTTGAACAGCTCCTCGTCGCTCTTTGGTACCTTTTTCTACTCCTTGTCAGCAACTGATCCTGAAGGTGTCCTTGTTCATTACTCACATGCGTCCTCGCTCTCAGCCTGTCACTGTCAAGTGCGTCCTCATGGAAACCCTTCCATTTCTCAAAAGCCTCCTGTGCAATTGCTTGATCTTCCTCGGTGTCCCAGATGAGCATCTCCGGTTCATACTTTATACCAGTGCTCTTGCAGAACGCCTCGATCACGCCAGACGGGTTATCCAACAAGTCATCAGCATCAATGACGCAGATCTCCACGCCTCCAGAATGACCGTTTGTATCAGCCTGGCCATTGAGCTCGGAATGACCGTTTGTACTAGCATGACCGTTGAGTTCAGTCTGGCCTGCAGACTTGGGACCAATTTGACCAGCATTACGAAGGTAATCGAAGAAGACACGAAGTTCTGCATAACCAGCCTCATCGGGACGGAAGTTGTGAAAGCCCGTCATCTTGTCCAGGGGTGGGATAGTACAACGATAGTAGCTCGGAATACTGTTCCTGGGATGGCGAATCAAGAATGTGAAATGGTAGGTCGCAAGAAGATCGGCTGGGATGACGGTCGGGTTTCCAGGCTCAGCTTTGGTGCCATACGGGTATGGCGGGCCCTCCTTCTCTTCCCGGGTCTGGACAGGGGAGAGAGCGGTAGTGTCGGTTCCTACACCACGTTTGTAGTTGGAGAGAGATGGGGCGACTGTTGCCGGCTTGTTATTCGGGGGTATCCAGTACTGTGCCATGTCTTTGATGAAGGCGCGTTTGCCTTCGGAATTCTCCCGTGCGATCCTATCGAAGATGGTTCGGTATGTGCTCTCCGAGTACCCACTTTCTTTTCTGGCCTGGGGATCGTTCTCGTAGCGCTCCGCAAGTCTTTCAGGCCCAAAGTAATAGGCGTCGCCAAAGGGCTCATGTACGCATTGGAGAGTCTTATGGCGGGTCATGAAAACGCGCTCAAAGGCCGTCGAGCATGCTCGCGGATGAGTAGCCACAAAGATGGGCTTGCTCGTCATTTTAGTGTCTGTTTGTTGACTGGGGGGAAACGGGAGTGAGGAAAGAGAATCTGTATTTCAAGTATTCTCAGCACAAAGACCCGGTAGCGTGAAAACAAGTTCAGGTATGTTTCAAACTGAACGAACAGACTGTCCAGAGTAGAATTGTCGGGCACTAGCAGAGATTTATACATCTCAGGAGCCAGGAATACTGCAGGCCACTAGCCAATCCACGTTTACTGTTGAGTGTTGCCAGACGGCACTGCGGATGGGGGAATAATAGTGGATCCAGAACGAGGGTTGTGGCGGCTGCGATTGCGTGTGGGACACCTGTTCCCCCAGTGGTGTACCCGGCGAACGCGGCAGATGTGCATGGCGTTTGCTTTGGCCTGCCTGGGCGTCCGGCAGACGTGCTATTTCCACGCAAGCGCAATCCTCCTGCTGCAATCATCATTGTTGTTGCAAGACGGCGTGAATCAGATGATGTCACCGCGATCGTCTCAGACGAGAAGTTGCCCCTCAGTGGACTGGCACTAGATGGAAAAAGGTTAGGCCGGCGACTGCCCGTGCCGGTTCATCGCTGAACTCCCAAGCCTTCTTTCTCACCCTGTTTGCCTTTATATCTTTGCACTTTATTCGTGCAGGCCTGGGTTAGCTAGGCTCTCAAACGGTAACTTGGCTACTTGTAAATCACGACATCTGGTGGCTTTGTTGAGCAATATGCCAGCTACATGCACGAGCTGTTCGACTATGGTGCTTGTGACCCCCTTCTTTCATCGTCACTCGTCAATTCCAATACTACCGCCGGGCATGAGGTATTAAGACGCTGTCATTTCATTCTAAAGATCCATAAAGTCATTTACACCCCTTAGCCACATAGGCTGTGTGCAACCCTTGTTTAATGTAGTGAGGGGAACGTGTGCGTCTTCTTTTGTCCGTCTCAAGATAAGGCGGATTACAGCTCGTTGATGTGGTTGCCAAACAACAACCTTGGAGCGGACAAGCATGCACTATGGCTCGCATGCGCATGCCTAGAGCTACTGTCTCAAGGCGATCACTCGCATACATAGTCTGGTTTCCACAAGAATCAGTGCAAATTGGGCTACTGCATGCATCTTGCTTGCATCTATACTGGTTTCATTTCGTTGATGTCATTCGAGCTACACATTGACCTTGCAGTAGTCTCACACTTTCTGCTCTACCCTCTGGGTATGCGTGTGCACATCCGCGTTCTCCATCTCGACCGTGGCAGCCTTCTCGCCTGATGTATCGAGAATCTCCGACATACCACCAGTGCCCCTGGTAAGCTGCGCGCCCTTGCGACCAATGAGGTGCCACGGCAGGTTGAACATCTCGTCTAGACTCTCGAGACTCTTTCCAGTCGTCTCAGGAAGGAAGAAGTAGACCCATAGCAGACCGACAGTGGTAACGCAGGAGAAGAACATCATGGTACCGCCGGTAGTCATGGAGATGAACATAAGGGGCACCGCCTTACTGTTTCCGTATTGGTTGACAAAGTGGAATGTCATGGCGATGGATCCACCAAGGGCACGGAGTCTCAGGGGGTAAATCTCAGAATTGATGAGGTATTGGATGGAATTCCAGCCAAGAGCCCATCCAAAACCGGAGAAGTAGATCATGACAATGGCACCCATTGCGGCGTGTTTTTGACCGGCAGTCTGTGGCACGCTCTTGTCGGCAATTTTGTTGTCGATGAGTAGGAAGATAGCCATGTATAACATCGATAGAAGTTGGATGATGATACCGGTGGAGAGGGCGCGCTTACGTCCGAAGAAGTCGATGAGGAAGAAGGCACACAGCATGCTGCTGATAAACTTCACAACACCGAAAATCGCTGTGGCGTACAGCTTCTCGTTTTGGCCTGTCGTGCCCATCATTGCAAAGTACTGTGGACTGTGCAAGTTAGCCTTTGGTTTGTTTCTATGGAGACGTAGCAACATACGCGTAAATTGTAATCGAATTCGCCCCGCTCCATTGCGACAAGAGTTGTGACATGACTGATAGCTGTATCCTGTAGAGGTTTGCCTTGCTGGTGAAGAGCTCTTTGACTGGGCCGAGCCAAGTTGTACCCATGGTGGCCTCCCTCTCACGATTGAGTTGGTCGTTGATGTCGATAATCTCAGAGGTGACATAGGGATGGTCCACAGGAAGGTTGCGGAGTTGCGAGAGGCCAGCAAGAGCTTGCTCGTGGCGACCAACCTTGATAAGCCAGCGTGGGCTCTCTTTGGCGAAGAGCGAGAGGATGAGAATAATGCCAGCGAACATCAAGTGCATGCTGTTCGGTACGAGCCACTGGGCATCTGTAGGCGCGATATGGAGGGAAGATCCCCACGTGGCGAAGTATGCAAGCATGATACCAATATAGACGGAACCAGCGAAAGCGCAAACACAAAGACCTCGAATGGCCCTTGGAGCCGTCTCAGCAAGATAAGTCGGAGCTACCACGGTTGTCTGGCCAATGCCGACACCTGCAATAAATCGGCCGACGTAGATCTGGCCAATACTACCAGACTTTGCGGCGGTGAGGAAGATTGTGATACCAGTGATCCAGACAAGGCATAGCTGGCGAGTGGCCCAGAGACGACCAATTCGGTCGGTGATGAAGAAAGCGATAAGAGCTCCCAAAATGGAACCCATTTGAACCATGGACGTGATGTTGGATAACAGTTCCGCGATCTCGTGTTTCGATTTGTTCTCATCGTTTAGGCCGAACTTGTTTCTGAATGGCTCGAGTTCAGAAGTTGTGCCGATCAGACCTTCATCGATACCACGGGCAGCACCCATAAGACCAAAGACTGCATACGGTCAGACATTAAGACGGTCAGTTAAAGCGAATGCTACATACCAAAAACACCATACCAGAGACGCCAGTTAAGGCTCTCCTTTGGGGTTTCCTTCAAGTTCTCTCGCCATGGATTCCACATCTCGCGTGATTGTCGAAGGCAAGGGTATGGAAACTGTAGGGTGCCTATCAATCGACTGAGCCAAAGACAATGGTCAAGACGAAGGTGGAGGACAAGCACCGGTCAACAGCGGGGGCTTCTTATATTGTTGTGCTACAGTGTGCACAGATCTGTGGGGTTGGTGCACAGACGGGCGCTGTCAGGCATTCCTTGCTTTCTCCATTCCAACCCCAGGGGGATAGCGGGCGCCCAACTCCACGCTCTACCAGGACCCCGTGAAACAATTGGATCTACATGATGATAAATCTTGAGAACCAGTAACACACTTGCTTCAGTCTCCACGCCTGGTAATTTCTCCCGCTATCGGCCAATTTCGGGAGGAGTGGCTTGTCTGCATACAGTAAGTAGACCGGCGGATTGGAGGAAACCAGCCGTGTACGATGCACCCGTGTCAGAACAACCCGCAGACATCTGCAGTAGGGTTGCAATGCCCAGATGGCGGCGCAATGCTTGGCACGCTTGGGTGGGGAAAGCTTCCTTGTTCAAGGCGCCAGGAGAGCTTAGCATCGGACCAAGTCGACCAGTCAAGACTCGTTGATACGAATCAAGGCCGTTGAACCCACCCCGCATCTATTCTAGCAACCCCAGTACATGTGGTCTCCCTTCGGATCTTGCCACGAGTTTTGCAGAACTTTCGCGGAGATGTTGTAGCCGCTAAAATCACGGGCTGCAACCCGGAGAAGAGCCGCACAACTACGCTCCCCTTACTGGCTGAAGGGGTGTTCAGTGCGAGCGAGACCAATCTTCTGCACGACATTATTCAAGCTGGTTCCATCACGAGGTCCACTTATCGGAGGAAGAAAGTCCGAAAACGAAACCGCGGCGCATATCATGGTTTGATATTGGAAGTGCCCATCATAGACGAGCCTTTGTCGGAGGCGGTGAAGTCCTGAGGGCTGCGGCTCCTACACGTTCTGCCTCCTTGTTGAGCGCCTCAACTTCGGCTGGCACCAAGGGTATACCCTCCTTGAGTCTTCTTTCTTTCTGGAGGTCCTCGATCTCGCCTGGAAAGTAAATGCGATCGACTCCATCCATCTTGTCAGAACCAACCACCCTTGAGTACAGGTAGTCCATTCTCTGTTTGAACTCTTCGATGCTCATGAAAAGATCTGGTTTGATAGCGACAAGGAAGTGTCCTACGTCCGCGGCCTTACTGGGGTCGTAAGGATTTGTTACGTGACCTGCGAATGCGCTACCCGATAGCACACCCGAAAAGACGTCCATGAAGATGGCCAGAGCGGAGCCTTTGGGGCCACCCATTGGTAGCATAACACCTTCAAGTGCCTTGGCTGGATCGTTAGTCTGCTTGCCTTGAGAGTCAAGTGCCCAGCCCTTGGGAATCTTCTCTCCTCTTCGCAAAGCTTTGTATACCTTCCCGCGCGCGGCGACTGAAGGCGCGAAATCTAGGAGGAAAGGCCGGCCATTCTTGCCGGCCGGGGCCCCGCATGCAATGGGTGACACACCCATGAGCTTTGATTTGCCTCCCCACACGGGCAAAGCCGGCGAGGAATTAGTGAACACCAAGCTCATCATGTCCTCATCGAGTGCTTGTTGTACGAGCCAAGCAGACATGCCAAAGTGGTTCGAATGCTTGCATGAGACCATACCAATGCCAAACTCTTGCGCCATCTTGATAGCAGCTGCCATTCCCTCGTGTCCTGCCAAGAATCCAAATGCGTTCTTTCCGTCTACTTGCGCTACGACAGGCGTAACTTGCTTCAGCGTCGGAGATGCTCGCGGGTCCAATACACCTGCTCTTATGCGTGCCATGTAGCTAGGGATCCTGTTCATACCGTGTGTGTCCACCCCTCGCAAATCTGCTTCGACGAGGTACTTGGCAACAATATTGGCGTTGTCTAACGGGACTCCATTTCCAGCGAGTACATTGACGATAAAGTTTCTGGCGTCTAGTGCGCTGACATGCTGCATATGTTGCGTGGCGTGCATCCTGGTAGCTTATGGCGATTGAACGAATGCTTGGAAACTAAAAATCAAAGGAGGGGATGTGTTTTATAACAATCAAAGACAACCGAAGAAAGTAACTTGATCTGATGCAATGTTGTGGAATCATTTTCCTATGGTAAGAAAGCCGGAAACTCGAATGCAAGCCTAGCCTAAAGGGGTAAGCGCACTCGGCTTGTTTCCCGAACCACCTTCGAGGAAGGGGGAACATCTAGTGGAGCGGTCGTGCGTAGAATGTCCAGGCTGATTTGCGCACTACATAGTAAGTACCAGAGGAATAATACCAGCCAACATGAGGGTCTTTCACTCCGCGCACATAGTGGCCGTAGCCAGCAACTCGAATGTCAGAAAAGCCCACAGGTCACAAAACAGCTTCTCGAATTGACTACGGTGAGAAAAGGTACATCGATTGCGAACGTAGTAAAGCCGTTCGATGCAACGATCAACTTTTCAGGCATTCAGATGGTCTGACCCCACCCGTCAATACATCATTGAACGCATGCCTCCAAGGTCCCTCAAAGACTCGAAAGACTTCGTCATCGTACCCAAGCACTGGAAGCTTTCCAGACTTTTAGAGTCTCTTACTCCATCCTCTGCCTCTTCGACGCCCTCCATCCGTCGTCTTTGTCATCGTCCTCGTCCTCGTCCTCGTCCTCCTCAAGTCCTCTACGAAGAGCCTCCTCCATACCATCACTGTCCTCATCGCTGTCCTCATCACTACTCCATCCTGCATTGATCTCCTTTCCAACTTCCTTCCCTTTCCTCTTCCTATTCTCATCCTCCGTCGCCTTCACCCTCGCCGCAGCCACCGCAGCCGCCGCCGCCCGATAACAAACCCGCTCCGCCCCATGCCCATGGTAACGTTTACACCATGCGCCCTCGCTACTCTCCTCAATCTTCAACGTAACCTTGCGTCTCAGTATCCTCAAACTCGTCTTCATCACATCATCTTTGAATCCCTGTGGCCAGACAAAACCGTGACGGGCGGTGTCGACGAACATGCGGGTTGCCTTGTCGCCTGCAAGGACCATAGCATCCGACCAGAGACGGCGCGCGCCGCAGTTCACAGGCGTGTGGGCATAGAGTTCGCCTAGGAGTGTAGAGTCGAAGGAAATGACATCGCGGTCAAGGGTTGGGTCTTCGGCCGAAAGTTTGTAGACTGGTGCGTTCCATCCAAACTCAACAGGTTCATCATACTCAAGACCTGCTTGATGATGCGCTCCCTCGAAGCGTGCGCGACGTTTCTTGAGAACACTATTCCGACGCCATAGTCCGTTGGAGGGGTCTGCACGTACATCGCGGCTCCGCTGTGCGTGGAATGCGCGGATCCAGGTGTCGATGACTAGGTCGCAGATATCGACGAGCTGGAGACGGTGTGCCTTGAGGTAGATGTGCATTAGTTGCGTCCCAGTGTAGGGTCTCACCTTATCCGGGTCGCATTCATCGTAGAGTTCTGGCAATTCGATGAGGACTTCGGAAGAGGACTTGAGGTGGTCCAGGATCTTGGAGACCTTGGGGTCGACCTGGAGGTCGGGACTGGGTTGAGAAATGTGGCTTTTGCAGACCGAGCTGGAGGAGACCTGATTGTCTTGCGCCTCTTCAGGTATCGTCTCTGGTACTATCTTCGGGGAGCGACCGCGCTTGTTTGAGGTGACTTGGAGGACTTGGACATCGGGTGCTGGTATTGTGGTCAGCATGTGTGTTCTATCGCCCCATAAAGTGGCGCTACACTTACGCTGAGTGCTTCCCTCTCCCTCTTGCTGGCACTTCTGCCCTACTGTATGAAGACCTCCAGCAGGTATCTCATCCTCTGAATCGTGCTCCGCATCAATTTTATCGTTTTCGACTAACGTTGCCAACTTCTTTGGGCCTGCCTTGACAGTATTCGAAGGATTCCGCCCAATCTCTGAGCCTGCGCGCGTTAGACTGAAGTTCAGCATGATGTTGAGTGGTCCACCTTTAGCCCCAGCCGCTGGTGCAGTAGAGAGTCGGGTACGAGTGCTAGGCGCAGACGCAGGCGCAGGCGTAGCTGAAGCAGTTGATCTAGCAGTATCCCTAGACACAAATGCAGTAGCCTGCGTTGCCGCAGTCTCAGCTCCAGATGCAGGCGTAGTAGACGATGACACTGTCGTTGAACCACCGCGTCCGCCTCCACGTCCACGAGCCGTACCACCACCGCGGCCACGGCCACGGCCACGGACGCGAGGCGTAGATACTATTTTGATTGGCATCGTTCTATTGTTCGTTAGCTTTGTGATCGAGTTGCAGATGCTGCAGTCACTCACTGGAACTGCTCTGTTGATTTGCTTGGTAGTATTGTGCGCAGTCGTAGGCGAGTGAGAAAACTCAACCTTGGTGAAGAAGGAAGAGAATCAAGGTAGAAAGTGACAGAGACTGGTCTGGCGTTATGAGGTGAGTACAATTGAGGCCCGGTGGTCTGTGCAACGCAGTGAAGGTGAAGGTGAAAGTGAAAGTGGCAGACAAGATAGTGAACTCGAAATTTTGCCTGTTGAAATTGATCAAAGCGCGGAGGGTAATGCTCATTGATCTTGTCATCACTGAGGGGGCTATGTCGAAATCTTAATCGAACCAATAGGTAGAAAGTTGAAATTATCTGATATGGGTTGCAACTCATGAAATATCAAAGATCGAAAACGACTTTCCGTGCCAAATATGTCACAACATGGCGATGAGGCCTCCAGAGACACATCATAAGTCTGAATTCGTAACATCTACTCGATGTGAAAGTTGCACTTGCATCTACTTTCCAGTTCACTAAGTCCTCCAGTTGCGATACAAGAAACGCTATACCAGCCCATCATAGAGCGGTCTATCTAACACGCCTATCATAGGGTCAAAATTATTATTAAACCGATGTTATAACTAACAAAAAAAAGGTGGGGCTCGACGGTGTTGTTTGTTCTTAAGGCCAAGCTGTATGAAACCGTTTGTTTACAGCAAACAGGTGATTGACAGCAAACAATCGCGATGAGTCGCCAAGCTTAAATGCACCTCACAGAGGCCAATCGGTGCATTTCATAATTCCTCATTCACATGAAAGATGGAATTCAATTCAGTTCTTCTTATTTTGGCGTAGTGATTGCTGCACAAGCTTGATTTATTGGTACTTCTCCACTACTTCTGCAACAGTTTCTCTAGTTCTGCCGCTATCGCGTCGCCAACCTCGCTTGTGGAGTTGGTACCAGCAATGTCCTTCGTGCGAATACCTTTGTCAATGACAATCTTCGTTGCCTCATCAATCTTGAGGGCGAGCTCGGGCAAACACAAAGAGTACTTGAACATCATGCTGATGGACAACACAGTGGCGATTGGATTGACGATACCTTGTCCAGCAATGTCGGGAGCAGACCCTGGAGATCATCAGTATTCGGCTTCACAGCACATGAACGTAGCTTACCGTGAATAGGCTCATAGATGCCATTTAGCTTGGTCTTGCCGTCCGGGATTCCGCCCAAACTAGCGCTGGGAAGCAGGCCAAGGCTGCCAGGGATCACACTCGCCTCATCGCTGATGATGTCGCCAAACAGGTTGCTTGTGACGACAACACCGTTCAGCGCCCTCGGGTTCTTGATCATGAGCATGGCCGCTGAGTCGATGAGATGGGTGCCAGACTTCAGATGAGGAAACTCGTCTTTCATGATACGCTCGAATGTTTTCCGCCAGAGCCTCGATGTGGCGAGGACGTTCGCCTTGTCCAAGCTCCATACAGGCACTGGTGGGTTCTCGACTGATGCAAGGCTGCCTGCTAATCGCACGACACGCTCGACCTCAGCCACGGTGTAGGGCTCGGTGTCCATTGCATAACCATCGCCCTTGTCCTCTATGCGGTCACCAAAGTATATGCCTCCAGTCAACTCGCGGATGATGTTGAAATTTACGCCACGAACATTGTCAGCTTTAAGCGGCGAGGCGTCGACGAGCGAGTCTGAGGCAAAGAAACATGGCCGCAGGTTTCCAAAAGTGCCAAGTTCTTTGCGTAGTTTCAAGATGCCTTGCTCAGGACGCACTGCGCCTGTTCCCCATTTCTAGACCAATGTCAGCTTTCAAGGTTGCCTGCGAAAGTTTTGAATTTCAGCCTACCGGTCCGCCGACGGCGCCCAAGATGATTGCGTCTGCTGACTTGGCAGCAGCCAGTGTCTCGTCGGTCAGAGGGTTGTTGTGTGCGTCGATTGAGCACTGTAGGCTGTCAGATATGTATCGTGGGTAGCAGCGGCTCTGCTGTACTTACACCACCAAACAGATGTTCTTGGAAGTTGAAGGTGTTGTCTGTGTGCTTCTCAACCACCTTGAGGACTTTGATGGCCTCAGCAACGACCTAGACACGTTTCATTAGGTTCATGCTCAGACAGTCGCGAGGAAATCAATACCTCAGGTCCAACACCGTCACCTATGCTCTGTCAGCCTGGTTCTTTTCACTCAAAGGAAATCATCTCTTACCGGCAAGAACGACAATATTGTGGGAAGGCATGGTAATAGAAGATGGCTGCTTCTTTGCGAAATTGTTGCGCTCACAGCTTGTGTTATAGAGTCAAAAAGCTACCCCACGCCTCGTCTCAACCCCGCTAGAAGCCGCAGACGCGCCGACTTCGGCCTCCGTCTACCATACATCAACCTCGAAACAAGCCGGCTGTCATCTTTGGATACCGAACAGTGGCCGTACGGTGAAACAATTGTCGCGACTCTGGCTGTGCTGGAGCTGGTGAGAACATGAGGTTGTCGTGCACATTACACCAAGATCGGGTATGACGTCACTGGATCATCTCGTCTGAAGCACAAGCAAAACACGGCCAAAGATCACCAAGCAACGGCTTGATGTGTAAAAGGATTTACAGTACATGAAGTCAATAGAGAGTGGTGGCACCACCACGGATACCTGCGGATCTCGGGAATATACAATGCCCTCGACCCCTCTGAAATGTAGTGCTTATCGGCTTCAAGTCACATACATGGCCGCGCTCAACAAAGGCATATAAGCGCTATAGTAACACCGACCACTCTTCGCAAAGACAATCCAATCAAAATTTTGCCATCTCTCTGGTGTTCCATTGTGCTTGTACCAATCACATTCTTCTGACAGCACACCACAAGTCTGGATGTCCTTTACATCTTTGAACCCTCAGATGCACATCTCCTCTACCAAAATTTCGCCGTTTGGCGTAGACTGTGTAAAACCGTCGAAACCGGCGCTCTCAAGAGACCAAGAGGAGCTAAACGACGGGTTGTTCCAGTATAGGGAGCAATGTTCATATGCTTCTCAAGCTAATGCCTCAAATCCTAGGCAAGGCAATCTCGTCCTCAACCCAATCCACTGAATGCTTGGTCCAACTACCAAGTCGGTGAGGAATGAAGCTCATACAGTAATCCCAATCGTATTTCAACATGAGTGGTGTCAGCAACAAAGATTACCATAAAGTATATTACATCTTCGTGTGCTACTCAGAGTAATGAGCGCTTTTGTGAGCTGCAAATCAACCCTGATCTGGTTCTTGGTATCACACATCATCGGTTGGTAACTATGGCTGGAGATCCTGTCGTTTCTGGCGCGTGGCCGTATAACATACCCAAGAGCAGTCTTCCCTAGCACACGCAACACCAGATACCACGGGATATTCACCAACAGTGTAACCACCCTATCGTATGCCGTTATTATAGCAAATGTCTCCCATCTACGTTCCACAACATATGTCCACCATCTGTACATGTACTGCAAGCGTGTTCGATCACGCAAAGTCACTATCACAAGCTACTGCACGATGTACAGTACCCCAGTTTCATCGCCTAAACTTTGAACACATAAGTTTACGAGCAACGGGTATACTGCTCATCACATTGAAAAGCGCCTGTTCAACAAAACGATGATTACGACTCTCCTTTTTATCACCCTCGTTGTTCTCTTCCTCAGCACCCAGATCACAGCAAACTCCAACATGGACTTCCCAACCACCTCCGACGCCCACGACATATGGTCTAGAAACCGTTACTAGACATGCAAGACCCTGTAGCCTTCTCCCGTCCCACAAATCCCAGCAATCTAACACTCTAACAACCTTCAGCCCTCACAGCCCTGCCCCCGCCGCAACGCCATTGTCGAGATCTCTCACTATGATGACTTTGTGGTCCTGCCTCGCAAAGACCTCTCTATCATCCCCAGAAATACTGTGAACAATGTGCCAACCACAGTGGGTACTGCATCATCTACCGAGACGACGGGAGATGCGACATTCTTTTCGTCAGTGGTGACGCGGGAGGCAAACGGGAGTGTGGCGGTGGAGACGGATGGAGCGCAGACGGCCACACATTTGCATTCAGGAACGGCCACAGGAACGGGTAAGGCGAGTAAGGAAACGGATGGGGAGATGGGGGGTGCGATGAGAGAGAGGATAGAGATGATGGTTGTGCTGTTGGTTGGTGTGGCTTTTGCTGTTGCTGTGTTGTTTTAGGGTTTGTACTTCAAGCCTGATGATGTCTGATCAGAAGTGAGCATGAGATTCCGCAATCAGTATCTGTCGAGCGTTCTTGCACAGCCTTGTGCAAAAGAGTGCACATTCATATGAAGAAAGAACAGGAGATTTGAAGTGCATGTAGCATGGTCGCAAACTGATTAATATGAATGACGGTTGCTTTGTCCTTATATTTCCAGGATCATGCTGTGCTCTCGTAACGTATCCGCCTCCACGCCATAGGAAAACCGTGTTGCAGGATCCAGAAAGTGGTGTATTATTGTGATGGTTGCAGTCCAAATTGAAAGCCCTCTTGCTCGTGGGCTATGCTGGCTGCGCACTCACGCCTGACTCCGATTGGCTCATCAGGCCGGCAAGTGGCCTCGGGCTTGCTCACCATGGGCGGAGTCCCATCACCACACCTTCAAGCTTCCCTCACACCAACACAGCGTATCGCCTTCGAACCAAGCCACAATGTTCTGGCCCTATCCATGAGAGAAAACGCCCTGGGGAGTCACACACAATACCACATACCATGTCGGATGACGATGAGCCGTCCATCATCGCCTCTGGTGGCGACCTCATCCTAGATGTCGCCCAGGAAGAGGGAGGACAGAGGTTTTCGTATCGCGTAGATTCGAAAGTCTTGCAGGAGAAGTCAAGATACTTTGAGAACCTGCTCAGCGACCGCTTCAGCGAGGGGCGTCAGTTGGCCGCGGCCCTCGAAGGGTTGAAAACAGACGGACATGCAAACATGGCAGACGTGCCAGTAGAGAAGCTACCACACGTGTCCATTGTCAATGTCGGCAGAACTGCAGTAACCAAAGCTGCCTCACTCAAGAACCTAGTCGCAGACTTCCTACGCGCCTTGCATGGCCTCGATCTCAATGTGACCAGACCGCCCGTTGCAAACCTCGCCAACCTCGCCGTTGTAGCCGATCGCTTTGATGCGGTTGCATGCTTGTCGGCATATGTGCGCAAACGATACAACCTGAACGCACTCGACGCAAAAACAAAAGGCAAATCGACCCCCTTGACGGAGGACAGGATACGGCAGAAGTTGTTCATAGGCCTCTATTTTGATATGCCCTTGTGGGTGACCAAGTATTCTAAACACTTGATAATGCGAGACTCGCTTCAATGGCGGCCTGAGGCAGAGGAGGATCATACCAAGGCGCTGTGGTGGGATGTACCAAATGGCGTCGAAGATGAAATGATTCAGCGCCGAGAGTGCATCCTAGAGACCATCAACTCGCTCCAGGCTCACTTTCTCAAGCTGTATACAACTGGAGAGCGGCAGTGCAAGCTCGGCTACGACACATCCTTGCAATGCGACTCCTTTCAACTCGGTGAGATGGTGCGCTTCTTCCACAAGATCGATACTGTGCGCCTGCAAGGTAAAATTTACGACACTGCCGAGCCGGTATACTATCTGGGCGATATCGAACGTCTCCTGACCTCATTCCGACAATGCTCAAACTACCAAGTCGATATGAACCATGCGCACTGTGGTCTGCGATCACGACTCCTCCCACTGCTGGATCTTATTCAAAACCAACTCAACCTGGAGACTGGGAGTCTGGATGTCGGCATATGTGCCGAATGTTGGCACAATGATAGGGCGGAGTACGCTTGGTCTTTAGCGAAGAGGCCCGTAATGTGGGCCTATACTCGATCTATGGTCAGCGGTCGGACGGCGGGTCACGCGCGTCAAGGAAATCATCAACGGAAGCCGAGTAACTGCCTCAGTCGACATGTGGCGGTGAGGGATATGTATATGGCAGTGGATAGGGACTGGACGGCGAACACGTTTTAGGAAGATGGTAGTAATCATGAACAACCGTCAGCATCGTTCACGCCAAGTTTGGTCCAGCCTTCTGCCTGGGATACGCACATTTAGTCATACGCTAAGCTATCAATATCCGACCGCAATGCCGTTTCAGCCCTACAGACCTGCTGGTCAGATTCAGGTACTCAAGTTATCTTTACCGGTTATCTGACTGCGGCTTGCCTGCGTACCCATCCACGAGCGATGCTTCCAACGAGCAACTTTGTTCACCTTTTCAAAAGCCATGATCCAAGAGGATATTCAAATCAGCCTCATGTGTGCCTGGCCATACCAGTGCTAACTATTGCAGAAGCGGGAGGTGACTCCACGGAGGTCCATCCTCTGAATGCGGCAACCTGCCGGAAGACTGCTTACTGTGCATGTGCATTGATGGTTCCCCAAGTTTGTTGCACCGATTCTTCGCTTGCATTAGACGCAGCGCAAGCGCATACTAGTAAATTGCAAACATACTGCGAGATACTGTGCTCCGCCCAAGGTAGTGGCGCATGGCCCGTGCATACTGGCCGTGCAGGGTTACACATAAGCTCATTGGTCTTTCTTGTTGGTTTAGGCCTGAAGCTGGATGTGAGGCTGTGCAATGAAACGCCATCAAGATGGTGCTTCACAAGACTTGTGCTGCGGCACAAAGGGACCGTCTTGCTTGATTGAACTAGCGGCACATTGAATAAGCGTCCCAGGGGCCTTTCACATAGGCTTCCCCGAGGCAGATCACCCAGTGATACCATATGGTTGGCCACTTCCGCGTTTGGTTGAAGACTATAAAGTGAATGCAGCGAGCCATGGAACAACACAGCGCCTTCCGCTATCACACATTTGCATTCTATTAAGACAAACTCTCAACCAGTCATTTCCGCTACTAGTCTCTGACTCTTACCAATGACTGGCGTACGCACCTGCCCGTGCTCAGACACCTACACCATTTATATTCCGCAAACAACTACTTCCCCATTGAAACCATTCACAATGTTCGGCGGTCTTAAGAAAGCTCTATCAAAGCGAAAGTCGAACTCCAATAACGATCCAACTTGGGGACATATAACAGCAGGCTCACCAGTGAGCAATAAGGTAGCCGGATCACGAAGTGGCGGCCTGGCGCCGTCGTCATCTGATAACCAGCCCTCTGCGTCACCGGCTACTCGTAGACCTGGCTCCAGTATGTAAAGCGAGCGTACCATTTCCACGGAGACCTTCCTTATTTCCTCACTTACTTACGCCCCCCAGACCGCTCCAGCATGAATCCCTTCACCTCCTCCACTGAAGCACCCCCGGCCTATACCCCCGGTCCAGTCTCGCAAATGGAGCCCCCACGCTCCACCTCAGTAGCGACATCCACCGACCAGGATCCCTACGCCTTCCTCAAATCGTTTGACACTGTCTTCCTGGTCGACGACTCCGGCTCCATGGCCGGCCGCTCCTGGTCAGAAACTGCCTCCGCCTTGGAAATGATAACGCCCATCTGCACCGCTCGCGACTCCGACGGAATCGACATCTACTTCCTCAACCATCCTGACTCCAGTATCTATTCCAATATCACCTCTCCCTCCACCATCATCGAGATATTCCAGACAGTTCGACCAAGAGGCGCCACACCAACGGGCCAACGCCTCAACAAAATCCTAAAGCCTTATTTGCAGCGGTACGAACGGGATCCCGAGCATACCAAGCCAATCAACATCATCGTCATTACCGACGGCGAACCAAGCGACGACGTCGAGTCACCCATCATCTATGCTGCCAAGAAACTCGACAAGCTCGACGCACCCGCCTGGCAAGTCGGCGTCCAGTTCTTCCAAGTTGGAAAGGAGCCCGGTGCACGTGAACATCTGAAGCAACTTGATGACGGACTCAGGGATTTGGCAGGTACAGATGAGCTGAGAGACATTGTAGACACGGTGCCCTTCACCGGCGACGACAACGCGCAACTTACCGGCGCGGGAATCTTGAAGGCCGTGCTTGGCGCTGTGAATCGTCGTCTTGATCGTAATTCTAAGGAACTACATAGGACTGGATGATAGGCGACGATGTATTGGCCCAGCGGCTGATACACTTTCTTTACATTCTGCGGGGGTTGGCGGGACACCGGGGGTGCAACGATGTTGTGCATGGGGCGACGGATTACACATCTTCGACCTTAATGGCTGGTTAGTTTACTTAAATTTTCCAACAAAAAAAGATGCACGGACTGTGCTTGTTATGCAGTGTTGACGTTGCTAGCGCAGATGATCGTAATTATGATCGTGGTTTCCAAGCATTTTGCATGGTGAGTGTTGTCTCACGATATTTTAACCCCACTGCGATTTTCCTAGACCACAAACCAGCCCACAACATGAGCAGTAGTATTTTAATTCTCAAACGAATGATTCTTATCACTATGCTTCACCACTAAATCGCACTGGAGTATATTTCCCGCCCTATCAAACCCTCCTCCCTCCTTCCATCCCTCTACCCACTTCATCCTCTCCAACCCATCCCTATCCTAACCCATACCCATGATTTTTGCATACCCCACCCAGCCCAACCACCCGGCCCAGCCGCAACGTGTCGCAACGTGTCGCAACGTGTCCCAACATGCAGGCCCCCCCACCACCGCGTAACTGTAAGCATACCTGCCTGCCTCAGGCCGCAAGGCATACTTCGGTATCAGCCGGTCAGATTACGCTGTATTGCGTTCGTGTGGTTTGGACGCCCTTGGGGATTGGCTGCTGGGTTTGAATCACCCCGCTCTTAGTCTTCGATGGGGTGGGGGAGGTGAGTTTGGGGGCCTGTTGAGGCATACGGGGTAAGGGAGGGTGGGCTGGGGTGTGTGTGGTTGTTTGGGTTGAGGGTTGAGGGTTGAGGTTTGCTTGGGGTTGGTGGAGTGGGAGGGCGTGGTTAGGGTATGTGTGGGGTAGTGTTTGTGGTTATGATTTTGTAGTGCGGTTGGTGTTGTTGCGGTATGGGTATGGTGTGGGTGATGTGTTGCACATGTCGGTTTTGGCAGTACATCTGTGGTCGCCCGGGGGTCCTCTGGTGAAAATCAAGATTCTCAAAAACACAAGAGACCTTTTATCACTCAATAAGTCTAAGCGAGCTAATTCCTTGGGAGTAATCGTAATCTTCATGTGTACCTCCCCTGTCTAGAGATCTCTACCACCCAAAGTCAAAGCGAAAGCCAAAGCCTACTCAACTTCGTACGCCGCCTCCCTCATGAACGGACTCTTCCCTCTTATCGCCCTCCCATACCTCAGCAATACCAACGGAATACAACTCAGCCCGAGCGCTATGAACCCCAACAAACTACTCGCCCACTGGAAACCAAGCGTACGATACATGCTCTGCGTCGCCAACGGCAAAAATGCAGCCATGAAGTTCTCCAAAAACGCGATACCAGCTATAGCGCTGGCCGCATACTTCGCATACGCATCAACAACATACGCCGTAACCGCCGCAGTAGAAGTAAACATGCCAAAGCCGACAAACGCAAGCGCAACGCTCGGCACCATCCACGGAACACTAGAATACGATGTCCACGCAAAGTAGAAAAAGCCCCCTGCAAGTCCGATAAATGATGCTGGAATGCTAAGATATAGTCGCGCTTCCGGTATAGGACGGTCTGGCATTTCGCTATTGCGCGAGGCGGACGCGAAGTACAAGTTGTCCTGATACAACGAGGCAGCCAGCCCAACCATCTCGCCAGCAACAATGGCAGATTGTACTAGCCCCGTGGCAAATGAGGTCCAGCTGTAGAGCTCGGAGTAGACTTGCATGATGGATTGCGTGAACATGAATGCAATGCCGATGCAGAATGCGGACCAAAAACCAAAAGCTAGGACTACGCCTTCTGTGCAGAGCATGTGGGTTGGGCGGATCAGTGTTTCACTGAGAATGACGCGTAGGCTTTTGTGGTCTTTTTCGGCTTGTGCATAGACTGCTGGGGCTTTGGGGTCTTGGTGCTTGCGAAGGGTACGAGCTCGGTGCGTGAGGATCACATCGGGCCGGACTTCGGGGAGGCAGAGGAAGAGGATAGGGAGTAGCGCAGTGTAGAAGATTATTTGGGCGATGAAAATCCTTGGGAGTGTGAGCGTCGTTATAGGAAAGGCATGGGCAGTGGGTAACTTACCATCGCCATGTAGTGCGTTGGACAATGAGGCTACCAAAGACGGGTCCTATACTAAGGCCTGCGAGAAGACACCAGATGTACAAGCAAGTCCCGAAGCTCTTGGCTCTGCCACTCCGCCAAATGTCGCTGACAATCCCAGATGTGATATTCGCCAATGTGCCTGAGCATGAGCCAGTAATAATTCGCACAACGATCAATGTGGCAAAGTTGTTCGCAACTGCCTGAGGAATAATAAAAATGATCAATACAGCATAGATCGCCTCCATAGATCAGTAAAAGGCCTCAAAAGCCAGGCAGAACCGGAGCACACGTACCATGTAAGTCCAGCGCACGCCAAAGTTCTCCATCAACGGTAGTCCCAGTAGAGGTGCCGCCGCGCCGCCCAAGTTCCAGCTAAACACTGGCCAGTATGAATGCGGAAAGTCGTCGTCGCTCACATGGAAGCTCTGGTTGATTTGCTCAGCAGCAGACGTCATCATGGTCCCGTTGATCTGCACGATAAATGTCATGAAGCAGGCGAGGATTGTGACTCTCCATTTCTTCGGTAATGCCCAGTTAAACGGATTTTCGGGGTCCTTTGGGCCATTCCAAGCAACGAAATAATCTATACCGTTGGGCGGCGCTTCTTTGGTTGACTCCATTCTATCACCGGGACTTTGTGAGGATGGCGGGCGAGCCTTGTTACGCCGCTCACCGCGTCTGATCAGAGTTACTGAAGAACGCAGAGTTGCTGTTGACTGGGTCACGTTCTGTGGCCATCAGCTCCAGGTCCCAGCTCTTGCAAGATTTGGCCCTCGAAACGGGTCAAGGACCAGAATCTAGTTACGGGAAATGAAGGGTATATGTTTGTCGATCTATTTCTCTAGCGATGGCAATATACGACTCTTTCGTAATCTGTCGCACTTTCTCGTCTCTTATGCACCTATGCGTTTAAGACTCCGGGTGACTGCGGCTCAGCAACAACGCAAAGCAGATACCCGAAACACGGCCAGAAAGAGTTACAACTTCCCTAACGACAGCCTCGAGCTCACTATAGTGTTAGCAAAAGCTTCATGTTGGCTAAGCATTTCAGAAAGTGTGGGCCCAAGAGGTCCAGTTCCTTTGCCCTGTGAGTCAGATGACGTGCACAGACGCGGGATCCATAATGGCCATCTGTGAAATTTCACTCTGATATGCATCGGGTGCCAATGTGACATCATCGGCATCAGTGGAGGTCCTAACGACATTGACTAAAGGTTTGCTGAAAGGAAGGGTGTTCATAACGTAAGAGAAAGCCAGAATGGGCTAGCATCCGCTAGGCTTAAAGAAGAAAGGCCTCGTGTCCAACGGTCACAATTCGATATCCAACACCAACCTGTGTTGTTCATTCTCCTAGATTCGTGTGCTTGCAAGAATGCAACAATTTACAGGTAATTCTCCCGCTTACCCGACGCTGCGCTGCGGTAAATAGCATCCAACATCTTGTGTCGGAGCACTGCATCCTCGAAGGTTGTAACACTGTACCCCTTATTCAACCCAACGCCAGCCCATGCATCCCAGGCCTTGCCGACATTGAATGAAAAGTCCGATGCCTTCTCGACTTCAATTTCCTTCAGCTCCTCCGCGTTCACTGCGAGCTTCACAGTGGGTTGTATCATCTGCACATGTCCGCCTCCCCGAGGCCCCTCAAGAAGAAGCGAGCCTTCTGTGCCAATGATCTGCCAGTGGAAATCGCTGCCAGTGCGAGACATCCCTGGTGCATAGGTGATATCAACGAGGCCTCCGCCTTCAGCAAGGACGCCGTTGAGGCTGATATGGTCGTGAGCGGTCTTTTTGACGCTGTCCACCGACTTGCCTGCGCTGTCCACGAGCTGCAGCTCAGGATAGAGATTGACAAGTGTCGCGGAGAGATCCTTGACCTCGCCTAGTACGTAGCACAGTGCATCTACAGCATGCCCAAATGGAATGGTGACTAGGTTGGCACCATTTTCGATAGATGCCAAGTATACGAGGTCCGCCGTGATAGTACCTCCAAAGATGCCACCCTGTTAGCAAACGATGTTAGCAATTGTCTTGCATTATGTTTTGTATGAAGGGGCGATTTACATGACCATACATTGTTGAGCTCAGAATTTTACCAAGCTTGCCAGATGCAACTATCTGCTTAGCTTTGACGATTGAAGGGCTTTGGCGCGCCTGCAGACCGATCATAGTCCTCACACCCTTTCTCTTTGCTAGCTGTGCCAGTTCCTCCGCTTCAATGAGATTCCGAGCAAGTGGCCATTCAGAGAACACATCCTTGCCAGCCTCAAGGGCCGACTTGATAAGATTGTAATGCTGGGGTACATTTACGCTCACAGCTACAATGTCGACATTTGGATCAGAGGCGAGCGCTGATGGGCTGTCGTATGTTGCTGCTTGTTCCAGAGAGTACTCCTTCGTAGCTGCGGTGGCTGAAGCTTTCGAGCTGTTCTGAAGAGCAGCTATCTCGTAACGTGATGTTTGCTTTAGATACCCAAGGTGGGAGCGTGAGGCCCAGGAGCTGCATTCACTTAGTGTGAGCATTCATTGTACAAATTCCATATTCTACTTACCCTTTTGCAGAAAGACCAATAAGTCCGAGTCTCTTCCGAGAGTCTGCCATCATCGATTATATGTAGGTCACGCCCAATTGTCTCAAATTGTGGATGCAAATTATCACAGGACACTCGAGCACTTTCGTATTTCTATGTCGCTACTCACAGTTCTGCTGCACTGAGTTGTGATGGCTTTCGACTGCGCTAATGCATGCAGCCATGACGTAACAGACCATCTGCACTTCCATCAACATCAGGGCTAACGCTTGGGTTAAAACAACATAGATAACAGGCAATGAAAACCATGAGCTTTCTTCACATGGAATTGACAGAAGTGTTTGTGTAAACCAAAATGCTTGATTGAGCGAGTGAATGCCTCCCACCCGTGTATGTACCATGTGCCTTTTCCGTGCCAAACCCGACCGTGTTCATAAGATGTACATGTATATGCATGTGTGACGTGAAATAAAAAAACCGCAATCCATCAACCCCAATGCTATGATAGCAAATCTATGCAAAATCGCTCACGTTACTCAAAATCGTAACCAAGGCTAAAGAAGTAACAACAGGTAACCAGGGCGCATTGTGCAGCCACTTGACCATGTCAAAGAAAGTATGTCAAAGAGGGCCAGCGCTCAGAAAATGTCATGAACGAATGAAGTGAATGTAAGGAAAATTGTAGGAAACTGGACATGTAGCAACGCAATCAAAACATATTGCAGTCCATCATCTTCAAAGGGTATTCGCTAGTGCCCTCGACAACACCGCATGAAACGTCCCACTTGAGCTCGAACTTGTCGCTCTCGGGCACGTTCATCTTGGCATTGGGTGCGCACTTGGCATCCACAGTGTAGTATGAGGTCTCCATTGTGGGGGCGGTAGCCCAGTCGCAGGCATCCACGCGCTTGTACAAAGTGCGGCGATGGAGACGGCGGGCTTTGTGCTCAACCTCGCTGCGCTTGCTGGAATCGCTGTCGCAAGAGCAGCGAACCGCCAGAGAAGGCTCCTCACGACGGCATTCGCAACGAGAGCCGTCGACTTCGTAGCGGCGGGCTCCTTCGACGACTTTGCGGTGAGGGCGGCGAGACCAGTGGTTGTTACCGTATTCGGATTGGTTAGGCATCTCAGCGGCGGGAGCAGCAGTTGGCTCGGGAGCGTAGATGGTCTGGATAACGGTTGTGGTCACAACAGGGTTCCCAGCTTGGACAGTGGTAGAAACAGCTGGAGGGTTCGCCGGGGGTGGTGGAGCCGGCTCGTCTTGCTCGGGATACTCTGGCTCGGGAGACGATTCCCCAGGGTATTCTGGTGCGGCACTGGACTCAGCGGGCTCGCTGGGTTGTGAGGGGGTGCTGCTGCTATCGTCGTCGTTGGTGATTGTGACCCGGGCACAGTTACTGAAGCTCTCGTGCTCACGATTCAGCCAGATCCACCCAAATAGCATATCTCCTGCAGGCATTCCTTTGGGTACCACAAAATCGAAGGTTTGAGCCTCTGGAGATCCGTCGGCAGTCGCATGGGGGCAGGCGCCATGGTAAGATGCGGCCATCTTCCACGTCTCCCCCTTGTCGGCAGAGAAACCAATCTGGCATGAGCCTCCAAAGTGGGTGGTTCCAGGCGCATTTGGGTCATAGTCGTAGTCGGTGAGCTGGAAATAGGCCTCCTGACCAGATGCCCAGGTGACAGTAGATGTCTCCTCATCGTACCTGTCAAGATGACCGCGGCACATTCCAGGAGATGGCCTGCTAGGACCACCGTCCGGCCCGCAGCAGCCCAGCGGGAAGTTGAACTCTGGGTCAAGGGTGGTCTCTTGCTTGTTGATGGAAGGAGCGGCACCCAGAGGGGCTGGGTAGAACATGCTCATATGGGCCTGCACAGCGCCAGCCAGGGCGAATATCGACAGAGCGTTTTTGTACATTGTGCTGATAATTGAGGCTTTTTACTTTTGAACTGCGGAGTGATTGCTGGTATTCGAACTTGGATGTTGGAAAGAAAGTGATTGTGGGAAAAGAAGGGTGCTCGGATAACAAATGATGCTCCAGACAACTGATGTTAAGTACTTCACTAAACCAAGGGACGCTGTGAAGGATACCGGTCCGTGAACAATGTTCGGTACTCAAAGGAGCTGTGAGTTCTGGAAGTGACGCAGGATATGCTATCAAGGGAGCTGAAAGAAGAAAAACGACCCAGCGCTTTTGAACACAAAAGAGTGATTGTGGAAGGAATGTCGACGAAGGCTTGCTTGTCACGAGAGAGTGTGTGTCACCGGAAGTGATGCCTTCTTCCCTAATGAGCGGCATCCTACCTTTATAACAATGCCTAAGCGACTGGACCAAGGCGTCCGACGTGCTCGTTTACGCATTCGGATCTGTAGGGGCAAAGTGAGCCCCTGCGAGCCGTTGTGTGACCCGCATCTTAGTCCAGAAGTCTATAGAAGTGGAGCTGAGTGGGAGGGTCCTGACCACGCCACAGCCAATGTGAGTGAGATCAGCTCGTGTAGGTCTCAGCACAGACAGGAATATCTGTTTCGAAACAGCGAGACGCGGGCGCTGGTGGCGGTTGAAGCAACTCTGTCCGAGCGGCGGGAGCTGTGGTCGTCCCGTTGGTTGCCTCTAGGCTTACGAGGCTCAGTGCATGTTTCACACCTTGCCCTATTGGGGAAGCGTCAGCGGCTGTCCCTGCCAAGAGACTCTGCGACCCCGGGCGTGACCAACATCCTTCTCCACAACTTCACAACCGACGGAAATTAGCACGCAGTTTCTATGACAGGAAATTCTCGCAGGCCGCTTCTCTCATCACAGTGTCTCTCGTTGGAAGATCATTAATGCCCTCACGAGGACGCCGGGATCATATCGATAAGCCCTACTGCGCTTCATCCCTGCCAAGTGCTCGCACATCTCCTTCCGGATATCAACTTTCAGCTCCGTGGCCTTGCATGCTACACCCTTCAAAGTACTAGTCCGCAGACTCCACACCATGGGTGTTTTTCAGGCCTTCGGGCAGCGATTGCCGTTGAGCCAGTGCCCCAGTACGCGTAAGTACATACACACACTACATATTTTGAAGAATTAGCACTGCATGCTCGGCGCATCACGAGTCATAAGCTTGAGACATTGCCAAAGTATTTCGATGCAGCTACCACCTGGATCGGCCTGGATACAGCCATTCCCAAGGTGGAGGGACATGTTGGTTGCTGCAGGTGTTCGACCCGGAAATCACCTTGCATTTGCAGTGACTTTTCCCAACAGCCAGGCCATGTTCATAGTGGGCCTGATAATCCCTTGTCAACGAACCTGTCTGCGATCAAGGCTCCAAGTCGCCTGCGCGGACACGGCAGCACATTGCCAAATCGGCAACTAGTGTCTTTCAACTTCTTTTGTCGCGGACTTGGCAGCAGATCACGAACGTGTTGCCAGTTCACGAAGAGGCCTACAGATCGAGGATGCAGGTGGTACTCTATGGAGCCAGCCCGATTCGCAGACGTCGCCAAGCTGGATGCTTCGTGTTCTTTTTGAATACGCACTATGTCTTGGAACACTACTGTAGGGTGATCTATCATTGATACCATGCCCTGATAGTTACCTCTACTTCGTATGCACTGCGCTGACAGTCATCAGATTCGCAGCGCACCAGCTTGACGCTTCAGGTAATTTGGCATTGCGAAACAGCAACCATCCAACAATTTCGTTGTTTGTTGCAAATTTCACAACTTCATATGAGAAAGCCTAGACCAGAGGCCCTCATCTCCCTTCTGCACCAGCCACAGCCTCTAACAGTTCAAACTCAAAGTCACGATCAACCGCCCTGTGGTCGCACAACCATATACCGCCCTGGTCCACCCAACCGCCCTACTGTTTCACATCGATCATCACCTGCGTTATCGATTGGAAATCATTCCTGTATGGTTAGCTATCGCGGGCCGCCGGAGTATAATCGGATGCTGCCCGCGCCCCGCACCCCCCGGCAAATTCGAGGCCGGAAGCCTGCTGACAGGTGTCTTTTCTGACACACTTCAAGGGCGTTTGTTGACTGTCCTCTAATCCTGCGGGATCGAATTATATCCGTCAAATGTGCAGTCTACATAGTATGGCAATCTAATATTGCATGCTGACCGCTGTGATGCTCCTTGCTCGCTCAGGGTTCGGACTAGATTCGTCCGCGTGTCCAGGCAGGATTCTTCGACGACCAACAACAATTAGCCTACCTTGGCAAAATCTGAAACGGCACGGTGCTGTGACTGACGAGTCCTCACTTGTAAAGAATGAGTGACCATCATGGAAGAGTTACAAGTAGTCGGCCTTATTGGCAGTGCCCTACGCACCGAGACTGCCAGGGGTCGATACCACTACATGCTCTACAACGTACTTTGCGATCCCAGGGATGAAAATACGCGAACTGCAACAGATGCAAGGTTCCTATCGATAGTCACGTTGTGCTTCAAATAACAAGCGAGATGCTGACGTTAGCATTCATGTATACGGTGCCAAAGTAAGAAGCGAACACTAATATTAAACCAGCGGGGGTAAGTAACAGTAAATCCTTTGTATTCTCGAATCCAATCCTGTTAAATTCAAAATTATCTTGCTGAGATCGATCAAGTTCCATGCAGGAACGGAGGTTGACAAGCAATGCGATTTATTTTGTCTTTTCAAACCTCCAGAGGCGCTAACAAACATGGTTCGCAGCGGCATTCACCTCTTACGACAGCACCTGCTAAATCCAACGATGATGATGCAATTTACCGTGTTGCAATTCATCAACCCAACCAATTACCATAATTATACAATCTGCCCATCCTGACTTCAGCCACGCCCCTAGCCCCAACGCAACCATTCTACCCTCCGATGCAACAAACTTCTCAATGTCCACCGGTAAATACTCCAACAAACATTGTAGTAACACGCGCTTCCTAGATTCCCTGCCTTCGCAACTTCGATAAACATTCCCTGATGTAAATCCCAGCCAAACTCAGCACGCATCTCTTCGTCAACGAGCAATAAATTAGTAGTGTGATACTCTACACTGTTACACGGTCCTGGCCTATTCTCGACCATATCATCTTACCGCGAGAAACTAGCGCCCCAAATCCAATGCAGATAGACGGGCACGATCTAGCCAGCGGTACGGTATGGAAAATCATCTAATGGAACATGCGGGAGGCTGGATCTTCTCTTTTCGCAGATCGAGTCTGAGATCACTGCGTGTGTCAGCGGGATGACAGAGTTCTGCTTGTCACAGTGTGCTAGGACCATGGAAATGTCAGAGATCGGAGGATTGTCGCTTTGTTTGTCTGTTATGAGCTCTTCCAACGTCAACTTCCGTCGCTTTTAGTGAAGAGGGGTTTGTAAATCTTTGCTTCTGATCTAAATTTCCCATTCTGAACATTGATCGCGCATGGAAGGCGCGAATCGTCCATTTTTCCCTCGACCAGATGGAACCTCACCCTCACCCAGGAATGGAACATGCACAAGTAACAAAATCCCAAATGCTTGGATCTTTGATTACGAATTCCTTCACTCATATCCCCATGATTATAAATATCTACAGTACATACCAATTAGTCCACCCTCTCCACACACCATCGCTATAAAGGCGAAATCCCCTTGATGTAGGTAGCTAGGTAGTAAACGCATTTCCACCCCTCCATCCTTCCAACCCCATGATCCCAACACTGCCATACCCATTAAACTTCTCCCGTCCCAACTCTCAACGTCCCTATCCCCACCCCAGCCACGCCATCCAAGTACCCCATAGCGTGTATATAACATCTCAGGCCCTAGATTGCGACACGTTGATAAGTCACTCGGACCAGGTACGAAATTGGTACAATATAAACATAACATACAACATGCTACATGACATGGCATAACTGCACTTTCCCTTCCCCCCGTAAAAAAATCTCATCACAACATCAACACCAACAATCTCGCACAAGAAATAACTCACACCTACCTACCTACCTACTTACATACATACATGCATACCTAGTCTAGAAGGAGAAATCTAACAGGGAACAAGTATCTAACGTACATACCATATTAAACGTTTTATCCTGACATTCCTCATCCCCTCCCTCTCCACCGCCATCCGCCCTCAATTTCCCCAATCTAATCTCAACACAGCGGGTACCAAGACCAGTCAAGACAAGTCAAGCCACATTATATATCGCAATACGAGGCAATATAAGACAAGACGCGGCAACGAAATCTACAGTTCGTAAGCATTGACCTGCTATCTTTTTCTTGGTCACCATGATATATTTTTCAAAGGCCGGGGTTGAATGTACAGTAACTAAGTAATGGTCATGGTTCAATGTGATGTCTTATATTCATATCAATTTAACTTCAAGTACTTTATTTAACGATGTAAGACATATCTTGGTGTGCCCAGCGATCAACGATCATCGTCGATGTTTTCGCTTTGAACAATCAACATTGATAGTGCACGATTCTGATCTAGAAATCAAACACAAAGTAAGCAAGAAAATCGATCCAACTGCTGTATAATACGCTATAAACTATTGTATAATCAACCTAACAATCTGAACCTAAATCATGACTTGGCCGAGTCTTCAAGCCCAAAAGTCACCAGCCAACCACCTGTTGACCATTTCCAAACTCGCCTCAGGCTGGTCATACGGCACCATGTGTCCACCCGCATGAATCTTCAAGAAGGTGAAGTTGCCACTCGACTTGACCTGACCAACAGCCTCACCCTTGCCATCAATCTTGAAGTCCTCCATCTTGGCCTTGTTGTAGTCCTTCTGGCCGGGCCACTCAAGTGCCTCGGTCCAGGCCTTGTTACCGAGCCAGTTGCAAATGTAGTCGGCATCACCAGCATAGATGAGGACGGGGATCTCGGCGAGGAGACCGGGGACAACGCGGTGGAAGGGCTTCATCCAGTCACCCTGGAGCAGGAAGTTGCGGTTAATGTCGAAGTTGCAGGATTCGTAAGACGAAATCTCGGCGCCAACTGCCTTCATGACCTCCTTCTTGTTGAGGAAGGCTTGTATCCAGTCCAATTCATCGTAGCAGAGAGAGTTGCTGCCGCATGGCTTGCGGATGTCGTAGACGTTCTGGCCGGTGCGCTGGTAGGGGCCGATCATGGCGTTGTTGCAGTAGATGGAGGCGGGAACGCAGGACCAGACTGACTCGCTGTTGTAGCAGTTCTCAATCAGGCTGGCGCAGCGCGGGTAGGCGTTGTCCATGGCTTTGCATTGGCTCTCATCGAGGACCGCGGGCCAGCCGCCTTCACCGCAGGCCATGGGGCGGTAGTATTCGTATTGGGTCAGGCCGTCAGTGAGACCGTTACCGATGAGGACAGACTGGAGGTTGATGTTGCGCTTCTTGTGCGAGAGGATCTCGGACGCGAAGACGGGGATGTAGTGGCCAGCATAAGACTCGCCAGAGATGTGGAAGCTCTGCTCGGCATACTCGGGGAACTGCTTGAAGAAGAGAGTGAGGAGGGCGTAGATGTCCTTGCCAGCGGCGACGGTGTTGCTAACCTGGCCGCTGGAGTATGAGTAGCCGACGTTGACGGGCTGGTCGAGGAAGATGACGGAGGCGTTGCTGTTCCACGAGTGAGGGTTGTGCTTGATCTTGCCGTCCTTGGTGATTGAGGCAGGGCCAAGCTCCATGAACAGACCCGTCAGCGAGGAGCATCCAGGTCCGCCGTTGAGCCAAAGCACGACGGGGTCATTCTTGGGGTCGTTGCGAGACTCGAAGAACCCTTTGGTGATGTTAGCATAGATGGACAATAGTAGTGGCCACTCGGGTGCTCACAGTAGAAGAGGTGCTTGTCCTCCTCCTCGTCATCGAGGTAGCCGCTGTACTGCTTGACCTTGTCGACGCCGAGAACGCTGGGGTCGACCTTCTTGGTCCTCATGCTGTAGTTCTCGAGCTTGCCATCAATCTCGCGCTCCTTCACGCCGTCCTTGTTCTCGACCCAGACGCTCTGGATATCAGCGCCCTTGATGATGTGGTCCCACTCGCTGTCCTGCTTGCGCGTGTGTGGCTTGGGCTCGGAGAAGAAGGCGGCCTTCTCAAAGGACTCGGGGAACATCATGGCCACCTCGTCCCAGACCGCGCGGGCCTCGCCCGTGAGCGACTTGAGGCTCTCCTCGAGGTTGTGGAGAGGCTTGGTCCATGCGCTCTCCTTGAGCTCGCTGAACGAGTCGGGGAACTTGAGGATCTGCTGCTGCTGGGGGGCAACAGAGGCCGAAACCGCTCCAACGAGCAGCGCCGAGGTAGCGACCTTCATGGTGGCGGTTGCTGAGCTTCCGGAGCTCTAGCTAGCGCTGACGTATGGTAGTAGTGTGATGTGAGGGATGGTGTCTCTGGGGATGACCAGAGGAACGAAGCTGTGATGGGGGGGTGGGAGGCGGGAGGGAGAGATGACAGTGGAGTGGAGGAGAGATGGGACGGGATTGGGGAAGCTATGGGGGTAAGCTCTTGTGGAGGAGTGGACGAGGCGCGGCTTGTCCAGGCAACGGAGCATGACGCAGCTTATCAGAGTGGCTGGCTAGTCCAAGCGCGCATCACAAGGCCGCTCTTAGCTCTTAGCGTTTCATGATAGGTAGCCCTCCTCGGGCGCGTCTGGGAGGCCAAAGTCGAGGCAACGTCCTCTGGCCACCGCACCCAAAGCATCGTCATGGTTGCAGCCTCATTCTAGCGGAGCCTGCAGCATTCCTCGGCCTGCCTGTGCTGTGGTGCTGATGTGGCTGTTCGGCTCTGGTGAAGCCTGAGCTGCGCTGGACCTGCGTCATCCGAACTAGGACTAGCGCAATCCAGACTCACTATGAGTGCATCGCCGCATGTCATAGCCCCCCACCAAAATGTTAGCCAGCTTTTATACGCGCTGCACAACACTTGCATTTGCGACATCTGCCTTTCTGAGATACCCCCCGTAATCACTTCAAGATGCCCGTCGGCGTATTCCAGCCCTCGAATCAGATCAGACTCACCAACGTCTCGTTAGTGCGCATCAAGAAAGGTTCGTCCCCGCCAACTGAACCTCGCTGACCATGCACAGCTAACCTCAAACGACAGGCAAAAAGCGCTTTGAGATTGCCTGCTACAAGAACAAAGTGCTCGAATGGCGCAACAAGATTGAAAAAGATCTCTCCAACGTGCTGCAAATCGAAAATGTCTTCCTCAACGTCTCCAAGGGCCAAGTTGCCCCGAAATCCGATCTCGAGAAGGCGTTCCCCAAGAAGACCGTCGAGGAGATAATAACAGATATACTGGAGAACGGCGAGCTGCAAGTCGGCGAAAAGGAGCGCAATGCAGAACTCGAGCGCACTAAGAATGAGGTCATCGACATTGTAGCGGGCAAACTGGTCGATCCCAAGACAAAGCGCGTATACACAACTGGCATGATCGAGAAGGCGCTGGACGGCCTTAGTAGTCAGGCTGCAGCCCAGCAGACGAGCGAGAAGAGCGAGAACGCCGAGGCTGGGGAAGACAAGGGCAAAGCGAAGGAATTGCCAAAGTGGACCGGTATCGTGACAACCAAGTCTGCAAAGTCGCAAGCACTGTTCGCAATGAAGGCGCTTATTGCGCATCAGCCAATACCGGTCGCGCGCATGCAGATGAAGCTGCGCATCACATGTCCGACCGCGGTCCTCAAGCAGGCCATCAAGAATGCACCAAAGACGACAGCTGGCACAGACGAAAAGGCGTCATCGGGTACAGTCAAGGATGCGATACTGGGCTTCATGGAGAACATCGAGAGCCAGGATACATTAGGCGCTGAATGGGAGGCTGTGGGTCTCGTCGAGCCTGGAGCGTTCAAGGGTCTGAACGAGTTGATTGAGAGCCAGACGAAAGGAAGAGGCAATGTCGAGGTGTTGGAGATGGCGGTCGGCGCAGATGATTGAGTGGTGACACGTCTCTCGAGCTCGCGTCGCGCTGAGCGCTCGTTCTCACGTGTTGCTGCGAGACGATAGATGAGGCTTGCGATGACTGGCCCAAGTATTCTCGCGAGGACGCGCTGTCGGAATCCAAATGTGGGGATGAGTCTCGTACGCCGTGGCTTCAGTCGCTGACCGCCTCGTCGTACCATTGGACCTATTTGCTTTCCTAATGGAGGCAGTCGCGGGGTACGAGTGCCTCACACCTTCCCGACACGGTGGTAAGGACCCGAGGGCAGCTTCAAGCTGCTCCACCACAGCACCACATAATGGTACAAAGTAGTGCAAATCTCACTACGATGCCTCACACGAGCGTACACACACAGAATCCGACATATCCACAATCCATCTCTCTCCGCATTCCAACAATGCCACTCCAACCGTTCCTTTGCCCTTTGCAACCCAAACATGAAATCCTGAACACCATTGTACACACACTAACCCCCAATAACCTTTCTCACACACATACACACCCCCTATACCAATCACACCCCCTTCCACACTCCACAATCCACAACTGGCACCACGATATCAAAGTCCCCTCTCCCCCACACCCAATCTCAATTCCTTAAGCGCTAACGCAGTACCACTACCAAACCCTCCTGGTACATGCAAAACTCCCTCGGCAGCCACTCATCGCGGAACAGCTGTCGCGAGCTGCATTGTGCATGGCATTTGAGCCTGCGTGTGCGTGGAGTGGCAGTGTGGGGGTCATGAACAGTGGTATTGCGTGCATGTGTATAGTATACTGTGTGATTTGCGTGTATTGGGGATGGTGGAACGTTTAGCTTTGCGGGGGTTGAAGATGCGATTTTCTCGGTATGTTCGATTTCATCTTGAATATTCTGATTCATAGGGCGTGTAAGTGACAGTAGATTGTTTTGTTACAAGCAATCATCCTATATACGGACCGAAAAAAAAGTCTCGAACCCATGGCACCTACACACACATATCGTAGGCACCATCCATTGAAATGGTGTGGTAACCGTCGCACCAGCGTTCCTGTTTCTGCGCTTTGGTCGTGCGAGTTTCCTGTTGTGTGAGATGGAAAGTGTCATAATGTCGTGAGTAAAGTGGTACCATCATGCCCATGTGAAAGCGTACCCACTCCGCCTGGTGAAAATGAAAATGAAAACGAAAACGAGAAAACGAGGAAACAAGGAAGAGACATAAGATGCAGAAATGTGAAGCAAAGACGAGATTGTTTACAGAGATTTGCCACAGAGAGAGAGCGAGCGATGTGAGATGGACCCTGAAAAGTACGAAGACATACAGCGCCAAAAAAAAAAGGGAGGAAGAGAAACAGCGACAATACCAGCAACAATAAAAGTAACCTCAACACCTGTACCGCCAACACTTCAAGACACATGTATACGCCACCCCTGTGCCAACAACCGCCCATGTAACCCAGCCCATCTCTGCAACACAAAATGCAGAGAAAGATGGGAAGAAAAAGTTCTCAATCCCACCATCGTCGATTCATTACTCGTCCATTGCTGTCCAGGATGTCCAGCACCTCTGCAGCACACGTCTTTACACCCCAAATCCGCTCCACGGGCTCGGCAATCGACATCCAATCTAGGCCCCTGACGTCGCATAGGTCCAGCACGACTTTGACAAGCCAGGGAGAGTACATCTCGTAGCTTGTGTCCTGGTATAGAAAAGGCGATGTGTGCAGCTCATGCTGCTCATGCTGCTGCGCACTCGGTTCGTCGTAGTCAATTGTTTGCGCAAAGGTTAGGGGGTGCGGTCGTTCTCTTTCTCGTTCAACTGCCGGCGAGGGCGAGGCTGCGCAAAGCTCCATGTTTGAGTCTGAATTTGTCGGCGAGCTGGTGACTGATGGCGACGATGATGACGATGTGCTCGAGGCGTCGGAGAGAAATGACTCGTCGCTCATTTTGGTGTGCAAGGGTACAAGTACGCTGGTGGATCGAATGGTATCGAGCTCGACGGTCCCTGTTTTGCTTCGCAGAGATGTCGTGGCTAACGACCCTGTGGATTTCGAGAAGGGCGACTCTTCCATGGGTGTGGCACTGATGCGAGACGATGGCGAGTCGAAGGAGTGAGACCGTATTCGCACTTTTGGCGAAGGTGTGCGCGGAGGTACCATCATTGTCGCCATGACGTAGCGATCAATGGTGAGATGAGACAAGGTTGATAAAGTTCATTGACAGAAGGAAGGTTGGGGAAGCCTACAGACGGCTTAACGAACAAGGAAGAGAACGATAAACGCTTATAAGGGAATGATGATCAAGTACATGCGGCCCCTTCGCTGGCCATGCATGTCAGGGCGGCACCCACGCCACAATTGGTGTCCCATGAAAGGAAAGTAGAGGAAGATATGAGCTCGTTGTTCGAGGCGAGATGCATATCGCGGGGAAAGGGGATTGCTGCAAATGGACAGAAAGGGTAGATGCTGCAGACGCCGGGACTCATGAGAGGCTAATACTGCAACATGCGTGGGAACAGCGCACTGCAGACTTGGCAAAGAATGCGTGCTTTGGAATTGATGATCAGCTATCCAAATTAATGGGCAATGAGCGTTCTAAGCGACAGGGATGAGGAGACGCACTAGCAACCGTAATCGACTATACAGCTGCCATGTTGATGACTTCTGAATGGGAGCGCTCTGAGAGCGTGCGAAGAATCAGTCTGCCAGCGTAAGCGGACCGTCCCGACTTACTTCCGGAAGGTCACAAGATCTCAGAAACATCGCAGTGCATGTACCCGTCAGACTGGTGTGACGTGGAGCACGGTTTGTGGCTGCGTGTGCGACCAGGACTACCATTCGTCAATCGCTGATTAGTGTTCCAATCAACGAGCGCAGCGAGAGTGAAGGCAGATACTAGATAGGACAGCACAGAGAGCAGACTGGAATTGGAACAAGTCGAAATTTGAATGTGTGATTTTTGGTACAGGCTGTATTTGCCAACCCTAACCGTAGACTCTCATCGCGTATCCCATGTCGTGCATTGCCGCATGAAGTGTATGCGTGAAAGCCAATGAAAGCCGTTCGATAAACACCGTAAGTGCACCACCCATTTCGTTGAAGGCGTTCCAGCCCCAGCTGCCCAGCACAAGCGAAAACCTTTAACCCTTCTTCTTGGACACACCGACGGTTCGGCCGCGGCGACCAGTGGTCTTGGAGTGCTGACCGCGGACACGGAGGCCCCAGTAGTGACGGAGACCGCGGTGAGCGCGGATCTTCTTCAAGCGCTCGAGATCGTCACGGAGCTTGGAGGCGACACCGTTGGCGAGGACCTGGCTGTTCTTGCCATCGACGATATCACGCTGCCTGTTGAGGAACCAGGCGGGGATCTTGTCTACGAGTTGTTAGGACTTCGGCAGTATCGCGTTGAACGAGTGCTGGCGTACACTGCAGGGGGTTCTGGATGATAGTGACGAGACGCTCAAGCTCTTCGGAGGTGAGGTCACCAGCGCGCTTGCTGAGATCGACGTCGGCCTTCTTGCAGACCAAGTTGGAGTATCGGCGACCGACACCCGTGATCTTGGTCAAGGCGTACATGACCTTCTGCTTTCCATCGACGTTCGTGTTCAACAAACGGATGATGTATTGGAAGCTATGCAGAGTCAGCACTGCCTTCTGTGGAGCTGTTCAAGCAACTGCATCGACGCGCCGTCGATCGAATGTTCCCGCCCACTGGCAAGTCGCCCTGATCCTCATCTTGATAGCATGCTGGTGAAGTTCTCGTCGGTCGCCCCCTTGAACACTTGCGTCATTCTGCCTTTCTTTCCCTCTCCGTATTCTAGAAGCGCCTGCCCAGCCCCAGCATGCTATCGAAGTTCTGAGGCGAGTGTTGACGTCGAGCGGCCGGAAACAAATCGATTGCGACGCGAGTCGAGAGTGCGGTCATGGCGTGAAAGCGTCCTTGTAGGTGTGTACATACTTCGACTTCTCTCCGGAGACGAGCGCTATGTCAATGTCAGCATCTCTGTAGTTGAGTGTGGCCATGGCGAATATTGCGATATCCCTCCACAGGCCGAAAGCAAAGCCCCCAGCGCTGGGAGATAACAGTCGCAGTATTGACCGTGGCTCAGAGGTGAGGCAGGACTACTCACACATGATGGCGGCTTGTCGATGTGTTGTTGTCGTTGCTTCGTGGACCTTGTCGAGCGAATTTCGAAGGGCTCGCTAAGCGTGCGTCTGCTCGGCACCACCTGGAGAATCATTGTTCCGGAGGCCGCTAACCCGAAATGTGGGTCTCCTCGTCGTCAACCCGTAACTCTCGCATTCCCAATATCGACAACGTCTCCATGGCTTGCTAGAGTACGCTGCAGGCTACAATTCTTTGTTCCTCCTACCTGTCCATGGCATTACGGGCGCTTGTCACGTGTCTGGCCTAGCACGTTCACCAATTCAGCGGGGGCTGTGTCTGGCCCTACATGATCTTGGAGTAGTGCTTGTATACCGCTTCACATTCTTCAGCACACCCTCACAGCCATGGAAAATCCATGACAATGTAATGACCTGTGAGACCTGGGCCCAATTCGTCAGCGCTGCTGCCTGAGATGATAGGCTGCATGGCTCAGCCGCACTCCGGCGCACACCATCACAAGTACCCACAGGCTCAGCGCCATCTCTGAGGCACCGTGTTTCTGAGAATTTCAGGTCGTAGTACCAGGCAAGTAGATGGGATCAATGAGCGCGTCTTTGGATATTTGGTGGCCCAGTTTCTTGTCGTTCGATTATGCGTTTTGTCTAACTCTTCTCATTATCCTTCGCCCGCTTCAAGATGCTCCTTCAGCCCCAAGCTTCTTTTCGGCCGCCACTGAGCCTGTAGTCATACCCAAATGATGACTTTTCCTTGCCCTCAACACCCTTGCTCTTCATCATGCTACTACTACCCCTTTCAATATAGTTCACCCGCAAGGATTAGTGGCTGGTGTCGGGGCGCAGCTTGGGCATGACTGCGCCACAGCCCCCTCAACAATCTATCTTTTGGTGCCTGCCATTATCTTTCCCGGTGCCTGGAAAGAGGCAGATTTCCACCGCTCGCTAGTCAAATGACGGCTTACTAGTATCTCCAACATATATACCGACCAATACGCCCTACTGAGGGCCTCACCGGCGAGAACAAACCTGGATAGTCTGCCATCAGCAAACCAGTCGTACCAAAAACAATCAGTCCAATTCTTCGCTTGCACCTTCTAGCCCTGACTACCTTCCATGATTAGGTACCATCCCTGTCATTTTTACTCTAGCGACTCTCGCCCCACCAAATCATTCTATGCATCCCTATCAGACGAGCGACCAGACACCCCAGTTACTGGAGCCGACTTTCATCCTGGTCGTATGAGCGCGCAGTATCATCAAGCCCGAACTGACATCCGCGATGGATCATGCTTCGATGGCTCTAGGGACGGATCAGGCTCCAGAGACCCCATCCACTAATGGATTGGCTCGTCAAGAGACTGCCTCATCTGTGGGGAGCAATCTGTACAGACCACTGCCGACCGGCCGTTGGTTGCTTGAATGCCACGCAAGTTGTCCAAGGTGCCACCATTATCATAGTGCGGCGAGGTTAAAAATTGACAATCACGCCGATGAACGCAAAATTAGCCCTGCTCTGTGCGAGAACTGCAAGGAACCATGGGTAACATTTGGGAGCTGCAACTCAACACAGTTGTCACTTCTGTCGGTGTTAACAACTGTTCCTGATCCCGTGGAAAGAGAAGTTCATCGAGCACTCATAGCGATGGTCCGGTCTATGACAGCCGTCGCAACACCACATTTGGCACGCGACCTGGAGACTGCAACGTATGACGCTACTCCTACAACCTCCCCAATTTATGGGCTCCAAAATCCAATACATGAACCTCCAAGTGCAGACCAAGATGTCTTTCATTTACCGGTCACTGTACCCAAATCGCAAAGGCGACATAGTTCGAGGTCCAAGCTCGTTGTTGGAAGTATATCTGGACCCAGTAAACCTGAGACAGCACGGCCTTCCTTCTTCCATCTTCGGAATAAACTTGTAACGCGATTTCCCATCTTGCACAGAGTCGCATCCATAGCATCCCAGCGTTGTGCCAGGAGCCCAGAAAGGGTCGATGGAAGTGCACAGGATACTAGCCAAATTTTCATGAACAGGGGCCCCGCATCTGCTCAAGATAGTGCTTCTATGCAACATCAGTCATCGCATCGAGATCAAACTGGACCGACAGACGCACTAGCTCTGAGTCACGAGGCACAGGATTTTATCACAAAGATCCAGGACGACCTCGTCAGCTCGATGAGTCAAGAGGATTGTATAAGATGGGCACGAGAAAAGCTCACAGAATTTAGATTTCGGCGTGCTAGCACGGCACTCTTGGAGGAGCCGTTCTCGATCGACAGAGTCTCCCTGACCAGTTCAAATGACTTGCGTCGAATGCAGGTCACGCAGCTCGATCGTCCACGGTCGATTGATCATCTACTTGGAAGTCATTCTGGTCTTTTTGATGGAGTATATTTCACTGCCCCTCCTGCACATCGCGAATCCATGAGCGGGCGAACATCCGAGGTCACCACTGTTGTCGGGGATGGTGTTTTTGGCCCACGCATCCCATTCCAGGGACCGATACCTCGAGAACGTCGCAGCTCGGGTGCATCACGCCCACTTTCAGCACAAAGTGCACCGCGTACATGGCAGCAAGTTCAGCAGATTCGGTCTGAGGCTCGCTACTCCCAGGAGGTAGCCTCGGCCATGGCTGCAGTCCGGGACGTCCCAGGCGCCAGAGCACGAAACTCACATCGATTGTCTGGGGGCTCTGCACTGCGTACATCAAACGAATATCTCAGATCATAAGTCTCGCTTCACAATGTTCTTTATGAGACACAAGATCGAAATGATGACAACACTAATGTCCCGTCTCTACCGTTACCACCATCGAACAGTCGTACCGCCTGGGGAAGATTGGCGCCTTTATCTCCAAATTGAATAGTGGACGACCAACAATGCTTCTTACAGTCAATGGATTTTGTTTACATCATTAATCGCTCAGTACCACATCTCTTACTCGTCTTTGCTGGTCTTGAGCCTTGACAATCCTTCATTTCATCATGTTCTTCTACAGTCGGTGTCATCATCAATATCAGGACAACCGACATACATGACTATATACGTTCATTGGAAACATCCTCATTGTATTGATACTCCTTCTTTCACGCAAGGCTAGGCTTATAGAAGTACGCTTCGCGGTCCACAATCTCTATATACTTCTATTCTTAGCGAATTGCGTTCCAGCATACTCGTGATCGATCTGTTCTAGTCCCATACGCCCATCATTGTATGAAGCCATATAACCGATTAGGGGCCGTAGGCCATATCTAAGCTGCGGGTACCCTTTCACAATGTTGGCCTTGGTATCTAAAATGATAGTCTGTTATCGAAGCTTATTCGAGAAACACTGAGTGAAAATCAGCAATGCTATGAAAGTACGTAGATCTTGAGAGTCTTTCCCTAACGGGGCACGGTCGCCCACTATCATCCAACAGGCCCTCCTTTCACTCAGGACAGCCCTATCCCTGCAGTATATCAAGCTATTCCCTCCCCAAGCATGTTTCTTTATCGGAAGCTCGAGCATCCCAGAGCCCTCAACTCAGAGCTGGAAGAGCATGTCCCCATACCGACCGATTCAAATCGCCGACATGGTCCAGCCATACAAGCGACCTTGCCGATCTGACGCAGATGAGTTAAAAGCTGCCCTTGCAACTATCGAATGCGCCATCTGCCTTGACATGTTCGGTCACGAGCACCGGCCACTCATGGTACAGGCCTGTGGGCACCTCTTCGGCGCACAGTGTCTGGTTCAATGGGTTGAGAGCGGCAATGCCACGAGCAACAAATGCCCAGTCTGCCGCGGGAGTCTTTCCGAATCAAGTGGCATAATCGACGAAGACGGTGGCTTGTTCTACTTGGGCATAGAGAATACGAACTTCCAGAGTGGAATAGGCCCAGCGATCGAGGCTTCAGTGGACGACCTCCCACCTCCCTCTCCCTTCGCCCCTGTTCCTGCGGAAGTAGTCTCTGGTCGCCCTCAAGAGCGTCCTGCCCCAGCGGACAATGGCCAGGCTCCAAGTTTGGCACAGCGTCTGGGATCTGCAATGCCTAATCCGATTATCTCAGTCATGCAGAAGTCTCGAGACGTTCGGACGGCATTTCACAACCGCTATGACCATTCGGACTTCTTGATCGGTCTGGTGCTCCCTGGTCGTAGGGAGAACTCCACCACTGCTGCTCGTGCTCGCGACCACAATGCTAGTCGCTTGCACCGTGGGGGTTGGGGCATGAACAGAGTACCATGGGGATTGTACTTGCATGCCCGTCCTGAGATCGCTAGAGCTCCGGCCCATAGCAATCGCAGATAATACGGACGCTCAGCGGCATCGCGTGTTTAGAGAGCCATAGAGCCGTAAAAAGGCCTGTGAGACATGGGCCCTGAAAGTACAAGGCATAGCGGAGGATTATGGTAGCCGGGAGAAGAATAGATAGCCTGCCAATCGCTACCCAGCCCGTTAGAGATTCTTCCAAGTCACTAGTCACTGATTGAAAACATGATATACTCCCTTTACGTCCCATATCATATCGCGCAATACCTCATTCCTCACACAATATAAAGCCACTAATCTAAGTTCTGGCTGATGCTTTACCTTACTTCACCACCAGATTTGTGTGTCAATACTTTGTGTTGTCTCCCTATGCTACTCTAACACTTTACTGCGTGCTTTCTTTCTCATTTTTCTAATCTGAAAGCAGTACAAACATCCAACTTTCCATCGCTAAAGAGTGTTCTGATAAGCAACACCCCCAGAACCCCACGGCCTCTACCTCTACCTCTACCCTCAGGGTGGCACGGGAGTGCAGCGTAGTGTACAAAAGTCACACTGACGTAGCCTTGTGGAAGCTTCGATGGATTTGTTTGAAGTTTTTTGTTTGTAACTATGGGAAGAGCGAGGGTTCGGGAGTGGAGATATGGGGGTGTGGAGTATGGACGGGGCGATGTGAGATGGGGAGGTGTTTGTTGTAGCTTGAGGGATGCCATATGATTACACTTTGGTTATTTCTTTTGCTCATTTTTTTTCCATATGGCTATGGTTTTTGGGGAGGGAATTCTTAGTTCACTTTGACATTTCTACACCCTTAGGATGATCTCATGGTGAGTAGGGACTTCTGACTTTTCTCCTCGGCTTTACGCTATATGGAAATGAATATCATGTCCTATGTACGGAATCTTATGAGGGACGTACTAAAGTTGTATACCATTTACTAAACAAATGCGTATTCAAGTCTACGCCTCTATGTGTCTCATTCTCGAAAGCCCCCACACTGGCCCTTCCTCAACACACCCAATACCCCCTGTTACTTCATGTATTCATCACATCACGCCAGGAACTATGAAAAACCTCCGAGATACTCAATTCTCATGCCAATTTGCCGCCTGACCGATAATATGCCTAGTCGACTGCGTTGTCGCATGCCACAACTGGCACGGAATGCTTGCTGTGATAATGACGATGCGACAGGATATTGAAGGATGTGTGGATAGTGGGGCAGTGAGATTCTCCTATTGTGGTGACGATCTTACAATGAGGAGGTAAATAATGATTGTGGTTTACCCGAATTGCTATGTATGTGTAGTGGGCGCGACCGATATTGAGTTCCCATGTCTGCATGACGATCAGCATGATTCACGATATCCAAGCGGATGCGACTTATCACCTCATTCCCAGTACGGTACATGTGTGGCAAGGTAGATTGTCTGCACGTTTGCTTCTTTAGTCTTCTTCCTTGAGACAGGGAAAATGCCATCCTCGTTATCAGCAAGGATGGCGCGATGGAAAACATCCTCTCCCTCAAAGCGCCAAATGCGGACACCTATATAGGATCCGTGGTAGGGTGGAGGCATTGCACAATTCGATAAAATCATGGTGTATGGGGTACAAGCCATATAACAATACGGCTGCTGTCTCTTCTCGAGCCGTAACTTGATTAGAGGTAAAGTGAGACGGAGTCCCTTGTTCGTCGAGTGGAAGGGCTTTACTTGAGCGCTTTCGTTGAAAATTACCGAGCGACCATGGAAAGCTTCTGGGCCCTCAGCTAAGCCGCCCACTTTTTTAATCAAAGTAGTAACTTTCCATTCTGACCTCCACAGGAGGACAGAAAGGTCCAAGGATTTCTTGATGATTTCTTCTTGCAAGCGTCTACATGCTGCAACACGGCCCTCCCCATAGAGTGGCGGAAGATGAACCTGGAAGATACCGAAAAGGCAGTACGCTATATCTTCAGGTCGCGTTGTCTTTCTTTGAGATGCCCAAGACATTCGTGTCGCAACACTGTAATCTTCGAGGTTCGGTGGGTTAGGGGAACGTGGCAGCAGCATACCTATGTCAATGTCAGTTACATAATACAACTCTTTCACGAGATTATGCCGATCTCCGTAGAACTTCCATTGCTTATCGAAGAAATGGACTTCAACTGGAGCAATCAATTCTTGCAGAGTCCTGGATGAGCGCTTAACGTCAGAAAATGCTCTTGAGGCGTATAGCAAGGTTTCTCACCAGCCACGTGTGATCCATCGGCTTTGTTGCAACTCAGCTGAAGTGATAGTGTGACCATCAACCGTTACGTCGAGGTAGACGTAACACCGTTCAGATTTTCGATAAAACGTATACATCGAATTGATGGCCTCGCTAATTTCAGCCGAGGATGATTTGTCTCATTTGCTTCATCAGCATCGCATCTCGAAGAGCCACATCGTCTCTACTCACCGATACAGCATGTATCAATCCAGCAAAATCTGAGTCCGTCTGATGCTGCCAGGCTGCAAACCCCTCGAACTTTCTGGTAACCTTTCTTTTCGCGAGCCTTGCCATCTTCTATATCCTTGAGAAGTACCTCTTCCTCTCCCCTCCCAAATGTCAACTCATGATTCATAAAGTGCAAGTCCTCGCTCACCATGTATGCGACAAGATTGTGTAAGGTGGGGGATCCGCCATGAACTCCTCCAGGCGGAGTGTAGCCGTGTTCAGGAGCCGCATATTACAGGGAATGCGAGAGCACGAGAGACATGGATAGAGGAAGGTTACAGGATAGCTTCGAAGTGGTTGATAGCTTTTGGAGAGTCCCTAAGGCCAATTTAATGTCTGACAGCTGACGTTGTGAGCAGGCTGAGTGACCATGGTATGAGGCCAGACTGTGCCTCGTCCGTTTACCCCACCATGCACAAGCAGCAAGGATAATACAGCCACAGCCACATTCAGGTGGGGTCGACGTGCTCTGGAGGTGTGGATAAATTCACGAATGTATACAAGAGCAGAAACTAAAATCCTTTGTCGCGATGCTGTGATGCAGCAGCGCAATCGCAAGCCCAGCAGAAATCGTTGACTTGAGTATGCGGGAGGAAGATGGTGTCTAATTGCATTCCCAACCAAACCAGTGTGCAGTCCTCGGTAATGAAGTGACCTGGACAGCACGGGTATGTCGTGAGAGGCAGGAGCATGGGGTTTAACTGTCTGTGATGAGTAGTCACGATCACTACAAAATCACAGCGGAAAGAGGGAACTAAAGTGCAAACATAATGCAAATGAAGTAAATGCCATCAGCCTTCAGACTTTCCTCTTGTCCCATCAACACCAAGCTCTCTATCATCCCGTGCATCGTCCTGTAATATGAAAAATCAGAGCAAAGATTCCCACTGCAGGCATTTGACAACATGAAAGCCTAGAAAGCGAATAAAATTTCTTACCCGTAACAGGGAGATCGTGATACTAGCCACTCTTGACCCTGAGCTAGTCCAGTATTTCATGGCGGGTACGTATCTCTTCAGCCTCCTTGTCTCTGCAAGCTCGAAGATGTTGCTCTAAGATATGAGGCTGGTTCGCCTTAGTAGCTGCCATGGAGAACCGAGCCCGCCATCTGTAGCTCAAAGATGCCCGCAGCATTCATAAGCTAGTGGGAATTGTGGCCATGATGGGATTCTACATCCAGATCAAGTTTCCTCCCTAATCTCGTCATTCTCCTCGTAGGTTTATGTCGGCCTTTGAAGCAGGAAGAGATATAAACTAAGTCCCGGCCATGTTATAATGGGCTTCGATCGCGCAAAATATGTGTTTAGTAGATTAGCAAATGGGGATCTTAATATTCATATATTCAATGAGAAGATGGGAAGTTAGCTCAAGCCATCGAAAAGTATACGGAACGATCCGTAGGTATCATTCGTTCCAGTACGCCTGCAAAGTTGCTGAAGAACCCGATAGTGACAATATTAGCACCCATCTATGTTTCAGCCGGTCGCGGTCCAAGCAGACATTTTATTGAACGTTTTCAAGTCGGCACACTCCTGATGAAGAACTGTTGCTACGCTCGCCACACGCCCTAGAGCATTGCTGAAGTCGGCCGTAATTTTGAGATGATCGCCGCCTCACAAAGCGGTCAGCCCATGCCTCAGCCCGGCTAAGACTTGTATACAAAGCAGCTTATTGTAATCGTGAACGAGTTCGCCGTTAATTTGGCCGAGACTGACTTCACACCGTAAAATGCACTTCCAAACACGCAGAGGTAGCGCGACGAGCCATGCATACTCAGACGGCGTTTGGTAGGAAGCAGGTTCGCATTCATTTGGGCAGATTCAAGTCAGTCGACAAGTGACCCCCAAGATCAAATATGAAGAACGAACATGTGCGCGGTTCTTCAAATCCAAAATTCCGCTGCGCAATGAGGTCTTTAACATAACGCGCATTGAAACTGTAGTGTATGCTTCGTTTCAGTAGGCCGGGACGTTGTTGGTCGACATCAGGTGGTTGGGCTGCAGGAAAGTGAATGATTACCCGTTTCGCAGGTTTTGGGCTGCACTTTATCGACAACTGTGAGGCTCAGTCTGTCTGCCCGCCTCATCGTTGGCTGGGAGAAAGACCAATAATCAAGATACAGATCTGGGAAATGAGCGCCATTGACATGGCAAGCGACAAGGTGTCGGTTTACTACAGCTATTCAACGAAAACACTGCGTAGATGTAAGCAGTATCTTATCCGATGATGTTGGAGTTGCTGTTACTCTGTAACATACAGGAGCACTAACCAATGGGCGGGTACCATACGTGTCTGACGAAGTGGTGTCAAAGGGGGTTGGAGTGCCATAGCAAGAGTCATGCGCATCCCTTCTAGCATGGTCGAAATGAATGGGCAGCTATCGCGAATAGACACAATGTTCAGAGATTTGGAGGGCAAGAAGCCGTTAGAAGGCTTCAATCGACGCATTGTGAATCTCGACCATCTTTTCCCTTCCTCAGCCCCACCTCTCCCAACGAATCAGCTCCCGGTCCCGTCTCCAGCCCTACGATTGGCCAAACTCTAACCCGACGCACATCGGACAACATTAACCTTCATCCTTGCATAAATGCGCCTCAAGGCGACAACATCACGTTTCAACACACACCACCTGCCCCTTGCTAATCCAACGCACAAGCAAGTCCGCAATATCCGCCAACGTCATAGCCCACCAGCGATTCACAACACAACCCACGATACTCGGCGGCAGTGGGCACCTCAGATCGTCGATCTCCCATCCTGCAGCGCGCAGAGTGGTCCTTCCGCAGCTATGACATATCAATTGCAAATCCACTTCCCGGCTTACTCACCTGCCTCCATACAGTAAAGTAAGGACATGCTAAACCGCACGGTCCTGCGTGCACAAAAGCAAGGCATCCGCCAGCTTCCGGGCAGACCGTACAGTAATCTCTAGTGTTTACTTTGTACATAGTATGAGCGCGCCCCGATTTGCACATGGGTGCGTGCAAGTGCGTTTTTCTCAATCGTTGTTCTGATTGGCTCGGGATTCTGTCGCGCCCTGGTGTGAATGCCTGACTGGGTTAGGGCCATGCATACTCTTGTTTACTAATGTGTAGACTCCCCTGCGATGGTTGGGCGAGCGGGATGTGCTGGGTGCTACGGGGATGTGCTTATTCCGATGATCCGGGAGAAGTGATGGAATGGATACCTATATGTTTGACTGCCCGCTTTCGTGGGACGTGTTCTGGTTTTGATTTTTTTTTATCTGGGGGAAAGAGATCATCTCGTTTGGTCGTACTGTACATTGAGAGTCCCATTGCGAAACATTCAATTTGAAAACACCACCTGATACTATCACCATACTGAACAAAACCACAACCATCCCAACTATCCTCCGCGGATTTATACCGTCATCATCATCACCACCACCACCACCACCACCACCACCACCACCATCAACACCATCAACAATGATCGTCTACCCCCTCCTCTACTACATCATCAAATTCCTCACCCTCCTCCTCACAACCCTCATCTCGCCCATCCTCCGCCTCCTCGCCCTCCTAAACCGCATGTTCCCGGACCCCCTAGACCGCCAAAAGCGCCAACGAACCTACCCCCAACAAGGTCAGGACCGTGTCACCGCGATTGTCAGGCCAATCGCCCGATTCAGCATGGCTAAGTGGTGAGCGCAGTACCCCAACTGAAGCAAAAGACGCCTTCATGAGACGAGGGAAGAAATCGCATCTCAGAGTCATCCCATCTCCGTCCGCTCGCCATGGGATGCGGGTGCTTTTTTGTTTTCAAAAACCACTCACCACGCACGATGGAATTCATTTTCATAAAAAAGTTGTGAAAACAATAGACCGATGATGAAACGATAAACGATGAACAAGATGAACGACGAACGATGAACAAAACAATCCACCACCTCGTTCTCGTTCTCATTTTCGCCCCAAATGCCATAATCGCATGCATCGACGATAATCCTGGTATTCTTCGTACATGCAAATACCCGTCCAAACGACCCAACAGGGCAAAACCAACCTTCGGACCGACCATAAACAGCAAAGACCATCCCAAAAAAAAAGGCACAATTCCACCTTCATTGGAGAACCGACTATGGCGGGTGGGAGGACAGGCAGGCAGGCATGCCAGGAAGCAATTTAGTGGGTCTGGCCTGACAGCGGGACGTCAGATCAGAAAAAGACCGAGTCGGCGGCGGCGGCGGCGGCGGTGGTGGTTCTGGCTCGCCTCGCCTGGCACATGTCATGTTTCGACAAGCGATGCACGAATGCTTGTCTCGACTCCTGCTTACATGCGACGAGTATGTGCGTTTGCTGAACCGTTTGGTGTGCGGAGGTGCTAGCTTTTGTACATGCCATGGAAATACATGCACAGAAACATACGTAGTAGATGGGTATGCGTATGCGTATGCCGGGGTTGATTGTACATACTGTGGTACAGCGAGCAGGCGTCGACATATCCACTCCCTTTTTTTTTTTAGCGTGGGGTGATGGTGTGTGTGTAAATTGGGATTTTTTTTTTCTTGCGATGATATGTCCATGTCTACGTTTACGTCTTGCCATCTACCCACACCAACCCAATAATAAATAATCGTCACATCAAGCCTGCTCCTTCTCCATGTTCCAACTCCAACTAAACCTATGAAAAAGAAAGAAAGGAAATCAGGGAACCTTACCTTGACGTGTTTGAAAACGTCTAGTTATGTAAACAAACAAAAACACTTGTATAAAAGAAGGCAGTAGATCTTATCCCCCCCGCCTAATCTTATCACATATCATAGCTTAACAATTAATCCACGTACTTCAACATGTTTACACTTAAACACGTGCAGCCGAGCGACTGGCCATCTCCTCTCCAACCCCACATCCACCAGACGAGCCACGCTGCATACTACATCTACATCTCATGCAGCCATGTCACATATCATGTCATATCATTTCGTTTTCCATTCCATTGGGGCATCTTTGACCTAACGCATGCCCTACGTACTTTTATACAAGCTGTCAAAAGAAACAAACCCCCCGACGTACGCCCATGTCTTGCAAGTGCCAGACCCCGGTCACGATAGTTCCAAAGCCTCTGTCCCTGACATGTCCTCATCATGTGCAAAATCCTCCTGTTCCGCATCTTCACCGACATCAAAGCGCATAAACTTTTCGTTCTTGGCCTCCGCTGTTGTGCAAAACTTGGTTAGCCTATTGTCGAAACCAAACCACAAACCCAATACTAGTACTTCGATTCGAAAAAGGGCAAAGGAAGGCAAGACTTACTACCCCACTCAACAACCTGGCCATGCTGGACTTCACAATCCTTGAGTACCGTTCTCTCATCGCCCTTTGCAGCACCGCCTTCGATGCGGCACCGGCGGCCCAAGATGCAGTCTGTGAGCTGGACATTCGCTCCCACTTCGACACCGTCCATGAGCAGGCAGCGCAGTAGTCTGGCGCCCTCTCCAATCTTGCAGTTATTACCAATGACGCTCTCTTTGATGTTGGTCTTTTCCTCGACGATGACGTTGTCTGCGAGGAGCGAGTTTTCGGCTTCGACGCGGCAGCGTTTGGGTATGGATTCCTTGTGGGCGATTTTCGAGGGGTGCGCAAACGGGGATGCCGCGTCTCGGCCGGCCTCTTCGATGGAGGCGAGTTTGGCGAGGCGGAGCGAGGTGGTGAGGAGGAGGTGGGAGTCGTCTACGCGACGGATGAGAGGGGCGGCGGGGATGGAGGGGTGGATGTATGCTAGAATAGGGGGGATTGTGAGTTTTGATTCGGAGGATGATAATGATTTGGCTGTGTCGGGGATACTAGAGGAGCGTGTGACTCTGGATGCAAGCGAGGGCGCGGCGGGTGAGGACGCCGAGTTGCTCGTGTGGTTGGAGTAGGTTGTGCTGAATTTCGAGACGTCGATTTCTTCTTCGATGAACTGCGAGCCCATGTCTGACTCGTCGTCTTCGCCGTGTAGGATGGAGCGTAGACCGAGTTTATCGCCCAGGCCGTCCTGCCAGCCGGCTTTTGCCCACCAGCCGATGACTTCTTCGCTAATGGATTCAAACTTTTCGTTCTTTTTGATCATCTCGATGACCCAGTAGGGGAAAAAGTAGATGTGGGCATCGCGGTGGGTGGTGAGCATCTTGATGCGGGCGTGTTTGCGGATGAGGGAGTGACGAATGGGGAATGTTTTGTTCTCTTCGGTGATGTCGTTGAGGGTGTCGGTGGGGACGGAGTAGACGAGGTTGGAGATGTGGCGGCGTAAGGAGTCGGCGGGTGCTGGGACAATGGGTGGTGGAAGCGGCGTGGTAGCGATGAAGTCTGTTTCTGCGCCTTTCTTGGTGTCCTCGCCTTTTGTCTGATACCACACGCCCAGTCCTCCTCTGCGGCCCAGTCTCTCTCCGCCAGCGCCCGAGGGGATCTTGCTGCCATAGGCGTCTAGGCCACCGGATGCGCCTGCGAGCCCGCCCTGCTCTACCATCCAGGCATCGGCCAGAGCTGCACCGTCCAATTCGCATACGAGATCACAAGGCAGGATGACGAAGTCGCCCTTGATTGCGCTCTGTACCTCGGGCAGGCGGAAGAGGTCACCGGTACTCGTCTCGTGCGTGAGGTCTGCGGGGGCGAGTATGTCTGGCCGTGGCGAAGGGAGGGTGGTGAGATGTGGGTTCTGCGACATGCCTGTTTTGATGGCGTCGAGCGACTCGGGGGGTGTGATGACGGTGATGTCTGGGAATAGATTAGCATTGTGGTGATGGAGGTGGATAGGGTATTGGGCCTACTGGTGATTCCCATTCGGTAGCACCATTCCAGCGGATACCAGACCATGGGCCGGTTCGCAATGGGCAGCAGGGCCTTTGGTATTTCCTTGGGCGTGGATGTGAAGGTGCTGAAGGACGCGCCGGGCCCGCAGAGGATCAGAGCCTGGAAGCCCGACGTGGGCAGGGAAGTGGCGTGTGGCATTGTGGCGGATGTGCGTGTTTATTATGTGATGGTGTGCAGGAGCGTCGTAGGCGTACTCTGCTCTACCACATATGGCTACAGCGTGCGCGCCTTCCAAGGTTGTCGGTCGTGGGGTCGTGGGGCAGGTGTTGAAGAGTCACCCCCGCTGCGACAAAATTCCGACATGACTCGCGGCCCACGCCCGCCTCGGCCCTGCGCGTGTCAGCTTCCTGGCCGTCCCCCAGCCACATCACAAGCAACAACAAGGAGAACAGCTGAGCCGCCAGCCAGCCAGCCAGCGAGCCAACCAGCCTTCAAACAGGCCAAACAACACCCACCGCTCCCACCACCCACATTCACCACCACCACCACCACCACCAATACCCACATCCGCCAACTGCACCCCAATCATGCGCTGAGACATGTCGGGCTTCAATTACGACCGCTACGACCGGCGCCAGTCGTCGACCAAAACCCGCTCTGCCCTCGGCTTCTACGTGCCGCTGATCCTCACCGTCACCGTTGCCACTGCCGGCCTCGCTGCCTGGGTGTGGAGTGCCAGGGAAGACAGCCAAGAATACAGCTCCGATGACGACCTGAGCTATGGCGAGGACTCGTCGCAAGAGAAGCGCCATGGCAAGGCGCCCCTGGGCGAGGTGCGACGCGATGTCACGGGGTTGTCGCAGGGCATCACCCACGACGACGACTACAACAACCAAAACAACAACGACAATAATAGCTTCCTTGGCCGTGCCCAGGGCGTCATTCGCCGCACGCCCAGCCCCCAGCAGCTCTTCGATTCTGTGAGCAAGAAGACGGCGGCCGGACTGGCGGCTGCGGGTGCTGCGGCTGGTGCAGCCCTGGCCTCGATACGCGAGGAAGACAAGGACGAGGCCTTTGGCGACCACAACCGCTGGTCTGAGGAGGCTGCCATACGCCGCAGCGTCGAGGCTCAATCACGAGACAGCGCCGCAGCGGTAGACACGCAAACCAAGAGCTTCGCCGCCAGCATCAAGAACGGTCCCCAGTACACTGGCAAGCGGCGCACCGTCGTCCTCGTCGTGTCTGCAGAGAGCCTGATGGACCGCGATGACGACGACCACGGCGCCTACCGCTCTGAGAACGCTGTAAGCTTTGCCTCTCCCCCTCTCCACACACACACCCCTCTCCCATACTAACACCACCAAGACAATCCTCTCCCACCTCCCCGAAACCGACTTCCAGAAAACTAAGCTCTTCATCCTCGTCTACACCCCCTCCCTCCGCTCCCGCCCGCAATCCCGCGCCAACAACTCCTCGCCCCTCGGCTCCTCCTACAGCGCCATTTCCGCACCACGCACCCCCGGCGAGGAACTCCAGTCCATCGACCCCAGGCCCGAGGACGTGGTCTACACACCTGCCCTCTCCGCCCGCAGCTCCGACAACATACTTTGGAACACGCTCCACGCACAAGCTCTCCGTCTCGTCGAGAACTCTGCCATGGTCATGCCCTTTGCGACGCCAGCTGGCTACGTGCATATGCTGAGGCACATTGCGCCCGAGTTGGTCTATGTTGTTGATGCGTTGAGTGGGGAGCAGGGCAGGAATATTGAGGATCTCAAGAGGTGGGTTGGACAGATCATCGTCGTTGTTGGCGCCGACGGCACTGGCCTTGGTGGACTCGTCGACACGGACGATGAAGGCCCCGCGCACAAGGGCAAGTCTACGGAGCACTCGGTCTCCAAGTGGTGGGAGAATGCGGATATGGTCGGACTGGGCAAGGGCGTGGAGATTGTGGATGCGAGCCGTTTGGCAGACGATTATGAAAGGAGAGTTGGAGGACGTGAGTGAGATTTTTCTAACTCTCGTCGCCATCGTCGTCATTGTTGATGTGATTGATCCCCCATTGTGTATGTTTTGCTTGTTTACCGCTTGTTTATCTTGAGACGAATGGGATGACGAGCGTGGGTCATGGGATATTGCTGGCTTCGGCAGCAGGGACTTGGGTATATATAGCTATATAGGTATCTGTGTCTAACGAGGAATGAAAAATATACTTGCATCTATAACAACTGTTGAGCGTTTGGACTTTAGTACAATAATTTCTAGCAGTGTAAAGTCAGCTTGCTGGTGCTGTTATTGGGTCGCCGGCGTATGCAATAGATGACATTTCCCCCAGCGATATAGTATTCCCCCGGTGATATAGTATTGCGATTCATGAATGCTCCCAATGATCCTTGGTTGGCTGTGGGGCCCATCCCTGGCATCTGGCAGGCAAAGCCAGGATGCATTGGTACACTACGTCATTGCCGATTTCAACGACAGCGGTACGACTCCACCAAACCCCCTCTCAGCTAACCTTGAAGCAGGATTCGGCTGCTGTGAGCTCACACCACAAGTGCACCCATGCGCCCCCGGACAACATTAGTGATCATGTGTTCGCCCACCTGTGCTGGCCTGCTGTCTCATACTCACCACCTACACGATATTGACCCAACGTACATGAGACGGATGCGCGTCACCTGCTCCTCTCCAAGACACCAAATCGTGCATCTACTCACTGCAAGCCATCGAAACATTGCGTGACTCAACCCCATACCCAGGACATGGCTACACAGTACCTGGCCGATCGCAATGGTTGGCTGTCCTTCAGAAGCAGCACGCCAGTGCTCTACATAACAGCCGAAGACGATGAATTCGACATTGAGACTATGAAAGCATGGCGCGACGAAGGCTTCATTGTGAAATACATTCCCTTTGGCAAAGGCGGAAAGCAATACGTAAATACATTATATAAGCTGGGCGATGGAATGGGCATTGGCGAGCGCTATGCCATCGTAGGTATACGACCCTCTCATACTTCCACTACAGTACCCTGTGCAAGCATCTCACGTTGAAACCGCTAACCAGGTGTTCGCTAGCCTTCGGTGACGCAGCAGCCGTGTGTCTAGATATATTCTCAGAACCCAAAACAGCGACCTCCAAACTATGCTCCCTTGTCGCATACTATCCCACTTCGATTCCAGATACACGACATCGCTTTACCGCCTCTTTCCGTGTACTGGTGCACCTCGCACAAGGCTCCAATGGCAATGAGGAGACAGTTGGCGTTACTCGCAGGCCCGAAGTTCTCGGTATCCAAGGGAAGCGCAAGACGGTGCAGAAGCGCGTGACTCGTGGCATAGGCGCTGGGGGACTCCAAGACAAGATATCCTTCCCATGCTACACCTACGAAGGCGTAGATGCAGGGTTCGCAGAACACGATCTGGACCAGTACGACGGCGTGGCCGACGCCATAGCCTGGAGTCGAAGCCTCAGCACCGTACGCCGCGGGTTCAGCGCCGAAGTAGACCTGGAGCGAATATGGGAAGAAAACGAAGAACGTACGTCCGTCATAATTCTCGCCCCCTAATTTCACACCTTCAAAGTAGCAGTGATATTCCCCTAAACTAACACCCTTCCCTCGCTCAGAAAAACACCGCGGCAAAAACGTCGACAAACTTCTAAGCACCTACGTCGAGTCCCCCACCCCCTTCATCAACTTCACCCCTACCATGACCGGCGCCTACGGCCGCCACCAACTCCACCGCTTCTACAAAGACTACTTCCTCTCGCACGCCCCACCATCAATGCACATGCGCCTCCTCTCCCGCACCATCGGCAGCGACCGCATCGTCGACGAGCTCTACATGCGCTTCAAGCACACGTGCGAGATGCCATGGATCCTTCCCGGCGTCGCGCCGACGAACCAAAACGTGGAAATCGTCGTCGTCAGCATCGTTGCATTTCGCGCTGGCAAGGTGTGGTGCGAGAGGGTGTATTGGGACCAAGCGAGTGTTTTGTTTCAGGTCGGCTTGCTAGATCCAGAGGGAGGTTCGGAGGTGTCGCCGGAGTTGTTGCCGATTTGTGGGAGTGAGGCGGCGAGGAAGATTGTCAGGGTTGAGAGTGAGGCGACGAATGATATGATTGAGGATTGGTGAGGGTCGGAGTGCGTTCGAGGGATGGGGGAAGGTAGGAAGGAGTTTTTATGGAAAGTCAGATGTATAATTATCTATCTAATTACCTGTATACTTCAAACCCCTGAACCATGATAAATAAGCAATTTCAATATCATACTAATCTCGAAACCCTCTGCTTGATCTCAATTACAATCCTTCCCCAAGGAAATCAAATAAGACTATACTTGAAACATCCATCCCAACCCATTGTCGTAACTACATCAGCCCTCGAATCTCAAAGCAGCAGAGGAACAGGGAAGTACTGTAGTAGGTAGTATACTCGTGAGTACTAAATCTTCCCCAACTCCCCCCTTATCTATCTATATATCCATCTATAACTCCCACTCCCACAACCAACATCCATCAACCATCCCCTCTCTTCCCACCCATCTCAAACACCATCCGAAAACCCATTACCATCGGTCGGTCCATCATACCTTTTCCCAGAGCTACAATGATATATCCCCCCTTTCCACATCTAGCCCACTGCGTACGGGAACAAGCGTAGTGCCGCTAAGAGAGCCAAAGGGGGCAGTTTCAACGTGTAGTAAAAGACGGGGTTGTGCGGTTTGCTGTTAGTAAGTGAGCTAGTTAGTTAGTTTGTGGACTTGATTCTGTGATGGGGGGGTTTTTGCTGGAGTGGGGGTGGTTTATATGTTAGTATGGGTAGATTTTGTATCTACTCTACGATGGATATGGTGTTACGGCCAGGATACAGGGAATGAGGATTAGTGCGGTGGGGTGTGTATAGTGCTATGGAGTAGTGAAGGACACGCTCTTGCTACGATGATGTAGATGGGTGAAGGGAGTTGTGATGAGGTGGTGAGTATTGTATATGTGAGGGCAAAGCCCCTATCAGATTCTAGAGAATAAAAGCCTACTGTAACTATAATGCAGCATGCAGCATGCCAATTACCTAGATACCCAGCGCTCAAGCCCAAGCCCAGACTTTATTGATGCAGAGGACATATACATCTACGCGCACTTTTGCATTCCAATCGTAGAGCATGGTAGTAGGTACACGAAGACGGATTGCACATCCCATCCTACCACATCACATTACATCAAACAAATAAATCTGAAACTTGCTGTTGAGAAAACATCCGCACTCATGATGGCACTGAAGCTGCAAACTATACCCATACTCAACCACTAAACGCAAACGAGGCACTTGAAGAGATATAAATGTAGAAACGTAGATTTCCGCGCTCCATGACTTCTTGTAATACTACATGAACATCCAGGACGACGACACCCCTCCAGCCCCAATCCCAGCTCCAGCTCCAACCAGCCCCAGCCCTTCGATAATCTGCCACATGCCTAAACTCTGCCAAAAAAAAAGAGAGAGAGCAAAAAAAAAAGAAAGAATAGAGGAAAACGTATAGGCGCGTTACCAATAGCTCTGCAAAGTCCCAACATGTTCATTCCGCCTTGGACTTGGACTTGGATTTCTCAGACTGCGATCCCAATCTGCGAGCTTGTGCTCGAGCCATGCGTGGTCTCGCTCTGCGTCGCTCATGCGGGGCGGAGCTCGTGGTTGTGTGGTAGGATGGTATTGCTGGTGCTTGGGGGGTAGGTTGGTGCTGTTTTGAGGGGCGCGGAAGTCTTGCGTTGGTGGTGGTGGGGGGGAATGGGGTGTTTGATCGTGTAGCTGCAGTGCTATCATTGAGGTCACTGGGGGTTCATTGGGAAACCCGGTTCTTGGGGGTGGAGAGCGCGATGGTTGGAGTGTAGTTGGAGAAGTGGGTGTAGATGCGTGTGCTTGTGTGGTAGCCGGTGATTCTTGTGTGTCTGTAGGTGTAGGTCTGACGTGGTGTTGTGTTTTTCTAGGCAGGGTCGTGTGCCTGCTGCTGGTTGTCACTGCTGCAAGCTTATCTTTGAGCCTCAATGAATCAGCTCGGAAGTCTAATGGTGGGCGATCCTCTGCTGGCTGTACAATGTATCGACTAGCCTCCTTTTCGCGCCTACAATGCGCAACCCATGTATCCTCAGCGATTGGTTTGGGCGGCGTTAATTTCGGTGAGTGTAAGTTTCGTCGCAGGCGGCCGAGCGTCTGGACAAGTATAGCACAGTCGTTGCACTTCTGGCTACCCATGGAGAGCGACACATGGCTGGGAAATCTGGCAAGGTCGCTCGCATCGCTCATATATGTGTGTTGAACATTTGGCGTTGCTTGTCCGCAGACTGTAACGGGATGGCTCACCGGTGCGGTGGAGTTCCTTACGGCGGCGAGTTGGTCCCGATTTCGTTGCCATTCCTGAACCTTTTCATCTGTTGTCATGGATCTCTTGAAGTTTGAGAATAGAGATGGACCCCTGTAGGGCTCGAAGTCAACGGTATTTTGTTGATTGAAACTGGTGGGCATAGTCTCTGCTCTTGCAAGGCATCTCAGGCCTGGTGCTGCAATCGTACTATTCAAGCCAGGGGCGCGTAGAAGTGGCTTTGTATTCTCGGTACTCCTCCTCCGCGGTGAACGTAACGTGTGTACAACCTCGCGGTCTTGCGTGGAATTTCCACGAATAATATCAAACATAGCGTTGCCCTTTGGAGCGGTCGTCAAGTTTTCGTAACCTCTCGGGGTGATGAGGATGTCATCTTCGATGCGAACGCCACCCACCGGTAGATAGCGCTCCAAGACTTCGAGATTAATAAATTTAGCGTGTTCGGGTATTGGAAGATAGAATTGCTCAAGTGCATAGGTTGAGAAGTAAATCCCAGGCTCAACTGTAACGACCATTCCCGCTTCTAAGTGGCTACTTTGTGGATCTGTCGGTGCGTGACAAGTTGTTGGTTCATATACTGGAGTATGAAAACCTTGCGGATATAATGAAGGCGCCTACGCAAGATTAGCTGCTGCGTTTACCTGTTAATTCAAGCTCTTACCTGTTGAGTGACAACCTTTCCTCTCCTCACACTCATAAGGTCAGCTTGACCAACGTCATGCACCTCCAGGCCGATGTGGTGTCCAAGGCCGTGAGGGAAAAACGCTCTACTAGTTCCCGCTTTGTAAATCTCTTCCCTGGTCCCATTGTGGAAAATCCCAAGCTGCAGAAGACCATCAATTGCGATCTGATGTGCGCGAATATGCAGATCAAGGTATCGCACGCCTGGAGCTAGTCGCTTAATACAAGCCTCCTGCATTCGCTCAACGAGCTTGTAAACGTTTTCAGCTTCTTGGCTGGGCCAGGATGCTGCTAGAGGGAATGTGCGCGTTATATCACTAGCATACAGCTCATACTCGCATCCTGCATCTAAGCACATCAGCTGGCGGTCTTCGAAGTCCTCATTGTTTGCGTCATAGTGTAGGGTGCCTGCATTGGGTCCTGAAGCCGCGATGGGGTCATATGCTTGCTCCTTTGCTTGCCTTGAGATGCACACGTCGACGAAGAGACCCTCGACTTGGGCCTCATTCTTAAACTTCAGAATGTTGGCTAGAACGTCCTTGTGCGCCTGTGAGCTGATGTCGTTCGCTTTTCGAATAAGCTGGATCTCGTGATCATCTTTCACCATACGGCAAATGTTCATAGCGGGCAGGAGGGATGTTGTGTCAACACGGGGGACCCGCATAGAACACCCCGGGATTTGCGATGGATGCAGACCATAGAGACGAGCGCCCTGGTTCTTGGAGTGATTGGCCCAACATTGAATGAAATGCTCCAGTTGATCGATGAAAAACACCGCGTCGATATCATACTTGATCAGTGCCTCTGCTGGGGTAGAGCCACGACCGTTCCAAATGACGCGCTTTGGATCCACGCGAGGGACGAATAGGGTCAGAATGTCTTGTCGAAGATCGTATGTGAGATGACAGTCAGGCTCATTGCACCTTCATCTCATCAGCACCATACTATTATGCAATTCATCCAACGCACCCGCTCAAGTAGTAGAAGTAGCGCAACTGCCGAAATGGTGCAGGCATGTCGCTGTCGTCGTTGTTTTTCGCGGCCTGACCAGGTAGGTAGATCAGGCCCTCGTTAACACCCAACTTCCCCTGCACTCTTTGCGCATGTTGCTTAGCTGCTTACTGTTAGTCTTGTGCATTCGACACGCATCGTCTGTTCCAGCGCACCCGGGTACTTCTCAAAAGGGCTCTCGGCGTCCATATGTAGCCAGTACTCTTTGTCCTCCCATTCCAGGCGCTCGGCCAAGCCAGAAACATCAAACCCATTCATCCTGCTACTTCAACCTGCCCTCCAGATTTGAGATTCGCGATGCTGGCATAAGCAACGAGGAGAAGTGCGGCGTGTCGTGTTAAGTGTGTTCGCAGTGAAGTGATCCTCACCGGTCACCGGTCGCCTGAATCCGTGCCCCGCTGTGATTCGTCAACCTTGGAAATGGCTCCCGTTCCGGTCAAGGAAAGCCACCACCGGTAACAAAGTTGGCGAGAAGAGAATTGGCCCCCCGTGATGATATAAAAAGAAGCTTGCTGACACAAAGAGATCTCCTTGCTGCAAAGGAGATTGGTGTTTGGTTGGAATGATATTCGTGCTGACCATTGTGAAGTACTCGACCCCGCGTCTGCCTATGGACACGAGCGCGCTGGATCATTGGGACAAGTACAGATTCAGATCTCCATACACTGACTAGCATCCAGTCGCACGAGTCTTGTAACAAGCGATAACAAGCGATATGCATCATGGTCTGTGTCACGAAGGATGCGACCTTGCAGAAGCGTGCTGGTGGCGCTGCTGATGAATTCTAATAGGCCAAAACTTTGACCGGTGTACCCACTGACCGCGCATTGCATCACCCTGAACATGTTGTGACATTCCCGAACCGCGACAGACTGCAGATATAACCCAGATATCTCACACCGGCAGAGCTAATAAAGTAACTTCTACTCATCACACGGTATGACTTACGCTAATGGCCCTGGGCAGACGTGAAGTCGGAAAGCCTCTTCACATACTAATAAGCTCGTCGCGTTTGACCATTGGCCTATCATCTATGGGATGGTGTCCAGTGTAAGACTCGTACATGCGAGCATGCTATGCTCCAATGCCTAAGAAGCTGAAGCAGTTTGAAATACACTAACGTTGTGATACACCATTAACCATTGTGGAACAGCCATTATGGAATTGCAGACATCATCGACACGTAGTGAATTTACAGCCAAGTGTGAAAAAAGAAAGCTCCTTGGCATTTTAGGGCAAAAGATGAATCCTAGGAGCCGGGCAAGAAAATGATTCGAACACGTCTGATGATCTTGGAAGAAGTCGGCCCTTTTGCTCATAGCATGGTTGCTCAAGTTTAACTCCGATACAAGACCTGGGAAAGTAGAAGACGCCACCACTCGCCGATGACCTTGGGGAAGTACCGTAGGCATGTGAAATCATTATACTTCTTATAGCCGAGCTGTAGTGCGGCGCAGAAGGACCCACCGCTAATCTCTCTACATGCGAACACGTAGAAGGTATCGTAGACGAACTTGAGCAACATCGTACGTGATGTATTCGTTATACATCAGCGATGCGTTTTGGACGTTGGTAGGCCCTGGCGGTGTAGTGACATCCGGCTGAGAATGTGATTAGATTACCAAGTTGAAATGGATAACGGTGTAGCACGTACCATCATACACCCAGAGAGAGCGGGGTTCACACAGCCTGCATCTTTCCACTTGCTTGGACCGGTTCGACCCTTGCCCCACGTACTCACAGATCCCTTCGTCTTGGCGTCCTCGCCAGCAGAATACGATGCCTGAGTCAGTTCGTGCATTGGCTTGCCCAACTCAGCTTCACACAAGAGCAACAGCGCTGTGCCCCCGGAGTTGTAAGCGCAGCAGTAGTTTGCCGATTTTGAGGACATGTCTGCGAGATAGATACCTTTTCCGAACATGTAACCAGAGACAGGTGCCTCCGGCGGAGCGATACGAAGACCCTGACCAAGAATGCCGCCAAAGTTCGTGACTCGAGATCCATGCCAGAGCAGACGGCGATCACTGGGCATTTTCGAGTATTGGCTCTTTTCAAAGCGTTCGAACTCTCCGTTGCGTTCGATACGGAAAATGTCCTGAACGGCATAGCTCATGTGATGTGTTGCTCCCTTGGAATTGTTCAAGTAAGCGTCGAGCTCAGTAAACTCTTCGCTCTTAGGGTCAAGCGCTGTCATCTCATTCATGTTGAGGCCGCGGAATTGCTTGTCGAGTTGATGGACTCCACTATCGTCCTTCAGCTGACTCTTTAGCATCGCTGCAGCCTCCTTCATGTCTGACAGACTCTCGAGTACTTCGATTTCCCTCTTGACTGCACGGTCGTCTCGAATGACTGGTGGGCGATTGCGGCCAAAAGCATGGGGGATGACTGAAAAGTATTGGTTCGAAAGACGCTCCACCTCGTCGCGTGAATCAGCATCATTCTTGTCCAGTAAAACCGCCAGATCTTTGAGAGCCTGGAATCCTCGAGCGATGGTAGCTTTGCTCAGTTTACCAAGTGGAAGTTTGTTTGCGTCATAGTTGAGCGCAGTCATTGTCGCATCGAAATACTGTTGGTTGAAGATCAACTTCATGAGATCCTGGGTCGGAGCATCCAGTGTGCACTCAGCAGCCTTAGCTTCGGGTTTGACCTCCCCATCGGCACCAGCACTACCATCAGTGTCCTCATCCTCTTCTTCGTCATCTGAATCTGGGTTGTAAGAACGCTCGACATATGCATACTTTCCTGCCTTGGGATTCTCGCCTCGATCTTCCCACTTGAGACCCGACTTATCCTTGAACTTCTTTTCAAAGTTCTTAAGTGCATCATCGATGCTGCCGCTGCCCAGCATGGCGCTCTGACCACGCTCGCCGACTCTGCCCCATCGCGTCCAGGTCTTGAAGTCCGAGCCATTGGTCAATGTCTGTCGCTGTCAGACGTGTTTGAAGTGTGCATTGATGAAAATGAATATACCTGAACTTTGTAGAACTTGTTGTTATTGGCGGACGAATTGGTCTGGTTCAGCGAGGCATCCCAAATAGTTCCATCGTCGTCGATGTAAACATGATAATTGCTTAGTGGACAATACTCATCGATGGAGATGGCAATCTTCTTGGATTTGGCATTTTGACCATCACCTACTTTCGCATTTTCAGCGATTTTGGGCTTCTTGGGTTGAGACGCATCCTGCAATGAAGGAGGTGAGGCGTCAGTTGAGGCGGCGCGCTTCTTGGATCCATTGGTCTGCTTCTGGGCAGGCGCAGGCGCAGGCGCAGGCGCCGGACTGGTCGAAGTGTCTAAACGATACTGTGTCTCATCGACCTTCGAGTCTGCGAGACTCAGATTAGCTAGGAGCCCTACTAGACTGGCGAGGTACAGCGCTGTAGAGGCACCACTTTCTCACCTGCAGATTCACACGCTTCTAGCCACGAAAGCGAGACAATAGGGACACGGTGAGTCGTAGCAGCCTTGACCTTGACCGAGTTACTCTCAACGTCTTTCTCGGTTGCAATGAGGAAGGTCGTGTCGGCAGCGACGCTTGAAGCCACCGTCGCTCCCAGTGTCTTGACGCGGGATTGGATTGCCGCTTGTGTAGTCCCTACGAACTTGCCGGATGTGGCAATGATGCACCCGTCCAAGGGTTGAGCAGCTTGGACGGGTTTCTGAGCAGCTCTGCGAGGCGCCATTGAAGTGGATTGATACCGGAAGATTGCAATGGAGCATGCCCTGAGGTAACGACGGCTATTTGAAGCTCGGCTGGACGAGGCCCGCGCGGAGGCGAGATGATGGGAGGCCTTGATGATCGGCAGGTACAGCCAGGCATCAACCCCGATGCGGTTAGCGCGGCCCTTCTGCCTACAGGTACGGGACGCGACGTCACGTTTCTGCACGCCGACCGAGACCATAACTAGATGCTCTCTTGCCTCTCGAGCAACTGAGTCGATACTCCCTTTGCCGCAAAGTCAACCATGGCAACGTTACTCACCATACCGCTGGAGCTGCTCGTTGCAGTGTCCACCCACTTGTCGACCTCGGATCTTGCTTCACTACGTCTCACCTGCAAGCAAGTCGAGAAGTCACTCTATGAATGGTTCTCCGACGAGTTCTTTACCAAGAAACAGTTCATGCTCACATACCCCAGCTTGAAGACTCTCATCGATATCTCTAAGCATGTTGGCTTCTCAAAGCAGATGAAGCATGTCATCATCGCAACCAATGTCTACGATGCCGTTCCACCGCGCTTCCGGGACGAGGAGGCACTGGCCCGTTATACCCAAGGTTATGAGGCCCAAAAGGCCCTCCTAAGCACTGGCATGGACCGCGAGATGCTCACTGAGGCGTTCCAAAACCTAGTCAATCTGCACACCGTTGGCATCCGTGATTTCAACGCTCCGAGCCGACGGAGAGACGGAGAGACAGCAAGCTGGACTTCTTGGGGTGCTACGAACATTTGGAGAGAGACGGGTATGCAACTCTCGTTCTCTGATCGAACTTCCTATGGGGCCGAACTCGGTGGTCCTTTCCTTGCGCGCGTGTTCTCCATGGTAAACTTTGCTCTAGGGAAGGCTGGCCGCACTCCTCCCGCATTGGAAATCCTCTTACGCAAGATGGGACTACCAGATATTACATTCGCTCTACCTGAATATCTATTGCCAACTGTTGAGCCAGTTTTGCGAAGCTACACGAGTCTGCTCCTTAATATCAGCCTGAATTCTGAACATATGCACATACAGATCGGAGGCACCATGAGAGAGATGTATGCTGGTCGATCGCTCCGTCGATTCCTGGGCTATACAAACAATTTGACACACCTTCGTCTCAATTTCCAGAAGAATCTGGTCGCCAATAATACGAACTTCCTCGATTGGCTGGGCCAACCTGTGCCAGTTGCGACGCAGCAACCCGCCAGTTACTTATCGCCTCCTCCTGTCTCTCTCCCACTGCTCAACACTCTCGAACTTGGACAACTCAACGTTCCGCCCGGCACGCTCCTTGCTGTAATAATCAAGTTTACCCCATCTCTTCGCAGCATAAGCCTCTGGAGAATGGCTCTACACGCTGAGACTTCACCTCCGCAGGATCACAAGCCTAACTATTGGGCAGACTTCTTTGGACAAATAGCTGGCATACCACAACTCGACCTCAATCACCTAAAGGTGGGCATGGTGCAACAGGATCCCATGGACGAGGCCTCAATGCATGTGAACTTCAAGCCCGAGGACAACATGGATGGGCCCGGGCTAAAGCAGGTGGAATATAACGGCAAGAATATGGACAACTTCCTAGGCTCTCTAGCTGGACGCGTGAATGTCGAATGGATTGAAGAGGTAGAGCAGTCTTCAGACGAAGATTCCGACGACTCCGACGACTCCATGGCTAATTCTGATGACGAGGACGGCCAAGATGATGAAGATGGCAATGAGTAAAGACTCTGACGACGACGATGAGTAAGCACTCCGTAGATCATGTCTAGCCTAGCCACATCGACAATAACATCTCTCGGTCTCATTGAAATCGAAACCCTCCATACGTGCGATAGATACGAGAGGGCATCTAAATAAATAGGCGGATCATCACAAGCTTCAATGGGTATCGCTACACTTTGGCAAGAACTTCCACCACTTTTTTTTTCTTCTTCTTTCACAGCAGCAGCCGTATTAACATTTACAGATTTGTACAGCTACCGCAAAAGAAGCCCCGTGTTAGAATTTACCACTCATAGATTGGAAGCCTTTCACTACGCTTGCTATAATAAACATACTAACATAGTAGAGCGTTTGTTATCTCAATCGTTTTGAGATGGTGATTGGTCCGTGGTGGATGCAGTCATGACATCCTTTGGCGGAGTTGGACCAGTTTCAATGCAAGGTATGTTGGATATGATTATGGAGGTATGACTGGTCTAGCATGATTTACTGAAAAGCATGTGATTGGACTAAGCAAGGAGGACGAGTAAACTGTAAGATCTCGCTTGTTCCCGCCGGGGGGGTGCTAGTTAAGCTAAGTCAAAGTTAGACATGGAGAACGTCACCTTGGACCCTGGCAAGACCAGATCCTGGCCCGTCCCAACCGAACATTCACTCCACCGCCACCGTCTCTGCCTCTCCTCCTCCTTCTCCTCCCCCACGTCTCGGTGACGGCCTAGCCAGCCAGCCAGCCAGCCCACAGCCATGACACCCCCACTCACCATGCCGCCACGCTTCCAGATCGAACTCGACCGGACGGACCCCCACGTGCCCTTCCGGGCCTCGCAGACGCACATCCACCACACATGGGCGCGCACCTTCCATTCCCGCCCCGAACTGTACATTCGCCCACGGTCCTTGCCCGAGATTCAGAAGGTGGTGACGCTCGCCCGGCGCATGCGGCGGCGCGTCGTGACGGTGGGCTGTGGACACTCGCCATCGGACCTGACGTGCACCTCGGCATGGATGGTCAATCTCGACGACTACAAGCAAATCCTGCACGTGGACCGGGCGCGCAAGACCATGACGGTCCAGGCCGGCATCCGCATGCACAGTCTCAACCTCCAGGCGAAAGAGCACGGCCTTACCATGCCCAACTTGGGTTCCATCGACGTCCAGTCCCTCGCCGGCGCCATCGGCACAGCAACACATGGCAGTTCAATGCGCCACGGGCTGCTATCCGACCGCGTCCATTCACTGCGCATTGTCCTTGCCAACGGCCAGGCCGTTCGCTGTTCCGCCGAAGACTCGCCAGATCTCTTCCGCGCCGCCCTCGTCTCCCTCGGCGCACTGGGCATCATCGTCGAGATCGAATTCCAAATGGTAGAAGCCAGCGACATTGAATGGACGCAGACCATTCGCCCTATTGAAGACGTATTTGCTGCCTGGGACAAAGACCTATGGACAAGCCATGAGTTTGTGCGAGTGTGGTGGCTACCGTACATGCGGCGCGCCGTCATCTGGCGCGCAAATAAAACGTCCAAACCCCACCGCAAACCGGCTTATAACTGGTATGGTGGAAGCCTTGGCTACCATACCTACCACATTTTACTTTGGGCGTCACAATATGTACCACGAATACTCCCCTGGGTCGAGTGGTTCGTCTTTGGCATGCAGTATGGATTCACTCCCGGCACCGTCATTTCTGCCGTCGGTGAACAGCGCACAGAACTCCTCATGAACTGCCTCTACTCACAATTTGTCAACGAGTGGAGCATCCCCCTTTCCAACGGCCCTGAAGCCCTCACCCGCCTCACAGACTGGCTGCACGGCGACGAAACATCTTCCGGTCTACCATTCAGCACAAAAGGACTATATGTCCATTCCCCGATTGAAGTCCGCGTCGCAAACACCGTCAACAGAGAGCCACGACCATTTCTAGATACGAGTTTCAAGGACACACCAAGTCTATACCTCAATGCCACACTATATCGCCCCTACGGCCAAGATCCCGTCTGCAGACAAAGATACTACGAGGCTTTTGAACACCTGATGAAATCCTACAACGGCCGACCACACTGGGCCAAGAATTTCGAACACGTGGACCACACCTACCTCTCCTCCGTCTACGGCGACAATTTGGCTTCATATAACCGTGTCCGCAACGACGTCGACCCAGAAGGCATGTTCCTCGGTGCCTGGCACCGCCGCACAATCCTCCCCAGCAGAGCCGAATACCCCGTCCTCCCGCTCGAGGAGAAAGAAGTCGTGCGACGCGACAGGAGAGGCGGAGGCGTAGACTGGATCGGAGAACAAGCACGATGGTGGGATGGCGGCGGCGACATCTTCGAGACAAAAGGCGGTGAGACGGCCTCGGACGCCACCAACGTCACCGTTCCCCCCAGCATAAGCGACACCCTTAGCGAAAGCGAAAGCGGCGAAAGCTTCGACGTCGTAGACAGCACCAAGAGCGTGCTGCTCGAGGGCTTTGAATATAAAAAGAGAGATGTACACGGCAACAGCAGCGCCCGGGATGGAATGTCGGATTCTCGCTCCTCGGTCATGACGTTTGAGTCGCAGACTGATGAAGATGTGGAAAGCAGTAGGAGGGGGAAAGAAGACACGGATGACTTTGTTATCACGGGTGAAAGCGTGTTTGGCAAAATGTAAATATGAGTTTTGGTTGCGTAGGGTGGAAAGATTTTATGTGACTTGCTATCTGCACGGATTTAGCAGGGAAAACATTCTGTTCATTCAACGTCTTGTCAAGATATCTACTCCCGCTACTGTCGTCGATGGGGAAGAGGTGTGCGTGAGTGTGGCGTTGTGTTGTGTTGCTTAATACTGTCTTGTGGCCATCGATGGCAATACCCGTATGGCTGCATCGAGCCAGATTGAGCGTCGAGCGTCTTGGGATGCACTCGCTTGTACTGGTCTTTACTTTCTACCTCTACCTTCACCTCAAATCCTCATCTCAACACCAATCCCAATCCTAATACTCCAACTAAATCACCCCATCCTTCCCAAATATGAGCATACCATACCATACAATGTCGCGAACCAGAATGAGAACCAGATAAATCCATATCATCCAGCCATTCATCCATCCATCCCTCCATCTCCTAACCACCCGCCTACCTACCTCTCCCCCCAAAAACACATATCAATCTACCCCCCTCATCCCCCGCGTAAGAAATTCATACTGCTCTGTCCGATCCCGCTAGCATATGTACTGGTATTATGCTATACTAGGCTACAATACAAGTGTATGCACACGTGGAACTAAGGTACAATTGTGTGAATAGTGTAGATAGCTTGATAGCTTGATAGTATGAAGTAGATTATCCATCAGCCTAACATTAAAAGGTGTAATAGGAGTTTGCCTATGTGCATGTGGTGTTTAAACTAGTTCAAGTACGTCCTGATGGTTAGGTATGTATGTAAGTATCTGCAGGTGTTATTGGGGGTTGTGATGTTGTGAGGCAGAGAGGAAGGGGAAGGTCTCGCTTGACAATACCGGTACCAATCGTACTGCGAGGAGTAGCGGTGATTGCGCACGTGGCTACAGTGAGACAAGTGCAAGGGGTTCATGGGGCTGGTGGTTTATGATTGGAGTGAGTTGGGTGGAGGTGGTGCATGTGAGATGCTGTGGTGTGAGGAGCTGATGTCTCGGGATTAGGTGAGTGTGGCAGGGTAATGGGATTTTGCTGGGGCTGGGAGAAAAAGAGTGAGTTGATTGGTATCTTTTGGTGACGTTAGCTGTAGCTGATTAAGCTTGGAGGTATAATCAGGTCGAGTTAAATATGTATTTAAATTATCTTTTATCGTCTTCGCGTTCAAGTAGACGCTATTTCTAGCCTCACAATCTTCGAAATGGTTCGTCTGAACTTCACTTCAATTATGTCTCATGGTAACAAAAGTGTGATCGCGTCTCGGCTACCCTGCCTTTCCTATCTTTGTTGAGTGCCCAGCTTCCTACTGCGAAGGCCTGCTCAACTTATACCAGTGTGGGTCAGTCCATGTGTGAGGGCAAAAGCGATCAATCCGATCGTCTTACCACCTGGAAAGGGTCAGTAACGACCACTACACAGTTGGGAAAAGTATTGACTTACCCATTCCATCTATCTTGCGAACACGTCAAGACATTCATGTCTATACAACCCATCCCAGCTCCCGAGCACCCTGCAACAAGCCAGGCTTCAACACAGGAGATTGCAATTTCATATTCGCGCAAGTCTCCCAAGCCTTGATAATGGACGCATTACTCGTACTTCCATCCTCCCCGAACGCCAGCATCTTCAAAAAATCAGCCAGCTTGATGTTTCCAAGCTTGACCCTATGGGCGCGAGCATCATTTGCTCGAAGCGCGTCCGCGCTGAAAGGATGTACAGATCCCAATCCCAATTCCACACGCTCCTGTGACGATAGCTTGAGGAATGCTGTGGTGATCTGGAGCTTGCTCGACTTGGTGGGAGAGATGCTGTTGAGCGCGTTGTAGAAGTCGGAGAGGTTGTATATGCCGAGGTAGAGATCGGCGCAGCGCTGGGCGAGCTTGGGGTATTCATCGGTTGTGATTACCGGAGATGAATCGTTATTGTTGACGGGAGATGATGGGGGCGATGGAGGAGTGGCTGGTTGTTCTGGTGAATCGACGTGGTCGGATGCGGCGTCATTATGCGATTGTGATGAGACACAGTCAGGTTCCTGGGTCTCGGACTGGTGAAGCTCCCCGTACAAGATCGCTGTAACTACAAACAACAGGATGATGTTCTTGATGTTGGGTTCGTTAAAAAAGGTAGTGCCGACATCATCTTCAAAGGCTGGCCGATGAAAGACGACACTGAGGTTTTCGCTAACCTCATCATTGGTATCGTCATCATCGCTTGAGGTTGGTGCGGAAAGGTGCAGAGGGATGTCAGTAAATGGCCAATCCAAGGCCAACTGTGGGACAACATCGACACAAATCGTAACGAAGCCAGAGCAGTCGCTGGATAACTCTCGAATGATTCTAATGGCGTTCTCAGAGCTGGTATCAGATCCGTACCACTCAATGGCAAGCAATTGCTTGACTGGCTCATCCTCAATCAGCTCCGTGCCGTCATCGACCAATTGCAGGTAGAGTGTGCCAGTCTTAAAGATCACACCGTCAACTGATTCATCATTGTCTTCGCAGTCAGTGTCTTCCAGGTTCTCCTCGCACTGCGCTGGTGCGTGCTGGAATTCGGCGGCACGTGGAGACTTGCGAGGCTGCTTCTGGCGGAGACGGGTTGATGGGCACGCGGAGGCCTTTCCACGGCCGAAGAACTTGCTGGAATTCTTGGTTGAACGTGCTGTAGGCTGTGCAGAGATATCACTGAAATTGATGGTGTTGGGAGTGGAGGTTGCAGTGGACTGTGTGGGAATCTGTTCGCCGCTCCCAAAGTTGAAGGAAGTCGAAGTTGGTGCAGAAGATTGTGTCGACGAGCCACAGCCGAACTTGAACGGTTCTTGCTTAGAGGCAGCGGCCTGTTCATCCTCATCATCTGACTCGTTAGGGGTCGAAGGCTCAGTATCGCCACCAAAACGGAAGTCCATATAATCAGGGTAGTCTGCTTGGTCGATTACGGGAATCGGGTTTCCATACAGAGTCAGTGCCATTGAGTGGTAGGCTGACGGCGAAGATGCCTGATCTGGCGAGGCCGCGGCCAATGAAGTAGGAGATTCTACTGGCAACTCGACTGGTGCATTTAATAGTGATGCAATTGACAGAAAGATAGGAGACATCGGCAACGCGGTATCGGAGACGAGTGATTCGATCTCAGCGGCATGATCGTCCGAAGATATGGCGACCCCATCATCAGTTGAGGTGGTCTCTTCCAGCGGAGCGGATGAAGAGGCCTTGGAAGTCTTGACGTTCCCGGAAAGTGTGTCAGTAGTTGCCACAGCGATTTTGTTAGTCGAAGGCGGCGCACCAGCAAAGAAAGCAGAGGAGAATGTCATTTGTGGCCTTGTAGACGGCGTGCTGGTAGCCGAAGTACCCGCAACGGGCATGTCAAACGTGAAGGCGCTGTTTGTGTTTGGCAGGGTGGTGAACAACGAGATGCTGTCCTTCTTTGGTGGAGGCAAGACTGTCGACTTCTCCGGAGCCAGGCCTGGATTCTCAGAAACCGCCTCATCAGCATGGCTAAGGACGGCTTGAAGTCGTGCGGCAGCAGCACGCTGTAGAAGGGCGGCTGCCTTGTTCAACTCAAACAAGCGCATGAACTGAACAGTGGCCACGGTGACGATACCGACGACTTCGATAGCCCTGGTGGCACCCGGAAGCCGTGAAAAGAATGCAGCTTCAATGACGTCCACGTTAATTCCCTCTGCAACGAGATCACAGATCGTGATTCGAAGAGTTCGCTCAATGCCCGAATTCGCAGCTGAGAACTTATTGAGGCGGGAAATGAGTCGATCGAGTCCATGAACAGCCTGTGGAATGTCCGCCTTAAATCCAGCTTTGGTGCCTTCAGCCATGGCCACAGAGATGATCTTGTCGGTGCGACGCACAAACTCTCGTTCTGCTGACCTACGAAGGGCAGCGGGCCCCTTCTTCGAGGTCTTTGCGGATTGGACATTGTTGACATACGCATGTGTGTTCTTGTTGCCATCGATTTCGGAGACTGAGCTGTCTGACTGGTCGCCAGCATCAGACGAGATGGAGGGTTTACAGGAGGAGGTAGAATTGGAAGAGGACGATGAGGAGTCGCCTGTCTTGGCTGAGCAATCTTTTGTAGCTGTGATCATGTCAGTACATGAAGTGATATAAGAGACGGAAGAGGACATACTTGAAACGCGATTCGCGACGGCTTCGAACTCACGAGCCTTTTGACCTTTCTTCTCGGTAGTCGGCTCAATCTTAGTAATGTTCTTCTCGAGAGTGCCGGGTAACTTGGTGGCAGGCGCGACAACATTCTTGAAAGCCTTCTTGGCAATCTTCCTCACATGCTGCGAAGGCGCACTTAAGAAGTGGAAAAGCTCAGTGTCAGCAGGCTGGATGATAGCCTTCGAGACGTGCTTGAGTTGTTTGACGCTAGCCGCGTTTGCCCGACCATTCTGCGCAGGAACGGAAGCGTCAACCAAGAGAGGAGTGACCGTGGTATGGGAAACCTTGGGAGAGGCAGCAGTAACGGCCTTGGGCGATTGATCAGAGACCTTGCCGGCTGGCACTTTGCGATTGGTGACCTTGAGGATGATATTCGATACTGGCTTGGGGAACGCGACGACGGGGAAAGTGAAGCGCTCGCGAGGCTTCGCTGGCTCTATGATCCGCGAAGGCGTGCGACCACTGAACTTGGCGTCAATGTGCTCGTTCTTGATGTCCTTGATGTTATTGATGATAGCCTTGTCTTGCGACTCGGCATTGTCTAGAGACTTAGTGCTTGTATCATGCCACACAGCGAAGTGTGGATACATACCCTTGATGTGAGCAGCGGTGGAGCGCTCCTTGGCGGCGACCTTCTTGGCCTGATTCTTGGAGAGAAAGGATTGTATGGCCATTGTAGTGTTAAGAAAGGTTGAAGTTGGAAGCTGGCTGTGTCAGTGTCAACGAAGCTTGAGGGCCTGGGGATTGCGTTCGTGGATGGAGTGATCTAGAGGGCCAGAGCAGAGAGTGGTACAAAGCGCTCAATGGGAAAGGGAGTGGGGCAGGCGATGGGACGCACCTTGGATGGGGAAGAGAATGGGTATGAGTGGTGTTGGACAGAGGTTGCTCTGGTTAATAGGTGTTTTGACTGACGGCTTGCTGAAGTGATTGTTGAAGATCGAGATGTATATTGAGAGAAGTTGAATTGAGAACGAGGCGGGGAAGAGCAGGTATATATATGGTGAGACTGCGTGGCGCGAGATTGTGAAAGTGACATACGCTCGGGCCCATCACGCGTTTCTATCGTTTGTCGCCAATGACAAAATCACTCAGAGAGCAAAATTTGCAGGGGCAGTCAGGGAGTGAAAGGGCGCGAATTTTCTCCAATGATGTAGGCGCACTCTAAAAGATAGACCATGTATGTGCTCTGATCTCGAGATATGTAGAAAATGATAAGAAGGAGCACAACTTCAGTAAACACATAAATTGATCGCATTGAGCCTATAGGTGTTGATTTTTTGATACTCTATTACCACTCAAAGAGAGACGCCTCAAATGGTACAATCGAAACGCAGCGCGCTCAAGCTCGCGCTCGAATCCCTGCCGAAATCAACGCGCATGTGGGAGTTATTGGTAGCCCCAGTGTGCCGATTATAAGCACCATATGTCGCGCAAACATTACAACAGAAGGCAAGCATTATCAAATATAGAATGACAGAGTACTGATGGTACCACATGGCAAGGAGAGTAAGCCGATTCATTGTCGGTTCATATTTGGTACACGATGGCTTCAATGGGCCGTATGGTGAGTGGCTTCCTGTCGGATTTTGCCGGAGATTGGAGTTATATCGACGCTACTGTCATCCTGTCCGCTGTCGTTCATGCCGTGGTATCCTACCGGAAAGGTGTTAGTCGAATCACAGTGAATGTACGTACCAGATGTAGAGACCAATTCTCACTTTTTTCCAACGCTGCGTGAACTCAACTGCAGTCTCGAGGATATTAAAAGTTGAAACAACCTTGTGTATTTGGCTTTGATGATAGGTTCCGTCGCAAAACTTCAGTAGGTGAAGCTAGAGGTGGTACAAGTGGACAGCACCTAGTGAGCTTTCTCAGCGTAATCCGGTAAGAAGTCGTGTATTTGTAGAACAAATCGCGATCCATAACTCAGCGCGAAAAAGCGGACAGCTTCTGATCCGGACCAGGCCCACCGTGTGAGGCAAGTAAGACAGAAGTGGCGATGTCCACATGGTAGCCGGGTACGGATAACTGTGGTGATGTTGAAGGTCTGCACGCAAATTCCGCATTCGTTTGATAGGGTGAGATCTGGGCTGTCGATAAGAGGGCGGGTTCGCGAGTTAAGCAAAATACAAATGTATTGAGAGCGTGTCGGTAGTTGCAGGGACATGGTTGAAGCGGTATCGTGGAGAAGCGTGATAAAGGCTGTAAATTAAACAATGAACACAGCTCGTTGATACTATAAAAGCAGTATCAATAAACATATACGTGACGATTAAGAAGAATTCGTGGATTTAGCGCTAGAGTCAAGGTCCAGCTCAATCATATTCGACCGCTGATGAAAGTGGCTTTAGCTCAACTTCAGTACCGAATGTCTTCAACCAGAGGTTAAACTGTGCACAAGATTGGGCAGTCGATATGAAGTAGACATAGCTTATTGGGTGGAGATTATGGATGATTTGTAAGAGATGTAATCAAAGATATTCGATAGGTAGCTTATAAGCCTGCAGAATGAAGAAGAACCAAATCAGTTCATTGTTCGATTTCCATCATTTAATTTCATTTCTTGTGAGCATATGATGGACCAGGAGAAATTTGAAACGATCTAATAGCAAAGTACCTATGGTAGACTGCCAAGCTCACTTTATTAATAAGGAACTTTTTTCCAGGGACGCGGTAAAACTTTGTACTTGAAAGTGCAGAAAGAATTAGGCAACGAAACGACGTAATAAAAATATTAGTCCCTAGACTAGCGTTGGTAGGAAATCGGGCGTCAATAATGTAAGCCTGCAAGTTCAGTATCTTTTCCACATTGATAGTGGGCCCAACGCATATTTTACAACTTTTCATCACTATTATATGCGTCGAACGCTCGGGCTCAAGAGTCTGTCAATCTATGGGAGGCTCACTAGGGACGAACAAGTCCACATCAAACTATCCACTTCTGTCAGACACAGACTGATACCTTGCTTCCGCGATGACCCATTCTTGAAGAACGTTATCCTCGTATGAAGGGTTAGCTACAATAGTAAGTACCTGATCAAGTTTCCTGACCTCATGGACTACAACTAAGACAACTAGAAGTTCAAGGTTGTTTACAATGCTACACAGCAGGCAGATTATATCGAACTACAGGTCCCTCCCAATGCTTGTTTCACAGCCCTTTGACCACATGAAGGATGAGACGACCGTCACACCCCGTCAGACGGTAGAATCCTCAGCCTCTTGACAATGGCTCGGATGTAGATTACAGAGAGTCGAAGAGGTGTTTTCGGGAGATAGCCGTGCATTTACGAAGTACAGGAATCGAATCAAGTGAATCCAGTGACGCAATCGAGCTCGAGTATTGTGGTAACTTAAATCTGCTCACGCCGGGTGGGAATTTGATGGTCAGGGAAGGGTTCAACATTTCATCCGTCACAACGTTGAGATCAACTTGTGCGGATTACACGACTGCTGACGTGAGACACTGTGCCGCCTAGAACAATGCATGACCGAATAATTGCAAGTCTTTCGGCGTGAGAATCTTTTTGCCGCCCAATGATGAGGGACTAATTCATCCACACTTTCAGCAAGTCCTGCGGCCATGGAGACTTGCCAGTCGACAGTGAGATGTCTATCTGACCGCAGCACCCTCACTAGCTCGCGCCATAATTAGGTACCTATAGTAGTCATTACCCCGCATTTGCGGATGCGATCTAGCAGTTCAATAGTACGTTGAGGTGCGCTTTACAACATACTTTCGTTCCCGAACGTGCGGATCCGTATAACTAATGCTTGGCTCACGCATGACGGGAGCGTCTGCTTCATGGTTGCACGCTGGGGACCAACCAACATGATCCCTGCTGATTGGTAGGCATGTTAGTTCATGTTCGCGTCAGTCCATACAGCTCTATTTTTGCATTATCTCGAAACTTTATCTCGCCTGGGCCAAATAATGTAGGCGCCCCTTGTACCGCACTGGGTCCCGTACAAAATCTGGGTGAGGGCGATGAGAAGGTTGTCATCAGAAGAACGAGTGCCCAGTGAGATCCAGACAATGTCAGGATTGGCGCCAGTATGAGCCAACCGGATCTATATTACAGGGCACAGGTGGTGGCAGGGCCTGGGAGATGCAGGAGTGTGCATGTTGTCGTACGCTGTGCGGAGTTGAGATGGAGAGCCGAGAACAAGCATTACAAGCGGACACCCCAGCTGCGGAAACCTTTAATTCTTTTCATTGTTCATAATCCACGGGCTCATATTATATAATAAATTGCCAGGTGCAGCTGTCACAATTGGTATCACATGACTCGGCCCTTCACTCGGAGCCGCTCTCCTGATCAAGATCTGCAATCGGGACAACAGAAGATCGCACCACACGTTGACAATCGATAATCTGCAGAAAGTTAAAGAACAACTCTTGGGGACCCTCCATCTCGATCATCTCTATCGCTCTCTCCATCATGACTGCCACTACTCGCTCACTCGAATCTATGGTCCTGCAAGCACACCGTGCCAAAGGCGTCCGCTACCCCACTGCATTACAGAAAGAATGCTTCAAAACATGGTATTCATATGCTCTCCGTCAGGGCGAGGTACAGAAAGTTAGTCCGGCAATCCTTCAAGAACATGGCAAGCACTTGTGCGATGTCAAAGAGGCCTCGCCAGGTGGGAGAACATATTTGTGATTAAGTAAGCTATGGTATGCTACCTGCCCGTTATTCTCTCAACTAACTTTTTAGGTTATGGAATTTGGCTTGCTGGAGCGTGGATAAATGGATACTGCGTTCAATCTGCAGTGCGCTCACGCAATTTGCTTGCTCTTTAGCACTCGCTATCTTTTGTAACAGAAAGGGCGCAATCAACAGAGTCAGAATTCGAATTTCTTCCCAATATTTGGTTCTCTGTTTTTCACGTTTTCATAGCAACTGCTGGCACAGGTGACCCGCCAGATACGTGTGATATGATGTGCTGTAGATCAATCTTCCTCGAGGCTTACAGGACCGTTTAGTTATGCTTCAATTGGACCACATACTCACCCAACCCAGCTATCGACCGCCATCGCATCAGCAGTAATTGACGCGCAAGAATTCCATCTATCTCTAAAGACTAGGTACATACTATAGCTTCCGCATTTAGTCTCTCGCGATAAATGTAGCTCTCGATGCAGCTGCGTGATAATAGCTTTTTGTGCTGTACTTGACCGTATACAGGAACACTTAACTGTGAACTCTCCTTGCACACGCATCAAAAGCATGGCCAAGTTGTTGTGTATCTTCAACGACCCGACCAAAGACAGTATCCAAGGTATACTACGCCGCGGGCGCAAATTGGATACAACACCGGGCATCCGTGAATGGTATCCCAACACTATTCGTAGAGCTGAGTGCCTGAGTCATGACTACAATAGAGCAGACTAATCAGACAGCGTGTGTGAATCACAAACAATTTTGTGAACGCGAGGTCGCATTGAGGCACAACGTATGTGGATACACGCCCGTTGTACCTCCCGGTACTTGCAGTTATCAAAATTTGCCAACCTTAAATGCTATCGCCTCACATCCCACCTTATTTTTCGACCAAGTTGTCTAAAGGCATCGTGATAGTGTCCGGTATCAATTGGACGACCTTGGACGTACCATTGATAAGGGCTTGATACTGTTTATCTATTCGAATAACTTATCTTCTGGATAATAAATCTGCTACTTGAAACTTGTTACCACGATATGTATGTGCATGGGGCCGGATCTTGGAAGTATCCCGACACATTGAGCGAAAACAATATTTCGTTCAGGCAGCACATCGACATTCAAATGATCGAACTGTCTAGTCGCGACGTATAATTTCCTAGTATTCTGGGCTGTTCTGATGAACTCAGACAACATACAGCGTTCTCCGGTAAACTGCTCACCCTCAATTCTCGTTACTGACCAGTGGCTGTGGATTTTGAACGTGAGGCTTGTGCTTCATGAAAAGGTCTGGGAAGTTTAATTCGATAAAACCTTTCGCAGCTAACTCGAATTTGTCGCGAAGCTATTGTATCTACTATTCATGTGGTCGGCTATGGCCAAGTTGTACTCGACCTGAAGGACAGGTGTTACCACGGAAAAGAGCAAGAAGACAGCAGGTATGAGGTCGAGGAAGCAGAAATCCTTGCGCAAGACGAGGGTAGCGTTCGTAACTATAACGAGCGATGAGGCAGAGGCACGGCGATCTGTGACACATTGCAAAGAGAACCCTGCGAGAAGCCTCCTGGTGAACTCGAAGGTGTCAGTGGTATACTGCCAGATGTAGTCGCCAGATACATTGTGTGATGTGGTGTCTATCCACTGAATCATTCTGCACATCCATGAGAATCTGGAGGGCGAAGCGAATGGGAGTTCATAGACTCTAAATAGATGGTCTCGTAAGCGTTTCGCGATGTATGTGTTCTTCCAGAAGACGTTATCTGACAGCTGATTGTCCAAATCATCAATGAATTCTTAGATGTTACCCCTTTGTAGTCCAGCCGAGCAGTTTCGAGAAATATCAACGTGCAAACATTTACATACAACATATGAAGCATATCAAGTATTAGTAAGTTGCGCATCGCGCATCAATGATTGTAATCACAATGAGGGCTGAAAAAGCAATTCTCTTTTCTGCTGATCAATTTAGATGAATTGGCTTCTGAGGACGGCGAGGTGGCAAGTTCAGTAGAACATGGACGGTTTTGAGCCACTTCAAAAGACACTAGTCCCAATAGAGATTCGCGTGGCGACCGGATATGGTAGGTGATACCGCCAAGACCACTTGCAACCTCGACCTTTCCGTCTTGCACAGCAGTCTGAAGAGAATGTTCGCGGCGCGAATAGGTACCCATTGCATGGGTCCGAGGCACGTCATGGCGAAGCAGTGGAACTAGGGGCGGGGTATGGCGGGCGGCCGCCCGCCATTTGAAATCACTCTGTAATTCAGGAGCCTTGAGTCTTTCCTAGGCATATATAACTTTGATCGATTGACCATTCTTCAATCCTCCAGCCATCTTTGAACTTCTACACATCCCCATAGCTCAATACATCAATCTCCAAACATGGCCGCCTCATTCCGCCAAATGGTTGGCGTGCCCCCGAGCACAGCATCCCCATCCGACTCCGCACTTATCATCATCGACGCACAGAACGAGTATGCCACTGGCAAGCTCACCGTCTCGGGTGTCAGCGAGAGCAGAAAGGCGATTGCCAGCTTGCTCGAGAAGTACCGCGCAGCCAACGGAAAGATCATCCACGTATTGCACAAGACGCCAGATGGTGCCCCAGTTTTCACCCCCGAAACTGAGCTCGCGGAAGAATTCAAGGAACTGACTGCAAAGGTTAGAGCTTACATATCGCTTTAGAGAAGAATAAATTACTCACAAGGCACAGGATGGCGAAGCGGTCATCTGGAAACAACACCCAGGATCTTTCGCGGGTACCAACCTCAACGAAACGCTGCAAAAGTGGGGCATGAAGAAGGTCGTTTTGGTCGGTTACATGGCACATGTCTGTGTTTCTACAACAGCCCGCCAGGCTGCTCAAGAGGGCTATGACGTCATCATAGTTGAGGACGCTATCGGTGACCGTGACATTCCAGGCTTATCAGGCCCAGAGGTCACTAAGGCTGTGCTCGCGGAGTTGGGAGATGCCTTCGGTACGGTTGTGCAGGGCAAGGACATCAAGTAGAGCATGAAAGAGCTATGAAAATGAATCCGAATTCATGATAAACTTAATATTTATCTTCCTCGAGAGACTTGCCTAATCGTTCAGAGGGAAACTTATTATCAGAACCCTATTAACCTTGTACCTTACCTCCTGCGTCGTGTTGCATACTCCATCCAGCTAGCGCCCAAATGCTCTTCACAATCACATCCTCTCCGTCATGGCCCCTGAGGCTCATCCTCTTTTTTTCCAACTGATACCTCCGCAGATCCTCGTACACGGCGACTAACACTTCTTTGAAGTGATTCGTTGGTCGACCTTTCCATCCTAGCCTACCGATCCTTGTGCAGCACCTCTCCACAACCATATTCATAATTTCATGTCGCTTTGTCGGCCATGATGATGGAGGAGAATTATGCGCAATACTCTGTGAAAGGAGTACAGTGTATAAGTAAAGCAAGGGGAAATGCCGTTCATCTTTCAGCCGCGCAGCTTCAATAACCATGTCCCAACCTATGTCCGTTTCACTCGTCCCAAGGCATGCGTTTGCTCTCCAGATCAAGCGGTTTGCTCGCGGATTCGTTGTCAACCATTTCGGTAGCGTGGTAGAAGCGCTTGACATCAAACGCGCGAGGCGAACGAGCGGGACCGCAAGACCAATGGCAGTGTCGGGCCGTCCAAGAGAGTCCCAGGACCCAGCGATGAGGTTATAAGAATCTATCATAGCATTGTGGCCACGGTGCTGTGCAGGCTCCGCCTCCCGCCCCGTCTGCAAAAGTGCTGGTATGATTGCGACGTCTAGGATTTGCGTAACCGTGAACTTGCCAGCAGAACTTTGCCGCCAGAGTATTTGGATCCCGCTCCATACATGTATCATGAAATCATGGAGGCGCTCTGCTGGTTGTTCGGTGAGCGCTGTCCATAACGATAGCGCGTTGAAGGCAGGCTGTGGGGCTTCTCTTTCAATCACGACGAAGCGACATGTCGGACACGCACTATTGTTACCTTTACCATCCTTGAGCCATCTCTTGATGCATACATGTCCAAATATGTGCTTGCATGGTAGAGCGACAGGTTGATGATTTGCGCCGAAGGCCTCGCCACAAATTATACAATCCTCAGCTGGCAAGAGGAGGCTGTCAAGAAAGGTTTCCATTCCGGTAGGTTGAGGGGTATAGTTGCATTATGATAATGAAACAGGAAAGAAGGTCGTTTTGTAGCCATAGAAGCCATGGCCGCGACTGTGAAATTGTTGGAAGTGAACGTTTGTTGTGATTGTTTGAGCGTCCATGTGAAGAGATAAAGGCACGGAAGTGGCTTGTCAATTCACTGCTAGACGACACATCTTGTAAATAAGACATTAGTTTGCTTTACTGCATGAGATTCAAGTAGAAGTAGATCTTGCTGACGTGTCCAGCTTTGCATTGCTAGACTGCAGTGCAAGGACCGCATAGCAACCGAAACGAGCTTATGGATAGAAGGTCGTCCTATGAGTGCATTACAAACCTGCGACATTAGCTAGATTTGACCCAGTATACACTACAGTATTGTGTTGTTTTAGTCTGAGGGTAGGACACCTCAAGATGAATTACTTTGTTTTGTGTCTGGTCTCTTGTCCAGGAGCTCTTAACTAAACATGCAAGTGCATGAACAGAGTTTGGAATTGCCCCTCAAAGCAAGATTGTCGTGAAAGGTAAGGGATTTCACTATACGCCATGATGGAGGGCCAGGAGTCGCTGGGGGGCAAGAGGATGCCCATGGACCTAGTGACGTCATCGTTGTTACGTTGGTGCCTTCCTCATTGGGCATCCGTCTTGATGGCACAGCGAGAACGTTGCATCATGACAACCCCGTAAATTCAAACAATGCTCTCGGCCTTTCCTAGGGCATCTATAATTGTTCACATGGCAGCACTCTAGCGTCCTTTTGATCGATATGTACTATCTCACTCATGTCTCAATATGACGTCTCTCACATACTCACAAGAAAGATTCACACGCTCGACACCCGCAATCTTTCCTTCAGCACACGGCATTTCGATTCGAACGCGAGTTGTGCCTCTATTCCTGATTTAAATTGATGCTTATATATTGACTCGCTTATGAGCTTGCCAGTAACAAGCAACAAATCCGACTGCATTAGAGTGGAGAGTCGGTAAAAGGCAACCCCTTGCACACCCGTCGTCGGCACTTCTCAATCATTGAGAAGTATTGTGCAATGAGATACAAGACGTGACTATGTTCTGGCCTTGCCAGCAGTAGTTACTAACCCTTTCACCACTTTTGTAATATTGCTCCATAGACATTGCAAAAGATGTTGTCCAAAACTTCCTACGCTGTGGCAGCTGCTCTTGCAGCCGTCTTTTCAACAGCCGAGGCAGCAGAATGTTCACGCGCTGGTCTACTCGCTGCTACAGCATCTTACATCTCTGCTCAGACCTCTGGCAACCCATCCAGCCTCCCTCTGTCGAACAACTTTACATACCAGCAAGGCAACAAAGTGTCCGATATTTCCAAGGGTCTCCTCTCAACACCTTATGCCATTGCGCTAAACCGTTCCACCGTCGACACTGTAGCATGCGCTAGCTACACAATGTGGATCAGTAGCGAGGGCAGTAAACCTTATGTCGTGAGCACGCAGATTCGCCATACGAATAATGATACGACTTCAATCAGTATGATCGACACTGTTGCTGCAACGACTGGTGATCTCTTTTTCGACGCAAAGAAAACGCTCGGCTACATCCAGAAGGAGGACTGGACCACGATCCCTGCAGCACAGCGCCCAAGTCGCGAGCTGCTCAAGAAGGTCGGCGATGCGTACCTCGACATGTGGACGGATGCGAAAGCAGCAGATATCATACCTTGGGGTACGGAATGCGAGCGTGTCGAGGGGAGTTCTTATACAAGTCCGTGTGGGAAGACATTGCCACATGGCGGGAGTGCGAAGACTAATGGTCTGCGGAGGTATGTCATTGATCAAGAGATGGGAAGCGTCGATGTGCTATGTCAATTCGATAGTTTGGGCGCGTGGCCTGATAGCCATGAGATCAGGATTGTAGACGGAAAGGTCAAGTACGTTCATACCGTCACCGTGATGAAGACAGGCTAGCGAACACCTCCAAGCGAAGGTTTGTCGCTCAACCTCGAGCGTCGCAGATATGTCCAGATTCAAACAACTCCATCCTTTGTTGTTCAAAGTAAGCCTTGAAAGTGTCGTGAGACACCCTCGATCTCCCACATTGACAAGCCTAGCTCGCCACTATTCTCTAGAGGTTCTTGCACCGGTTGTTGCTGATCTGTTGAAGCTACTGCACCGAAAACGTCATAGAGATCCATGAGGTCGTTGGTAATGTCAAATACATCAGGCAAATCCTGCGTATTATTCCCCCATGTAGGCATCGTACCAGTGGCCAGCGGGTCCGGAAGTATGCTTTGATCTGGCATAAGCTCAGGTTGTCCAGCGGCATAACTGGAATCCCTGTGTGCAGCTTGATTGTTTTGGCGACCAGCTTCCACACGCTGACTCAGGGACTTCACTACTGGCAGTAGCCCCCGAATGCTTTTCCATAATCTTTGACTAGCATCGCTATGACGAGCAAAGCCTTTGACAAGTTCTACTGCTGCAACAAAGGCATCTCTACAGGACTCGGCGAAAAGATTTGGCGAGTGGCACACGGCGAGAAGCACCACGGCTAGCGCACTGAGCAAATAGTAGTGGTAAATGCTCTGCTCGCGTATATATATGTCGCTTGTGTTGCTCAGATGCACGAGGACGTGTACTGTGTCCTTAGCTATATCGACCACCAGCTGCGCTCGCTGTGTGTTGGCTCTAATGTTATCTGACGTCAGAACATGGTGTCGGTGTATTAGCGTGCGCATGTAATTTCCACGAAGGTAGAGTATAGTACGTAACCGTCGTAATTGGCGTGGTTGATTATGCGACGCAGAACCAAGGCGTGGGTGGACGAAATGCAGGTCCTCTGGAATGGAAAGCAACCAGTTTTGAGTCGTGAAGTCGAGATAGTCCTCAGTCTCTTTTAGCATTATCTGCGAACCGAACGAGGGAAGAGCATCCCAAACTCTTGAGCATATTCTTGCAAATGACACCATACACTTCAGATAGGGAAACTCCCTCCCCGGCTCTGGGAGCTGTGGATCAATGTCGCGGTCGTTGAGAGCGAAAGAGAGACTTGTGCCAAAGCTCCATCGTCGATCTAACTCATAAACTACCCAGAAGACTTGCACAGCAAGGTTGCGGGAGCGCTCGTCTTTGAAGTTTTCCATTAGACTCTGCTTGCGATGAAGCCCCAGTTCGAGGCATTGCCGTGCAGCGTAACCAATGGCGCGCCACGCAAAGACTTCTTCAGACGTGTGACAAAAGTATAGACTCTGTCGACAATTTAGTGTCAAGGCTCGTCACAGGGAATAAAGACTGACCAGCATGCTCATGATTTGAACATCTTTGAGCTCTAGCTCTAAGTTGTTAGCAATCTTTCCAACATCTGCCTTGACTGAAGCGACAAGTCTATCGGAAACCTCGTTTTTGCCGAACGTCTCGCAAATTAAAGCAGTTGCGATGACCAGTCTGAGAACATGCGCATCTCTCGGGTCGAAGGACTGCATGTTTCTCATCGGCCGGTAAGGGTTCTTGATGAAGTCAAGAATCTGCGGAACTTTTGCGACGAGAGCCTTGGTCTCGATGATGGGATGCACACAAGCTATCTCATCTTCGTATATACCAAGCAGACGAATCGCCTCGTCTACAGAGATAGTCGTCATCAAGTCTCTATCAGACGGAATTGATAGAGACCTGACTTCATTAGACGGTTCTGTGGATGGCTCTCTTGAAGAGGCAACGGACGACGAATTGGTCGACCCCACTTCGCGAGGTGCAATACCCATACGCTCAAGGGATGTTTCAGCAACATTGAAACTAAATGCAGAGCGGGTAGGGCCGATGAATTTTGGTTGTACAGGCTCCTTCGGTCGCGCATTCGTAGTCTGTGCTGGGCTTACTGACGGACCCAATGGAGTCGGACCGTCAACACTGACTGGTGGTCGTGTTTGGCTTTCGACCAAAGACGCAACTACTGCTGTTAGAGCGGACACTTGCTCTCGCAAACGTTTTATGTCGTGGCTTAATTGCTTGAAGTGTGACCTTGACAACGATTAGTTTGCAATCCTTGAGTGTTGCAACATCAAGAACTTGCTCGTCGATTTTGGTCCTGTGTTTCTCCTTATCTTTGTCTTTCGCTGACTGTATCGCCGTGGGAACAACAATGCAGGTAGTCTTCATTGTTGTGCACCGCTGACAATTTGCATCCTCCTCTTGTCGGATACACTTGACTTTGGTTCTCTTGCACTCGTTGCTGACAATTCATTAGTTTTTCACCTGAATCTCCACGGTGATGGCGCATACCAGGCGGTAGCTGTGTACTTCGCTCGCTTGCGCCGATTTTCCTCAGCCTCTTGCGCCGGCCGCTTTTGCATCGAATTAGAAACAACACTTCCATTTGCACTCAACTCGTCCATGTTGCGCACGTTGTGTATGGTGTTCTTGAGCGACGTGACGTCGTGACGTGAAGTGGAGACCTGGGGGTCAAGCGCAGCCCAGAGGCAAACTAACGTTAAGCGGAACGCAACACTAGCCACAATAGAAGGCCCGAACACTGGAGAACCATGGGCATGATCCAATCACCATGACTTTATTCACAAGTAGGTATGACGTTTATCTGGAATCATGCGGGTATTCTCGTACATTGAGCTGCAATAGTGCAGAAAAGCATAGAAAGAAAATGAGATGAATACTCTTTGGACTGTACTTCAATAAGTAAGGACTAGACTCGGTGTCAACAGGTAACCAAGTCGGCATTGCAATTGCCATCGATTCATGGTTAAATAAGATTGCAATTGTCATATACACAAAATTCAGCTGCCATTCGAGTTAGACGGCAGGGTCACTAAGATGAAGAACCTCTGCACGTGTACCGGAATACCGGTAACCCAATGTGGACTAGTGAAGTTCCCGTACATCACTACCCCAACACCACAATCGATCATTTTTTTCACCTCTAGAAACATTTCACATAAGGATCTAGACCAGCATCTTACCACAGCAACGAATTGTGAGCAGAATATGGCTCACGCACACCGGTTTGCACGCGCAGCTTTTGCAGCGCTCCGATGTGCATGGTCAAAGCAGTACTACCAGAACCCGCCTATCGTCATGTCTAACGTTTCCGCTGCTGAAACCCCAAATAGGCGGGAAATTTTGGCACTCAAACTGTGAATGGGCAAGGCAATCGAACATTGTGGGTGCGAGTACAAAATTTCGTCGTTTCTAAATCTTTGGAGCCGAAGATTCGTCGAGGATAGATATGGTATCCTATGCTTGAACCTGCACGTGCATAGTGTCAATATGCACCTGGATTTGGGCGTTCCAGATGAAGCAATCGGCATCTACGTTGCGAAAACATTCCTGAATCGCTCAGTCGTCTAGCAAATAAGGTCAGGCGCGATGAGTATGTACCATGGTGATATGTCGTAAGATCTGTTCTCATTCCGCGGCATGTTCATTAGATTATGCAGTTAATCCTAGTGACTCATAGATCAATAACGCGCGCTCAAAATGATGGGATCCAGAGTCGGCTTCTGGCTGTTGTAAATGACCAGCAGCTTCCATCTGATCTCGTAGGTTTGTCACTCACGTGATTATGTGATCGTTTACCACAAGCGGGTTTGTGCTTGTCGAGTGATAAGTATCATGTACTCTATGTTCATTTGCTGGTTGTTATCTCATGTGTCTTTAAGCAGGGTCATAGTAGCCCTTAGTTAATAGAATTAGTACGCTGTTCAAACACTGGTACAGCACTGCGCTAGCGACCCCCCAGTACCCGAAACTTTAGACGTTGTAATATATTCTCAGTCATAGACCAACCATGAGCTCTCGAAATTATGTTGCTCGAGGACTTCTTGATAGAGTCTGGTTGGGAAGGTGCATCTTCCAACATGCCTGGAATAGGCCTGTGAAAGGTATCCCTGCGCATGCTTATTGGTCCTGATGCCAGTTCCGCATGATGCAGCTATCTTTGTGGCTACGTTGCAGTAAACCGTATGTGAAGAGCATGGTACGCTAAGAATATATTATCGAGTGAAGACGGTCTGCCGCCCTTTATAAGCCATTTCATCGCCGCCTTCCCTTCCTTCCTCTTATCTCATAACACATCCATCACCAACTACAACACTTGTACCAAACACTTGTACCAAACACTTGTACCAAACACTTGTACCAAACACTTATACCAAACACCTATTCCAAAAGAAACTCTTCACAATGGCAGCTTCAACCACCGAAACCTTTGAGAGCTTGCCCCTTGACCACTTCGAGGGCAGCGAAGATCCCTGCTCAATCTGCTACGAGCGGACGACTGGGGCCATTATCGGCATGACCTGTGGGCATTCCTTCCATCTGGGCTGCCTGAACACCTGGTTTGAGGAGCAAGACCAGTGCAGCCGGGCCTGCAGTTGTCCATACTGCCGTGAGACGATTTTCGGTATGAAACCGAATCTTGTGCCATTTTTGTTTACTAGACTAAGAGTGTCCTAGAAATCGTTTCAGGGCCGGAGGACGACGGCGAGGGCGAGGAGGCCTGGGAGAGCTGGGAGGGCGAGGAGGCCTGGGGGGGAGTTGAGGAGAGCGAGGAGGGGGAGGAGGTCTGGGAAGACGAGGTGGCAAGTCGTGAGGAGGCCCGGGAGGCCATGCGCATGTTCTGGTGGGGGACTTTCCCTAGTACATGAGCATGGTCTCGCCGGAGGGGGGAGGGTGTTTGGTGGTAGTTGTGGTTTCGTTTGACTTCTGTTTATATAGTTCTGGCTACCGTACTGTTTGATTTATTTTTGCTCATTATCTGTTGTTATAGTTCTGGGTACTGTACCCGTTAATGTATTTTTGTTTTCTTTCAACATGTGTCCCTCCTGGCTATACTGTGAATTTGCAGCAAGTGATGACAATATGGCTGACTCCATCTGCCCTACTACATAGCAGCCTTGCAAGTACAGAAACTGCTGGGGAAGGTACGGTTGGTGAATGACTACCTCATTGTGTCTCAAAAGCACATGTCTCAAACAATGCGTCTTTTGTCTACGACGCTTCGCACACTTGAGCAAATAGCCAGGAGCTCACAAAACCTTTGTTCAAAGACCATACGATTGTGCATTTGACGTCTTTCACAGCCCACGACTTCTATATTTAAGCGCCAACGTCCATAAACTTACCTTGACTTTAACAACGCTGCAGAAACACCACTCTTCCACACCTGCAACCACTCACGCGCAAACCCACAACCAACACTCAACTGTTCACACCGACTGAAAGACAGATATGCCTGAGCAATACTTCGATCCGGTCGGCATAACCGAGCCACACACCACACTCTACACTCTTGCAGTCTACGACCCTCCACGCCCACCACCACGCTGGCTCCCATCATTCCTGACGCGTGAACCCATCACCAACACCAACACTGGCTCGACGTACATGATCCGCCCCGACGACACCAATCCTAACCTTGACTGCTTTGAGCCCAAGCACCTCAGCAGCCTATCCACAAAGACTATGACCATCAAGTCGTTCTTGTTTACGCCGGAACTGCGCTGCAAGCATCTGCAAACGGGCGCCAGGGCGTGCAACCACAGCTGCTACTTCCGCGAGAAGGGCGGCGAAGAAATCGCGCGATGGCGGTGTAAGCGTGGTGATTGTGAGGGGCATGTGTATTGCGGGCCGGTGTTGAAGGATGAATATGGAAAGGCGTGTTTTGGAGAGAAGGGCAAGCGCATGGTTTGTCTCGATTGAGCGAATATATTTTCGTCAAAGAACACCCAAGTGAACCTCAAGTGTGAACGGTGTGCACGGCCACCCAGGTGAATAGAATCTTATAAAATGCTGCCTGCTATAGAAGTCTCCCGGGTTCAAGGATTCAAGAGTGACGGACCTGTGATGCACATAATGTTGTAAGCGAATGGGCAAATAAGAGTCTTGAATAGGAATATAAATAGAATTGGAGCATTAGTACTCATTTGCGACACTACGATGAAAAGGTATGTTGAAAGTCCCGACTGATCCGCGTGAAGATCTTGCTAAATGTGCAGCACAACGTGACATAGCGGCGTGCGCCTACAAAAAGAATGCAGCCGCAGCCGCACCCATACCAGCCAATGCAGGGACCATAGTTCTCATTGGTGCAGCAGCTCCAGAGAAAGATGAGCTGGAGACTGAAGCAGACGCAGCACTGGGTGCAACAGAGCCGGTGCTGGCAGCAAGTCCTGAACCGGATACAGGCCCTGATGCGGGACTTGCGGAACTAGACGGAGTTGATGAGGCACTGCTAACAGTAGATAAAGCTCCAGCGCTTAGCTTTTCGGTTCCAGCGGTGATGGTCAGAGGGAAATTGTTGATGAAGTACTGCGAGTCGCCGCTTAAAGTCAAGGTCTCGACGGTAGTAGCGTCACTATATTCGGTACAGAAATCTTCAGATTCGACTGATGACCCAGGCACGGCTGTCTCGATTGCTGCGCAAAGTTGACTGTAGATCGCAGAGAAACCAGCGGTGGACATGGTGCAGGTGGGTACGGCCTGAGTGTTGGCTCTTTCACAATCAAGGGCGATGGTGACGGTAGTATCGTCTTCTCCAAACAGGTCAGACGCAGTCGCTGTGTAGGCTGCGTACGTTGCGCCACCTATGGTGACAGTAGATGGCACCTCAGAGTAAATGTCGTCATCCGTAGCAGAAGGGCTGGCGAAATCGAGGGAGAGAACGGTCCTGTCGCCTTGCTGTTCAATGACTGATCCCATGAAAGAAATGTCTGAAAACGCAGCTCCGGGAAGCCAGATGGAAGTAGTCAACTGAGCAGCGACAGATGAGACAAAAAGGGCTGTGGCGAGTAACGAAGACATTATGCGGATGATGATGGTTTTATTTAGTTGGGTATTAGGGAACGGTTTATGCGAGTATGTATGTAACGAACGAATTTAGTGTGGCTGGTATGATGACAGCAATTAGTGAATGAAGAAAGTGGGCTTCGTAGTCTACTTATCGTGGAATACCACAAGGATATTCGCCAGGATTTGACCAGCGCACCAGGCACCAGAGGCGGCCTGAAGGCAGCACAGACGGGGTATGTCGAATTGGAGGCCTGGACAGGCGTCGCCGAATCCTGATGCAGTTTAGTTGGAGGCTGAGAGCGAAAATGCTACCTTGGCGAAGGGCCACAAATTGCTTTGCGGCCGGGACATGCAAGCGACGATTCAGCAACGGGAGAGAGGCTGATGGTCTGATGTTCCAGAGGCATCTCGTTATCCACGCGGTAACGACAAGGGCTGAGCTCCTCATTAAACTTGAGTCTAGGGATACCTAGGTAGCTAAGCTGGATATTACTCTAGGCATTGTTTGCAAGAAGGTTTAGGGACATCTTAGGTATTCTTAATCTGTAAAGTCTGATCAAACCTCGCATTGCCGGCTGAAGCCACAGTGTGCAAAAGATACCATTCTTCTGAGATGGGCCGCCTTGCGACGACTGACACAAGCGGATTGCACGTCCAAAAACCGGTGTAGAGATCACGGACGCGATAGAGCCCTGTCCAATGACAATCAATGCGGAAGAATACATGTGAGACAAACCACGTACAATCTGGCCAAGTTGAAATCGATATTGGGTTGGTTTTATTTGTGTACGAATGGTCACCGCGGTGGATAGAATCTCAAGATGACGCAGGCAATCACACGCCAACTCCGGCGGACGCTTACAACCATGCACATCGCTCGTCGGACTACCAACTCGAAGACACAGTGATGATACTACCATGATCACTTCAACAATTCTCATAACCTGTCGCGCAGCGCATTCCTCGGATTCATTATGATAGTGATAGGATCCTCCTCTTCCCTTCCCATCCTGCAAATCGATCTTTTGTTATCCCTTGGCTTGATCATGGCCTCGAGCTCAACGATCGGTTCCCGCAACCTGTCCCCTACAGCTCATCTATCGTTGCGATAGTCTTGAGTACCGCGAGGCGCACTAGATGCGAAATTATAGTGGTCATCGTCATCATCTTTCGCTCGCATGAGGTCCATTGACCATCCCTGGAACGGCTTCTTGAGAGCTGCTTTGAGCGACTTCGTGCTAAGCGCATGATGTTGAGTTGCTTGCTGCGTTTTCACGGCCATGGTCGTATGTGATGAGTTGTGTGTAGAGGTAGAGGTAGATGGGTCGATCATTTCGGTGTGGTGGGTAGAAGCTGCGGTATAATAGTCCAGCGAGTGTGCGCGAGGCATAGAAAGGTACATGCGGATGAAAAGATGAGGGAATGTGAGCGCTTTCTAATTTTCATACATCGTTTCGTATCAAACATCACTCGTCATTATATACCATACTACCATACTTTCGATGTGACGAGCTCAACGCCGAACTATCGCCGGAAGCAAGCGGTGATCTTCGTATAGTTTCTCACATAATGGTTGAATTGATGCGTAAGTCTGGGGCGAATCATTTTTCTTAAAGTTTATTGGTCTGTCATTGGTTTATCGACTGTACATACACATGACATACAGATGATGCATGAAAATTCGGCGACCAATCGGATTGAGATCGCTTCACACTGCCGGCCTCCCGGGTCGCAGAGGAAGCGTCTCGTCACTTGCCACATCGAAACTCAAGATGGAATATAGATTGAAGAAACCCGAAATTTGATTCATTATATGCTAAAACTTTTGAGGTGTGAAATGCGTACGAGATCAATGACCGCAGTTTCGAACGGGCTACAGCACTGCATTTCAGCCGTTCAAGTCTACAACTTATGTTGATCGCTGACTTTGAACTCACTATCAGCCGCTGACTACAGCTCTACAGATAAATCTACTACCTGAAGTAGTTTCTCTCCAGCTCATCCTCGAGTAACGACCGAAAGTAATCGTGCCGAGCTTCGATCAAATTCAGCCTATTCTGGAAGATTTTCAAGCTGGGATGTTCATCATCAAATTCAGCAAGCTGATGACGCATGCTTGTGATCCGGTTCGGTATCTTCTCGAGCGTCGGTTGCATAATCGTGGGTATGCGCTGCGGATCTGCAATCAGTACTCTGCGACAGTCTAAGCACGATCCAGCTTGACATTCTGGTCCACTGTCACGCTGGGACTTGAGCCAGATTTGAAGGCAGGCCTTGTGAAAGACGTGCTCACAGCTATTTATCTTGACTACGGCAGTAGGAAATGAGTTAAGTTGGTTGTAACAGCTCTCTACTGCGTCTGCTTCTGCTGCAACTTGACGAAAGTCGCACTTGAGCTTATGTGTAACGCAGTGATCTTTTTGCAGATTGGGCACGGCGTGTTTGAATAATTTATCGACGCCAGATATGTCGAGGTTGTCGAGAACCTGCATGCGCCACTTGAGATATTCAAACCCTTGATCAAGCTTGACATACAGCTCGCTATTTCCATGAATAGACATCTCGTTAGGCCTCAGTATCTATGATAGATCTTAATTCAATGTTAGATAAAACTGCCTGCAGTTTGGATAAGTTGGGGATGGTCAGAAGTACCTAACCTTGGTATCTTACCTATTTAAGGAAGTCACATTCGATCATGGTATTGACTTAGTGAAGCGCACTTGCAGTTGCGCCATGAACCCAAAGCATTGTAACGTTTACAATCATAATTCAGGGGAAATTCACAATGTATTCGATCGCCCTAGGAGAGTTCGCACAAAATGGCTCGCGGTGCGCATATTGCTTACTATCAGACGACTGCTCTTTCCCATAACACCAACGCCACCCAAAGATTGGAGGATCAACGAGGCTGACGATCAGAAAAGCACAATTATCATCTTCTCAGATTTGAGCCTCACCATTGGAATAGTCAGTATGACAGTCAATCATTCGGTCGTGTCTTAGAAGTCCTCGACACCAACCATGGCGACAAATCAGAAGCTCGAGAAGTCGCAGAACCAGTATTCACATATTCCTAGATCCTCCGCTTGGGACTCCGATGATACTTGATTGCATATATCGGCGATTATGAGTATAGAAAAGCCATACTCACCATTAGTACCTAGTCATACTTGTAGCTTCCCGCCCAGTCACACTAGCGTACGACTCCGGGTCGAACGCGAAGTCATACAACATTGTTTGAATGACTGTATCAATGTACAAATTGCGGACTTCTCTACACCTAAAAGTAGCCATATTGAAGTCCACTTCAGTCAGCAAAACACTTTCACTACTCGATAATATCAAATCTTGAGCTTATACTACATAAGTCCGACAAAAGAGGACACCGACGAAGCAGAACTTTCTCATAATGTCCTCGAGCCAAAAATCATCCCTTGATCCTAAAGATATAATCCATTCCGGGGCCGAAGCAGTACCTGCAGAGTGCGACCTTCCCAAAAATTACATCATTGCGAGAATCGCTCCGCCTGAAGGTTCCGAGGCCGCAAAGGATGCCAGCGTAAGCGGCATGAATTACATCGACTTCATGCACAACTGGCGATGGACAATGATCCACGTTCGCCGTCCCGAACTTATGAACCGCAGAGGCAAATGTACCCACTTCGAAAAGACGAGCACGTGTTGGACTGGGAAGTGCTATTTCATTTCATATACACCTGGAGGGAGTTATGCTAGAGAGGAAAGTGACAAGGCCGCTTTCATGATGCGGTTGACGTTGCATGCCGGGACCCGAGTAGACACCAAGAGTTACCCGGACGCTAGGGGTAAAGTGCACACCATTTGCGATGTTGGTCTTTATGGCCAAAGATTTTTGTGGAAGACGAACTACGACATTCACGAGAAGAATTTTCTCGAAAGCGAGGCCGTCGTGCCATCTACCGAATGATTGGTGTGGGAGTCAACTCAAAATTGCGCCAACGATGGTCTGATGAGGGGATACGGTCCTGTGATATATTTAGATGCTGGACTAGATAGATATACATGTTTAATTTACTCTAGTGCGCCTAGAATACCAGATGTTTTTGAGAAACACAAGCTGTTTTATCATGTACTGGAAAGTCCCGTTAGTTGTGATGGCGCAAGATGACGAAGGCTCTTGATGTCGGAGACGCAAAACTCAGAAGTCAGACACCCATTTGCCGTTCACTAAGTCGTGTTATATTATTGACAACATTTTGAGACTGATGCCTCCCATGTGACTCATTGTTTGCGTCTTTGTCGCTACTAGGACTCGCAGTCTTCACATTGACTCACATCGCTGAGAGAATAGACGGTTGCATTGTGACACATGTGACAGCACCAAGGACTCGAACTCTACCTAATCGCAGCACATTTTTTGCCTTTTGACTCAGAGGAGATACAGTCACGATCGAAGTCATAATTCGACTGCCACGCACGATGCTGATGACTGACTGAACTCGTCACTATCCCAGCAACGGTTTCTTACTCCTATATTATACTTGTTTTGTTTTGTTTGAGCAATTAGAAGTTTCAATATACAAAATAAACCATTTAGTCAAAAGATACTCCAGACAGTTGTGATATTTGTGGGGCGGGGATTTGCTATTCATTTCTTATAATCAAATTGGTAGCTTTGAGTATCGTACAGTGATAAGAAAGTGTGTTAGGGGTATATCATGGTCAAGTATTTATTGTGTCTTGATAATGCAGTTTTCAAGTGCATATTTCCACTGATAAGAAAGGGTTGAAAATGACATAAAGCTGCGTAGGCATGAAAGTTTTAATAATGTCAAGACTTAATGTCTCGCTGAAAAGCCACCATCTTACCCTCGTGTCCAGCTCGATGTTATCTTAACAGTTTACACTCCTTTATGGCCTTTCATGCATCAAATATCTCCAGCATACTCCCGTTCCCCCGCCTTGAACGCCCCATGAAACCCGAAGCCCATCGGACCTCTCATCTCCGCCCGCCCCAGCTCCTTGAGATCCTTCGCCCGCAACACGAGCAGATAACTCCTCTCCACAAACCCATCCAATACCACCGTCAATACCACCCCATCATCCTCTTCCTTCCCCTCAGGATCCGCCACGAAAATTGGCTCACCGGGCGTATGCCCTTCTTCTTCCCAGAAGATGCTGGTTTGAGAGACGTTATCGAACTTGACGATGCCGTCCATAAAACTGGACTTGAGGCGGTCGGCACACCCATAGGAGAAGCGATGGCGCCTGGTTAAATAGGAGGGGTTTATGGTGGGGAGTTCCATTGATATAGCTTTCGGTGCTTGGAAGATGACTTCTGCCGTACGAGGGATTCTGGTCCCCATGCCGTGGTCCACATTGGAGAGGCGGAATTGCGCTTGCATCGGCAGGCTCGATGATCTGTTCTCGCCCTCGAATTCCGGGCCAGCGACAGATGAAATAATGTTATCGTAATTAAAGCGTTCTAGCACGTCATTGTTCTCAAACATGCTGAGTTCGGCGATGATGTCCATTTTGGTTGGGTCGGTGGACGAGGGTTCTTCCCATGCATTCACGCTGTGGAAGCAGAAGAAGGGTATACTCGAGTAGGTTGCGACGAGGCCTTTGGAGTGAGTGCGGTCAACGACATACCATGTTGCTTTGGAGTTGGGATCGAAGGGTGCGATAGATTCGGCGACATTTTTGTTATAAAGTAGAGAAATTCCTGAGGCGGTGATATGGCTGCTCCATGTGCAAAGGATGACGTAGTTCTCAGACAAGAAGAGAGAATGAATATAGGTGGGTGTACCAGTAAAAGTAGCAAGGATATCAGTTTTGCCAGTCTCTGGTGAGGATCGAAAAATCCGATAAGTGCACTTGCGACCGAAATCGAGATTGAAGTTGAAGACGTCGCCAGTATTCGGGTCCGACTTGGCGTGTGCAGCTGAGAAAGCACCTTTCAGATCAGGATGAAGAGTGCTCTGATCTGCGAGACCGAGTGGTTTTAATGTCTCAGGGTCTATCTTCTTGAGCTGTGACGAGTCTGTTTTAGCGTGTAGCGTTACTACTCCATTGGTGTGGCCATTGACCATTGGTTTCCGGAAACCACCGCCTGGCATGTTGATAGAAAGAGTAACACCGACGTTTTCAGTGTCCCGTGAAGATGTAAAGATCGATGACACTTTCTTGAAGTAGGACTCGCAGGGGTCGCGTTGTGGCCCAAATGTAGTGCAGTCAACCCTACCAGTCGTGCGAACGATTTCAAGGTATTTGTCCACCGTACGCCGCGACCGGTATTGCACATTTGCAGGGCCATTTGCATCTGGAAAGTCGATTTGAAAGCGATGAATACCGCTGAATCCATCGAACCAATGCTTCGCACTCCATATCTTGCCATCAGCTGTCGTCGCTTTGTAGCCTAATGGCCCTGTTCGATACAATACACCTGCAGCATAGTGAGGTATCACACCCTTGACAATGAGCTCAACAGGCTCGTGCTCTTCGTAGCTGGTGTCAAAACCAGATGTGTTGGGCCACACCTCGGTCGTTGCAACCATGGTGCGAGAGATCAATGGTCGAATTATGTGTATTGCAGACAAGGGAAAAGTGCGTCGTTACTTTGCAAAGATGGCTGTGCGTGACGAGAAAGCAAAGAATTGCGCAAACCTGCAACTGCCAAAGTCGGATGAAGAAACCGAAGGGGCGAATATGTCGGAGCGGTGTAGTCAAGAGAGTGTGAATCTAGGATAATCTCTATGCCCCAATACCTATATATAGTTCGACTTCGCAGACAATGGTAACGATATTAGAGGTGAACGACAACGCCTCGAGACTTCTCAGACGCGGACTGACCAAGTCGCGCATTGCTCCCATTTGAGATCGCTTTCTGAAGCAGATGGCGCGGCGCCTTCTAGAGCTCGCTTGCCCATGTCTAGCCCTATTCATCGACTAGTGTCGGTGCTACGCTATGGACACTTACTGTGCTACGTTAGGCCGTTAGACCTTTAGGACATCCTCACACCCGTGATTCGTTCGGACATATTGCGTGCCTTGTCAAGTATGCGAAAGCTGGTGACGCTCGTCAAAGAACGTCGTCAGATGCTCACCGCCACGGTCGAAGGACAGAAACATCGAATCCGGTCACGTCCACAGTATATCCCCGCGGTCTCACGGTCTTATTATTCTCGAAACCTATCCAAGGTCGCATATCTTTCCTTATTTCCAAATCAATGCTCAAATGTCGCCAGTGTATACCTAATACATGCAAGCTTCTTTTCAGGTTGGAGTGCTGTCATCGATGACGAAGAGCGTACAACAATCGCAAAGGGATATAGTGACGGTGGCAGAACATGCCACAGTGCAGAGAACGTCTCCCAGAAAGGTGGATTAGGCGTGAGAAGGGCCAACATCGCACTCCTTGCATCAGACGAACAGACGGGTCGAAGGATGCGGGATCTGGAAATGATCGCCGCTAAAGACTCTGGGGACTAGCGTTCCCAGCCGTGCGGCTCGTCGATGTTGCATCATCAATTTCGATAACTTTGACAATATCGTGTCAACGGCTTCTATTCACACCACTTTGAGCACAGATTCTCGTGCGCCTTGTGCCAGCAAAGAGTTCTTCGACGCCATTCTGTCAAATCGCCAATCTCACGATCTCATCACCCTGCACATCGCCGCCGACCAAAATTATAATAAATTGTCTTCATCCACAACCACCCCACCTATTGCAACGACGACACCACGGACAACGATGGGCGTGCTCTTCTCCCTCCCAATCACGCTTCTCAACTCCCTCCTCCCTTTTACAAACCCCAATACCCCCCTCACACAAGACCTCCTCCACACAGCCATCCTCTGCGGCACACTATACTTTGCTCCCCAAATAGCAGAATGGTACAACGCACAAAAATCACATGACGACCGGAGAAACACGCCCGAAGACGGCACTGAGCGGATAGAACCCGAGAATGGCAATCCTGTCCCAGAAGAAGAAGAAGAAGCACCCCTAGACGAGCGCCTCATCCTCCGCGACGACAGCGACAGTGACAACGACCCCCCGCCCCTCGCACCCACCCCTCCCCCAGACCACCAACACAACAACTTCCAACCCCACATCGCCGATGCCAACGACGACGACCCCGTCCCCGACCCCAACGCACCCGGCCCCGCAAACCCAAACCACCCCCGCCCCACGCCCGCAAACCGCACCATCGGCGCCAAAAAGGCAAAATCCCTCGCCCGCAAAGACCAACGCCGCGCATACCACGAGTTCCATCGCCAAGAAGCCGAACTGCGCCGCCTGCAAGAGTCAGAGGGCGCAGAGGAGCGCGAAGCAGCTCTCCTTGCTGAACGCGAACGCCGTGCGCAAATCGAAGAAGGCATTCGCGAAAAGGAGCGGGAGGAGCGGGACCGCGTCAAGAGGGAGCGCGAGCGCGAGGCCGCTGACGAAGCCGAGAGGCGGGAACGCGTTGTCAGGATGGTTGGGGACGAGGTGAGGAGCCGGGGCTGCGTGGATATGGTGGATGTTGCGTATGCGGAGGGCAAGGATAGGGTGTGGGTTGAGAGACTGGTGAGGGCGAGTGGGTTGATGGCTGGATTGCAAAGGGAGGGAGGGCATGTGATGGTTACAGAGGGGGGATGGCTTGTTAGGATTGATGGCGAATTGATGGAGAGGGTATATAAGGATGTTGAGGTACTTGGGGCTGGCAAGGAGGGAAAGGTCAGTTTTGCGGACTTGGGAAGCGTGCTGGAGAGAGCTGTGTTAGCGAGGGCAAAGGCCTAGCTATGTAGAGGTGACGTTTTGAAGCATGTCTGAGCGGTGCGAAATGATACCCTAGATACGGTGCATGAAAGATTTTGTCCCTTTGTACATGAGCAGCAGCACGCCCAAGCGGTAAACTTCAACTTTGTAGCATGTCATTCGCTATCGTTGCTCGTCCTGTGCAGACTGCAAGCATGCCCGACCTTATGGCACATGTCCATCATCTACATTAGCTACATAGTGTCCTTCATTGTCATCACCAGCAGGGAAAATCTTTTTGTGGTATCGAATTTGAATCATTTTTGTCATGCAACCATGAAAGAGGTGTTTATTCGCCTAGAGAACCCATGCCATGCCGAAGATGCTCGGTCCTGCCTGGTCATTCAAAACCAGATCAAGTAACCCCGAGAAAAACTCCTCCCAGACACCATGCAGCTCCACCACACACGTAAAATTCGCACGCCCTTATCGGTTGGACTTGGCGACACGCTCCAACTCGTCCTTCTTCTTGATAGCGTACGAGTTGCTGCTTCCCTTGGCAGCGTTGATCAGCTCCTCAGCAAGGCACTCGGCAATGCTCTTGACGTTGCGGAAAGAGGCCTCGCGGGCACCGATGGTAAGGAGAGCGATGGCCTGGTTGACACGGCGGAGAGGTGAGACATCGACGGCCTGGCGACGGACGGTACCGGCGGAACCGATACGGGTGGAGTCTTCACGGGGACCGCAGTTGACAATGGCGTCGACGGCGACCTGGATGGGGTTCTGGTCGGTCATGATGTGGATCTGAAAATGTTAGCCAAATCTTCCCTCATCCGTCTCCTAGCGCCAGAGTCTCTCTGAATGCAAAGTAGAAGATTTGGAGACCACGTACGATCTCGAAAGCATGAGCGACAATGCGCACAGCCATGAGCTTCTTTCCGTTGTTGCGGCCGTTCATCATGAGCGAGTTGGTGAGGCGCTCAATGATGGGGCACTGGGCCTTCCTGAATCGCTTGACGGCATAACGGCCAGCCGAGTGTGAGATGTAGACAGGTGTGCGGATCTGAATGTAATCGCTGCGGCTTCAGTTAGCCGAAGGTCTCGCAGCGCAATACAAGCAGGATATCCAATGTATTCAATCTGCCCGCCAGCTCTCATTCGGGGAGAGCGCAGAGAGAGAGGGGTGCATCGTGCGGGTAACGTACGTCAATGAGATGTCGCGAACTTCGACCTCCTCGTAAGACCACTACAGCGTGTTAGACAGATGTGCATGCCTGGGAAGTTTCGTCCTGGTCTTGCCTTGTTGAACAGCTTTACACTGCCAATCTCATCGGTAACATCCTTGGGCAGGATGGCGTAGCCGGAAGGGCTCTCGACCTCGATTTCTCCGTCAGACATGATTGCGATTGGCGGTGGTTAGTTGAGGGAGGTGGACGTCGAATTCGAAAGTTGTCGGCTGCTGAGGTCAAATTCGTGATGCGTCGAAAGCAAGTGCGATGCGCTACTCGCTTACCAGCCAATAGTGCACAGGTGGGGCTTGGCACGCTTCGACCTCAAAATTGCCCTGACCACCATCCCGAAGAGCAGCGTGTCTAGCCCAATCAGGCATTGGTGCTTCTAGAGAACATCAATGTCATCTTTTTCTCTGGATGCACCAGGATGATGTCTGCTGCGCATATCATGTTCATGGCATGTGCTCGAAAACCATCTCGTATCAAAACTCTGTTCGCAACAAAATACTCTCTTAACTCTGTTGAATTACCAAAAAAAATAACTATCCTAGACGGTCCATGAAAGCACAACCGTGGTATATAGCCAAGCCGACTCTCCTTTTCCAAACAACCAAGAACGATATCAAACACCAAAACAAAAGCCACCAACGGCGCCAATACGCCTTGCAATGCCGCTGAGCAAAATCAACCCCCAACTCAAAGATCCGAGAGCTCTGAAAGCGCTGGAGAAGAGTCGTACTACACGCACAAACATTAGCACATCATCATGGAAGAATATGTGCAAATGCCTCGAAACTATCGCAGTTCATCTTCGTACCCGTGAGACAGGCGCGCTGATATCTCTGCGGTCTTTGACTCCCTCTACCATTTGCTTCATCGGTGTTCCGTGTCCCGCAGCCATACTCCTAGCGCGACCTCGTCGCTCGCGGATTGCCTGCAGCGCCGCCTCCCGGTCAATTGGTAGCTTATTGAGTGATAGCTCGCCCAGAACAGGTGTACGAGCGTCTGCTGCAGCATGAGCCACAGTTGAAGGTGTCATTGGCCCCCGACCAGGCTTGAAGGCTGGAGTCGCGGGTGAAAAGTGGAGTGGAATTGTAGTCGTGGTGGTGATTGTTCGGGTAAGGTAGGGTGTGACCGGGCCGGTTGGCTCCTGAGGCGGACTTGGTGGTGATGATTCCTCGTCCTCGCTGTCTTCGATGACATCCTCGTGAATGCTGATGTCAACAGTTTTGCTCTCCCTGCGATCGCCGCGGACAAAGTCTGCTCGCGAGTGTGGTCTTGCTGCTAGTGTAGACTCATCATCGGCGACAGTGCTGGAAATACGCCTAGACTCTATCACAGGTGATGGCTGCAACGTTGTACTAACGCGGGCAGGGGCAGCTGTCTTCACGGGTGATGGAACAGAGCGGAAGGTACCTGTGGAAGGCGAAAATGCAAGTACAGTATCTGATGCGACAGGAGGAGTTTGCATATGAATATCGTTGTCACGGTCGGTATCCGGCTTCAACCTCAGAGACTCCTCCGAAGGTGGTGTAAACGGGCGTTCTAGTTGTATGTGGTCCTGCTTGTCCACGGCTCCTTCCATCTGATCATCTTCATGATTGCTAGGTGGAGGTGTCAATGCCGGGACGGATGTCTTGATACGTTCCATTTCCTTGGCATAGGTGTTGTCATGGACGTATTGTCTGCTCTGTCGTTCAGCAATACGGCAGGAGCAGCACTCGAACTGGCACTCCATCTTCATGAAGTCAATTTGCTCTTGGGCGCGTTCACGTAGCTGTCTTTCAACCTTCAACTCTTGTTGTAGGAATCGAAGTTCAACGGCCCCCTTCTTTGGAGATACGTTCTCTTTATCGTCCTCGTCTCGCTGGAATTGGCGTTGTTTGCGCGGTGAGCGTACGGGAGATTCAAACTCGTCGTTCTCGTCTGCGGCAGCCACGGGAAGAGCGATACTGCCTTCTGCAGCGACTCGCATGACTTCCTCTTCCTTCAAGCTGGTCTTAAGTGCGTCCCGCTCCTCCTCCATAACCTTCAACTGTGCTTGCAGCGACTGTATTTGTTCATCTGATCGAGCACCAGCACTCTCCACCTCCACTTGTAGACTGTAGACCTGGTTTTGGTACTTTGCAGCCTCGGCTGTCTTGAATCGAACATCCGACTCAGCGCGTTGTAATTTGCGTTCAAGCACTTGGATCTCTGCCTGTAATGTTGGAATCCGAGCGGATACTCTCAAGTTCTCCTTGGTGAGTTCGTGCGTTTGTTTTCTATACTTGTTGTACTTCTCCTCGTAGATTTGGCGATGTTTCTCAGTGCGGTCCTACGATGAGTCAGTACTTGATGTAGTCATGCTTCCCCAAAAGATGTACCAATTTAATACTGAGGCTCCGATACTTGTCGTCCATTTCGCCAAGTCTCTGGCTTAGATTGGCAATTTTCTCCCTACTAGCCATGTACTCTCTCTCATAGGTGGACTTTGTAATGCCAACTTCAAGTGAGGCCTTCGCTTTATCCAAGTCACCCTTCAGCTGCTCGATGTAAATATCTTTGCGATCGATCAGCATCTGGTATCTTGCTTCCGCCTTGTCTCCCTTTGCCTTCTCCTTTGCGAGCGCCTCTTTGTACCGCTTGGCCGCTTCCTTGGGATCCTTAACCTCAAGATTCTCGAACATGACAGCCAGCCCTGAGACGGAGATCTCTGAATTGGTGCGTTGGTGTCTGCGCTTGACACTTTCGACAGAGACGTCTGAGCCGGTGCGTTGATGTTGATATGGCTGCTGGCCGTGTTGATTTCGCAATGGAGAGGGCGATCGGAGGTTGGGTGCAGACTGGGAAGGCGACATGACTGGAGATTCGCCGCCGTATCTGGGCGAGCGTGGTGGTGTGCCTACACGCACTGGGCTCGCCGGAAACACAGGCATATCCCGTGAGAAGGGCGGCTTGACGGGTGATGCAGGCGGATCCATTTGGACCGGGGATTCGTTGAGGCGCGCCAACTTGGCGGTATTGTGGGCGTAGTTGGGATATCCAAAGGGTAAATATGCTGGGAACGGGTAGTTCTATCACGGATGCTGTCAATTGCAGTCGTGCTAAAGAAGGTGCAGTGGTGTTGTGGAACAAGCTCGGACAGTCAGACGATAAACAAACCCACGCGACACATCTTCCCTGCCATAACAACGCGCACGGGCCATCAAGCCCAACGTCCATCATCAGTCAACGACACCAACTCTAATAGAGACACACATGGACATTACGCTTCGTGCACTAAACGCCCAAAAGCTAACTGCAGCAATATTAATGGCGAATCGTGTATAAAACGAGCCATCGGTATCAATTTCACCCAGATCACGCCTACACAAGCTTTAGATGGGACCATGCCCTCTATGGAGCACGCATGATAACATCTACACGATAGTAGGATGTTATTTGGTAAACATGCCATTGCCTAACAGCTACGATTACATTCAGGGCATCGTTTTACTACTACATGCCTCCGGGTGGCCACTAATCATAGGTTCTAGACGGGGCACTTCAGGCCTCACTGAATTAGCAGTATTTAGAAGATGTAATCATTTTCCTCATCATCCCATAAAAATATACCAAACAAAATGTCAATCTACAAGACCTTCACAGAAATATGCACGCACGCTAAGCACATGAAATAATGGAAAGAAAACACCTGAATTTCTCATACTCAAAGAATAACATGAACATTTGGGTATTTGCACCATGAACCATGATGAGACGCGACGTAGACGGACCAAGAGCCCAGAAGACAAACGGCATATAATACCCACGTGACACGAATTTGTCAAAACGAAACCCATCTATTTCCCCAGTGCACGCGAAGAAGGCACATGATTGAACGCAATTTCGATGACATCATACGACATGGTATGGGGGGAGAGAGAAAAAGGCATTAAGATATTTAGACCAAGGTCCCAAGCTGGGGGGTCCCGCATGACCTTGACGGAAGATAACGATTCGATTAAACCTCCCAAGCAGGTCTCCCACGCCCAATCGTACCATACGTCGGCTCATCCTCCTCCAGCAAACTTTCCATGATGGATCCAACATCTGTGTTCGTAACCGTCATCGTATCTTCCTGATCTAGTCTCTTCCTCACCCGATACACCTGCACCGTTACATATATGACCAGCGCGGATCCAATCAGGAACGCGGATACGGATAAGAACACGTTGACGGGGATGGGATTGCCGCTGAAAGCCGTCTTGGTGAGGGCGTCAATGGCAGTTTGGGACAAATTGACTAGGCCAGAAAAACAGATGATGGTTCCGTAGACGCGGCCGAAGGTGGCGAATCCAAAGACTTTGGTCGCATAATCAGACATGGCAGAGTAGTAAAGCGGCCGGAGGAAGACGAAGAGTAGGACGTTGACGTAGCCGGCCCAGAGTGTGGAAATGGATCCGATGATGCCGATGGCTGTGATCATGACGACGAGGATGAGTAGCACGCCAGGCGTGCTCACATTATCCAGTAGTGCACCGAGAAAGGGCGTCGCGATCACGCCGGCAAGCGGCAACGCCCAGTCGAAGAAGTCGTTGACTTTGGCAGCGAGCTCGGCCGACCCAAGCATATACGTATACTGCTCTCTGATCGTAGCAATGAAGTAATTCATGCGGACCATTTGCAGAACGGTGAGAAGCGTGAGAAGAATGAACCAGGGTGTGAGCATCTGCTCTTTTGCAGATTTGTTGTGCAGCGCGCCCCAGACGCCAGACGTCTCGAGTTTGTGTTCCTGTTTCTCTTCGCGCATCTTGCGTGCCGCTTCGTCGCCGATGAGGTCGTCGAGCTTGCTGATGCGTTCGCGGCGCCGCACGCTGCGGGCTTTGCGAACGCGCCAGACTTCGTCGTCAGGGAGTTCGTCGTCTGACGAGTGGACGTCTTGCATGGGATCTTCAGCTTTGTGAATCTTCATCTCGAGCTGCGGCGCGGTTTTGTAGGCCTCGCTGGGGAGGAAGGTGAGCTGGGCGATGATGATGGCGGCTGGTACGATTAGGTAGAATAGGAAGAAAGTCTGTGGTTTGAACTCGCTGTCGGTTGCGTCGTAGATCATTTTGTATAAGAGGAACACAGCGGCTGATGCATCGAAGGCGCCCGTGACGAGGGCGACAATAGTTCCACTCATCTTGGGAAAGGCATTGGCTATCTGGAACGAAGGTAAGAAGACGCAAGTGCCTCCTAGAGCAAGGAAGAAATTGCCAATCGTATATCCATCAAACTTCTCAATCTGAAAGGCAAGACTCATGAGAAGACTGCCAGTAGCAAGGAAGAAAGAGCCAAGAAGCATGCAGAGCTTGGGCCCATAGCGGTCGAGTAGAGTGCCAACAGGTAGAGCTGATACATTTGCAGTAGTAGACGCCAACGAGAAGAGAAAGTTCAATCGAAGGGCTTGGTCAAAGCAAACTTGCACACCTGCATCCAGCTCTTCAGGTGTGCAGAGGTCGCTGAAAACACCCTCTTTGATTAGAATAGGTTTAAGAGCTGCGAAACCAAACACAATGCCGCTAGCGCACCAACAAGCAAGAATAACTGCAACGACCTGTGCTGAAATCGCATGTTAGTGGTCAATCGATGCCTGCTATCCAAGGAGAACAAACATACCAATACGTTTAGAAGTTGGCACTTTGTACGGCGTCAATCCCCCATATTCCTCTCCAGTAACCGGGACCTCTGGCCTCGGAAGCACATCATAGCTGATGACCCTCTTGATCGTCTTGCCTTGCCCTGGCGCTCCCAGAAATCCAGCTCCTGAAACTGCACTCTCGAAGGAAAGGCGACGGTCCGTAGCTTCCTGTCGGCTATTCTGGCGATCGACCGGCGGCAGAAACAAGTCTACCAGAGCCTCATCACGATCTGTACCTTCTTGCTGCGTAACATGCTGGATCAACGACATGAGCGGCGCGCAATTGGAGCCTGTCTCTTGTTGAAAAGGGTCAGGAGTCAATCAAGCTGGCAAGCAGGCAAGCAGGAAAGCAAGCAACGAGGCAAGAATATGCCAGCGGTCCGTCGGGGATGACAGGAAATTTGGGGGAGAGCAGCTTTATGTTTCGGTCAGGCGATCGAATCTGCTAGCAAGAAAAAGTGGGTTGGCCTCTCTCTTTGGCGGCCAGAGCAAGGAACGGGGGAAATTTGATGCGTGCAACTCGAATCCCGGCACGAGGCCAGACAGACTAGCTTTCTTGCTGCAATCTCGCACCCGTCACATGGCTGGTTATGCATCGTGACATTCTCCATGGTAAGGGATCCCAAACGCGACGCCGCCACGAATGGCGGTAAGCAAGCAGGTATACGCGACGTCACGCTCGCTTGTCCAGAAGTTGCCGCAAAACGTTGCGAGCTGAATAGCTGATTGGCCGCTTGCTCTTCGCTATCCGGGACGAGCCACCGCCGATCTCACCTCTACGCCTCTGCGCCATCATTCCCATCACGATCAAGATGAAAACATCTTTGGACAGGCTAGTAGATAAGATAGAATCACGCAATCCATGTATGACGGTACGCAGTGCGTAGCTGGTCGTTTATCTTCAGTCTTCTTAGCAATTAGCCTGCCTGTGTAGACCTCTCCTCAACGGAGAGGATTGAGGGGCGTCTAGGCCAGGATCCGACAGCTGGGTTCGTGCACCATTCGCTGCGATCGCTTCTCTGGTGAAAGCTGTGCATGTGGCAGTGGTCGATTCCCGGAAATGTTGTATCATGGTGGAATTTGTGGGATGGCAATACGCATTTCTAGGGTGTCTCTTTCAACGATGCCCGATGCGAGGCGCCATTGAAGTCGTAGAAGGAAAGCAGTCGATTACCTACTGTAGGTATTGGCGTCGATCCAAACATGCAGTGTGCGGGACAGGATGGTATCGATGCCTCACGGCTAATCATATATCAATGCAAACTTATTGCCCGGGTGGTTCGACACGCTGCCCAGCCCCACCATTCCAGCGAATCACCATTCGCAACACCAAGCCCCCCGTCTTACAACTGATGCTGCCGAACCGACACGGAATGCTCGGCTTCCACAGAGCTTTACCGATCGTGACTTCACAGCATCTGGACTAATCAGTTGGGGCGTCTTACCCACCTCCTAGGAACCCTCGCGCTTGATTGCGTGTTCGTTCAATCGTTGAAGCTTCGATCTTCACTGCACACAATATAACTTGCATCTTCCCGCCATCGGTGTCGCTTTCTATCGGCTCCACGCGCACACGCCATTGAGCCCGTTTGACTGTCCACTCAACCTCTGTATCCCCGCCTGTTCGTAGACTGTCATCGCTGTGATGCAGTGTACTGCCGCTCCATAACCACTCATGTTCAATTTGCGGCCTGTCAGGTAGCGTAGCCAGTGAACCGTGTCCATCTCCACATCTGCGAATGCCCATGGTGCCGCTCTCCACATTCATGGCGACTTCTGCAGGGTCACCATCCAGAAGAATCGCACAATCACCATCAAGCTTGATCCGCACGCGATGTTCGCTGATTCCCGAGTTTGCTGGGCTGACCGGTAGGGCTGCGATTCCACCGCGTGGCTGCTGATGAATGGGACCTGATGGCCGACCGGTCGGCAATCCAAGCTTTGCTGCGATCACAGAGAACAGCGAGGTTATGCGGGTGAGGGTGGAGTTGTGGAAGGTGGCTTGGAGCTCAATTTCCGATGATTGCATCAAACTGGGAGCTTCAGTCGCAAGATATATCCTCGCAGATTCTGTCGCTGACGTTTCGAGAACCAGGGTATGATTTTGTGCGGCATCGTCCGTAAAGGGGCGCGCATACGTGACAAACCCTGCTCTCGTGATGCAAGTGCTACTGCTTGCTGTTGATGGAACGGGACTCGCCGCCATGCTCATTGAGCCCGGTAATGGCGACACATCCAATGATACGCCACCTGTAGTAGACCCCAGATCCGAGTCGCTCAAGCATTTGTCTGGACTGAAGGAAACACCTGACTGTCGAATGTCCTCCAGGCGAATCAGAATCTCAGATTGCTGGCGCTTCAGGTTATAAGAAATCTTGTATAAGATGAGACGTTGCTCGAGCCCTTTTAAGTTAAAGTAACGCGCATCTCTGAGGAGACGAGAGCGATGATTTTCGTTACGAATTTCAAGATCGTAGCCTTGAAGCAGTTGTAGAAGCTCTCTGAATACCTCACCACTCCTATTGGGCACTGAAGGTGGAGAAATTGATGGCGGGCGAAGCAGCGCACTGCGATCCAGTCCTGGGAATACTTCTGATGGTGTCGAAAAGAATTGAGCAAAGCCCAATGAGAAGTAGTTTGGGCTGTCGCCTGGCGCTGAGAACAAATCTCGTGGGATCTGGAAAGGAGTTCCACCTATGCCGACGAAAATGTCCGTCTTGAACAGTTGTTTGGTTAGCCGCGGTACTGAAACTGTCAGTATGTCGCTACGCCATAATTTTTACTACCAACTCACAGGAGTAGAATTGTGCATCTGCATACAATCTCACAAAGTGCTCACCATTCTTTGGTGTAATGTGATAGCCCTGAAGATGTAATGCAATGTCACGAAACGTATCAGGATCACGGTCGATATACAGAGTCTTCACATCGCCAGCGCGGCCGCCATTTTCCTGTAATTGATGACAAAAGAAGTGCGAAAAGTATGACGGAGCTCTAGCAGTCTCAGTAACTATCAAGATGCAACGGAAAAGGGGAACGCATGCTTACCATCCGAAGACAACGAAGCTCCCGATAATCTGAATAGCTCTGATCCGATCTGGATCGGAAAGACTTTGCCTGCTGGAAGCAAGTCCATCACATCCGAATCGACTACCTTCCTAGGCTTGGAGGTGTCCATACCTCCCCTTTGTGTTCCAGAGTTTTTGCTTGACTCTTTGATTCGCTCGCTCTGGGGCTCTTCCAGTGACGCTGATCGTGATATTGGCTCGGCGGTCACTGTGGCTGCTCCTCGGGTCATATGCGGTGGACGGGTATTGGGCGTAGCAGCTAGGACAGGTGACGCTACCGATGATTCTGACGACTGACGAGAGATATTCTGACGCTTGTTTGGCATCTCTGCGGTATGACTTGCAACCTGCGGGGCAGGCAGAGCAGGTTCCGAGTCGACCTTCCTCTTCATGCCCGCCTGTATGGTGGGTACTGATTTTGATGATCGAGGTGGCGGAGGTGGCGATATCGGTTTCTGCGATTGTGCGCCCGTCGACGTCGGAGTTGCACTGTGAGCTTGCTGGAATGGATGATAGTCTGTGGCTTCAGCAAGAACGGGAAGTGGAATGGTGAAATCGTTGGACATAGCCTGCTGCTGGAACTCCTGCACAAGCTCTCCTTGAGGCTCATACTGACTCGAGAAACCGTCCAAGTCGATCGCACCATTCCAGTCCCAGTTCAAAGGCGCCGAGGGATTGTACCCGAAGCCTGCAAAGTCCGGAGCTACATGTTGCTGGTCATCGAATTCTCCATAGCCAAGTGAAGGCTCTTGGCCAGCCGCTTGGCTGATCAGGGAGGAAGAGGCTGGCACATTGGTACTACGTCCAGTGATGTATGTACCGTATTGTTGTTGGTGTTGTGGTCGTCGCGATGACCCACCTGCGTGGTCCGAGGTTGGAAAACCAAACTCTTGTGACGTTCCGTCCCGGTCTGACATGTAGGCTAGCTGCAATGAGGGACAGGCCTTCCAGTCTCAGGCGACTCAATGCCCGAGTGCGAAAGCAAGCCTTTTACTTATCCTGTGCTAACAAACCGCGGTTGCTGATGGAAAGCTGAGTAACAGTTCTGGACGTGAAGCTTGCAAGGATCCCAACTAACCAAATGCGGGAACGTGTAAGTTTCGTGTCCCGAGGAGGTGCTGGCAACACGGACTGCAGGAGGCAGTACCGAAGTGTAAAGAACGAATGTAGGTCATTTTGTCGACAGAGATACAACATACGGACATCTTGCACAAATGCAAGTGTTGCAGATACCACTGGCTGGCATTCGACTACCTCCATCTCAACAAAGCCTAAATTAAGGCGACAGGCTGATATCTACCATGGCGATATCGCCGAGTGATCCACACCAGCATTACAGGACTGGCGTAAGGCTGTAATAGCTGCGATGGGAAGGATGGTAAGGAATGAGAGTCATGTAAGGAATAGAACGCGCCAAGCAGCCAACTCATGTCGTTTATGATGCTCGTCTAAAACTCGACGATGTACAATAGGCTCCAGCTACCTACCAAATCACTTAAGATCAGAGTACGGTACATACTTATCTCCACTCGCCTTCGTCACCCTGTCCGCAGCCCTCTTATAGGCATCCCTTTCCTGCAGCCTGCGCATATATGCGTACAGCTTCGGGTAGCTAGTCTCGCTCAACGGCACTCGCTGACATGCGCCCTCCAAGCCAAAGTGCATCATGATATCTGCGCCCGAAAGCGTGGATCCAGCAAAGAACTCGCCGCTGGACTTGCTCAGATAGTCCTCCAAGAAGTCGAAGTGGCTCTTCAACTCGGGGTCGACGAAGGAGCTGTCAATGTTGCCGGCGACTCCTTTGACGACTGGCTTGATGAAGAATGGGACTGGAGAGTTCTTGATTTCTGGGGGAGAGTTAATCGGATTAGTTCATTGGAACAGATATCGAAGGACGTACTGCCGGAAATCAATGCGACAATCAAGATGGTAAATAGAGAGCCCTCTGCGTAGTCCATGAGGAACTAGGCTGTGGTCAGTATACTTTTATCGTAAATTCTCATATCTAACATACCTTGTATCGCATCCACTCATCTGTCTCTGCGCCCAAGACGCCCTCCTTACCCTCAGGGTAACGGCTTGGAATCAAATGCTTTCCAAAATGTTCAGAGATATACTCGACAATGGTCTCACTCTCTGCGATGATGATTTCTTTTTCGGCACCTGCAGGCGTGATCCCGATTGTTGGCGACTTGCCAAGAGGGTGAACCTTCTTCAATTCAGGTCCAGCGCGCCCAGCTTCATTGCGCTTGTAGACCTTGATGTCATACTCGAGGTTCAGCTCTTCAAGCATCCAGATGATGCGCTGGCCACGGGACTTGTCTAGCCTGGAAGATGATCAGCAAGTAGTTCAACGTGATGCACTACAAAAGAGTTGGTTGTAAGCAATCCTGGATGCTGGTCCAGAGAGACGCATACCAGTAGACCGTAATCTTTGCGCCTTGTTGGTTAGCAGCCATGTTTCCGGACTCAAGCGGTATTGACCCAGTAGAATATAACAGTGAGATGTTGACGACTTCAAAAAGTAGACTGGTGCTGGAAGGTGATGGCTTTTCAAGCAATTGTCACCGAGGCTCTTTTGGCCATTGTCACAAGCGCTCTATTCATCGGTGGCTTTCGGTCTTACCCTTATCGGAAGTGTCGGCAACGACAACCTCCGAAAGACCAAATGTTCGACGTCATCATCACTCGAAGTTACATTTTCGGTGATTTGTTAAGAGAGAAATACTGAATAGAAAGCCTCCAGATGAACAGGACCGTGATCAGCAATCCCAGAACGTGACCGACAAGAGCTTCACCACATCATCGCGTGACTCCATCAGCGATTCTGAGTCTTCAAAGCGATCTTCAACGATTTAGATGCTGGCATGGCATCACAATCTACTACCAGGATGACACTGCGATGAAGGGTTTCAAGAACTTTGTGCTCTCCGTCTTACGCAGTTGACTCCATGGCTGTGTTCAAACTTCACAATCTCAGTGCCAAGCCTGATACTTCCCGAAGATGAACCGATCCGCCGACCTCATCGCAACTCCGCTCCAACCTCACCACCGCGCCAGCAACCCCCACGCGCAAAGCTCGCCCTACACCTAACCAAACTACAAAAAATGGCGGGTCATAACCATGGCAGTATGTTGCCTCCCCTCGAACGAAGTCGCCGGAACGCAATGGCTAACAAATCCACAGTCACCCGCCAGGATCCCGCGATCATCAAATGGAACAGTACGTCTTGCGCATGCACGCCTTGATCCCCACGGTTCCCGTACATATGTTTTCCGCGACTCAGAACGAGAAGGATTGGGACGTGTATGGAGAGGGCTATGGGTGGACTCGGGTGGCAGGAGCAGCGCAGGGATGAGAAGTTGACGGTGTACAGACATGACGACGAACCGCCACAAGTACTTCCGCTGGACACGACGAACAGCGTGGCTCTCGTTTGCGTATGTTGTGTTGGTTCCGGCGATGCTGGGCACGGCCGGATACATGACTGATGTATGTGGTGCTGTCGCTATGGATGCGAGAATTGTAACGACGATTGCTGACATTGTGTAGGGCAAGTGGGAACTTCGCGGCAAGAGAAGGGGCGATTTGCTGTCTGAATACTAGAGGACTTTATTGTGCGAGAAGTGTACATATGAGATGGCATCACCTTACAACAGCACAATTGAGCAAGGGTAGCATTTCGTATGTGGAAGCAATTGAAACTTATCAAGACATCATTTGATAGATGTGCATGAATGCGTGACACATGTATATGGTGTATGTTACAACACAGTGCCTCATAGAGCGCTGGATTATGTCGCCGCAGTATTTGACTAGTCACTCGCTGCAATGTGGCCAATCCCTTCATCGCTCGCTCAATTGACTCTAGGAACGAGCCCATGTTTTGACTGAGCCAAGCAAGCTAGTATATACGTGAAGCATACGAGAGAGGTCTCGAGGGCTGGAATGACGATGGTCCTTCATCCGTCAACTACTCGCCTCCGCTAACCATGTTCCTCTGTTCGTCCATCTGCTTGTCCTCCCACACCTTCAGCCATTCACAACGATCATCGTCGGGCGCTATATACAACGGCCGCTGTACAGCATGCGTCCAGTACATCATCGAGCGGTCGCTGATGGGAACAGCCGGGTCGGCGAAGACTTCCTGCAAGGCTTTGTAGAAAGCGTCGCACTCGGTCTGTAGACCCATGACACGGAGACAACGGAGAATGCGGGTGATGCGGAGGTGGTTGTGGTCGAAGCGGACGCACCAGTTGGTGGAGTTCTTGCGCCATTTAGGGCCTCGGATGATGGCGTAGCTGGTAGTGGATGGCGTTGATGACAGCGCTGTAGTGCTCTCGGATCCGGTGGTGGTGTTGCTCTCAGTGTCTTCCGGAGATGTCTCTGTAATCTCTGCGGTCGTAGCACCCACATTTTGTGCAGCGACATCTTCAACCTCACTGCCCCCCTCGTGGTCTTCATCCTTCGAATTTACGTCAACTTTGGTATCGGCAGACGCAGTGAAGCCGTAAAACTCGAGCATCCGTTCGAAGCTCCGCCGCATACTGTCGCGCAACTCTGTCCGCGATCTGAACGCATTGAAGACTTCGCGAGTGACGACCGGAGCAGCCCAATTGTAAGGCGAACCCTCGGGAAGTGGAAATAGCATCTGAATGTAGTTGTGGCTGCGTTCTAGTTTCGTATCACTCCAGGACATGATATCTTGTTGTGTCCGGCCATGGCTGTCCTTGGCTTGAATACTCTGGTCGTAGAAGCGGATGATCAGGTGGATTTCAGTAGATGAAGCCATCGCTTCTGATTTCTTGCGCTTGGATGGAGGCTCTGAATCCAGATGTGAGGTTGATGACAGTACTGATGGAATTGTCGAGTCTACTTGCTCAGCCTGTGAGGATGATTCGCGTTTCATTTTGAAGAAGAAGTCTAGACGTGATGCTCGGACTGTGGAACGGCCCTTGTGGTTCAATGTGCTGCTCATGGTTGTGTTTAGCAGTCGGTGCGGAGGAAAGAGAGTCGGACGCATTACTTGAGATCCGCGGAATGTGACAGGCTGGTTGAGACAGTGGAATTATGGCTGCATAAAGCTGTGCAAACTCAACAATCGAACGGGAGCCTGGCTTGAGATGTAGGTGTAAAGAACATATCGATACGCTCTATGGTTCCGTATTCACTGCATGTAAACAAGACATTGGCGGCTTGGTGGTTGTACTAATCGAATCGAAGTGTCGATCACCTAGATAGAGAAAGAGCCGCACTATTTGAGCCTAGCTCGCATCTTGACTAGCGCGGCAACCTATCAAGCACCGAGGTTGTGCAAGAGGAACATGTCAACTTTCGACACATTTACACAGCATGCTTGCACATTAACGATTACTATTTCGATCTATTTTCTACGATGCAAGCAAATAAACATGTTGAATTGGCCATACACAAAGAAACATCAGTCACTATGGTAGTCCTTCGAAAGCCTTTGTATTCTCACAACTCCATTGTGAGCATCCAGAGTGTTGTGCTAATTTATCGGTTGACTATCCCAACTTAGATCTGGCGGTGACTCAAATTGGAGGCATCTGTGTCGTGCCAGCTGGGCTAGCCAGAGATGACTTGTTTGTGTCTAACTATAGCCGCTTCTTGTGCTGTGCTTGAAGTTGGCCACTGTTTCGCGAGTAACCGCGTAAAACTTTGTACCTTTCTATTCCTACCTAGAACAAAGATTGAGAGTGCTATCAATGATGATGATACTGGCCTTGATGCATACAAGACGTTGGCAACAACCACCTAATCTGGCCTAGCGCCCCTCGGCTGATCAGTAGATATGCATGTGTGTGCTACGGCATGACGATCGCTCCCGAAACCCAATCTGTTCTCAATTCGATCTCAGATTTAAACCTTCTTCTTCTCTGCGACATGGCTACCCCAGAAAGCACCTCTTCGCTGTCCCAACTGGCTCACTGGTCGCCAGACGCACGCTGACGTCACAACTACAATTTTGTTGAGTGATCCGCTCCAGACCGTTTCGGCAACGCCACCTATCTCTGGCCTTGGTCTCTAGTGAGGCGCCTGGAAACCGGGTAGACAAACCTGCTCGCGGCTTGCGCCCACGGGCGAATGTAAGGGTCGCTGCAGGATATGATTTTCGACGTAAATATGAGCCCTGGCGCCGGGAGAGAAATTTCTATTCATCATATAAATAAATTTCAATTTTTATATTCTTCTTTTACACTGTTCAAATAGTTATATTCGTAAACGCTGATTCCATAGCCCTCCAACCACGACCGCTCAACCGCTACTATGGCGTCAGAAGACCAAACCCCAACCCCAGAAAATAGCACCCTCTTCCAAGGCTTCGAATGGAACGTCCCAGCCGATAATAAACACTGGAAGCGCCTCATCGCTGAGCTACCCAAACTCAAAGCCATCGGCATCGACAACATCTGGCTGCCGCCCGGCTGCAAAGCTGCAAACCCAAAGGGTGTAGGCTACGACATCTACGACCTATACGATCTGGGCGAGTTTGACCAAAAAGGCGGCAAAGCCACGAAATGGGGGTCCAAAGATGAACTGTTAGAGTTGACGAGTGTGGCAAAAGAGCACGGTGTGGGCCTATACTGGGATGCAGTGCTCAACCACAAAGCCGGCGCTGACAAGACCGAGAAGTGTAGGGTTGTGGAAGTCGACGAGAATGATCGTACGAAAGAAACGAGCGATGCATTTGAGATTGAGGGATGGTTAGGTTTCGATTTTCCGGGTCGCGGTGACACGTACTCAAAGCAAAAGTACCACTGGGAGCACTTCAGCGGCACCGACTGGGACCAAGCATCGGAGCGCAAAGCCATCTTTAAGATCCTGGGTGATAATAAGGGATGGAGTCAGACTGTTGACGATGAGTCCGGGAACGCGGATTACATGATGTTTGCGGACATCGACTACTCGCATCCCGAAGTCATTGCCGACGTGAAGAACTGGGGAGTCTGGATTACCAAGGAACTCGGACTGAAGGGTTTCAGACTAGACGCCGTGCAGCATTTCAGCGAGCGCTTCACAAATGAATGGATTGACAACCTGCGCGAACAATGCGGCAACGACATCTTCGTCGTCGGCGAATTCTGGAGCGGCGATGTGAAAGAGATGAGCGAATGGCTCGACGACATGCACCACAAATTCTCACTCTACGACTCCCCGCTCCTCAACAACTTCGGCCGCCTATCCACAACAGAGTCCGGCGATCTGCGAACAGTCTTCGACAACACACTGGTGCAAATGCGCCCCACGGACGCCGTAACAGTAGTAACGAACCACGACACACAGCCCGGCCAAGTCATGGAAACAAAAATTGAAGGCTTCTTCAAACCCCTCGCCTATGCCCTCATTCTCCTCCGACAAGACGGCTACCCTTGCCCCTTCTACGGCGATCTCTACGGCCTCGCTGAACCTCACCAGACCCCCGCAAGCTGTGGCGGTAAACTTGCAGATCTGATTCTAGCACGTAAACTCTTTGCCTACGGTGAGCAAGAGGATTACTGGGACAACCCCAACTTGATTGGTTTTGTGCGCCGCGGGACGTGGGACAAGAAGGCCGGGTTGGCGTGTGTGATGAGCAATGCTGGACCAGGAGAGATCAGGATGGCGGTCGGTAAAATGCATGCTGGTGAGAAGTGGACGGATGTGCTGGGCTGGGAGCAAGGCGAAGTTGAGATTGACGGGGAGGGCTATGGCATGTTCAAATGCCCGGGTACAAGTGTGGCGGTTTGGGTAAGGAGTGATGCGGAAGGGCGGGATAGGTTTCCTACCGGGTTTGATGCCGAGATTTATAAGAAGGCGTAGAGTAGTCGTTAAAGTGTGCTATAATATAGAGGTGTGAAGAATTTCAAGATACTCTAGAGACATTCTGATATTTTGAGGACCTCGTACAAAACATGATACAGCATTATCGTGTCTACAAAGAGTAATACAGCATTGTGGTGTCTAGAAAACGATAGCCATTACCCGCACAGGATTGGCAATCACACCGTGACAATTTATGTCGTATGCAACCTGATACAAAGGACAATGCAATTTTTTCAGCTCGTTGGAAAATGTCGTTTTCAGACGTCTTCATCATTCGTGACCATATCATCGCAGCCTTGTTGCGCTTGGTAATTTCCCTTTTTAAACGTGTAAGTTGTTCGACGCCATGAGTGGTCGTAAGGGCTTTGTCAGCTACAGGAGGCGTGCAGAAAATGATCGCACTCACAAGGTTGTCGCCACAAAACAATCAATGGTACCATTGGACAGCATCCAAATCTGCGATGCGGACGGAAGACGTTCACAATGGACCTGCGTTTGAAGCATGGTAAATCATCGGAAGCTGCAAGACGTGTGATTGGGGTGGCTTCACTACAGGAACTTGAGCCAAGCTTACTACATGGTGTTCGGGGAATTAGATGCTGAGTTGAGATTTTGGGAATTGAGAGCTCCGTCAATTGTGCAGCTGAGTCACGCCTCCTATTGTTACATATATCGCCTAGACGTCTACACAAGCGAAAAAAGCGGGAAGATCTAACAAAAGGGCTGCAAAATAAAACACATGACATGAAGTGCGAACTTGAACCCAAAATCTATGCCAAGCCATGCCAAGCCATATGCAAAAAAAGACCGACTTTTTCATTTTCACATTTTATGGCCATTCTGGTATCATTCCTCGCCACCATCTAACATGTTAACTCACGCTTTCGCAATTTCTACCCCTCCTGTGGCCGATAAGGCTTTCTTGATGTCGCCATAGATTGCGAATTGTCCAGCGGTGAGAGTACCTACCATGAACAGACGAGCGCCGATACCGCTGAAGGATCCCTTGAGGCCGAGCTCCTTGGCGATCTTGATCAAGCGGCTGGTGGTTCCCTCTCCGGGCAGACCCTTGCTCTTGTTGATCTTGGAGAGCATGGTGTCGGCAGGTTGGGAGATGATGGCGGCGGCGAAACCGGCGATGATACCAGAGGACAAGTTGTAGACGGTCTGCATGCCATTGCTGGTCTGACTCTTGTCGACGACCTTGTAGATAGCCTCGTTGACCTTCTCGAAGACGGCGAACTTGGCCATGGTGTAAGGGACCCTGGAAGGCTGTTAGTGGGCAATTGTGGCGGTGGTGACCTGAAACACATACTGCTTGAACAGGATGGGGCCGAATCCAGAGTAGAAAGCACCAACACCCTCATTCTTGAGAATCTTGCTGAAGCCACCGATCAAGCCATTGGCAAACGTGGGCTCAGAGACGAGACGGATACGGGTGGCCTCGAGCGGGCAAAGGGCGATATCAGCGAAGAACTCGGCGCAGGCGGCAGAGGCAAGGTAGACGGCAGTGCGGTTGTTGCTAGCAGTCTCGTAGCCGAGCAAGTTGATGGACTGCTGCTTGAACAGCTCGTATCCTCCGAACTTGAAGGCACCCTGTAGGAAGTAACCAGCGGCCGTGGGACCGAGACCGGTCAACAGCGCACCAGCACCGTCCTTTGCGATGATTTGCCTGAAGCCACCGATGAGGCCGGAGTTGTAGGTCACGGGGTCAAGCTGTATCCTGGTCTTGACGCTGTGCGGGAGGAATATGTTAGCTTGGCAAACTGGCGTCATAGGCGATTGCCAGCAACAGCTGTCGCATTGACAAAATATCTTGTGCGCAGCGCAGCCATTGACAGACAAAGGCACCGGGACAGTGGGCGGAGACTACATACACATCAACGGGTGTGAGAGCACCGTGAGTGACGGAGCAGCAGACGGCACCAGCGAAAGCGAAGCGCGAGTACAAGTCCAGGCCGGTGGGAGCGGCAGGGTCAACCTTGGCCGCGAGGGCTGCCTTTGCGGCGTCGACCTTGGACGACCCGGTGGCGGTGGGAGGAGGAGAAGCCGACATGTCGCTGATCTGGGACGATGGAGCGAAGACTGGGTGGTGGAGGGGAGAGGTGTGTGGTGGTGAGGATGGACAGACGGAGATAGGGCGCCGTAATGGCTGAGCGATGAGAAGTTTTGTGCTTGGCGCTTTTCCGTTCTGTCCCGAATCCCGATCCTCTGCCCCAGCAACACTATCCCCTCCACTGACAGCCCGCCGATTTAGCGCGTGCCAGACCGGAATCGTTAATCCCTCAGTGGCAGCTATTTCAGGCATATTATCGCTGTATCGCAATGTCCAGGCCGTTCAGCATGATGGCTTCATCCACGCGAATTTTACCGGTCCTGCCAATACCAAATTTTGACTGTGTTCCAAGCTGGGTTAGCCTGAGCATGTGAAAATCAACCGCATCTCAGCATCCTCAACAAATTGTTTGGAATCGACATCACCTTGGATAGTCTTGGTCTTGCCCTGAGAAACCTTCACTAGAGTTATGCTAATTACTTAGATCTCGATGCCACTGCTCTTGTTCTTCTGATACCCTTCCTTCCTTTGGGGAAAGCACCGCAGCAAACTCGTCGTACGCTCGATACCGCGACCTTAACACCTTCAACAGCCCCCAAAGTGAATGCTCCATCGAAGCCACGTGTCTCAGAATCTCTCTGGCAGCTCGTTGTGCCTCCGTGACCCCGCTCAAAGTTTCGCTCATTGTCAGCGCGGTGACAGACGCTCTCTTTCTTTGTTCAACGATGCGCTTCTGGGCAACTTCATCCATCTTCGCAACATCTTCACCCGCGATTTTCATGGCCCGAGTCAATGTTGAGTCGTGGATGGTGCGCATACCTTGAAGCGTGCTGGATACCACACCTACCGTCATTTCTAAATCGTCGATACAGAGCGGACGAGCTCTTTCGAATAAGGCGTCCGCCTGAGCACATTTGTCAACCACTCCGTCCCAGGCTGACGCTGGACCTTGATCGCCAGATTCCCAAGCCGCCCATTTCAGCGCTGCTTGGAGCATGGTCAGCTCGAGCATTTCCCCCATGACAACCTTTCGCAGCTCTCCTCGTGCTCGAGCAATGCCTTTTATCGTTTTCGACAACGAACTATTCTTGACCTCTTCATCAAACTTATTGATCCGCTCCTTGCACCGCCCCATCTCCGCTACATCTTTCCTTTTCTTTGCCGCATCCTTGCTGTCTATGACCGACCATCTGATCTCGGCGTTGAGAAACCGTAGAGCTAGTTGGGCTTCTAGACCCAACACTTTCAGCGTTGCATTTTGCACATCATGATCTTCTTTGATATCTGGATCTGCTCTTCCAATATTCGCCCAAAGCATGACCAGCATGCTGAAAGGGTCCTGATCCACGAATTGTGCAGTCCCAGGCCTATATGCGTGCAGAGCTTTGACAAGATTCCGCTTCGATGGCTCGAGGATGGCTTCCTGGCCCACTTCATCGTACATTGCTGATTCTTCCTTACTCTTGGCGATATCGAGAACTCTTTGAGCCGCAACCGATCGTGTCTTCAGCGTATCCAATAGCTGCGTACGAGCATTGGATACATGCGTGTTCCACGCAAGAAGCACGTCCAACATTTCGCTATATGACTCGCGATCGCTCAAACGCGAAATACCAAGACGCAGCGGTGCTAAGAGATCTTCCGGAACGAAATCGTGGGTCCCCTCACCTCGTCGTATGCGCTTAAGCAGCGTTGTATCCATGCCCGAAAACGCCGTTCTGAGATTCGCTGATAGATCATGGTACGCTAATGTGTTCTGACTCCCAGGCCCAAAATCCAAGGGTCCAACTCGTGCTTGTTCCTTTTCGCATTCGCTGTTGAGCCAGGCCTGCATAGCTTCAATGTCGGCGTCTGGTGCTAGTCTATCGATCCCTTGAACATGCTCGACGGCAGCAGCATCACTGGGAAAAGCATCTTCATTGTATAAGCTTTCCTCGTCGTCTGAATCCCATAAGTAATTACGTATGATGAATTTGCTAACCACAAGTGCGGCATGCTGTCGGGCGATTGCCTTCTTCATGTCGCTGATTGTCACTTTGGCTTATGTAGTTGTTAGGTAGTCAGGGTCATTGTTGTAGTTGGTCATATCATAGGACCAGGTTATGTAGCAGCAACAGCATCACATCTTTGGATCTGTCAATGATCCCATTGTATAAGGCGTACCTTTGATATGCGGACATATCAAGACACGGGCGTCAAGTGTCCGCTGTGGGACATCACACGCAGGACTGTCAATAGCCACTATGTCCCACACGCGTCTTGACGGCTTTCCTTCCTTCCAGAAACACCAACTGCAAAGACACAAATCGTACACATCACATTGATGAAGTTATAGATGTGATGGCACGATTACTTCCTAAGCTACAGAGAAAACAAACCCCCATCAACAACTGCAGAAGCGCTGCAGGAGCCATAATGCATCCAGTCAACTCCACAGAACGAACAAAGAATGCACTGTTTAGCGCAGTTAGAAGTACACAGCTCGCTACCAAGTCTCTCAAATCACGGTAGCTGTATGCCCACGTGTGCGAAGAATCCTTGGTAGGATATCGACAAACTTGGGTACGGGATTAGACTATCCTAACTAACCCAGAGAAATGTTGTGGTTCGATATATATGTTGTACATATATAATAAAATCTTAAGTTCTGAGTGTCTTTCCTTATTTATCGTTTGTGATACTTCTAGTACTCTATTCACCACCACCGTAATACACTATTAGTATACGTCGCCAGTATACACCACTACCATACACCACTACCACCCCGCCGAAACAATCATGCCCCTAACCCTCCTCCTCTCAACTCTCCGCTCCCTCCTCTGCTGCCTTCCACTCAACCCGCGACCACAAAAGCCAAAGTCAAAGCCAAAACCAAAACCAAAGAAAACCCACCATCACCACCACTACCACCACTACTACAACACCTTCTCGGATTCCTCCTCCAATTCCTCTCCCAATTCCTCCTCCGATTCCTCATCCTCTTCGTCCTCCTCCGCTTCAACCTACACTCACAACTACAATCAAAACCACAACTACGACCACAATCACAACTCCAACCACAACTACAACACCCGATTACTAAGCATGCAAGGCATAAATTACAGCTATCAATATGATGAGTGCGGCTGGGACTCTGGGTCTGATGGGGATTATGAGGATGGGCTTGGGTTTTGGGGCGGTGGTGGTGAGGGGGAGGGAACATTGTCGAGTTTTGGGCGTGGTGAGGAATTAGGGGGGAGTTTGGATGGGGATGAAGATGCGGAGTCAGAGTCATCGAGTAGTGCGGATTCAGAGTCTGCGAGTAGTTCCTCTTCCTCTTCGCCTTCATCTTCGTCTTTAGATTCAGATTCAGATTCAGCATTAACACATACACATACCCTTCCGCTCTCGCTATATGCAGAAATCGGGATCGATAGCAGGATTAGGACTAGTAGTAGTGATGAGAGCGAGGATGAGGATAAGGATCGAATTACAATATAAAATAAAAGGGCTTGAATATTTAAATTCCAACCAACCAACCAAGCAGCTGAACCAGCTAGTTAGTACTCTGGCAAGTGTGATGTTGTTGAAAGTGATGTGGGGTTGAATCGAATGGGTGGATGATTTATGTGGGTTTTTAGGGGTTTATGTGTGGTGATTGAGTTTTAGCTTTGTTTTAACTTGGACTTGGCGTGATATTGCTGCATTTGTCCTTACTTTATTTGAATTGACTTGACTTACATTATATTGTATTGTATTTGATTCTACCTCATCCAAGCAACTATCATTGATAGATGTCAACCCTGAACAAACTTCAAGTCTCAATGACATAAATAATTCCTCTCTACCTTATCCATCCGAGCCATAAATCTTGGCATGTATACATAAATAGATAGATAGAGATGTCAAGCCACTCTCCCGTCCAACCCTTTCCCCCAAACACATCACATCCACAACCCACTTACCGTCTCCACACCCCTCTCCACCACCGCCTTCACCCTCGCCCTCAACGCCGTATGCGCACACTCCACCTCTAGCCCTTCGAGCCAGACCCGCGCTACGAATTTGTCGAATTTGATTTCCACCCCGGGTACCGGGATCCCCAGGTTATGCAGTCTTCGCAATTCTGCGCGATCTTCGGGACTGATTTCTGCTTCGTCGTCGAGCGAGGGCGCGGCGGCGACGGAGAAGGATGTTGGGGTTGATGTGGTGGTAGTGCTGGAGGGTGCGGCGGAGGCAGTGTCGGATATGGGGGGTAGAGAGGTGGAGGACTTGGGGAGGGTGATGGGGTGGACGTTGGATTCGCCGAATTGGGCTTCGAGGAAGAGGAAGAGGCGGGATAGGCGCGTGGAGGGGTCGGTTGTGCGGTGGGGATGGGGTTGCTTGAAGCGGTGGGATAATTGGGCTTGTGATTTTTCTTTTTCGTCGTTGTAAGAGTGGGAGTGGGAGTGGGAGTGGGAGTGTTGTTTTGATGACTCTGTTTTTGCGGCGTGTTAGCTTTGGTCTTGCATTTTGGGGCTGAGGAGGGGAGGGGAGGGCACTTACGTCTTACAGCCGCCGGCGAACTCTCGACGGTAAAGAGAACGGCGAGTACAGCATCTGCGATACCATCGTTTATAACGTTGCCCTCCCATTCTACTTCCACTCTGCCTCCGTTCTTGATGAGGACGTTTACGCAGTCCATTATTGTGAACTTTGTCTGCGTGCGGCTGACTTCCTCATCTGCATGCTCCTTGCTTGCGCCGTTGCCGTTGGTCTGGGCTTCTTTGCCATTGACAGCGCCATCAGTGACGCTGCTCTCAGTAATAGCGCCAAATGTGCCTTCAAGCGCCCAGCGGATCAAATCGATACCTGCAGCCGACAGGGTGATGTGTTGACGACACATGATGGTAGTTGTAGTAAGACCGGCATATTCCTTGAGGTCCTCAGGTGCCATGAGAGAAAGCTTAAAGTCGTTTTGAATTAGAACACCGGTGATCATATCCAGCTTTTCACCTTCACCCTCGTCGTCGTTTACACGCTCGTCACCATCCGCGTCAAGTGAGCGAGGTTTAGGTGGCGCGATAGAAGCGAGTTTTCCAACAACTTTAGCCACTTTGTCGGTCTTGAAAGGGATGCGGAGCTCCTCGCAGTTGGCGGGCGAGTAGATTTTGGTAGGGACAGCCTTCTGAGCGTTGAAAGAGAGGAGCTTGGAGCGCAGACGCGTCATGTTGCCCTTCTCGCCATGGACCAGGATCTGCACCCTTCGTCAGTCATGTATTCTTGTTTTACTGGGGATGAGGTGCATGTGACAAAACACATATACTTACTACTACTGGTGCAGCAACTTCCTGTACAAACTCCATATTCTCTTTGCCATCGACGTGAGCTGCGAAACTGTACTCTTGGACTGTACACCTTCTCGGTATCATAGCCTGCTCCCCTTCTCGTTGGCCCGGCCTCCGAGAGTTATTGTTCGTCCTGGTCATAATGGCAGGGATCTGATCTGGCTCATGGATAATCTGCTTCGCCATGGTGCCCTCAACAGAGTAACCTGTGATGATGACCCCGTTACGGGGATCCGGTGCCCACCTCTCAAGCAATTCTCGCGATGTGCCAGACTGCATCATACCAGGTGAAGCAAGCATCACACAACCACCAAGGTCATCAAAACGTTCCAAACTCTTCAATGAGCGGACGAATTTGAAGTCCCAAGCTCCACGGCGCCCAGTATCTCCTGCAGCTTCTGCTTCAGCCATGCGCTCTGCAAACAAACGCTTGATGTTGTCGTTCATAGCGGAGACGTAAGTCTGGTACACTTGCATACATTTCCGTGCAAGACTGGAATTGTAGTATATGGGTATCTTCTGGACTTCTGGATGCTTGCTCCAGTACTCGTCCAAGATAAGCAACAACTCTTGGGCTCTACCCAATGCGAAGACGGGCAGCAAAGCACGGCCGCCTCGGTTCAAAATATCTGTAATGGCTTTCATGAGCTGTGTTTCTCTCTCCACTCGCGGTGTGTGCATTGATATTCCGAATGTGGACTCTGTGATGAGAACGTCTACTTTGACGCCGGCTGGGACTGAGGCAGACACCAAATGTCTGTCGTCTTCTCGCGAGTAGTCTCCAGTGAACAAGATCTTCAGGCCTGCAATCTCCATCAAGAACATCGCGGCGCCCAGGACGTGACCAGCGGGATATGGCGTGATGCGTACACCAGAGACGGTATGGGTGGTGTAGAAGTCGATCGACTCGATCATGGGGTATGTGTTGAGATGGTCCTGCTCGGTGTACATCTGGATCTTGGTCTCCGAGTTGCTTGACATATTGCCAACACGGACGGAATCTTGGATGAGCCATTTGTAGATTGCTTTTGTCGGATGGGTCATGAAGACGCGGCCCTTGAAGTTTGTTTTTGCGAGGACATATGGGAGCGAGGCTGCATGGTCTACGTGGAAACTATAGTATGGTCAGTGTTACGTGCTAGGAGCGTGATCTGGATAGTACTGGGGGCTTTCGGGTGCTATCTACATGCTTTGGGCTGACGGCAGGGCACATCACCGGAGTCGGGAGAGGGAGATGCAAATGATTTTCCATTGATAGTGATATACATGATGCTGATCGACGGCCTCTGGGGCTCTCTAGCCCAGCTCCCGTGATGCGCCCAAACCCCCCTAGCGTAGAAAGCATGGTGAAATACATATGTACATACTGTGATATTAGGAGCACGTCTACGGTGCTCAGGTCGAACTCATCGTAGAAGGGCATGGCAGATAGGCCCTCATAGGCTGGGTGCATGCCAGCATCAAGCTAGCCGCTATTAGTACTATGGAAGGCCATGGCTCGTTCTCGTGTGTATGCGCACCATGACGGTCTTGCCCTTGTACTGGATGATGTGACATGATCGGCCGACCTCGTTGCCGCCGCCCAAGCAGAGGAACAGGAGCTCGTCGGACGGGTCTATGGGCTCCTCGTCCTCGGGCGCCATGGCGGCAGCCTTTCTCTTGGACGTCATGGCAGCTGGCTACTACTGTGCGGCGTGTGGCTTGGGCTGTGATGGGCGACGGGTGATGGGTGAGGGTGCCTTGACTGGTTGTCTGCGCGTGGAACAAGACGCGTCGCCAACTACCACAAAGGCAGCTATCTATCACGTGAGCCGCACCGTCAGTGTCGCCGCAGCATCTATTGTCTTGCCTGGGGTCGGCGGAGGGCGCGGTGAGGTGAGGTGAGGTGAGGTGAGGAGCGGCTGGTGGTGAGAGTGAGGACGTTGCGGTGCTCTCTCTTTGTCGGGCACGTCTGCCAAGGCCGGCTGCCGTCTGTGCACCGTCACCTCCAACTTGCTCTGGCGCGCCTGCCCCGAGACATGGCACAATTCACAACGCGCCTGCCCGCCCATCGACCCGCGCCTGCCCGTCTGGAGACTCGCATCGTCGCCCCTTCCCCCGCCCGCCACACATCAACACGCCGCGGCCGCATGCGATCGCGATAGAATCGCAGCCGCGCCCGCTCCCTCCGCACGGGGGTCGAGTTGCCCGCCCGCCTGCCTGCCCGCCTGCCCGCCCGCCGCCATGGCCTACCCCAACTACAACCAGCAGTACCCCCAGCTGCCGCCGCAGGTGCAGGTGCAGACGCAGAACCTGGGCCTCAACATGTCCCACGGCCAGCCACAGCGCCCCTTCTCGCCCGCGCCCTACCAGCACTCGCCCACCAACATGTCGCCCACCATGGGCAGCGGCATTCCCCCCGCGAAGCGACAGCGCCTGTCGCCCAACCCGCCCTCGCCCGCCCCCTACCAGTCGCCCTTTGGAGCACCCACCTTCCCCCCCTCGCCCTACACGGCCTCCCCGCAGACGGCCGCCTATCCCTCGCTCCCAAACTCGCCCGCCGCCATGCATCCGCCGCCCTTCCACCAGCCCCAGCCATACCAGCACGCGAACGCTCAACCGCCCGCGCCACAGGGCTCTATGCCACCGCCCAAGGTGCCCTATAGCAAGACGGGCGACGCCTCGGAGCTGGAGAAGGCGAACGCGCGAGATCTTGATGTCAACAACATCAGCGATGTCCTCACGGGTTCAGGCATCGACTTGCGCGCCGAGGAGGACAACCTGCTGCTGAGCTACAGGAGCTCCAATTCGCAGGGCACAGGCACGTCAGGCACACCACATGGGAGCTTCAACTGGAGCCAGCAGGGCGGCCATGGCGCATTTCAGGGGACCGGGCCATTGAGCCAGCCCGTGTCGAAAGAGCAGCATGAAGCCGAATTCTTGCGAAAGCACGAACAAGCGGCGCGCATCCTGAACGAGTCGGCACAGCAGCCGCTCACTGACCCCTTCCTGATGGCCAATGTGCTCCGGCATCGCATCGCGAAACGCGCATACGAACACGGCATAACCGTTCACGTGGATGGTTTGTTCGACAAGATTCCGGATAAGACGCCACGCGACGTCACGCGTACTGCGCAGGCGGGCGCCAACGGCGAGCAGATTGTCGGCCTGGAAGCTGCCAGTCTGCTGAACCAGAACGCGCCTCTGGTGGAGATTCTGTCACTGCTGTCCCTAGCTGCTGAAGAGCGCGTGCGGACACTGGTCGAAGACGCCTTCGCTCTCAGCCAGGGCCGCCAAAACACCTCTCATGGCCTCATACCGCCCAACCTCGTCGACATTGCTGTTGTGGACAAAAGCGCAGAGCAAAAAATGGTGGCCCCAACCAACATCCTCCGCACGCCGTGGGAAGCACCCGACAGCGCCACCAGTCCCACGGCGACGGCCAACAAACGTTTGTCCTGTCCCCTCATATTGCAAACTCTGCTAATCCCCCAACCAGAAATACCCAACGCAACACGCCTTCCCACACCCCCCAGCGAAGTCCCCCCTACGCCCCTTCCCACGTTCCAAAACACCACCAACCACGTTGCCGCTGCTTTAATGGCCCGCATCAAAGCCGACGAAGCTTACGAGCGCGAACGCCTTCGCAAAAGGCAAAAGCGCACCCAGGGTACTTCAACAGGAGGCGGTACACCAGCCGATACCCCTCTTCCCCCCTTGCCGCTTCCCGAACCTCTGACGAAGAAAGCCCAAGCAGCGGCGAAGAAACAGAATCAAAGTGACGCGGTAGTGTTTGGAAAGGCCAATGAAACAGCCCAGATGGCGATAGGAGGGCGCAAAAAGAAGTATGCGTGGATGAGTGGTGGTGGCGGCGGAGGCGGAGGTGCTGGATCCGGCGCAAACACCCCAAAGCCCGTTGCGACAGCGGCAGCATCAGCAGTCCCAGGTAGTGGCACAGCAACGCCAGCCGCGCCAGCCACAAACAAAGCGCTATTAGCACGCAAAAGAACATTTGGAGCCGCGATTGAAGAGACGGACATTGGGGCCAAAATCCAAGTCCGAGATCTAGTACACGTCCTGGAACTCGACGGACGGGAGAAGAAGAGCCTGTGTTTAATTCTTGCGCGAATGAAGAGTACGGATAAGGATGAGAAGAAGCCGGATTTCGACAGGAGATTACCGAGTACGGCAGTTGGGACGCCCAGTAGTGTTATGGGGCGATAGTTGATGAGTATCTCTTTTTTTTCTCAATAAAATAAAAGGGTGGGGGGCGATGAAAGCAGGCGGGGGGTTGGGCGAGTTGCCCCAAAGACACAAAGGCAAAACAAGGCAGATTTATGCAAATGGGGCAAAATCAATTAATGTCAGGATGATTGGTGGGGGGGATAGATACCTTTACCTAAACCTTCCTCCTCCTAAATTCAAAGTGTAGCATTATTTTAAACTTTGTTTAACTTCTTCTGCATCACTTTGTTCTTCTTGGTCTGATGCTTGGAGTAGTAGTAGACTGCAGTGCAATGTAGTGTAGTGTAATGCTTTGCATGAATATTGCCATTGGCATCATTCCCTGATGTTTGTATCTTGGGATATTTATAGCGAACACGTATGGACTCAGCATATTTGGCAAGGATAATTTCTGCCCTTTGCTTTCTCTTCACGATTTTTTATTGTTGTTTAAGATAGCGTGGAGATTGGAAGGGGGCAGTAGGGAGTGGGAAGTTTGGAGGAGAAACTGCAACTAGAACAAGAACAAGAACTAGAAAGTAACACCCCCGTCCCCCACCCCCAAGCACAGGAAAAAGAAGAACGCTTAATATACTACTACTAATACTAGGAGCAGAGACTGCGCACTTTATAAATGCATAAGGAAAGAGCACGGGTGGGAAGTAGGTGGTGTATCATGCCTTTTTTTTGGCAAAAGTAGGAGGGAAGGGGAGTAGAGTAAAGTTAAGTAGAGTAGTAATCCACATACACATTTACACACACATTGTCTAAATACTAAGATAAAAACTTATAACTTTATCCTAACCTTAACCCCAACAACCTACAAACCTACATTACCCAAATCCCACGCCCCCCTAGAAAAGACCCCCCAGTTAAGGTTAACAGACAGCCTACAACACAACTTAACCCAGACGTGAACCCCCAAACCAAAACAACCACAACCCCAAAACAATACGTCAAAATTGCATAAGATCTACATTTAAAGATCCAAATAATCATTTTCCAATCTTAACATCTCTTCCTACTTATTACTCCAATCCGACAGCTACTAGACTTTAAACATTACTTGAGATTGAGAGCGCGAAGATTGGAGGTAGAGAGAGGGGGGGGGGAGAGAGAGAGAGAGAGGAAAATACAAAGGCCTAGGAACTACATCCTCCTTCCTAAAGTACAGAGGCATATCTTTCATCTCCCATCTTCCCACCTCCTCTCCCCCTCAGATTCTCAACCTCTTAATCCTTCAAGCCCTCAAAGCCTCCCTTTTAGCAAGCGCCGCCCTCTCCTCATGCCTCTTAGCAACCCACTCCCAAGGATTCTTCTGCTTTGCACTACCATTATCCTGCTCCTGCTCCTGCTCCTGTTCCTGCTCCTGTCCATGTCCCTGATACTCAGACTCAGACTCCGGAGCCAAAACCTCAGGCGCAGCGGGGGCCTTTTGCAAGTCGTGAACTTGGTGGTCTTGTGCGTGGGGGGAGGATTCTTCGGCGGGGGTTTCTTGGTAGTAGGGGGATTCTTCGGTGGTGGGTTCTTGTTGGTAGGGGGACTCCTCGTTGGGGGTTTCTTGGTAAGGGGATTCTTCGGTGGGGGACTCGTGGTAGGGGGATTCTTCGGTAGGGGTCTCATGGTAGGGGGCTTCCTCGACAGGGGCGTGCTGCTTGGGTGCCTGCTCCTCAACCGGTGCATGCTGCTTGGGCGCCTGTTCCTCAACCGGTGCATGTTCTTTGGGAGTTTCCTCAACAGGAGCATGTTTCTTAGGAGCCTCGGCAACAGAAGCGTGTTTCTTGGGAGTCTCCTTCGCGGGGACAGATTCCTTGTGGGAAGGCTTGGGCGTAGGAGCATGAGTGATTTCGTGCTCTGCGCTCTTGCTCTTGGAGATCCATTCCTGCTTGGTGGCCGTGGCAGTGACGGTGATGGTGGAGGTGGTGGTCTTGGTGGTGGGCACGTCGCGGGTGATGTAGATGGTGGTGGTGTAGGCGGTGCAGGAGGGAGTCGAGGTGGACGAGGAAGAAGACGAGGTGGACGATGCCGAGGATGAAGTAGAAGACTCTGAGGATGAGGCAGAGGCAGAGGAAGAGGTGGCAGAGCTAGATTCGCTGCTGGACGCGCTGCTTGAGGCGGTGCTGGACACCGAGCTTGACGAGGAGGCGCTGCTCGAGGCACTGCTTGAGACTGAGCTCGAAGAGGAGACGGTGCTCGACATGGAGCTCGATGAAGAAGAGGGAGTGCTAGACACGGAGCTAGTCGACAACATCGTGGAAGTATAATAAAGGCTCTTGTTCTTGCCCTGGTCGTTGTCATTGTCCTTGTCGTTATTCTTCATATCCTTGCCATTATCCTTGATGTCCTGGCCAAGGCCTACGAGCGACTCATTTGCCCCCTTCGCAGCCTTTTCGAGCTCAGTCCCGGCATTATTGTTTTCATTGTCCGTAGCAGGAGCACTCGAGGAGGGCATGCCGGGATCGCTGGGGGCAATGGCTTGACGCTGCATAATGGCGGCCTTTGCGGAGTGGTCAGCCTTCTCCATGAAGAGGGGTGAGGCGGAGCCACAGCCGAGGAAGGCGAGGATGATGGTTGTGGGTCTCATGGTGTATGGTGTTAGATGGGAATGGCTTGATGGAAGAGAAGTGGGTTGTATAATGAGAGCAACAGGAGAGTGCGAGTGGTTTTTATACTTGTAGGGCGTACACTGGGATGGCGAGAAATCAGACGAGTTGCCGGAGAGTATGGCGTCTTCGGATGCATGGCAGGGCGAAACTTGTTGAGTTCATATAGTGCGGGGATCCGTGTGGTGTGTATGTATTGGAAAGATAGATCGGGCACTGATGTGGAGCTTATGCTGGTGGAAAACACAGGCTACTGTCCTGCTAGGGGGGTAGTGAGAGTAGAATCATCTGTACTCCACTTAGGCACCTCATACATACCTTAAGTAACCCAGTATCAGCACGCACATAGCGCGACCAGACAATGCTGTAGATCATCCCGTTTTAAGAAGTGCATGAATGATCCGATTACAGTAACCTCGAAGAGATTGTCACAACGAGTAGTCCACCCAACATCAGAGCAACAAATCTTCCAACACCTACAGTAAAGTATTAACAGTAATATAACATCATATTCAAAGTCCTGATAGACGAGCCCAAATCCACTATACAGCCCAGCAACTGGCCGACCACGGAAAGACTCAACGCGCCATCCATCTATACGGTTCGCAAGATTCTTCTTCCTATACAAGTAGTCCCAGATAATAGTCGCAGTTCCGCTCGCATGCTGCATGCAGGGAAACACAGTCGACCGCGATATTCCCTCGGACAAGGAGATGCCGTAAATCGCGACCTTGGTAAAGAACCCGCCATACACCGAACCCTTAGTAAAGAACCCGCCATACATTCACAACCTCAGTCAAAAACCCACCATACACCGCAACCTTAGTACCAAAACTCCCAGCCTATCCCACCCCACACACTCACCCCGACAATAGAAAAACCCAAGTCTCTAGCACTAACTACCAGTGAGGAGACTTAGCTTCGCACGCACCCACAACCAAAAATCTTACCATGGCCACGGTAAACCCCCCATACCAATACCTTTTAGTCTCCGTTGGAAAAACGCTGCGCTAACGTATAACGTGAACATTAACGTTAGCGTGACGAGAAACCGAAAAGAAAAAATTAAGTACTATTAAAAAGCGGCATGTACATACAAGGCTTATGCATGCATGCATGGCATGGCATGGCATGGCATCATGCCCGTTGAAATTAAAGCACCGAATTCCAAGCGTACTAACAATGTGGCGAGTTCTCTAGTTTTACATTCTAGTTGCGTGCGTGTTTTTGGGGGGACTGTGGGGAACTGGAACTAGAATTGGGGGGTGGGGGGGGGTTTCTTTCTTTTTTTTTTCCAAAGAATTATGCTTTCATTGAATGTCTGGTCTGGCTGTGGGGGTGGGGTATGTCGTTGAGTTCCCAACGGGTGAAGCTATGAAAGAAAAACGGAAGGAATAGCAGAAAACACATCATTATCTATGCATGTACCCACTCTTTCTCTACCATTGAAATTCCTACCTGCCTTTTCAAAGCAAGGCAATATTTGCAAGTCATATTTTTAGACCTTGGATTTGAGGCACAACGGGGAATTTGGCCCAAAAAATCAAGTTGTTATACCCGTGCATCGGATTACCTGAACCTAGCTGTGCAGCGACCCATGACTTCTCCTTGACAAACCAGCTCGGCGTTGAACTCAGAACCATCAAGTGTGAGGTAAATATCAAAGTAGACACGGTAGAAGGTGCCTTGTGGGGTGTCCATACGCTCAAAGTCTTTTTCAAGGTTCTTCCGTGAGAGGTCGGACGTTAGAGTGACGACTTCCTTGATGCCTTGACAGAAATTAGCAATTTGCGTTGCAATAGATCAGGATGGACTTACGAGGATCCTTTGTGTATTCTGGGCAAACGTCATCGTCGCAAGCGTACAAAATGTCCTCGTACATGAGAGTGGCTCCTGGGGCGACTTGTCTGAAAAACGAGACCTTGACCGGCTCGCCAATCTTCACTTTTTGACCTTTTTGTACGAATATTTGGCGAGTATACTTGCATCGATCCTTGCCGTCCAGAGAGGGCACACGGTATTGCTCAGGGTGGTGACCCTCTTTGAAGGGCTGCAGTGTTGCCATGAGGTAGTGCCGACGAGCGACACGGTGTGTGACGATACGTTCTGTAATACCGGCTGTGACAGCGCCCTTGACAATAGCAGCAACGGAATCCATGGGCCGAACGACCTTTGACTGGAATTGTGGTGGTACGTGTAGCTTGATCTGCTGGAAGAGATATTCTGATGCGCCAAAACCACCCACAACCAGCACATTCTATTACGGTTAGCGACAACATGTATAGGGAGGGAGTGATGGATATTCACCTGTAACGCCCTGTTCTGTGCCTGGATGGCAATAATCTGGTTCCTGACGAGTTCCAAAATTCGATTCACCACAGGCTCAAAACATTGCAGAATTTCCTCGTTTGTGAACGTCATGTAACCCTCCTCAATGCCGGCCTCGGGAAATTCGGCCTCGATACCCACGTCGACGGCCCATTTTTGCCCATTGTTCCGGAAATCGGCTTTTATCCTGTTCTCGAAATCCATGATGCACTTGGCGTACACTTTGCCAGCCGTCTTTGAACCATCGGGTAGTTTCATCTTCCTAATCTTCGCTCGTAGAATGTTGCTGAAGTTTCGGTTTAGCGCAGTTGAACCACAGGAATCACCAGATCCTGCTGTGCACTCGGCGACAGAGAAGGGTTGCTCCTCTTCGACCTCGTAAGCGATCAAATCGACGGTACCACCACCACAATCGACAATCAGCACTGCATCGTGAATCTTGAGGTTGAGAAGACCCGTCTTGGAGCAGAACATGGCAGCGGCTTCGGGTTCGGTGATGAGCGTCAGCCTGTTGTCATTTTCGTCACGGAGGAATCCAGCCTGGATGGCTGCAGCGCGCGTTGCAGCCTTGCCAGCATCATTCCAGATGGCGGGTACGGTCAGGTAGTATCGGATGTTGCGCTCTTCGCGGTTGAAGACCTCGCCAAGCGTCTTTTGTAACTGGTTACGCATCGCTTGCCGCAGATGGAAGAGGTAGTCGGCGGCCACATCGATCTCCGACTTGCCCGGGGGTAGGGGTGGGAGGTTGATGGGGTCGATGTACGTGTTTCCGGAGAGCATCAGTTGCAGCTTGAACCACTCGACCTTTTGCACGCCAGGCTTGGGGTAGCCCGTGGGAGCGAGGGCATCGGCGATGTCTGGCCCCCATCCCACCACCTTCTGGTACTGGTCATAGTAGAGCACCGTGGGGATCTGGAAGAGGAGTGTTAGGTAGGGGAGAGCAGTTGGATTCGTGGGCGGTGACGGATAATGCGGCTTACTTTCTGCTTTGTCTGGTTTCCTGCGCCAGGCCACTCTGTGATGATGTCTTCCTTGGCCTCGGTGTTTGTTGCAAATGCGAATGCGACGCCGGAGAAGGTGGTGCCCTTTTGTGCAGAGCGCATGAGTAAGCACATGTCGGCTACAGCGAGACCGATGCGATACTCACAAAGTCAATTCCCACAATGAGCTGCGCCTTGGAGCGCCCCTCGCCCGCGACCTCTGCCGGGCCAGACGGCCGGTTGTAGACGGCGGGCGGGCCATGGGGAGCGGGCGCGGGGGCACCACCGCCGTAGCCTTGCTGCTGGCCATACTGCGCGCCTCCAAGGCCCTGTGGCGGGTATCCAGGCGGGCCAGCGTGTGGAGGATAGCCGACGGGCTGCTGTTGCTGCTGCGGGGGGTAGCCTGGCGCGCCCGTGTTGATGGGCGGCAGCGGGCTCGCGGGGCGGCCATGCTGCTGCGGCGGCGCTCCCAGTCCGCCCGGGCCTGGGGGAGCGTACGTGTACGAGGGCGGGCGGCCCAGGGGGTTCTGGGGGTTCATGGGGAGCGACGAGCTGCTCGAGTTCTGCGGCGACAGCGACGTCGGGCGCTGGCTGTGCGAGGGGGGCGGCGGATGGGCGTTGGGCTGGGGAGCGGGCTGCGAGGGGTTGTGTGAGGAACTCTTGCGTTTCGAACCCACTAGGTTCTTGAAGCGGGCATTCATGGAGTTCATGTGTCAAGGAGGAGGGCAGCCTGGACGGGGGGGGAAGGGGGGGGGGGGGAGTGGGGTGGCAGTCGAGGTAAATTGTAGAGCTGCTGCGGCTGACAATGGACCTGGGCACCCACCGTCCAAACAGAGCAAGGCTGTGTGAGCCTCTTTCCCCGCCACTGCAGCGCGGCGCAGTCCCCTGGCCGTCGAGTGTCGAATACGAGCAGGCGTCGCGATGCAGCAGCCGGAATCGTCGTCGTCGTCGTCGTCGTCGTCAAGCTGGCGGTTGCGCTGGCTAACTGTTGCGCCGTCAATCCGTGTGCCTGGAGCAACCCGCTGCGAGCCCTTTTCGTGCGCGCGCGCGTGCTGGCCAGAACAGAGGAGGGGCAACCGGTGAGAAGATGAAGACTTCTCCTCGACCAAACACTTGCGCCTGCAAATACCCCAGCACATGCAGCCGGCGAATAAAACACTGCCCGCCCAAGCCACTTTGGCCGCCAGCCTACAGCCGCGTATCAAGCCGAACCGACGCCGCCTAACGTGTTCGTGGGCATCTGCCATGTGCACATGTGGAGGCACCACGCACGCTCACTTCAAGCACTGATACTGGATACTGCTTGACAACACATGACACGTGCAGGCCAAAGTGAACGTCGTGCACCGCTTTGCACAGCACAAACATGCCTTCCCCAACCGACGACTTTGTCCAGGACGGCAGCTCGAGCGGCCAAGCGGCTCATCATGCTTGTTCGTTGCAATCAAGGTACCGTCTGACAAGCCACCTTGGGGCGTGGTAGTATAGTTAGGGCTCCACTGCGCTCACCTCAGCTGCCATCGAGACATTCCACCTTGTTCATGGTTTCAGGTTAGGTACGGGCCCTTCGTCCAGTCTTTGTCCTGCATTTCGGCATGGCCTGTTCCGAACTCCATGCGATAAGGCTGAGCAACAAACATGACGTCATCTCCCACCAGCTCCCGAGCCTACCCGTTCCATTTCATACAAGGGACTTGCACGGAAAAGGAAAGTAAAATATATCCCCAAAGTTTCCAATTCAATTCACTAATGCTCAAGATGCAATGTGCGATACAACATGCTGTCAAAAGCCCTGCAATATTGCTGACCCCACTCCCTCGCCCCCCAAAAAGAAACGCGTCCAAACAAGCCAGCGCATATACAACAATAGGTAGGTATCATAATCCCAATACAACTCATCAACGCCAGAACCCCCAGTCATCCACACATCTGAAATACTCGCCCTTCCATGCACATTCAAATGAACAAGCCACTTCCCAAAGCCAACCAGCCCAACACACCCGAGACCATCAGCAGCAGACTTGCCACTACAAACATGGCAACCACCTTCTCCACATCATGTCTCACGTCGTCGGGCCTCTCCATATCCAGACCCCAGCCCGCTTCCTCGTCGCCATCGTCGCGCGGTATGTGCACCCGGTGGGGAGGGACGTGGTGGATGAGTGTTTCGCGGACTGCGGCCGAGTACGGGGGCGGTGCCTCTAGGGGATAGAAGTCTTGGGCGGTGAGGTGGTGGGGGGCGGGGTGGACGAGGAGGTGCGCGAGGGGCACGCCGTCGTCGTTTGGGGTGGGGAGTGTGGAGGCGTCGGTGTAGGGATGGGGTTGGGCAGGGAGGTCGATGTGGTGAGGTCGTTGGGCGTGTGTTGGTGGTGTTTGGGATGGGATGGGATGCGTGCGAGGGGCTATGGTCGTGGGTATTTGTGGGTCATCGCGGTAGGGTTCCTCGTCTGTATATGCGGGTGGTTGTTGCTGTGGCTCGTGTCGTTGTGGGTGTAGGGTGTGTGACTTCGTGGCTGAACCACCTTGCGAGGGAACAGGTGATGTGCTGCGTGAGTGTGGCGGTGAGTCGCTGTATCGTTCTATGGTGCTGTTCTGGAATGCAAGTGTGAGCTCCACCATCCTTCAAGTCCACCACCGCCACCACCAGCAGGCCCTCAACATACCTCCATCATGTGGTCAAGGTCTGATCCTCTCAATTCCTCCAGCCAAATCACTACACTCCCAAAAAACCAACGTTTGCCCAATACTCACACTTATCTACCCACACTCACTGTCGCACAGGTCCAAGCTGTTTGCGGAAAGGAGAGGTGAGCCGGTCAGACAGTTACTGTTAGCAGCGAGACGGATCAAGTCCGCAACATCAAGCCGGGAATAGGAAAGAGGCAGCATGCAATTGCAGCCAGCAGAAGTGCCGCTGCCGCCTATCGCGGCGCACTTGGGGGTGGGACTGGCCCCAACCTGCTGGACTGTGCCATCTGGGTCCTGGGAAGTTGCGGGTGCATTAGGCTGGTGACAAGCTGTGGCTGGGGCGGACATGGCTTCTGCCTTAGCGCCGTTCAGCTGCCGTAACAATCCGTGATTACGCCTGCACATAATAACCAGCTGCCTCTCATAGTAATAATTAGATGGATTGTGTGCAACGACAGAAATATGTCGAGCCAGTATACCACAATTATCAGACTTACCGCTTGGCCTAGGATCCCCACTTCATTCTGCTCAAGCTTGCAGAATTGAAGATGCCAGCCCATGCACCGCCACAACCATGAAACACAACAACAAGCTGCATGGTACTGTTGCTGTATTTCTGGATCGCGAACAGTTCCTCGACGTGTTTCAGGCCCAAAATAGACCCCTAGCTCGGCGGTACCTGGCGCATCCATGTCCATCCTGGACCAACTGTTCATCTGCGATTGGTGATCCCACGGTGATTGACATGATAAGTGTACGGAGTAATCACGGGACTATTGCGGTTATTGCAACCTCGTTTGTTAGGCAATTATGGCGACCTCTTCGGTTTTGCCTCGTGTGAGTACAGTGTGTACGGAACGAGACTGGATGTGGATAACGACAACACTTTCCCCAATGCGGTATCGGCTCATTGGATGTGAACTCCCATGTCGACTACGTCGGTGATACCACAAGCAGGAACACAAGCCAACTTGCTGTTTTGACGATTCTCCAGCAACACTCACGTTATGTCTCACGGCTACTTGTCACCATTGACCAAACGTCAGGCTGAATTTATATTTGGCCGCTGATGGCATACGCAATACTACGTACACAATAGATCACTAGGCAAAGCCTGGCCTGCAACGCAAATTGGCTCGATGCAATTCACCGGCTGCTCATACGACAAAGACCACAAGAACAGAGGCGCTCAATTCCAGCAAGTTCCGCGCGTTGCTGGGGAGGAGTCGCTGGTCTATACAAGTAGTCCATTTGCACTGGTTTCGAAGGCTTTTTCAGCACCACGTCGAGCACTGGAGTCTCGCAACCCGGCTGACCCACTGACAGTCTCTCACAGTCGCTGAGTAGAGAAGACTGCGAGGTTAACGGCGGCGAAGAAGGAATACAGAGCCTCTGTCTGGGAGATGGCTAGTAAGGCTCTCAATCGTAAGCCAGACCTCTCACATCATTTTCCGTCCTTGATATAGAATTTCTCCTACTCTCCTCCCCGTCAAGAGACTCCAAAATTCCCACTTGCCCTTTACCGCCTGATTTGGTCCTCCAAAGGGCTTGTGAATCCTTAATTTTCCACATTGTCATTCATCTCAATACATATCTTTCAATTTCCATTCACTAGCTGCGGATGCTTCAGCGCAGATGAGAATGGCTGCGCGAGCGTATACAATGTGACTGTGATCCACGATAGCGCCTAGCACGCACCCACGTCAATATTTACTCATGTAGCTCACGATTACACTCCTGCCAAAAGTTTTTACCACATATATACAGTATATATATCGTACCAGTGGTCATACATTCATCGAATGAGTGTAGTCGAGTGCCTTTGTGGTCTAATCCATCGGTTCAAAAAGCTCGACGTTATCTCGTACGTTCGGTACCTGGAGTATTCAACTCTTTGTGGCCTAGTCCATTGAGTTTCTCCTTTTTTGCCCTCTTTTGCTTCACTTTCTTCCTTCTTTCTTGTTTTTTGGGGCTAATGCACATGCGACGCTTTACTATAGCTACATAATTCCTTATTGCCCTATAACTTGAATAGATGAGGCTCTTTTTCTGCTGTCAACAAGTGCTTGTTAGTACTAACAACAAACAGACTTATTGATCTGCATGCACAACTTCAACCCGGGTCAGGTCACGACGAAGACCTTATGATGTCAATTTCCAGCATGTTTATCATCAAAACGCTTTATTGCTCCATCGTATTAGTCTTCCAAGCGTAAACTCACGCGCCTTAACACACACAAAAAAGGGCACTGTACTACACAGGCTTCAGGCAATTTCACCTTCACCTACGTTTTGGTAGCTCGGACCTAACCGCCTTCACCTCGCATTCAACAAACGGCAAACACAGTCACGGTTTCTTGGCAACAGCAAGCTCGCAGCCACCTATATAAATGAGCTGCGGCCCCTAAAGATCGTCGCTCTCATCGTCACTCTTCCGCCACATACCATATCGACACAAATTGGCACTGGCTTATCGTGATACAGGAACATAACTCCAAACCTCACCATCTCTCCGATACCGTCAAAAGCTCCGCAGAGATGGCATTCCAAGCCCAGGAACCGGAGAGATCCATCGTTAGGCTCGAGCCAATCCTCCAGGCTGAGGCGACACACGGTCCGATCTTCCGTCGCGAACTCTTCGACATCTCGTTCATCGCCTGGCAAAAAGCCGCAGCCGCAGACATTGCTGAGGCGAATGAGAATGAGCATGAAGCAGGAGACAAAGGCTCTGAGCAAGTGGCCGTTCACGAATTCAAGGTGCATGACATCTACGACAACGAGACGGTGGTATACATTCCCAAGGGGAACAGAGAGGGGCAAGTCTCCGGTAAATTGGTGCCAGCGAAGCCTTCCTGGTGTTACCAAAGCTTACAAGACCTTGGACAGACATACAGCAATGGCCGTAGGCTACTGCCTTACCTCTTTGGCCTGAATCTCACCACCGCCAACCCTGACACCTGTTTCCAGGAAGAAGAGCTCCACGCCAAGAGCATCTTGTGGAATCAGGCGTGGCAGCAATCCAGCATGTGCTCCAAGCTGACCATGTTCCTGAGCCAAAATATCAGCGTCGCGAGGCAAGTAAACAAGATTGTTTGTTTTGGCCTGGGTTGCTTCCCTGCCCATGACGACCGCTCAGCAAAGCGCGCATACATCCAGCATCTCTCCGCCCGCACCATCCGCGATACAATTGCCGAACTACAAGGCGGCGACGCGCCCAAGGTCTATGTGCAAGGACCAACCTACTGCACCAAGGGAATCTCCTGGATCCAAACCCTTTTCGGATTTGAGGTGGTCAACGATCCTGAAGGTTTCCGAGCCCTTGACGGCCATACCTTTATGGTGTCCGTTGCACCCAATGCACCAGTCCGACAGATTACCATGGGCTTTACTCACGAGTTTGGAGGGCCCGCGGGCATGTTCTGCAATGCTGTTGACAGCGATGGCACAGAGTGCAACGGCAAGGGAGACACGATGATTCGTGGCCGCTTGACGGTTCCGTTCAGAGCAGATGAAGCTAGTCCGGCTGTTTGGAAGTACAAGCAAGAGAGTATGTGGATGGAACACAATGACTACGAAGAGGAAGACTTTTTTGGTGCCATGGGAGCCTACATGAAGGCGAGGTATTAGTGGTTGGTCGCACATGGACCTGATCGGGGGGGTTTTGTGGTGATGGTTTCAAGTTCACCAACAATATTCGCTACTGTGCAGCCACAAACAGGCGTGGACTGAACTGGTTCTTTGCTCGGAACACATGAATGGAAGAATGAGGATGCATGAAATCAAATTGGTATACATATTGCATGTTGTTTTATGCGATGGCAAGCGACTTCATGGGAACAACAAGTCTGCACGAAGATTCGATTAAGATGACTTCCTAAATTGATATTGCTCAAAATGACAAATATAAATAATTTCCTACAAACGCCTCTCCACATGACCAAGTTAATGCACCTTAAAATAACTCATATCTGCTTCAAACCAACTTACCATCCCAACATCTCTAAACCATCCTACTCACAAACCCTCTACAACTACCATCAAACCCAACTCCATCACACCTTGCCCCACATCCAAAAACACACCAATGCCCCATCTCATCCAAGACCCTACCCCACTACCGCATCACCACCCAGAAACCCAAGTATCAGCCGCCTCTCCATCCTCACTACCACCCTCCTCGTCCGAGAACTCACCGAGCGAGAATCGTCGATCTGCCCGCCGTGTCTCCTGCACGTTGTCATCGCTGTCATACCCATCGCTACTCCGAAAGTGCAGCGACAGGTCTGAGAAGGCAAGAGATGGGATTCGCGGCGGGTAGGACGGCGAGTTCATGTCATCACCTGCTTCAATGGTGGAGGTGAGAGATTGAAAGGTTGAGTGATTGGGGGAGACACAGCGAGATGACTCGAAAGACAAAGAACGCATACCCTCACAAGAAACTGGCCGCACATCCACAGACTCTACTTCCTGCTGAAGCGGCACCGATACCATATCCTGACGTGTTTGAAGCGGATGATCCCGATAATAGGAATCAGCCTCTCCGCCAGGCCGATGGCTCAGATCACACGCCAAGGCATCTTTGAACAACGTCTCCTCGGCCGCTTGCGCGAGCTGCAGACGCGGAACATGGTGCTGGCGCACCAAGGGGCAGGACTGCGGAATATGGCGGTTTGTCTTTGAGAATCGCGCGTCTCGGATGCGAGCACCTTGTGCTCGGGTCATGCGCTCTTGTCGGACGAGAGCGCTTGGTGGGTGACTGGGGGATTTGGGAGAAGGGAAGGTCTCTGTGGTCTCCTGGGGCAGGGGAGGGAGTGGCTTGTCGTACTTCGCTGGAGGTGTTGGTCGCGGCTCCGGTTGTTGAGAAGAGTTGGGGTATGTGAAAAGGGCAGTGAAGAAGGATGAGACGTGTGGTACGCAAGACTGATGCGTATCGGTGGTCATAGACCGGTTTGTAGTTTGCGCTTGCTGGAGCTCCGCGCGCATTGTCATGGGTTGCTCACGCGGATACAAACCCCATTCCGAAGCATCTTCGACAGTGGCTATGCTGAACCGCTCGTGGAATTTGGGTCTGCCCGGAAGGTGATGGGCAGGACGAGGGGCAGCCTGGGGCCACTGGCGGGTGAAGGTCGATGTGGAAGATGACATATTCTCGATAGTTGTCTATGAAAAACGGTGGGGGCTTTGAACTTGATAATCTATAACTTTCGAGGAAATCGTAGACAAGTTGAGTGAGCTGTTGATAGTGCAGGTTGCAGTGATCTGGAGAAAAGCCAAAGGGGAGCATACTGGAACTCCTTATATCTGCTCGCACTTTCGAAGATGTAAGTGAACATTGCGGGGGCTGCGCAAGCGAGGAGTGAATACTGTGCGGGAACGAAGAAGTGTGTGGGCGGCAGCGAGTGAAAGGTCGGTTCGCTGCTATAACATATCATGTGATTAGAGTTGTATATACAGATGCGGACATTGTGCAGGAGCCGGGAACAGAGGTTGATGGGGTTTTGTAAGATGTGCAAGTTTTTGATGTGGTATGAGAGGTTGAGACGGTGGCTTGGAGATCGAGATTCATATGGTACCATGCTGCAGTGTCTTAGACTAGGTATTGAGACGTACAGTTGGAGATGCGGAACGATCCAGATAATGCGATGTGATAATCTGTCACATGTTATTTACTTCTACGAAGATTTGTCATTTACTCGGCTCTTTGCGATATTGCTGTAGGCGTAGACATGTAATGGCCTTGCATGCTGTCACACTGCGGGTGCTGGCATTGTTTACGCCAATATGAGCATCAGGCTCCCCATCTCGAGCCTTCACAACCATGTATAGGCCATTGTGTATACACTACATGTCCATAGTGCGTGCCTACAATGCTACGCAATAAGCACAGTGCAAACTGGTATCAAGATTTAGATATGTATTTTGCCATCGCAAAGAATATCCATCAGAAGAACTAAAAGGTACAAATTCACTTCACGCGAAAAAGAAATGTACGCATACTCCGCACCCACGAAGCTTGCCGCAACTCCAGCCGGACTGAATTGCACCACGGACAGCAGTTACCACAATATGGAGTACGATTTCGTCGTGTCTTTTCCTTCTGATTGGAGCTCTCCGTCCTCTTCGGATGATGAAATAGAACAGATAAAGATTGCCATGCAGGACATGGAGCTCGAGGCCCTCCTAGATGGCGATTTGGGCCTGAATGAGCCAGAGGGCGTCCCCGACTTATTCGAAGACATGATGGCAGAGGCAGAGAAGTTTGCTAAGCGTGAGGCAAAGAAACGCCGCAAAGCCGATCGGCGCCAGCAGCGCGAGCTCCGACGACTGTGTCGAGACGTTGAGGAAGCGCTCGCGAAGCCCAATAAGGTCAACCCTTTCACACCTGAAATGTTCAGCGTGGATCTAATCCGTTGTCCGCCCATCGATCCAAACGTCGAGAGGAATAGTCTCAATCATTTAGCAACCGACTATGTCCGCGCCATCCGCCTTTTGAGGGTAAAGCAACGTTGGTGCAGAATGTCCGTTCGAGAATTCACAAAGGAGACCGGTATGCTCCTGAACTACTTCGATCAGAAACCAGACGAGTGTCAACCCTTCCAACCTCTGGCTGACTGGTTCACCTTGTACGACTTGGCATTACCAGACCTATTCCGCAACATGGCGCGGACAAGGGCGAAACAAGTCCTCATGAGGCAGCTCCTTCAGATTGCAGAAGACAGCGTTGCCAGCACTCGGGAGAACCTGGAGGAGTTCTTGAAAGCGCAGAATGCGTTCATTCCGACTGCGGTCAGGAAAGCGGTTCAGGACGCCGTTGAGGAAGATTGCGAGAAGCGTGGTAGCCTTAATTTGATGAGCATACCGGAATTCGTTTTCGAAATCGAGCACTGCCGGGGCATGAGCAGCAAGTGGTCGTGGTATGACTAACTGCCTTGTTGTTTTGGCCAGTAAGTAATCCTTGAAACTAAATACAATGATTCACAATAATACCATCTCACACCATGTTTACGGCACACACTGAACCATATACACCCATGACATCGTGAATTTCTCAACATGCAATGATTTCTGATCGCTTGTGAGCTACCTTTATTCTTATATATTCATCCTGGATCTAGTTTGAGGCGCAATTGCAGAGACCGTCAAGGACGTTCAACGCAGACGAGGGACATTCAGGAACTGGCTCTTGTTATCCAGATATGATTATGAATAGTTTATTGACTCCTTGAAAGTACTCCGAATCCCATCCTGAGGTATGAAATTCCACTCTTAAGTAGATCATAGCATAAATTTTGGGGCGTTGGGTATAGCAATAGTAATATCAAATCTGCCGTGGAGTGTGTTTGTTCCCAAGGAGCATCGAAGCCACCTAAATGTCGTGCCTGCCAATTCACCGGCAATGACATCATGCCCTGCTAAAAACTGCAGTGGGCCTTCAATCTGTATCTAGAGTCGCTAGCTACCTCTGAGATGTAATATTCAACAATACAACCAAGTCTCTGGCAACTCGAATGCGACTATTCTAATCACAATCAAACTTAGGATTAGAGTGTAATAAATACTTTAGAGACTGAACCTCAAGTTACTGCCTACAAAATATAACTAATCACCCCTTCACTAAAAGTCCCACGGAGTCTCAGCAACACACGCTTACGCCAATCCTTCAGCCCCAGCCCACCCCCACCCGCACTCACCCGATTGTCACATTATTGTCTCTACACACAATTTCCATCTAACAACCACCAATTCTCCAAGACATTTCCCATCGCCCACGTGCCAGCCACGCAACTCCACCATGCAGATCCCTGCCCAAAACACCTAACAAGGACCACCGACCCACAACGATCTCCAGACTGATCGTCACGCAGATCTTCGCAAGCGAAAAGACTACACGCACCTCAACACCCACATACAGAATGATTGGCTAATCGCCACCCAGTAAAGTCAAAGAGGGGTTTATCATGATTATCGCGAAAAAGAAACTGCGATAATTGTAGGATGCATACATGCATGTTTCTCAACACCAGTCCCGCAATGCATGGAGCAGATAAGAAAATCACACGGCATGGCCACTTTGTCACATAGTGCATGCTACAACGCAGAGTCCTGTGCAGATACCAAGTTCGTGTTAGATAAGAAACAGGTCCAAGTGTACTCTAGCGATGCATGCGCCTATCTTCTTCAGCCCAAAGCAAAAATAAACTGCGACATTTTCGCAATTCGTGTCACTGTACTGTTTCAAACTCGCATCAACACCAACGTTACCATATGTACGCGTTGTTTCATCTACAGATTTTTTCTTAGCTTGCAGAGAGCTAGGGACTCTAGAATTCCGGCACATCGCCATCGCCGAGTGGACTTTCAGCCACTGCAAGCCTGAATGCCAACACATCGAACTAGACCTCGAGATTGATTTTTTTTCCCCAGAGCTAGCAGACACAGACAGACATATAGCGCTAGGATCGTTGGCAATGGCGTCTCACGAATCCGCCATTCCATACCATAGTATTAGGTACCATACCAAACCCTCTCTCTCAACGAGCATCATCGTTCCAATATCCACAAACCGCACACATCCAAAGCAAAGAAAAGGGAAAATAAAAAAACACTCATATGGATTCCCCATACAAAGCACAACACAGCGGTACACATGACACAACCCTCGTTACACCAACACCAACATCCCTATCCCCAGCCCAACGATATGGTAACCACCATCCCCCCGGCTCCCGCACAAATCTCCCACCATCAAAACCCACAAAGCAGAAAACCCAACCTAGCTTAGCCTAGCCTAGTTTAACTCAGCTATCTCGGATACCTATGTACCGTAGCCTTTTATGCGCCCCGGGCGCCAACAGCACTCAGGGTTTTTCTTAACTCTGACTCTTCGTTTTTTTTTAAATCCTGTAAATGTTACACAGTTTTACCCAAGTACATATAGGAGTTGGAGTGAGTGTAATATATAAATATAAACAACGAGACGCTGTAACGCAATGCAATGCCATGCATTTAGTAGAATAGATCAAGACTCGGCATCGTCGAACAAATTTCTTACACTAGGATAGACATTAATCCATCAACCATCTGCTTTGGCTAGATTTATGGTCGTGGTAGTATGTAAAAAAAGGTATGTGTATCTACCACGCCTAAATTACGCCTACACCGCATACACACCCCTGCCGCACACCAGCCCACAGCCACCCTCCCTCCCTCCTTCAAAATAATAACTAACCATGGAGAGCTGAAAAAGCGACATGCGCTATACTTAATACACATACTCACATAGCCTGCCTGCCTGCCTGCCTGCCTGCTGCATGCTTACCCATCTAGCTAGGCAGCGCCACACAAGGGGCCTAGACGTCTAGATTTGTGGCAAAGCATGTACAACCAACGTACATATGTGTGTTTTTGTTCGTTGTAAGGCCAGTAAGCCAGTAGAGTAAGCCAGTGGAGTAAGCCAGTAGAGTGATCCAGTAAGCAAGCCCCGTACATGAATAAACACGAGGGAAGTTTTTCTTCACTTGGTGAGATTAGTCCCTAATCTTGCCTAGTGTAGTCCATATGTTCTGCATATGTCGAATCTAGATGTGTGTGTGTGTGTGCCAAAAAGGGACCCGCGTTGCAGCCGCGCGATGCGCAATGCGAAATGGGGGCTGAGATGCGATGGGGAAAGCAGGACAGGGGTTGTTGCCATGTGGTGTGGGAGGCTAGGTGGGACTCTGGAGTAGATCCGGCCGGTGGGACGGGTGGGGGATGGATTTGCGAGCTTCGGTTGGAGAAAGAGGTGTGGTGTGGTGTGGTGCTTGGGCATGACATGACATCTAGGCTTTAACGTTAAAAATGCCGGGCGGCGTGCCGGACATCGCTACCAAAAAAGTTCGAGTCTGAGGTCGTCGCTGAATGGTTTTCTAGTGATGACGTGGCATGAAAAGGGTTTTTGGTGTGGTGGGTTACGGCACATGTGTGAACGTGCATTTATCATTAGGAATTCTATAATGTAGCTACAAGGCGATTGTTTCTCGACATGTTTGAGAATCGAGGGCGCTTTGGCAAAAAGCAAAAAAAAAAGTTGCAGAAGAGGGTATAAAGTGGTGAAGAAGCGTAGTCGTGAGGTCTTGTTTGGTAAAACTTCAGCTGCGCATGCCGATCCGAACGCCAGTGATGCCCCGGGTATTTGTACGCCCGCCTGTGTCCCCCCCCAAAATACCGTATGCAGAGGCAGACAGAAGTCGTAGCAAGATGATAGGAAAAGTATACAGTGTGCCATGTGACGTGGTACGTCTCTAGAAGTGCGGGGCGCACACGATTGTTGAGAGCCAAAACTGCTTATGACTGCTCATCGACGGAAGACGCTCATGAAGCTCTTACGCTTGCTAATGCCTGGTGCGGATGCCTTGTCGGCTGGAATTGGCGGTGGAAGAAGGCCGGCATTGGAGTTTGATCGCTTGCTAAACTTGGACAGCATTGGTTCTGATTTCTTGTTGCTCATCTTGCTGTCTGCCTTGACAGATGCAGGCTCGACGAGCCCCTTCTCGTTGATGGCTACTCCAGAGTCGAGTGGTCCGTCAGCAGGAATCGGAGAGGAGACGACTGCTCTTGCGTCATTGTTAGCCTTGGAACTTTTGCGAGAGAGCGCAATGCTACTCTTCGCTTTGTACACGGCCGATTTGCGCGAAGCCTTGGTCACGGCCCGCTTGACGTTGCTGCCGGACTCCTCTGCATGCTGTCGCTCCATTCGCTCAATCTCACCCAAGATGGTCATGCCGTTCATGGCGAGACTCTCCTCGGGGATAGGGATGAACTTGACGATCCCTCGATCTGGAGACACGCCAATGGACTCCGCCATGAAAGTCTGGATCATGGCGGCGTTGCGCTTGTTGGTCGTGGGCTGGATTTGCACGGGGAGTGCATTGACGGTGAGAATGTAGGTTGGCTCAAAGGAGCCGCCAAGCAGCAGACAGGCCGAGTGGTTGACTGTTATCATTATGCTTGTTTCCGGACGTTGATAGCGCGTCGACAGGTGATGCGACAGGTCGGTGACCAGGGTGTATTCGTCTTTGATCTAGGCTTGGTTAGCATTCTGATGCAAAGGTGGAGCCTGGTGGAGATTAAGAGACGTACGATAACGTTTGTCCGCAGCTCAGCCACTATTGGAGCATCCTTTGTAACGCGGTCGCGTGCAGACGAGGCAATGCCATCCTTGTATGAAAACGAATCCTCGTAGAACTGTGCGCGGGAACGGGACGATCTAGGGCGCAATTGACCGATACCGTCGCCGGTAGTGCCTCGACCAATTGGGTGCATGTGCCGGGAGTCGTCATGGTCGACATCTTGGACGGACCGTGGCGAAGATGCGAAGGAGAAGGTCGATTGTGCGGGTGAGAGCTGTTCGCCCACCTTTTCTGGCGATAGCAGGGCCACGCCTGCCGGCATGGGGAACTGGTTGTTGCCAGAGTACGTCGATGTCGACGACGGGCGAGACATTTTGGTTTGCGTCGACGTCGAGTTGTTGACAGAGTGTGGCATTGCAGGCGACGTCAATGTAAAGATGGGAAGTGATGTTTGTATATGCGTGGCAAGAAGGGAGGAGCTTTTGTTTGGGTGCGAGGGGAGCCGTGAATTCCAGACGTCGATGTTTGGACTGGCTTTGTCTGCAAGTGGACTACTGTGCAACCTGTTACCTGCAACAAAGCGCCGATCTCAGAGTGGACGATGTCGAGGTGTCTGTGGGTGAGACGGGCTCTCGTATCAGACGTCTGGCTGTTATCTTGAAAGACAATGCACGCTGCGGGGGCCTGCACGTCTGGGGGGAGAGGTGTGGGTGGATGAGATGGGGTAGGTACACTGGTACAGCAGGGCAGTGGAGGCGGGTGTGCTGTGGTAGGTGGGCGTGGTGGATGGATGGATGGATGGATGGATGCTGTTACGAATGGCGGTTGGACAAACAGGCAGGCAACTTGGTTCAGTGTATGCACTCTGCACTGAGTAGGTAGATGCACTGGCCTGGGTGGATGCACTGGACGGAAAGTCTCGACGGCGGGAACGCAAGATGCAAGATGCTGATCACGCAGCAGCACCGCCAGCAGCGAACCGCGCTGTGGATATATAGACTGCAGCAGACCGCAGTACTGTCCGCACTTGGACCTCGCGTCTCCTCGCACGTCTACGTGCGATTGCTTCGGGTAGACCGACAGGCATGTCGCCAGCATCACGCGGGCGCCTTTCCCCTTGGGATGTCTGCAGCAGCATCGACTAGTGATTTGACGTTTGGGGTGCTTGTTCTCGGCTGTGCGCTTCAAGACATTGCATCTGCCTTGGGCGCTGGTGTGCAAGCCAGGCCGACGGTGGTGGCGGACGGCGTGCGGCTATCGGCCGTCTCTGCACGCTTTCAGCAGCCTCTCGTCGCCATTGTCCGATTGTCATGACCCATCACGGGCCCCAGCTGACGCAACAAGCCATTTCCTACTCATCCTCCACGCGGCTCCAATCCTCGTCTGCACACTGCTCACACACGGCGGTCTCGCCCTCACGCGCCGTCTGGCTGCTCTTCGCTCGACAGGCAGCCCCAGTCCAGCGCGCAAAGCGAGCCCAGTCGTTCACCGCGCATGAATCCTCCAGTGCTCCAGTGCATCGCAAAACACCACACAATATTTTACCGTCGCTCCTAGCCTATGGGCTAGCTCGATGGCGGCCCTTGCCCCTACCCCCCACCAAGCCCCCTCTGGCCTCGAGCCGCGCCCGATGAGTCTCGATCCCTCATCTACTGTGCACTGCTTTTCCTCTTCTTGCGTTACGCGAGCTGATCATCCTGCCCACCACCTGCTCGAATCAGAGCCGCCTTGCTTCCACAGCATACTGGTGGCGTCTGCTGAGACGAAGCACTCCAGATTCCACTGTGTTGCACGCGAGAGTCGACCGGCTGTAAGCCGAGCGGGACTTCTTCCCCCTCCTTCAGTAGCAACATTGAATTCTTCGCCGACGGACGACGACTCGTGATGGTACAGCCTACCACGGCGTTTCCCAGACGGGCGCCTACAATCCGCATTCAGCACAAGGCCCATCACCACCGGCGTCACTGCACTACGGGCGGCCCACCAACTTCATTCCTTTGTTCTGCACTACATGGCTCATCTATCTCACGCACAGCCTGCACGATCAATCTTGCTGCAGGTACTCGTGTCCGCTGAAAGCCTTGCACTCAAGGACCTGGCATCCCCAACAATCTCCACCAACAACCATCATTGGAACTTGCTCGCGCCCCAAAATGTGATACCTTCTCGGCACGCCTGAACGCTGTTCTGGTAACTGGGTGCGACTGCCACTTAGAATCAATACAAAGGGACAGAGGCACCTAGGCACTCGCTCCTCTGGATACAGGAACACAGGTGCTCCTTTAGCAATAATTGTGACTCGTGCTCAACGTTCGTCGCATATAATGGTAATTTGTGGCCATCTCAACCAACACCAGCCAATTGCATCCATGCCGCGCCACACCCATGTCGACCATCAATTTATCGCACTTTCAAAGGTCCTTTGCTTGTGGTTCCGGGTACATCCTGCCGCTGCACGTCAGGCCTAGTCAAGATGGATCTGGTGCCACTGCTGTGCAACGATGCACGATACCGGTCTGGAATCAGCGCAGTGGGTAAAGTCATCTCCCATATTGGTTGCGTCCCAGCCAGTCGATCATGAAGCACTTGGCCACTTGTCCCGTGAGACCTCTTACTGTATTATGGGTACTTGCAACGACTGTACCATATTTGCACCTTGAGAGCATTGGTTCTGCGTTCCCATGACTCCAACCGCCCGATTGCAAAGTTCAAACGGCGGCGCTACGTAGGAAATTACAATCCCACAGGAACCACACAACCGTGCGACCTGTTGATTGCGCTCGCGAATCTGGAAATAATATGTACTGACAGTGTGAGGCGTTTCTTGGGTGACGGTTGCGCTCGTTTCGCTTGCTTTCAGACTCCAAATTATGATGCATAAACTCACGGCGTTATGTCTCCTACCCCAAGGCCAATAGAGAAGACTACCACTCTACTGGCAATGTGCGGCAGTCCTTGTATATATGGATGATTAGGACGTCATAATCTTCTCTGCGCTCGACCCCGCCTCAATGAGTCCTTTTACGCGTCAACATATACCTGTGCCTAAGATGTTGATACCCATGTCACCGACGTTGTATACCAGGAATGTTCTCACCAAGTCGTATTGAGTGGCTCGAAGAAGGCGACATGACTCGTCTTTGCAATATCATAGTGTGGACTACTCTACAGTACAATGAAGTGATGTGCCTGGATCATCGCTGCCTGTTCGGGCTGCCGTGAGCACGTGAGCACGCGTCACCCACAGTCGCGTCAACAAGCGTCACGTAGCCCGCACCAACTCTCCATCATCAAGCACACATTTCACTCCAAGCTATAGCAACTACAATGCCTCCAAAGAATGCCACAACCGGTGCGTCGCGACGTGGAGGCCCCCAGTTCAAGCCTCCACGCCCCGTCAAAGCTCCCGCTCAGTCATCCACCACAACAACCAAACGCGCGCCCGCAACCTCCAAGAAGGCCTCCGCGCCAACCTCACGCGCAAAAGTCCGCCCGGAGCCCACAGTCATCCTCTCCTCCGGCGATGAACGCGACGAATTCGACGACGACATTGACATGGACAGCGATGACCTCATGGAAGACGCGCCTACGCGACCCACTGACACAAGACCTTCAGCTGCACCAGCACTTACACCATCGCCTATACCAGCACCCCTTCTCGCACGTCTGCTGTACGAAAACTTTGAAAATGAGCATACGCAGATCCAGAAGGGTGCGATGAATTTGGTCGGCAAGTATGTGGACATTTTTGTAAGGGAGGCGTTTGCGCGGGCCAAACACGAGCGTGAGCTTGCTGTCAAAGGTGGTGGGATTAGTGATGGGTTTTTGCAGGTGGAGGACTTGGAGAAGCTGGCACCGCAGCTGGTTCTGGACTTTTGAACGAGCTGGAGGTGGTGGAAGACGGAAGACCGTGCCACTATTCACATATGCGAAAGCCTCGACCGGGCGGCCAAGAGAAACCGACCATCGAACACAATATTGGATATTCTGGCTGAGAAGATGTTGGAAAGCTCATCGCTGGCAGCGCAAAAATCAATTTCGCCATGACTCTGGAATCTGCATGTGCAGCACTTGGACACCAAAGTGCCAGCAGGTCGATCGTACTCTCCCAGCACGAAGACACCTGCAATGGAGCGCAAGGAGTTGGAACGATGACTAGTTTCTCTTCCTGACGGAAAAGGGATTAAACAACACTCCTTCATGCTCCAAAAGCAGTACGATCGTCAGTCATGACAGCAGATCGCAGATTCATCCGGACGGACGCAGGGCAAATGAAAGTACGTGTTGTCGAGATGTTTCCACTATTGACAGTGATGCCCAGCTTCCAAGAGACTCGTCGAATGATTTTTGCGTATCAAGCATGAACATCAAGTTGTACAGACGTTTATCCAATCTCGCAAAAGAAGTTTCCGAGCACTCGCCTAACTGTTTTGGTGGTTTCCGCGGTTGGCGGCAGCCTGAAGCAGCCTCAAACACCTCCTGGAACATGGCACGCTTCGCAACCTCAACTTCACCGTCCAAACAGCGATGTTGCGAAGATATCGCCACAATACCACATTAACAAATTCCAATGATCTGTGGGAGCCTGTGTAATATTTTAATTCTTTCTGCGCTACAGAGAGAATGTAATATCATGCGTCCTCTCCCACGATTCCTGTGTTGCGGACCATCTTCAATTATGTGTGTTAAGAGCTTCAAGCTGCAGGGATGCTTAGCCGAACAGGAGGCTGAAGCACGAAGAGCATCCAATCCGTCACAACGCAACATCCGTGTATCGGAATCGCTACCTCCCGCCACGCCTACACCTGGCCCAAACGCTTCTGCGTGGCTGTTCTTCATGCCTTAAGATGGCCTATAGCCTTCCCCTCAGGCTCCATTCCTTCATTCTCACATCTCACGTTCTTGCTGTGCATTTCCTTTGCATCTTTTTCTCTTCAGTTCTTACACCTTAACGGTCTTTCTATCTTCTAATACCTGGCTAGTCCAGCTTGATTGTTTACTAGAGCGCTAGTCGCCTACATCACTCTCTTCACCAGCAACTCAATCCATATACTTAATTCGTCCAAGAACGTTCAGAAATCACACATCGGCAAGCATGTTCTTCTCAAGATCAGTCGTCGTATCCGCCCTTATGGGTTTTGCTGCAGCACGAATGGGCTCCCCGCTGTCAATGGTACTTTCAGAGTCACCCATGGCCTCATCCACATTATCGGCAGTAGGGGCCTTGTCAACTGGTTCGGGTGCTGCAGGTGCCGCAGAGGGCATGGTCACAGTACATATTGTCCAAGTCGGCGGACCCAACGGATCTCTTACCTTTGTCCCGAACAACGTCAAGGCCGCGCCTGGAGATCTTGTCCAATTCCAATTCCACCCAAAGGTATGAGCCTACACTCCAAGCCTATAACGATGGCGTGACTGACTCTAAGAATAGAACCACTCCGTCGCTCAATCCACATTCGACAACCCTTGCGTACCCATCCAGAACATCATGCCCAACAAGACAGATGCTTTCTTCTCCGGCTTCATGCCCACCAACGCTTCCGCCGCTGCGACGAACCAACTCCTCACCTACACCGTACCTGTCAAGGATGACAAGCCCGTCTGGTTTTATTGCACTCAGGGACAGCACTGCCAGGCTGGCATGGTTGGCGCCATCAACGCGTAAGCCCTCCACCAATTCTCAGCTTACATACATGACACTAACATGAACCCTGCAGTCCTGAATCCGGCAACAAGACAGTGGCATCATTCACTGCTCTCGCCGCCACCGCACCCGAGAACCTCACACCCGGCTCCGCATCTGGTTCCGGATCCTCCTCCAATAGTTCAGCAGGCAACTTGCCTATTTCGCCATCAGCTGGTGGCGGTGCTGCCGCGGGTGGCGCTGGTGGTGCTGGAGCTGCAGCAAGCAGTACTGTTGGTAGTGCTCCCGCCGAAGCAACGGCCAACGTCGCATCTGGTATTACCAGCCAGTCGTTTATTGGTCTTGGTGCAGTGGCTCTTGCTGCTTTCGCCATGTTGTAGAGTGCGTTTGATAATCCGGCTAGAATCTGGCAGTAGGAAAATGTTGGAAACAAAGATGAGGACGAGAATTATACCAGTTGTGATACCATTCTTCTATCGGCTGAGCTGGCTAGCATTGGCGAGAAGAAGCTGCGCATGCAAAGGTGGCGTTTTATACATGTTTGTCGCATAGTCGACCTCTTAGTCTTGGACTAAGTACTATAGAAAAGTAATAGTTACCCTTAAATGTGTTTTCTTGCTCTCAAACGCGTCTGATCTGAACTGTGCATTTGTTGTTAATTGATACTATTTCGAGTGACACTAACTCCATTAGCATGCACCCCACATCCTTTCCCCCACCCTAACCTATCCCACCAGTGCCTGACGTTCCTCCTTGCCACTCCACGTGCTCATCTCCCAGCGAACCACAACACAGTGCAACACACCACTACACATTGCACCTTCAGCAAAATACGGCGATGAGAGGCCGCAGATCGGGTGCCGCGCGAGGGGCTGCAGGTCATGCCTTCGAAACATCGTTAGGGCAGGTGCGATGGAGGTGCCTTTGCCACCTTTCCTTCTCGACTAACAACGCCGCCGTCGTGACAATTCGATGAGCAGCAGTACGGAAGGAAACGTGGATTTCTGGACACGGCAAGGATTCGAGGACTCATGTAGGGAAAAATGTATGAGAGTGCTACGGGATGTATATGGAATGTATGAAGTTGAAGAGTTTGGAGAACAGGGGTTTTGCAGTTTTACGGCGCTGGCGACACCTTTGCGTGATGGGGGTACTACTTTTGAGAATGATACCGAGGAAGCGGATAAGAAAGAGCTCGTAATTCAGCTCCGGCCTGTGCAGTATGCTCTCGATCTCGATATTGCGCGTGCGGCGTCTGCTACGTATTGGTCAATGGCGCCGAGGATACGATGTTTGGATCTGGACTTACCTGAAGGGCTACATGCATATCAAATGCAAAGACTGCACGGCACGCCCTTTAGTCGACTAAAACCTTGCTGGCAAACACTGGATTCTGACACAGACCAAAAGATCGAACAACTCGTCACCAGTCTTGCTAGTATCATAGCACAAAGTTGGCCAGGATCATCCCAACAGATCACACTTTCTAGAGATCTGCGTGCAGACTCGCCAATGGAGGATTTACCAAACATGCTGTCACGATGCACAGGCAAAGTCGGCTCGAGCATCATCAGTCGAGTTCGAAAGCTGGCTTTAGAGCTACCTGACGCCCAACTTCGAGACAGAGCACAGTCGACGTTAGAGGCCATTCGCGGCATGGTTGACTATCCAGTCATGCTCAACCACGGAGATTTTATACCGTCGAATATCCTCGTGAATGAAGATACATGGGAGGTCACAGGGCTGGTGGATTGGGCTGAAGCAGAAATCCTACCATTCGGCACTTGTCTCTACGGATTAGAGCATCTGCTCGGCTTCATGGACACTCCGCCCTCAGATGGTCATTCACAGCCCAACGGACGTCCAGTCTATAAATACTTCGAAAAGGCGGCAAAGTTGAGGGAATTATTCTGGATTCGCTTGCTGGATGCCGTGCCTGAGCTCCGTGGCCGAGTGGACGATGTCAAGGTGATGAGAGATCTGGGTGTCTTACTGTGGCGTGGTATCGCATGGGACAATGGTGCTATTGATCGGGTGGTCAACGATATGGATGATGCTGAAGAGTTGGCATGTTTGCGCGCATTCTTGAATGCATCATGAAGATTCCGCAGGTTCTGACTCGTTTTAGGGATAGCAAGATGCAGAGTTCATCTACGAACATGTGTCGCACTGCAGAAAGATGAACGTCGAATGAGAGCACAAGGGCTCATCATTACTTTTACCTTCAACAGTACATCCTGTCCAGTCTTTGCCTAACAGGAAATACACATGGTGTTCACCATATATGTCGCGCCTTCCTTCTTAGCCGCGAGCGCGAGCGCACTTTCTCAACCTTACCGCACCTTCTTTGCTAATACACTGCTCTTTATTTACCAGCGAGGGCTACAATACTCTCTAGAGTCTCTTTCTATTCTTTATTCTCTCCAGTTCAGCTCACCGCTTGTTTGCAAAGCTTCACCTCGGATAACTCTATCAAGTGTTTGTACAACCAATACTATTGTGACTCTGTACAAGCAGGCTCCTACAATATTGTGCGCGTATCTCTTCAAATTCGAGGTGAAGAGGTTTACATTTACCTCCAAGTATCGTGCTTACCGTTGCACAATAGTGAAGGCCATGGTCACCACGCGACGAACAGCAGCAAACGCTGTAGCGGCTACGCAACTTGCAAACGGGACGCGTCGCGTTGTTTACAAAAACAAAACCATCTCCCACACTGTGGACTTTTCTACTTCCAACCACAACACATCACCAGATTCTATCAGCGAGCACGATCTCAGCCTGACCTCACCAACCCCAAGCCGCAGCCTATCGTACCACATCATGGATACGCCTGGCCAGGACGTTCAGAGTCCGTTTCGGCCTGATACAGGACCTGCTCTAATTCGTCCCATTCTGGCTCCAAAACCTCACGGTGTCGTTGGCAGCGTGAACAATCCAATCAACATGCTCGAGGACTCTCCGCCGAAGAAGTCAGCTCAGGCTCCGGCTATGGCCACGAAGCGAAAGTACCCCCACTACCAGCTATTGGAGCCGCACATGTTCGTCGACAAGGGCTATAGGAAGTTGTACAGCTACCGGCAGTCCAGGCCTGCTTTGGTTCCTAAGCCCGCCAACGGCACCACATTCACTGGTCACAAGAATCAAGACGTATATCGTGCGATGAATACAAAGATCGCAGCTGTGTCAGAGACGAATCCGAGCCGAGGGCCTGATCCACTTCAACAAGCTGTTCCTTTTGAGGTGCAGTTTCCTATGTCAGCGAGGTTTCTTGCGAAGCGTGCGGCCACAAACCCGATGGTATTATCATTCATTCAACAGCACGGTGTCCAGGTACCCGCTACAACCAATGCGCTGAATCCCGCCCACGACGAGGCTTTGCTTCGCAAGAAGGCAATCCAGTATGTGAGAGGGTACTCGATGCCAACAGCGGACAAGAGGTCGCTTTCGAATGTAGATCCTGATGAAACTAGCACTTCCGAGTCTGAGGAACTGGCTGTTGTAAGACGTAAGACTACGAAACCTTCTACGCCACAGACAGAGATCAATTCGGCTACGTCAATGCCCAAGGTAAGTACCTCGCCCGACCAAGTGGTCACTCCAGAGCTAACATGCACCTCCCCCAAGGCTATGTCAATACCGAATGTAGATCCTCATACCACGCCGGGACCTACTAAATCCTCGTCCGCATCTACACCGGCATTGCCCTCTGCGCGCCAGAAAGGTAAACTCCCCATTCACCGCGACGTCTCTCAGACCACACCTACGACCCCCAACCAAGCCGGCTCCACCCCAACCGACCTAGCCCACCTAATCGAATACACCACCCTCCTCATGTCTCTCATGCAACTCTATCCCACCTCGCACAACCAATCTGGCCTCCGCCACGACATCGCCCTCCTCGCCTCGATCAACACCCAGCACCTCGAAGCCTGGCAAAAGAGCGAAGCCGCCGCCGCCACCGCCTCGCGCAAAAAAGACTACAAACACGCTGGTAGCAATGTCGGCGGGTACGTGTCTGCAAGAAACAAGGACTACACAGGTCGCGGGGCGCTGCTGAGGAAGCGCAAGCGAATTGCTGCGCAAGCGGCGGAGACGGCGAGGGCGCAGACGACGGAGGCGCGTGTTCGGAACTTGTTGTCGGCTGGGGCGGGCTTGTGGCAGGATGGGAGTGGAGAAGGTGTTGCGGATGTGTTTGCGGTGGAGGATCAGGGTCGGGATGAGGGTGGTCAAGATGGTGGTGGGGAAGTCGTTGAGGAAGTCGCTCAGGAAATTGTTAAGAAAGTGGTCAAGGAAGCCGTCAAGGAAGTGGTTGAGAGAGCCGTTGAGGGAGCCGTTGAGGGAGCCGTTGAGGAAGTCATGGAGCAGGATTGAGGCCTCGATCCGAAGGTCTCCCTTGTCTCAACGCAACACACTCAGATTGACTGCTTGGTTTTTGATTAGAAGCGTACTCTGCTCGAGGGGTACATGGAGCGATCGATGGATTGCTTCATGATTCAAAAAAAAAAATTGGTGGAGGTGGCCCTGGCCCGGACCGGGGCTGCTATGTACGATTGACGCAACTTGTGCGATTACGAGAGACAATAGGAGTTTTTGTGTGAGACTTTAGAAATGCTGTGCTGGACTTGCAAAGGCAGCTAGCTGTTTGGACGTGACACGTACCAAGGATTGACAATGTCAAGACAGTGGTCAAGTGTAGGTACTATGATCGTTCGTATTCACTCGGTAGCTAGCCACTTCTGCGTGAAATGCATACGTGCTACCTGATTAATTCACACGTGTTCTGCTTTTTTCACATTGTAACTGTAATGGGATTACTTTGTTTTTGTGAGAGGTGCATAGTTTGGGAGAATGAGCATGTGATGATGTTTAGGTATGTATGATGATGTTTAGGTATGTATGATGATGTTTAGGTATGTATGTCTCACGTTACCATAGCATTGGTATAGCATACCGTAACATATCATAACAACACTACTGAGCAACCCCCTCTCCCTTCCCCTTCCCACATCCTCCGAACTACAAACAAGCAACCAAAACACAGACACAGGATTCAATTCCCCTTATTCCCCCTCTTCCCTCCCCTCTTCTTCCTCTCAATATGCCCGAGGAGCGTCTTCTTCACATCGCCCAAACTCCTCTTATTCTTACTCTTCGCCTTACCCAGGGTCATCATAAAGTTCTTCTTGCGTGCCTTTTCCTTGTTCGTCGTCGACTTGCCCTCTGCCTCCTTCTTCTCCTTGCGCTTTGCCGTCGTGGACTGGTGGTTTGTCTCGCGGTCTGCCTTTGCCATTGCGATTTTCTCCTCCTTTGTGTTTTTCTTGCCGATGCTGGCGGCGAGCTCAATGGTTTCGGCGGTGATGGCTTCGTCGGCGTGGCGGGCGGCGAGGAGTTGGGCGCGCTTGTGGGAGGGGAGGGAGGAGGTTATTGTTGAGGAGGCGCGGAGGGCTTGGAGTTGTTTTAGGTCGGCGGGGGTGAGGATGGTGGTGGTGAGGAGCTTGGAGAGGGGTTTGGGGTCTGAGTCTTGGGTGGTGGGGGGGTTGTTGGGGCCGGGTGTTGGGGGGGTGCTGGTGGTATTGAGTTTGGCCTTTTTGCTGGGTGGTTGCTTGGCCTTGTCTTTCTCGTCTTCGCTGTCGCTGATTTGAATGTCTTCGCCGTCAGACTCGACGTTGATCCAACCGCCAGAGTCGTCGCTATCGGCGTCGGATTCAACATCCCACTTCTTCCAGTCTTCGGCGGCGTCGAGTTCTTCTTGGCCGTCGGAGCCGTCAGGGTCAAGACCTGCGGCTTCACGTTGCTTGCGGCGTTCCTCTTCTTTCCATTTCTCGAGGAGCTCGATGCCTTCGATTCCGCCGACTTCTTCCTCGCCATAACGACGCTCTTTGATGGTACCAGCGCGAATGCCCATTGCGGCGTCCTTGCCGCGGTCGCGCTTATTGAGGAGGTCGGCACCGACCTCACGGTATAGCGAGAGAAGACCTTTGGCGGCCATCATTGTGCCCTTGTCTTTTGATTTACGGTACTGAGTAATGTTAGTGCTTGACTAAGAAACGAGTCTTTGAGTAAAACATACCATGACCAAGTCTTGTAGCAGCGTGTCTGTCATTGCCAGCGGCTGTCGGGCGCAGATTTCGCGAATAGCATTTAGACCGGCTGCCGCAACCTCGGATGCTGAAGCTTCTGATACAAATTCGTTTGCGATTTTTTGGACCAGGGGCTCTAGAACATCCGGAGGCACATAGCTGTGTGTTGCTTGTGCAAGGCATGCCAGGTAGCTGGTGACTGAGGCTTGTCTTGGAGTAAGGTGCTTGAGAAAGTACGAGTACAGAGATAGAACCGTCAGCTTGTGCAGGCCGACTAAGCGCGACACGAGCTGAAGGACTAGTAGCTTGGTTTCGAGAGCGAATTTGGCCTTTGAATTCTGGACATGTTTCGAGAACAAAGTCTCGGCGAAGCCTTGTGGGTCATGGAGTAGATGCAACGCCGAGAAGTTCAGGGGATGCGGGGCATTCTTCTTCTTTTCCTTCTTTTTAAGACTGACAGCTGCGTTTTTCAGGTCTCGCGCCTTCTTCTTGGTCTTCTTGTTGATACCAGCTTGGTGACGGAGCCGTGCCATGTCGACATCGTTGTCGTCGTCACTGCTCTCTTCTGCAGCCTCCTCTCGTTCCTTGTCACCACCGAGAAAGAAGCGGGTACCACCAGCAACAACCTTCTCGTTCTCGCTCAAGGCAGCAAGACGCATGACCTCGACTGCTCGTGCGTCGGTCCATATCTGCCTCTTCCACAGCTCTCGTGTGATCTTGACTGCCCAAATGCCCTTTGGTGACTCCTTGTCCGACTCCAGTAGATTGTAGAGTACGGTCTGGATGGTTCGGTTCAGTTTGTGGTTGGTCGTCTTTGCGTTGGCCGATCGCAGGTCGGAGAGGATTTTGGTGAATAGAAGCTGACGCAGAGACTTGCTTGGGGTGGTAATGAGGATTGGAAAGAGCGTGTTCAGGAGCGTTACAGAGTCTATAACATCTTTGTTCTTGAGGAGCACCAGACTGCCCACGATCTTGTCTCGCAGTTCATACTCCAGTACTTCATGATGCTGCAGTAAAATCTCGGTCAGGTGCTTGGGAAACTGGGAAGTCAGATCTGGGTACAGATCGGCAGTGTGGGAAATGAATTCAATCAGGTCTTTCAGTGCAACAATGCCAGTGTCGGTGGTGCCCGGGCTTTGCAGAAACAGGTCGCGCAGTGTCTCGTACTGCTGATATTGGTTGTTGAAGTCATCGCGGTAACTTTGTGGGTCGCGCTTGATCTTGAAGCGGAGCGCAGCATGGTCCGCCTCGATCTTTTCGAGAGCTCCTACTTTGCGCTTCATTTTCGACTTGTTGGTGTTGTGAAGACTGCCCGCTGGCCTGGCAGAGACGTTCGCACCTTCCTGCAACTTTCGAACTTTTTGGTGGGGCTGTCCCCTCATTGGCTGCAGCGGGGCAACGTTTTGCCGGGGGAAGCTACGGGCAGCTCGAAATCTTTATTAGTCTCCCGCAAGCTCCCCACCACCGTCTGCCCGCACGCACTGAGCGCGTCAACACCTCAATCGCTCTTTCTTGCGGCCGCTGTCATCGTCTTGTCTCCTTTGGCGATACAAGCACGCGTCTCTTTCACTTGAGCGTCACACGCGCGTAGTATCTGGGCCTGCGCCCATCTCCGCCCACCATGACGAGCTTCTCAACCATGTCCCTGTACGCCTTGACGGTCAAGCCACCGTCGGCTACTCAGGATGCTATTTCTGGGGACTTCCTCGGAAACGGCAAGCAACAAATCCTCACGGTCAACGGCTCGCGACTTGCACTCCTCGAGGTCTCCCGGCGGCAGAAAGGCTTCCAAGAGCTCTACTCGCAAGACGTGTTTGGCATTGTGCGCCGCATAGCAAAGTTCAGGATTGCTGGTGGTACCAAGGGTATGTTCACTCCTTCGCTACAACGCTACGAACCAGTTTAGTGATTTTCCAAAGCGTACGGGACCGCCGAGCGAGGACTGGACCGTTGCTATTCACAAGAACCTTAGCTGACTCTGTAGACCACATTGTGATATCCACCGACTCTGGACGGCTAGTTACATACGAGTACATGCCTGACGAGCGCACGTTCAGGACCGTGCACTTCGAAACGTATGGCAAGTCTGGAATACGACGCGTCGTACCTGGCGAGTACCTGGCAGCCGACCCGAAAGGGCGCGCCATCATGCTTGCTTCCACAGAGAAGAACAAGCTGGTCTACATCCTCACCCGAAACGCTCAGACTGAAATCATCATCTCGTCCCCACTCGAGGCACACAAGCCCCAGACGCTCGTCTACTGTCTTATCGGACTCGACGTTGGATATGACAACCCCATGTTTGCGTCCCTCGAAGTGGACTATTCGAGCTCAGAGACAGATCCAAGCGGAGAGGCCTATGATGAGATCAAGAAGGAGCTTGTGTACTACGAGCTGGATCTTGGTTTGAATCACATTGTGCGAAAGTGGTCTGAGCCTGCTGACCGCACTGCCAACATTCTGTTCCGAGTACCTGGAGGCGCCAATGCTCCTAGTGGCGTCCTTTGCTGTGGCGAAGACAACATCACATATCGGCGCATATTCAACAACAAGGCCAACGTCCATCGGCTGGCGATCCCCCGACGTGAGGGACCCACCGAAGATCCTAATCGGAAGCGCATGATCGTTGCTGGTACCCTGTATTCTCTCAAAGGCGGCGACTTTTTCTACCTCCTTCAGACAGACGACGGCGATGTCTTCAAGCTCACTGTTGATGCCCCCAACGGCACGGTCGACAGGATCAAGATCAAATACTTCGACACTATACCCGTGTGCACCAGTATATGCATCCTTCGCGCAGGTTTCGTGTACGCAGCTTGTGAATCTGGTGATCGGATCTTATACGAATTGGAATCGCTTGGTGAGGAGACAAATGACCCTCTCTTCTCCAGCGATCAATTCCCCGTTGACTCGGACGTGTCGTTTGCTCCCCCTTACTTCACGCCGAGAGCCTTGACAAACTTGACTGCAGTGGAGCAGATTCCCAGTCTCAACCCAATCATGGGCATGGAAGTTGCCAATCCTGCGTTGGAAGACGCACCACAGATCTACACAATCAACGGCACAGGCAGCCGGAGCTCTTTTCGGTCGACGAGGAATGCGTTGGAAGTCCTGGATCTGATCGAATCACCGTTACCTCAGAACGCCTCAGATGTATGGACAACCAAGCTGACCAGTGATGATGCGACCGACACCCTCATCATACTGTGTCTACACAGCAGGACGCTTGTACTCAAGATCGGCGATGATGTAGAGGAGGCCTCGAACACCGGTTTCCTAGCCGAGACTAATACGCTTGGTATTCAGCAGTTCGGCGAAGACTGCATCATCCAGATCCATCCCAAGGGTATACGTCACATCCGGGGCATACAATTCCCGGAAGACGATGCCAGCGCGACCCACCAAAGCCTGACTGACTGGCAACCTCCCGCTCACCGAACAATTGTAGCATGCGCAACAAACAACCGACAGGTTGCGATTGCACTCAGCTCTGGCCAGATTCTGTACTTCGAATGCGACTCAGACGGCTCGCTAGCTATGGCTGAGGAAGAGATCGCTCTAGACAGCACAATCAACTGTCTTGCGATGCCGGCCGTGCCAGAGGGTAGCGTTCGTGCGTTTTTCCTTGCTGTCGGCTGCAGCGATCAAACTGTGAGGATCTTCAATTTGAGCCCGGATATGGAAGGCAACATTTTGAGAAGTATCTCGGTACAAGCTCTCACGTCACCTCCAAGCGACCTGACAATCAATATGATGTCGGACAAGTCGCCACGCGGCTACAGCCAATTCCTCCACATCGGCCTGCGAAGTGGTGTCTACATTCGTTCCGTTCTTGACGAGATGACTGGCGACATTGGAGACACACGAAGGCGTTTCCTCGGCCCCGAACCTATCAAATTTGCAAAAGTTACTGTGGCAGGCGAACCCGCCATCCTTGCCATGACTTCGAGGCCCTGGCTAGGCTACACTCACCCCAGGACCGGTGTACTCCAGCTGACGCCTCTGAACTATATTGCTTTCAAGTCCGCATGGAACTTTGATGGTTCGCAGTTCAAGGGCATCATCTGTGTGAGCGCCAATGAATTACGGTACAGACCCCATGCTCCCATTCACTTCCATTGCAATGATGATACATCGTACTCCTTACAAACGCTGAGGGCCAAAACATTTTCCAATTGTTCCTACTGAAAGCAATCACTTCTTCACATCTTGTTAACTACGACGAGCCATGGTACAAAGACTGACGCGAGATAGAATCTTTACGTTCAACGATTTGACCGACAACACGACTTATGAGAGCATTCCACTACAGTATACGCCAAGGAAGATGGTCGGATACCACGAGCAAGGGGTTTTCTACGTCATTGAGAGTGAATGCAATACACTCAACGCAGATACACGACAGACCCTCATCAAGCAAGTTGACGTAAAGATGGCAGAAAATGCCGATGGTGAGGCCACAAACGGCGCTGAGGAAGAGAACGAGCTGCCAGCAATCGACTTTGGTTATCCACGAGTCCAGGGTCGATGGGCATCCTGCATCCAGGTTGTCGATCCGGTGAGCGAGAAAGCTGTTACTCACACGATTGAGCTCAAGACAAACCAATCGCTAGTCAGTGTTGCTCTAGTATTTTTTGAGAGCCGTGGCGACGAGGGGTTCTTGGCTGTTGGCACTGCCAAAGACCTCAGCTTCACACCGTACAAGTACTCTGGCGCCTCGATCCAAATCTACAAGCTTTCTCCAAACGGGCGTGAGCTTGAGTTCTTCCACGAAACCGACATAAGCGAGCCTCCTCTTGCACTACTTGCATTCAAAGGTAAGCTCATTGCGGGTATAGGACGGAATGTATGCTTGTATGACTGCGGTATGAAGTCGGTGCTGCGGAAGGCACAGGCTCCCAACTGCGTTCCAACACGCATCATAGACATCAAGACCCAAGGAAGTCGCTTGGTCGTGTCTGATCAAGCGCAATCTGTCACATACGTAGTACACAAGGACCAAGTCCATCCCAACCGGTTGATCCCCTTCGTCGATGACACAGTGCCCCGCCACACTAGTGCCTCTGAGATGTTGGACTACGACACCACGGCTGGCGGTGACAAGTTCGGTAACATCTGGCTGGTACGATGCCCCCAGAAGGTGTCAGAGTCTTCCGACGAGTCACCAGACGGTTCCGAATTGCTCGTCGACAAGAGCTATCTCGGCGGCACTGCCAATCGCCTCGATCTCGTTGCGCATTACTTCACCAACGACATCCCGGTTTCAATCCAGAAGACACTCCTGCTGTCAGGTGGAGAGCGCGTCATCTTCTGGGCTGGTCTGCAAGGTACCTTGGGTGCTCTCATCCCCTTCAATTCTCGTCGACAACACAAGATGTTCCAGCAACTCGAGTTGCAGCTTCGCTCAGATGACAAGCCACTCTCGGGTCGTGACCACTTGGCTTACCGCAGCTACTTCGCTCCGGTGAAGAACGTCATCGATGGGGATTTGATTGAGCGCTTCCTAGTCCTATCGGCAGACAAGAGGGCAAGTATCGCTGGTCAAATGACGGGCGCTGAGTGGACCCCGAGCATGATTGATGAAGCGATTTGGAACATGCGCGGCCTTTACGTATTCTAGATGTCTTGTCATTGTGGGTATTTAGCGATTGGCGTTTAAACGGTCTAATGAGTCCACTGCGATTGTCTGGGCATTTACTCGGAGCGAATTGATGCGAGAGAAGATGAGACCCATGTGTCTTGGGAATGATACCCTATGGATTCTAGTACATGAAAGTGCCCTTTGGCCTTGGCCGCCCTTTGGTGGCTAGCTGGCTGATTGAATAAAATCAGCCTGATCAACTCGAAAACTTGCTTTGGTGTGTCCTTGATTGAAACATTGACTTGATGAACTCGGAAAATGTGTTCTTGTGCATCCTTGATTGAAAAATATTGACAACTATTTCTACCAGCCAAGACATGACGAAAACGCGCTGTCAATGGAATATGGAAGGTACTGTCTGTACATGAAGTATAATTATGAAATGAAACGCTCAAACATCCAACGTGGTCTACGGTAGGTAGCTTTCTACCCCAATCTGCACACTCCAGCCATGATATCAGGTCCTTGGTATTCCCACTCCCACTCCCCTCTTCCCTAATCCCCTCTGCCTCCTCCTATATCCCTTCATATCTCCTTCCCCAAATCACTTCCCCCCTCCTATCCCCTATCCCCATCCCCAAATCACTATTCCTACTTGCCCACCACATCCTCCACCCCTCTTCCCCCGGCCAACGCATCTCTCGCCCGCGCGTGCTGCTGCGTCCACCTGTTGCGGGCGCCGTCGATGGCGGCGCCTTCTTTGGTTGCGACGACGGTGGTGTAGGAGATTGCGAGGAGCATGAAGGCTGTGAAGGTTGGGAGGTAGGATTTTGCTTGGATGGGCATTGTGGGTGGTGTTGTTGTTTTGTGTGTGTGTGTGTGTGTGTGTTTGGTTGGCTGGGGTGTTGGTGTGTTGGTGTGTTGGTTGGTCGATTGGTCGGAGTTTGGTATGTTTTGTGTGGTTTGCTTAGGTGTGGATTGTGGATGTGGATGTGGATGTGGATGTTGATGTAGATTGTGTATGTGTATGTGTATGTCGATTGTAGATGTGTATATAAATGTAGCCGTGTATATCGATTATACGTCAATACCGCCGTCGATTGAATATAATGATCTCAGATTATAAAACTGCCTGAATAATCCTACCCATGCCTCCCCTTTTTATCCCTAACCATGCCTCCCACATTACTTGTAAATCCTCTCACCACCTCCCCCTCCCCCTCCCGCCCCAAACCCACCGCACATCACCACACCACCCCCATCCCATCACATGATCCACCAAGCCCTCCCGCCCCCCCCCTCTTCGCTCATTCGTCACCCTGCGCACCATCCTAACCCCCATCGTCTGAGTCAAACGACTTAATGGCGAATCGGTGGCGAGACATTTTTAAAAATGTCTACCATAAAGTATGGTCGGCGCTCGGGCTACGCCGGGATAGCTAGGGCTGGTGGCGCCACGTTGTGCGGGCGGTGGCCGTGTCGTACGATTGTCACACTAACTCACTGACTGACTGACTGGTATCATATCTACCGACGGCGGCGGCGGCCGGTACCGTACCGTAGACGTAACGTGTCTATATACAACTATGTATGTAGTCTACTGTTAGATGTTAGATTTTGCTGGTTTAGTGGATGGGAAGGGAAGGGAAGAGCGGGCAGAACAGCGTGCCAACGTCATCGCATCGCAACGCATCGCATCGCATCGCATCACCGACTTTTTCTCTTTTTCTTTTTTCAGCTTTGTTTCGCTATCGTTGTCGTGGTGCATAGGCCGTTCTATTCTAGTCGCACTGGTTATATTATGCTCTGTCCTATCGTGTCGTGTCTTGTATTTCATTCAAAGCCGTACGCTTAAATCTTCTTCCTCCTCTTCCTCTCCCTCTTCGCTCACTAATTCAACACCAAAGGAGTGGTTCCTTCTCAGAAGTTTGTGTATTTATATATACATGTAATCATAGGTGTGCTCTATAACTTTCACAACATTATCCTGATTTAAATCTCTAACGGTGGCGCTGCGTTGATTTACCTAGTGTAGGTATGGTAGGTAGGCATTCTTACTTTGGGCGCCTAACTTACCCTTTTGCGCTTTCATCTCCGTCGCACAGGAGGTACTCGACTTATCATGGATATGAATGGATCCTCTTTAAAAGTCTTCATACCTAAACATTCCAACTTCGCTTGCGGTCATTTGCTAGATTTGCTGGTGCCATACTTCGTTAAAGGAACGGGTTTGCGGTGCGGCGTAAGTATGCGTAGGATGGTAGTTGAGGGGTTAGCAGGAACGGGGACTTTGATATATATATATATATATATGTTTTTGCCAAAAGGAAAAAAAACAATGTGTTAGGCCTGGGTAGCACGTCCCTGAACACAGTCTCGTACCTTATCGTTGTTGCTAGTATAAATCGTACTTGTATCCTTTAGTAATTCGAGTTTCAGAAACACACACACACACACACACACACACACACACGCAATGTCAGACACCATCTTCATCTGAAACCCCCAACATCAAAGAAGCCATGGGAAAAAAGTGTAGTCAAAATATATAATTCCATCTATAAATGTGTATATATTTACCCTCAAGCCCCTCTTCGTCGTTGTGGAGAATGACGACAATGACGACGACTCAGTGACCAAACTCAAGTAGTCCCACTTCACTGTGACCCCCACCCACGCCCACTCATGCAAGAAAAAAAAAGCGCAGCAGGCCCTATGAAATGCCAGTTATACACACAAGGGAAAAAAGAAAAGGAAAGAAAGGGGGAGAGGAATGAAAGAAAAGGAAGGGATGCATATGACGTCCCCCAACACGCCCCGTTCACCAAACGCCCCAATCTCATCTCGCCCCAGCATGCTTCACTACAAACAGCGCATGTGAGGCAGTGTAGATCTGTAGAAGGGAAGTAGACAAAAACGACACCAGATTCGATATAGTGTGACGTGCCTGATGGGCAAAGACAAGAAAGGCGCCTTAACGTCCCAGCTGAAAGCATAACAGCCAGCTTGGGTATATATGGAGTAGCAGCAGTGTGACGGAACAACAAAAGAAATCGTACAAAGTCGTTCCAACGGGAGAAAAAAAAACAGCTCCCTAGATATTTGGCTCAAGGCGTCGAGTAGTCACTCACTTTTTCGTGTAGCAAGTGCAATGGACAAAGACGATGGGAATTGTAGGATGTGACCATGGCCAGAACGCGGCTGACTGATTACAAGTCGAGCATCGAGGTAATGGCGGCAACACGTTGCAATACTGGCTCCATGGCAGCGATCCTTCGCTCTAGACGCTCGGCCAGACGCGCTTCTTGTGCTTCGTCGGTGATGACTAGTGAGTAATGCGCGAGAGCCTTTTCCGGATTGGTAAAGAGGATCTCGTGATCTTCCGGAGCGGCAGGGACGTTGGCAGTGGCAGAGCGGGCAGGCGATGAGCTGTACAGGTCAAACTCGGAGTCGTCTTCAATCTCGGTGACGGTGGCGGCAGTAGACTCAACGGGACGCTCAATGACAGGGAAGTCGGGCTTGACCTCGTCAACGGCAGAGTCGTCCTCGGCGTTGAAGATGGCGCTGTATCCCTTGCCAGACATGGCCTCGGTGTCAAGAGGGTTACTTGGGCCCTCTGGTACCTCTAGGACGGCGAAGACACGGGGTTGCTGGTAGTTGAAAGCATTGTTAGCGCCCCAGTTGTTTCCGTTGTTGTTGATGTTCAGCATGGAGAAGTCGAGCTGGGGCTCAGGAACCATGGTCATACCCACGTGCGTGTTCTCTTGCGACATGGTGCCGTATTGCTGGGCTGGGAACGATGCGGGTACAGGAGCAGGGGCAGCCGGGGTAGATGAAGGGACAGAAGCCATGGGTGCCTTGGGCTGCAGAGCCTCGTCGCGCGACAGCTCCTCGAGGAAAGGACCAAAAGCTTGGTGGCGGAGCAGACGCTCGATGAAAGCACGGGATCGGGCATTCTCCTCCATCAGGAGACGGTTCTGGTTGCGGAGCTCATTTGCCTCTTGGACCTTGACGGCGACTTCGCCTTCGAGTTGGCCAATGTATTCTGTATTTCGTTAGCATAATTGTGGGGATGAAGGGACGGATTGTCTTGTTTTACCTTTTCTCCTCGAACGGAAAGCACGGGCGGAGACCTTGTTGCGGAGTTGGCGGCGCTCCTTGGAACTGAGCTTCTTTCCCTCCTCGGAAGCAAGAAGCCTCTCATCCTCGTCCATGTCCTCCTCATCCTTCTTGGCGCGGATGATGTGGGGGAGAAGGCCTTGGTTGCCATCCATGCCGTTGTTGGAGGCGTTCTGGCTGTCGGCTCGGATCTGAGCCACGACGCGGGCAATTGTCTCTTCAGTGCGTGCGTCGCTGAGAGGGCTCGACAGCTTCCTGCTCGCCTGGCTGGTTGATGGTAGGCGTTGATGTTGTTGTTGTTGTTGATGTTGTTGTTGCTGTTGTTGCTGCTGCTGCTGCTGTTGTTGTTGTTGCTGTACCTGCTGTTGCTGTTGCATCATCTGCTGTTGCTTCTGGTGCGCCAGTTGCTGTGCGCGCTGCTGCTGTGCCTGAGCCTGTGCCTTTGCCAGGGCGGCTTGCTGTGCCTGCTGCTGATGCATGCCAGGCCAGACGCGGACGTTGGGCACCTCCTCCTGCTGGATGGCGCTTGGGTCCACGAAGTCGTCCTGTGAGGCATCGTTGTAGAAGTAGGCGGGCTGTTGGAAGTCGACGGCCATGTTGATGTTGGAGTCGATGGGCAGGCCAGTGTTCCATGCACCGTCCATGGCGGAGTCGGCGCCCATGATATCTAAACCACTGTTGTTGAACGTGGGGAAGCCTGAGTTGTACGTGGCACCGAGGCCGGCGAGTGAGCCCGAGGGAATGCCCGTCTGCTGCTTGAAGCGCTCATACTCATGGCTAGGTTTCGCAGGCGTCTGCAGCTCGTCGTCGATGGCCGTGTTGGTCGGGCTCGTCATGGCAGACACGGTGCTTGACTCGCGCTTGAGATGTGCAGAGCCAGGTGCGGTCTCGGCGAACTGGCTGAAGTCGAAGATGTCCTGGTCGGGGTCGATGCACTGGCTGGCGTGCGCGTTGAAGGGCTGCATCGTCATGGCCGACTGCACTGCGGTAGCCATGGTGGAACGAGCGCGTCGTGACAGTCGCGGTGGGTGATGAAGGGCTGCTTGCTTGGGGCAGGCTGATGGTGAAGGTTTGGGGGGGTGTTGTGGTTGCAGGCACTGGATGGGTGACGAGTGGGGTTAGGCTGCTCAAGAGTCGTCGTCAGCTCGTGTTATGCTCCGGTTCTGCCGGCTGTGTGTGGCTGAGCGCGGAGGAACCAGCTGTCGGGATTTGGGGGAGGGGGGAAGGAACACGCCGGCTGCCTGCGTGGATCGCGATCTGGAGCTGTGTATGTGTCGTGGAGGATGATGCGAAGAAGCGTCAGGCAAGGGGTCGAGAGTTGTTCAGTTGGGGGGGGGTGGTGGAGGGCGGAGGATCAGAAAGTGGACGGCCAGAGAGGGTGCTGGCCGTCTTTTGCTGGGCCGCCTGTTCTTCGGCCGGGGGCGTTTCACACTGAGGCGGAGTCGGGCTTCCAGAAATAGAAGGGAGGCGGCAACAGCTAGCCGGTCCACATCCAAGCCTCAAGCCGCCCAGCCTGCTGCCCTCTTCATGTACCTAACAGTACTACCTACTACTACTACTGCTACTGTATTACTTAGTGTACTTGGTAGTAGACAGGCACTGCACGACGTACTACGGCCACTGTCTACGTATGTGTACTTCTGGCATTGGTCTGGCAGTGCAGTGCCCATTCGCCAAAACTGACAGTTATGCAGCCAGTGCGGACTCTAGTGCACTGCACCTGCCTATTGATACTCTCTGCCTGCACACCACAAACCCAGCTCACGTCACCGTCACCGTCCTGCCACCGGCCAGTATTCGCTGTCATGTCAGCATACATTCAGTCGGTAGTACTACTGTACTAGCATGTACTTACGCTACAGAAGCGGCAGATCTCTCACACTGCCAGTACCAAGAACACTGCCAGACCTGGCTTTCTTGGACGCGCCCTCAGGCACCGGCCAAAGGAGAGCGCCGACCCACCGATAGCCCGACGAACCACAGGCCACCACACCTGAGGCTGTGCACTGCCCTGCCCTGCCCTGCCCTGACCCTGCCCGCACACACAAGCCGTTCCTAGTCGAAATGGCGGCCCCACGCCATTGGCTGGCTCACTCTGCCCTTGATCTCATTCCAATTCCATGCCAATCTCATCTTGCACCAACCTTGAAGGTAAACCTTGCAAGTTGGCAGTTGGAACACTCCAGCATAAGCCTTGGCCACGTCGACCGTTTCTTCAGCCTCGCACCGTCCATGCAGTTGTGGACAATACCACCGTAGTTACGCCTTGACAGCCCGCCCATCCTCCCGATCGACCTGCTTACCCCAATTCCAGCCCTATCCTGCTCACTTTGGGACACACCTCTGCCAGAACCCGCCTGCCACTTTCTGAATCCGGCCAGAGAGAGGAGATAACTCGGCATAGCCAGATTCATCTCACCCACCACCATTGGCTTATCATTCTGCAAACCTTCCGAAACACTCGAATGCAGGCCTCCACCTTCATTGCACTAACCATGCGGACTTTGCCCTCCACCATCCACCACACTGTACCGCAGATCCAAGGTGGATCCAGCATTGAGCATTCCATGGTGGAGATCAGGAGATTTTTGATGCTTGCATTGTTTCTTGCCCAGGTTTCGGGTCTTGGTCTTGGCACACGCATTACATCATACTACCATCTCCCCTTCAGCCCGTCATTGCTGCCATTTTGAACAATTCTGTCGTAAAGAAGAATGGGCTTTGGGCCATGCCAGACTTCCGCATCCTCGTAGTCTACAAACTCTACAATAGCATCTCACCACCAGCCTGCCGTCTTTCCCGCAGACAGCCGAATGGTATGTGCGTTACACTTTCCTCATACAAATGTTCGGGCTCTTGGCTTCTTAGTATCACCACCATCACGCCAAGACTGTGCCAAATGCATACCAGACTGAATCGTTGGCAGAAATGCATTGCAAGGCTGACATTTGACCTGGCCGATCGCTGACCAATTCTTTTTGGACAGGAAGATGATCTACTACGTACTGTACTTGTGGTGCGGAAGGTCTCCGCTATCTGCCCATTTCACCTATCTCCATCTATTACCGTACTGAGTACGCTATCTCAGCAATCCATTCACACCCACGGACCACACGCCAAGAGAGCATACTACACCCAATTGCATCGCCTCACAACCATGCCCTTGGCTCGTTCCGCGTTAAACACTTCTCAGCTTTGCAAACGACGCGCAGGGTTCAAAGTATCCATGTATAGCATTGCTGTGCTGATACAGCCCTCTCTATGCTGGGCTGAGTTAATGTAAGTGGGACACACCCAGTCTGACTGGGCAGCAATTTACTCTCTACTGTACCGTTAGCACACAACTCACACCGATCCTACTCCCAAGAAAATAGAAAACACTACTATACGTGGTACAGTTACTGGATATACTTCGATCGCAGTCACCACCCAACCATCGCCCAAGATCGCTCTGCAGATCTCCCACAAACTCTTCCCACGCTACAGCCAGTCCCACCTCCATCCCATCACCAAAAAAAATGTGACCAACCAACCAATCACCCCACCAATGCCATTCTCCACACTAGCTCTGATACTGAGACATCGTTCCACCAGCCCCCCGCTCCCCCCCTGTCCAATCATTCCCAAATGAGGAACGCCCCATTAGAACTTTGATTCCAATTCAACACCCTACATGTACCTCTACCCGTACACTGCAGCTCGACCCGTGTATACGTATGCCCATGGCCTCTGCTCGTCCTCCCGCCCATTCCTATGTAGTGTTAAACGTCTAATTTAACTACCGGGACAACGCACATTAGTGTTTCTGTGTAGCTCGAACATGACTCGTTCCGATTGCTTTGCTGCTGATATCGCGTTATTTTGTTTTTTTTTGGAGACTAGGTACAGTAGAGAAAGAGAGAGAGAGACAGAGGCGCGTACGGGGGGGAATGGGGAGATGTGCTCAAATCACTCGGACCTTTTTTGCATCTTTATTTTAATTTCCGCAGAGATGGATTCCCAGTTTTTGATGGGGTTGGGTTGGGTTTGTTGTGCTAATTCTCATTATGCATGCCCAAGTTCTGATTATTCATTAATTTCTTGATTTACCTACTGTAGAGCCTTGGTTTCCTGGCTGTTTGAGATGGAAATATACAAGGCATGAGGAGGAGGAGGAGGAGGAAGGATCTGTAGGTCCTTCTGGTGTAATGTAGTACGTGTTGATTGTATGAGTATAATTGTACGATTATAACTATTACCCTGAGCTGACCGAGCCTGCTCTACGCTACCTCAAGTAGCTCGACTCTACTACCCTCATCCCCCCCCAACTTTGGACCTTGAACTTTGAACTCGAAATTTGAACTTTTAAGTTTTTTTTCAATGTGCCATACTATGTACTCACACGTATTTACAACTACGTATTCGTTTAGTCTGTCTTCGTGCTCTATTAGACAACTTCATCTTTTGACTTTAAAAAAAATAGAATACATGTTATTTCATGCCTACTTTCTCAACAGGGGGGCTATGGTGATATACATCGGCTACGTTACCATCAGGTCATGCACTCACTCAAATACAAAGAGAGTGATGTTTCTTTGCATAGGGTTTTAGTGGCTGGAGAGATTGGATGCGAGAGAGTTGTTGTTGTAGTATAATAGTAGTGTGCTACACGACACTATGGGTGCTCTTGCTCGTTTGTCAAGAAGCCATGGACGTCTTCGTCTTCTGGGCTTATGGGCTGCGTGTGCCTTTGGAATGGTGGGGCATTTGCCTGTGACTGATGCTGCTGCATGTCCTCCTGCGACATATTCCACTGCATCTCCTCTGGACTCTGCACCAACATGCCCGTATCAATCTTACTCTTAACCTGGCGCATCGACTCCCCCGGATCCCCACCACCCTCCAACGTCTTCTCCTCAACCTCCAGTCCCAAGCTCTTCACCAGTGCAAAGAAGTTTTGTTCCCCAGATCTGCTCCCAAGGATACCCCCTTGCGCCACGCCCTCGACCCGCACAACATCCGACACCACGTGTCTTGCGCGCTCGTAATCCCCATGTTCAACCAGCGCACTCACAACTGCACTCAGTGTCCGCCAACCCGTTGGTGTCCCGTGCTGCGACATGCGCGCGAGTACGCTCATCATCTTGCCCACCTCGCCGTGGAGCGCGTATCCCTCAATTAGGCGATCGAAGAGGACGCCATCGCTGGGGACGCGGTGAGATGTGAAGATTTGGTGGACCAGGCCGTCGACTGCCTGGATGTCCGCTGGCTCTTGCTGGAAGTAATGCGATGCAAGACTGGTGTAGATGGCTGCACCAGGCACCCTGTTTCTTGCTTTCATGTGTTCAATTACCGCTTTGGCCGCTTCGACATTACTAGACTGCTTCAATAGCCGGTCGATGGCCGTGGTGTATATGTGATCATTGAGTTTGACACCGCTTTGTTCCACGCTGTCGAGGTGCAAGAGGACGCGCGACTTTTGTTCAGAGAGTGACAGGTGCCGGAATGTTTCGTTGTCAAAGGCAGCGGTCACAATCATGGTGTGCGTTGCGATGTCGCCCGGTATACCGCTGACTTCCATTTTCTGCAGCACTTTGAAGGCAGTTGTGTAGTCGCCTGCCTGCAGGTACAATCGAATTATAGAGTTGTAAGTGCGAACGTCGGGGTGGATGTTGAAGCTATCAGCCCAACCGAGAATCTTTTGTGCAAATTCCACTTTCTTGCTGTGGGTCATGGACTCGGCACGTATTTGGACAAGGGCGGTTATGGCGCCATTAACGACTTCGACGGTGGGCTTTGCGACTGTATTTACGGATTTCGTCTTCATGGCGCCCTTGCCGTTGCCATGGTCATTTCCGGTCGCAGCCATCTTCCCTGCGGCCAACCATTTCTTGCCCATTTCATCGAGGGCCAAGAGAGCGCGATTGACTTTACGAAGGGACATGAGGCCATTAACTCGTTCTGTCCACAGATAGACGTCTGGTTCGATACCAGAGTTAAGCATGCGCTGCCACATTTGATCCAGGCCGTGGAGATCCTTTGTTTTTACACAGCCGTTCAACATTGCTACCCACGTTCGAGCGGTTGGCTGGACACCATGTGCAATCATATGGTTCCATATTTCGACAGTGCGTGAGGGTTTGAGCAGGACCATGAATCCTGACAGGAAGGCATTATATATCAGTGGCGGGATAGCTAGCTTTCCGTTTGGGGAAGTGTACGAATATATGGCTTGTTTCCATACATACTCTAGATTAGTTGATGACGATGTTGACTCCACTGCGCGTACAATACGTTTGAGGTAGAAAGTTTCCAGGTTAGCGGCCTCGTCTTCGGTTTTATCCAATGTCTCCCCACTCGCTCCCAGCATGGTCATGGCTCGGCGGGGTGCTGCATCGATGTCCTGTATAACTTGTAGCTGAACATGTTGTGGCAATGCTATGAACATTCTCGAGTGCTCGGTATGAGTGGAGATAGAATGGATATGTGACCCAGCAAGTAATCGCTCGAGGAGTTGTAGGAAAGGCATAGCTTCTTGCTGTAGGGATTCCACAGACTTGATGGCGTCGGAAATAGTATATAGATAGACGGCGCAGAAATTCAGCACTGGTTTGCCCACAAATCTAGGATGAAATTTCTGAAGGCGTAAGCCGAAATTCTTGGTCGTGACATCTTCTGACACTGATTCGATGGTAGGAAGATGCCATTCAGTGCTGATGGATTGCAAAGGGTCGTTGTTGTTGCCCTTGCATTGGAAGAACAAACGCCACGCGGAGATGAGCTCATGTAGCAAGACAGGCAGGGTCGGCTGCCCCTGCTCTGATATACCGTGCATCGATTCTATTACTTTGTGTGTCATCCATAAAAAGGCCTCTCGATTCCACCAGTCTGCACGAGCCAGACCCAGTTGCTCATAGCGGAACAGCAGCTGCGTCGGTGTCACTGGTACATTGAGACCTTTGTAAAACTTTTTGTTGATAGCCCGAAAAAGTAGCAGGAATATGTAGCCATTACCCAATAGCGGAACATCAGTGAGGCTAGGTTCGGTGAGTGCTTTGCAGTCTTTCGAGGTGTATGTCTTGTCGAAGACAGCCCAAGCCTTGTGAACGTCTCCCTTCTCGAGCGCAGTGAACATGGCCATTGCGTAGATGCGTCCTGTATAGGTAACTTTAAGCTCGGCAGCGGTCTGGACGTCGTCTTGTGCGGTTTCATCTGGATATGCAAGCGGTCTGTCATCATGCGGAGTTCTGCTCGTGAGATCCGCATATCTACTTGCGCGGCGCGCAGGCTGTGCTTTGGAGAGGGACGTGTAGAGTATTCGCGGTCCCCTCTGAAGCTCATCCTGCTGGGCTTGTTGCTGCTCTTGCGGTTTCTGCGGTTTCTGCGGTTTCTGCGGTTCTTGCGGTTCTTGCGAGCTTTCTGGTGGGGGTTGCCTTCGTAGCGATTGAAATGCGGCGTGGGGCTGCCATTGCTGGATTCGTGGGGTTGCAGTGCATCGCGCGATCCGTACTCTGCACCGTCTGCAGACATATGCACTTAACATGGCTCAATGGAGTCGCCGTGTGGGCAACCGACTGGGGCTGGCGGTGGTAAGCTTTGGCGACTCGCAGCTTTTGGCGCATGTCCAGCCACCACGTACAGATAGGACGATTTCTGATATATCAATTCACGCGCATCATAATCTTTGCAGCCAGCCAGAACACAGCCGTAGTCCTCCGTCGCGTTCTGGGACATGCGCGGTGGCTGCACAGAAACGTGTCGAGGTACGTGTCGAGGTTGAAATTGCGCAAATCGCCAAAGTCCGACAGCCAATGAGGGATACCGGGCATGGAACACGTGACGGGCCAAGTCTTTTGGCTGCTTGGTGGACCGCAACTCAGCCATGGCGCTCGAGAGGTAGAGAGCGAAGTGCCCGCGGCCTTCATCCACTTCCTTTTTCCCAGTACCGCTTTTTACAAGATTCCGTTGGGGCAGCATGACGACCTTTGTACCCCGGCAGCCCTACTCTCAGCAAGAGCTAGATAAGCTTTATCCCAAAGAGCTTGAGCTGCAACTTGTGCAGATCGTAAGACCAATCGCCTGTCTCTGTGTGACCAGAATGCCGTATCAGAACTGATGTCGTGTATAGCTTCTTCGCCATGGTCAGTTCCAATACTCATCGCTCGGTACATGCCCAATTAGCTAAATAACCTTAACAGGCGAGAGAACCCCAGTGTCTCCGCGCTTCCAGAATGTAAGATATTTTAGATTAACTAATGATTTCCAAAAAGAAAGAAAAAGCGCTGAACTTATCCTTAGACCGGACTCAGGCCATGTATGAATACCTATGCCGCACCAAATTCGAAGATTAGAAGCTCACATGACAAGACTGGCCGTACTGCAATGCAGCACGTCAATTGACAAGCGTAATCCAAACCAATGAAGACTCCTCCAAATGGGATCAGCTTCAATGGCGACGTCGTCTCGAAACCTTTGACAACTATGATGGACCAGGTATATCTGCTCGCCCACCATGGTCAACCGCTTCAGCTTCCTAATTTCTAACCAGTAATCGCCTCTGGCCCCAAAGGCGAGTATGATGGTATATGCCAACCAGGAGAACTCACCGATAAGGGCCGCTCCACTACTCTCGCCCTTGGCCAGCGTTTACGCCACCTCTACATCGATCAACTTAACTTCCTGCCCTCGCTCATCTCAGATGCCGATATGATCTACCTGCGCGCCACTCCCATGCCCCGCGCTCTGGAATCCCTCCAACAAGCCTTCACTGGCTTCTATCCCCCAAACACCCGCACCGCTAACTTTCCACCCCCTACAATCATCACCCGTTCGCCTCCCGACGAAACCCTGTTTCCCAATGACGCAAACTGTCGCCGTTTCGCCCAACTTTCGCGTGCCTTCTCCGTGCGCGCAGCGCAGATTTGGAATGATACAAATGATATGTCGTATGTATCCTCGAAAATCTCGAAACACATGCCCGATGAAGCCAAAGTAGCCGTGGATTCGCGGCCGCGTCTCACAGGGATATTGGATACAATCAACGCTACCGATGCACACGGTCCTGACACAAAACTACCCAAAGCATTCTATGATCCTAAGTTAAGAGCGATCATTGACAAGATTGCTGTGGAGGAGTGGTTTAAGGGCTACACCGAGAGCGTTGAGTATCGCACCCTGGGTATCGGTGGGCTGATGGGCGATGTAACGAGCCGTATGACCGTGTCCGCACGACACATCGCGGCTGATGGCCTCGCCGAGGTAGGAACTTCCTCTGGGAAAGGTAGAGGCGGCGAAACAGCCATCAAATTCGCCATGTCTGGTTGCCACGACACCACGCTCGCCGGCGTGCTGACATCACTCGGCGCCTTTGATGGCGAAGATTGGCCTCCATTCACGAGCCATATTGCGTTTGAACTCTTCAAGGCCCGCAACACCCCCACGATGCAATCCGCTCCATCGACAGCACCACAGCAGCCGTCGCTGGCGCCTACAACGCGAAACAGCTGGTGGTCCAATCTTTTCGGCGCCGCCCAGACCCAGGAATCCTCCGCACAGAATGCAACGAGGATCCCTGTGTCAGAGCTTTCGCAGGCTCAGCGCGATGAACTAAAGAATTATTACGTGCGTATACGGTACAACGACAAGATAATGCAGGTACCGGGTTGTAAAAAGGAGGGCAAGCATTTAGAAGGGGACACGACGTTTTGTACTTTTGTAAGTCGCCCGTGATATCTGAGCGAGGGAGAGAAAAATTGTGGATATCAGTTGCTAATACACAATGTGCACAATAGGAAGCGTTTAAATCCGTAGTCGATGCGTATACACCTAAAAACTGGAAAGCGCAATGCCTAGAAAATCTCGATGCCCCTGCGTTTCCGGAAAAGGCTGAGCCAGCCGGGTATTAAGATTGAGGATGGAGGGAGGCTCGAGGAAACCTGGTAATGCAGTCCGTGATACTATTGTGCGGTATGGTAGCAGATCGATAAACTATAGAATGACACTGGTTAGCATGGAAAGGAGGCTCGCGATATAAGTGGTTACCAAGTTAAGCACTAGACCAAAGGGGGTAAATGTAAATGTGAAGAAGCATGTTCATATTTGTGATTGGCATCGAAGCACAACTCTGAGTGTATTTGCTCATGTACGAGACATTCCCTTGCTGACCTGCACAGCTATCATATTTCCAGTAAGAAACTGCGCATAGCGTTTGCAACCAACCCCGATCCTCCCCAGGATCCATAGCACAACATTCCGGTAGCCGTCCATTGAAGCCTTTGCCCACCTTGGCTTTGAGGAGAAACACCACTAACACAATTAGGATCAGTCAGTTGAGTTGGGCTTGATAAGTGATCCAGTAGACATACCCAAAATTTCAAATGCCAGACTTTTCACCACATTCAATCATTTCCCACTGTTATCGAAATTATTAGCGGCCCTTATCCAGGAATAAGACTTCACATACCCAAACGCTCGCTAGATGAGGTAAAGGTGGGTGCACATTTATCAACTACCAACATGCAACCAATATCGGCATTTGACAACTCGGCCAACCGTCAAATGTGAATCATGGGAAAGGAATTCCATTTCTAGGATACTTCCACATATATTCCCCGTTAAATCAAGACTTCACATCAGTCTTTGAAGGGCCCCTTCACCCACCAAGCCACCTCATAGAAAAACGTTGACACGCCCTTCCTCGTGTTAACTTTATACACTATCAACACCACGACACAACAAAATCCGCCGTACCACGTCAGCTCGAAACCGTGCTCAAGAACCGGCACTTTGACAACACTGTCACAGAGCTAACATGTCGTTCATCCGTACGCTCTGTTTCCACTACCACTTTTCCTTACAAGACTAACGCTTCTTAGAGCGATTTGTTCTCCGCAGAGTGACTGCAGTTGCAGTCGCCACTGGCACCTCCTTGATCATATACCGTATGTACTTCTTCCGCATACACGTTCAATCTCCCATGTCAGCTCGACGACTAACTCTTCCAAGTCTTCATCCTGCTCGGCTGCATCAGTAAAGGCGCGGGCATCGATACCCTCCAATGGGTGACTATTACCCAGACCGCCCAGAACATCTTAAATAGCGGCGAGATTCGAATCGGATACTTTGGTAAATACTCTTCCCCGCTGTCCCGTTGTCCCCCTCTTATCCTGTACAGCTCAGCTAACAGCACTGCAGGCCTTTGCACAAACCTGCCCTCGTCCACAAACCCAGCCGCCAATGGCATCTTCACATGTTTCCCGCGCGACACGCCGCCCTCGCTCTCCACGATCCCCATGGAGCACCCGCTCTTCCTCGCTGCGAAATCGCTGCAGAAAAATGCCTTGTACCCTCTTCCCGCACTGGCATCTACATTCTTCCTGCTGTCCTTGATCTACTATATCGTCGCCGAGCGGCGCGGCGGCCGCAATGAAAAAGCGGCCAAGATCCTCCTCGGCGTGTCGGCAGCGGTGGGGATTGCGGCTGCACTGACGAGTATGAGTGCAGCGCAGGCACTGCATGCTGCGAGCGTGGTGTTGGGTGGGGATACGATTGTCAAGCCGGGCATGATGATGATGGCCATGTTGTGGATTGCTGCGCTGTTACACGCGGGTGTTGTTGGGTATGTGGCGGCTGGAATGCCGGGGAGGAGTTATGCTGGAGGTGAAGACTTTGGTCAACCGCCTATGATGGGTGGACCGCCGCCAGAGTTTCCACCACTACCTGGTATGGGAGGACCACCACCGCCACCGCCACCGCCGCCGGGTATGATGGGGCCATGACAACCACTGTCAGGAAGTCCGGGGGGGATTGGAGGTGGGGAAGCGAGTGCTGCGAGCGGTGCTCCCCTGGCCGGACCAAGTACCATGATGGGTCTGAGAGGGGGTTTCATGCCTACCGGTCAAGGTGGAGTACCACCATTTGGCGGAGGTGGGGGAGTTGCAGGGCTTACAGGACCCCCTGGGGGCTTCAATCTGATGCCAGGAGGAGGTGGTGAACCTTCTCTATACATGGCAGGAAGAGGTGTCGGACACGCACCTGGGCCAATACTTGGATTGCCTTCGTGTCCGATGTCAGGGCCAATATCATCACCTCCCGGTCCGCCCTCAGGTGCACCACCAGGACCGTTAACGGGACCTCCACCTGGAACTCCACCTGGACCACCACTAGAACCTCCACCCGGAAAACCTTCACGACCGCCTCCAGGTCCCCCACCAGTTCCACATGCACATCCCCCAGGTCCCCCCGGATTAGTCTTTCCAGGAAGCTCTGGAATATCACCACCCAGCGCAGGCGCAGGAGCCCCAATAACATCCCCTCCAAGCGGCCGGCCCAATGGGCCTCCCGGATCAACACCTCCAAACGGAGCCCCTAAATCCGTCAGCTTTGCGAAGACTAGCGCCCCACCAGCATCTGCAGAACCCAGCAGATCTCCCGGCAAAAAGGGAGCAGGTGCAAAGAAAGGGTGGTTCAGTTCGAAAAGTGCAGGGAAGCAGGCTAGAGCAGATGGCAAGAAACAGGGCCGCCGGTCATTTGGCATGGCTATTAATTCTATGAGGATCAATATCTCCAATCATGGCGGTGGGTCGAACGTCCATATAATTCGACCGGGTGGAAAGTCTAAGAAAGGAATAACGGCGGCGGGCGAGGGAATTGCGGTTGGGAATGGGACTCCAAAAGATAGCCAGTCGCCATCTGGAGCAATGGGACCTAGCGGCGCGCCTATGCATTGGGGTGCGAATGCGAACATCCAGGGCGTACAGCGTATCCAAGGTCCTCCTAATTCCAACTCCAACTCCAATTCCCAGAGTCAAGTACGACAGCCTTCTAGCACGACATCACATGCGGCTGCAACTCCCCACAACTCAAAGTCCAAACTGCGATCCATGGTTCCCCGCCCCAAAGACGCAAAGATCATGGAAACGACGAAATACGGAAACACCAGCATCGAGACTGCACTGCGTCAAAATGGCAACGAGCCCACAGCCTTCGGTCTCGGTATATCCGGCATCTTTGGGCAAAAAGGCAAACAGCGTGGGAAAAACGTCTCGCATGGTGCGAAAGCCCAGAGTCCGGTAGGCGCCACACCACAGAAGCACAAGTCCAAGGCGAACAGCTCTCTATTCTCCAGCCGCTCCGGCGTAGGGAAAAAAGGTATACGGGTCCAGATGCCCAGTAGGAAGACAGCTTCAACATCCCAGCGTCCTGCAAAACCTGCCTCCCAGGTACCAATCACCGACACGGAGCTCCTCGATATGGTGAGAGATGCCAAGCACCCGGGGTGGGCCAGACTGGCAAATATGTCGGCGAAAGAGCGAGGCATAGTAGTTAAAGACCTCGTGGGCAGAATGAAAGCCTGGCAAGCTGCGCACCCCGAGCGAGGCGTGCATATCCCTCCGCATGTAGCGGGTCCCAAGGCGTTAGCGAAAACGGCAAAGAAGCAAGCAAAGCAGCAAGGCAGGGTGGAAAAGAGAGACATAAAAGCAGCCAAGAAAGACGCGAAACACCAGGAACCCAAAAAGAAGACTGGGATCGCGAGACCGGCAGTGCCCAAGAACAACGCCTCAAACATTGTTTCGTCCGCGACACCACAGCATCTCAAAGCTCAAAGTGTTCAGTCGTGGAACGCGATGCCCGCGAGAAAACCACTCCAAGCGGATATCAAGGGTATTTCTCCCAAATTTTCACAGGGTAAGACGCCAGCGCATCAAGCATGCGAGGACTACATGATGTCAGGGGCCCTGAATCCCCAAGTCCAACGGGCGTCAGTCAATCAACCAGACATGCAGCGACCGGTCGGGAAAGCCGCGCCGATGAAGAAATCGTGGTTCAAGACGAGTGCAGGTCTGAAACCTCGAGTGGCGATTCTGCAGGGTTCTTCGTCTGTGTCTATGGCCAAGAAACCACGTGCTGGTATACCGCGTCCTGTTGTGCCGGTCAAGAAAACCACGGCGATCATGCCTAGGAGGGGTCCGGGGGCGAAGAAGGGTGTGCTGGCGATGATGTCGCGGAAAGCGTCCAAGGAAACGCGGAGTGGAGCGTCATCGATGGCTGGGAAGCTGGATGTACGAGGTGTGCGTGCAGCGCAGACGGGCGCACATGTCTGCGTGTTGTCGGCTGCGAAGAACAGGTCTATGCCACAAGTGCCCATGCGATTACGGACAGCTCCTCAGATACAGGTACGAAGGCCCACCGCACCGCGGACCTCTGGACCATCACGCTTCGCACTGCTGGGGTCGTCGAAGAAGGACGTCAAAGTCAAAGATAAGCCTTCCAAGCCAACGAAGCCAAAGAAGGCGGAGAAGCCTTTGTCATCGTTGAAGATCAAGACGCCACGGTTAGTAGAGATTAAGAACTTGGGTTTGCCTGTTTTGGCGCCTGCGAAGAAAGCAGTCAGGGCTAAAGCAATCAAGGCCAAGGCAGCAAAACCAGGGAAGAAAAAGGTGGTGGTGCCAAAGACGGTGGACTGTAAGAAACCATCTAAAAGCGAGCATTTGCGTGCGGCGAAGGCGAGGGCGAAGAGGACAGGGAAGAAGAAGTAGGAGGGGTGGTGTGAAAAGGATGAAGACGTTAATCGGAGAGAGATGAGGGTCGAATAATAGTACAGTGCTGTGGTAGGGGTGCTAATAATGCCGGCGAGTATTTATGATTTGATGTGTATTTTTGGCAAAAGCCTTACTGCAGATAGCGCATCCTTCGTGCTTTGGGAAATATGCTTTTACGCCTATGTACAGTTAGCTTTAATAGTCTCCTCATTGTATTGCTCGTTAGAAGCCTGTCTTCAAAGTCTCCAGCAATACGCGAAAATGGTAAAGAGTATCAAATGTTCTGTATTGAAGAATACCAGATTGAGCCCCGCCCATCCAGAACCATCTCATAACACCTCAAACGCCTCGCCAAGGAAATCTCGTCCTGGTAGCACCAACAGTCATTCCAGTCAAATCGTGAGTCATAGCCTAGAATTGGTCCAGTGTCATGCTCATCGACACATCGGTGTTCTCGACCATTTTGGTAAATTCTTCGAAGCTGATCTTGCCGTCACGGTCTAGGTCGGCTTCCATGATGGTCTTGTCGACGATCTTGTGCAGTGTTAGCAACCAGGCAATCCTCTGGATAGAATGGGTGAAGATCATGTATGACATACCTGCTGCAGTTGCTGATCCTTCAAGTTGCTTCCCACCATCATCTTCAGCACAATGAACAGCTCGCCATTGCTAATAAACCCGTCGCGGTCAATGTCGTATACACGGAATGCGAAGCGCAGTTTCTCCTCTTTGTTTCCCTTGCTGCTGAACGCCGAGAGGCCAGAGACGAATTCTTGGAAATCAACGTCGCCGCCACCGTCTTCGTCGAAGATGGCAATCATGCGTGTTGCGAGGGGGTTTGAGGAGATTTGGGGGAGGGCCAGGAATTCGTCGCGCTCAATAGTTCCAGAGTTGTCCTGTTGTTGTCTAAGCTTTTCTGCCTAGGGTCTGAAGGAGAGGTAATGTCACGCACCTTGTCTAGCTTCATAAACCGCTTTCTCAGGCGGTCGACTTCCTCACGGTCGACTGTTGTAGTGTTAGTGGTCGGCCTCTCGCCAGTGCCTCTCTATGCCACAGCGTACGCACAGTTTGAGCCCGAGGCGATGTTGTCGAGGATCCCCGACTGTTGGTTTCCCATCTTGGCAGGTTGCTGTGTAGTAAAATGGGTGCAATGATGAGGTTGGTGGTTGCAAGCTTGTTCGTGGGGTTGTTGGTCGTGCGCCAATGTAAAGGGTCCACTAGTCAGCGGCGAAGTGGGCAGCACCTCCGCGACGTCAACTGCCAAGACTAGACCTTCACCCTCGAGGCGCTTCCTCCGCTTGCCGTCTACGCGTATAAAGCCCACGTACAAAAGCAATCGACGACACCATGGACTCCGAAGCGCCCATCGACATTGCTTCCACGCTGCAAGGCGCTTCTATAAATCGCCATCCATCAGTCAAGCACGATGTCAACCCTTCGACTGCTGCATCCAAGAAGCAGCCCGTCACCATCGATGCGCATGCCGACCTCGACGACCACTCTGACCTCGGCGAGGATGAGATTCCACTCAGTGTATTGGACCCAGTGCCACGCAAGCAGAACATGCCACCGCTGCCCGACCTACGATTCGAACAGAGCTACCTGAAGAGCATCGAGCGGGCCGAGAGCTGGCAGGGAGTTGCATGGATCACACTGCGAGATCAAGTACGATAAATCTCGATGAAATAGTACAAGACATAGCTCATCATATTATCAGGTAATTATGTGCTTCGCGCAAGGCGTACTATGGACTCTTATACTCAACGGCTGGAGACACTGGAACCGATCTGCACAATTCAGTGGCCAGGGTGTTGGTGCGAAGATAAGGAGATGGTGGTGGGGCGTGAACAACTGGAAGGTCCCAAACGCCAAGTCACGGCTGAGCGACACCAAATTGGCCAAGAACGTTTCCGAGGTGAGTGTTGCCTTTTTGAAAGTCTGGCACCTGTTCTGACTGTCTGTAGCACAGGTGGGCTAACCGATGATGCAGTATTACCAAGATGAGTTCTCGAGCGCTGCTCAGGATTGAGGAGAGGTTGAGTTGGGATATGGCATATATATCGGCGTTATGAACGTAATTCTTTTCCAAACTGTCATATTAGCTCAAATATATATCAGCAAACGGGGCATGAGCAGTAGCCGTGCCTGGATCCATGGTGCATGGGAAGGCTAACTGCATGTCATTTGCGAGTTTGAGCTGGATGGCGGGAACATATGCACAAGCCGCGGGGATTGGCGTGTTGGAACTGGGAACCTGGTACGAAACGATGAACCTTGTTGTGCAACATCAATCGGCCACTCAATGGGCTCTTATATATCATGTTTTAAAATAGTCAAAGCCAAATATATCAACGGGGTTTTGGATTCTAGTTGTTCAGAAGACACTGTGGGAATGACTGTAGAGGTAATTGCTGGGGCATCTGAGTTCAGTATAAATCCTAATATCGAATACTTTACAGTGCGAGGGCGAAAGCCGGTTAAGGCATGGAAATGGCTGGACCTCGGGAGACGCGCCAGAGCAGGCTTGGTGTTGACTAACTTGGCTGGTAATCTAGGGCCGTTGGAGATGCTGCTGGAGGACTCGACATAGGTATATCTTATGTAGCATGATTGAAAGTGCTTGATACTATGTTCTATGCTATATACGTAATATAATAATGACCAAAGGACACCGTCTCGCCAGCAAAGGGATGCCCTCCAGCACGTGACAGCGTACTAGCGCGTTTTCACGACGCGTCCACGCTTTGTACATTGTCTTCCTCAACATTGAAGTCACGCTCCTTTCTAAGATTGCTCCCGTCGCAAACAAATACGGATGGATCCCTAATCACCATCAAAATGAAGCCATTCAGGCCTCTTACACTCGCACGACCTGGTTCAGACAGCAGTCAGCCGCCCAACAAGAAGCGACGGATATCATCGAATGCGCTACCATCCAACACTCGTCAGCCGCTCAACACTTTACACAACCCTGCACCTGCACAGTTCCTGCCACCAGGCCTTGATGGGAATTACTATACTGTTCTATGGCGAAAGTACACCGCGAAGAAGAACAAGACTTGGGATGGCGATGGCGTGCTTGCCGTCGTGGGTGGACACGCCACGCTCACCGATAGTGATACTGGGAAGGAGCTAGGGAGGGGTGCATGCAACCGCCCGCTGCTTCCTGGTTCGGCGCTCTCGCTGGGTGGCAAAGAGTTGGAGATTGAGGACAGCATAGAGAAGGCCGACTATCTAGCAGGGCGCATGTTTCTGGGAACAGCAGCGGCTATACCTGCTGGAAAGGCGAAGCGTGTCGAATCGGGGTATAAGCCGTTGATTGCGTCAAAATCGAAAGTGAAGAGGACACAGTCGTCGGGCAGTGCGAATGGAGAAGATGTGCCGGATTATACACCTTCTACACAACGCAAGCAACATTTCAAGACGCCCCTGCTGTCGAACACCGTCATGCCACAACGGAACCCCTCGATACCCCAGCCACGACACGATCCGAGTGCACCAAATGCGCTTGTCATGAGGAGGCCAGACAGCTGTCCCGTGGGGAAACAAATCGTCGATGTTGTTGTCGATCCAGTTCTCAGTAAACACCTCCGTGACCACCAGCGCGAGGGGGTGAAGTTCCTCTACGAGTGTGTCATGGGCATGCGATGTGAGGGTGAGGGCGCTATTATGGCCGACGAGATGGGCCTGGGCAAGACACTGCAAACCATTGCGCTCATCTGGACACTGATGAAGCAGAACCCAATTCACGGCAGTTCTCCTGTTGTCAACAAAGCACTAATCGTTTGTCCAGCGGGTCTGGTTGATAATTGGAAGCGCGAGTTCCGCAAGTGGCTCGGCAATGAGAGAATAGGCCTCTTTAGTTGTTCTAAGGACAGAAAGGTCACCAACTTCACCATGGGAAAAGCCTACAATGTCATGATCGTGGGCTATGAGATGCTTCGTGTTGTACAAGATGACCTGAAGAAGGCCGGTGGCATCGACATTGTGATCGCAGACGAAGGGCACAGGCTGAAGACTGCTAACAACAAAGCTATGCTTGCCATACAGTCACTCAGCACTGAGAGACGGGTCATTCTGTCTGGTACGCCGCTGCAGAACGATCTGGGCGAGTTCTACACTGCCATCGATTTTGTTAATCCTGGACTGCTTGGTCAGCGCTCGGCCTTCAAACGCACTTTCGAAACCCCAATCATGCGGAGTCGTCAACCAGATGCGAGTGAATCTGAGCTAGAAAAGGGCGAAGCACGATGGAAAGAGCTCGTTTCTCTGACCAGCCAATTCATGATCCGTCGAACCGCCGATGTCCTCGCCAAATACCTCCCCCCAAAGACCGAACATATTGTCTTCTGCAAGCCCACTAAAGGCCAAGCAGAGGCCTACCGCAACATTCTCGCCTCCCCTATCTTTAGTGCCGCCCTTGGAAACGGCAATACCGACATGGCCCTGCAACTCATCAACGTTCTCAAAAAAGTCTGTAATAGCCCATCCCTCCTGAAATCCTCTACCGACAACGATGACACACCCTCCACGCTTCTACAAACCCTGCTTCCCCTCATTCCGTCACAAATCCTCAACTCCAGCGCCTCGAGCGCAAAACTACGACTCCTAGACAGCCTTGTACACCGCATTCACACCACCACCGACGAGAAAATTGTAATCGTCTCGAACTACACCACAACCCTTGACATGATTGAGCGGCTCCTCACATCCCTGTCGTACACTTACCTGCGTCTCGATGGCAGCACCCCAGCCGCCAAACGCCAGTCTCTGGTCAACAAATTCAACACTTCCCCCAAATCCAGCGCTTTCGCTTTCCTTCTGTCCGCAAAGTCGGGCGGAGTAGGCATCAACCTAATTGGCGCATCTCGCATCGTGCTCTTTGAGTGTGACTGGAATCCCGCGACGGATTTGCAGGCTATGGCAAGGATACATAGAGAGGGGCAGAAGTTGCCATGCAAAATTTATCGGTTTTTGATTAAGGGAGGACTCGATGAGAAGATTTATCAGAGACAGGTTAGTAAGATGGGATTAGCCGGGGCGGTGGTGGATAATAAAGCGAGTGCGAGTTCGTTTTCTAGAGAGGAACTGAGGGATTTGTTTCGATTGGATGAGCGGATTGGGTGTCAGACGCATGATTTGCTCGGGTGTAGGTGTGACTGCCAGGGTAGGGCGGAGGAGAGGGTCGAGGAAGAGGTGGGAAGTGATGAGGACGGGGAAGAGGAAGAAGTTTTGCCGGTGCTGAGGAAAGCGAGCCAGGTTGATATGGAGAAGCAGGAGGCGAAGATCGAGGACAGGAAGAGGGCGAAAAAGCCGAAGTTGCAGATGTTGATGGAGTATCGGCATGTCGACGCTAATGCACTGCGAGCAGCTGAGAAGAAAGGAAGAGAAGATGACGCGAGCTGCGATGTCGATGTCGATCAGATGGCTGTGGCTATCGACGATGATGTCTTCCTGGACGTTCTCAAGGACGAGGGGTGTAATGTCGGTTTCGTGCTGACGAAGTCATCCTCTTAAGCACCATGCAGGAGGTTGAGACGTGCGATTAGCATGTTGGAAAGAACGAGGGTACAGCACTACCAAATATACGACGTATCATAGCGATGGCGTTCATTTCGGCATTCATCGAGAGCAGACAGGCGAGGCAAGAGTACCATTGTTTGCCAGTCACCAGTCTCATTCTTCACATCTTCACAGAAGGAAGAATATCATACCAGTATATATTACATATTCACATATAACAAGAATCAGAAGCTGAGTCCTTGGTCCTTGCACCTTTTTGTACACGCTGCCCAGCGCCAGTGTTGACTATGCACACTCACGCCAGCCTTCACGTCACACACCGCACTCCAAACTCTTAGCCAGAGCTATGATATCATCCATCCAGCGAAGCGCTTAGCTTGACCTCGTCATTGCGGATAATAGGGAAATTAGATTGCAGTACGGACCGGTCTACCGCGTTTCAGCGATATCCCACGTGATGCTTGCAGGCCGGGTGTGACTGCTGACCCCGTGGGGAAGTATGTTGCACCGCATGAAAATGGAAAACCGCCCGATGCGCGACATGTTATTCTGGCATATGATGTCAGATTAGCGTGAGACTATCTAGCTCACGATCGGACGGCTCAACCTCATCCACTCAACACTGCGCACAAGTCCTTGCTCTCGGTGAATCCCCCACACGCAACATGGTAACCACTCATCCACCCACTCGCCGCAACAACCCAACCCATCGCATCGCATCGCATCGAAGAAGAGACTCACACTGACTACGAGGCTGCAATCGAGGCTGAGATCGCCCACACCCCAGCACCCCAGAGCCGGTTAATAATTTACCCTTTACCCCAGTACCGGTCTCAGACTCCACAACCCTTATATTGCATATTAATCATTCTTCAATTCCCACTTCGCCTGGCCTATCAGGCGGTGCGCTGGCCATCACCCGACTCGAGATTCTCGTCGCCGTCAAACACAGGCGCGCGTGGCTTACTGGGGGGTATGGACTTTAAGGCTGGGGTCGAGAGTCGACGATATATGAGACTTTGATTGCAGAGAAGGTGGGAGGTAGTATCGAGTGGCATGAAGAGTTTGGTAGAGGTGGGATCGGGCTGGAATGGCTTGATGCGGGGATGAGGGTTATGGTTAGGTATGCTGCGATTTTCATACACGTTGCTTTGCAAACGGGTATATATAGGAGGTTGTTGTTTCGCCGTTACACATGCTGTCTTTGGGTAGGAAGCAAGCACATCTTCTCCTCTATTACTCTTCACTCCTCTTGAGCATCACGTCATTTCCTCCACATACCATACTAGCCTGACAATCATCTCGCCATGTTGTCACTCTTCTTCCTCTTGGCTCCCCTAGTGGCAGCACACGGCCACGTCGAGAAGGTGATTGCCGATGGCGTTACCTACCAGGGCTGGAATGCCGCGTTGCGATATCAAAACCCGATTCCCAAGACGGTCGGCTGGCAAGCCGACAACCTCGACAACGGCTTCGTCGAGCCCAGCCGCTTCGGCAGCACAGACATTATATGCCACAAGCAGGGCAAGAGCAACGGCGCCTACGTAGCCGTCAAGCCAGGAAGCAAAGTAACCTTCCAATGTACATGATCCCCCCCCCCCCAGCACAACAATCATCAAGCCAGCAAAACTAACCGCCCACGAAAAGGGGACACATGGCCCGTCTCACACGCCGGCCCCGTGCAAGAATACATCGCCTCGTGCAACGGCGACTGCGACACCGTCAACCCCTCCTCCCTCCTCTGGACCAAGATCCAATCCAGCGCCTGGAAATCCGGCAGCAACCCTGGAAACTGGGTCACCGACGACCTAATCAAAAACAACTTCACCTGGAACATGACGATCCCCAATCTCGCGCCCGGCCGCTACGTCATCCGCCACGAGATTGTGGCGCTGCATACGGCGGGCCAGCCAAACGGCGCGCAGGCCTACCCGCAGTGCGTCAATTTTGAGGTCGGCGGCAGTGGCACGGGCAAGTTGCAGGGCGGTGTCCCGGCGACGAGCTTTTATAAGCCGACGGATCCCGGCATGGTGTTTTCGCTGTATAGGTCGTTTGATGGGTATCCTATTCCGGGGCCGGCGGTGGCGAAGTTGGCGAGGAGGGAGGAGGGCAGGGAACATGCGAGGGACTTTGTTTGAGGGGTGATGTAGAGTAGTATTGGGGGGAAGGGAGAAAGGGATGAATTTTACGTATGTAGTTAGTGCACTGATTTTAGTGAGAGGGAGATAGTCTGCCTTTTGTAGGAAAGGAATTTCGATTCTGTTGTGCAGGAGTGTCTTCTGTGTCGTCATTACCCTACTATGCTTTTGCTCGAGACTTAGATCAGGCTTCTCCACTCCTAAATTGTACCACAGCTAGGGGCTCTCGGCAGTAGCAGGAGATCAGACTCGTCTCATTGACTTCTCCTTTTGCCATCCTAGCGCCAACGAGTTCGAAGCCCGTTTCTAGCTGCGCTGAACTTACGTCACCGGGACGATGTTTTCTGAGCAGGGATAGACGGCATGCGTGTTGGGTAAGGGGCGACAAGAGGCATAGAGCTATCGGGATGATTGCTAGATGTTATTGTTCGCGTGGTCAGCCCGGGCTCAAGTGTATGTATAGATTTGTGAGGAATTGTAGGGACACTGATGACTTTGTAAGTCGAGTATAATCGATTTGAACAGAGTTATACCTGAGAGGTAAGAAAACAAAGCCACAACGACTCAAGACAGACCCTGTGACCTCCTACAAGACCATCTTAAACTCTGGATCACGATCATCGCCTTTACCTTCCCAAGCCGCATACTTTCCATCCGCCTTGTCCTTGTTGATTTTCCACACCCATGCTACATTCGCCGCGACCCTGTTACATACGTTAGTAACTCATCCTAGTGGCCTAGCGTCCGCAATCGACTAGAGAACTTACAAGACCCAAGCCGCACAAAGCAGCCCCAGCATAATACTATGGCTTTTGTGAAAGTGCGGCCCCTCTTTCTTCTGGTACACAAAGCTTGCGACGAAGCCACCTGCATTCGCAATCGCCAGCTGCAATGCACTCGTCGTTGCGCGCTTGTAATGGCCAGCGCTGTTGTTGCTGTTCCAGGACAGAATGCATGGTACGGTGGCATACATGCCAGTTGCCATGAGAAACGTCATTGCGTATTGCACTTTGGGAGTCGTGGACTGGCTGATGACGCCGTAGCCGATGATGGCCACGGGGAGGGTGCACAGCATGACTGGTCCGCGGAGGGCGAGACGGTCGGACAGCACGGCGACGATGACGGTGAAGAATGCGGCTACCGCGTAGGGAATGACGGTCCAAAGCTGCGCTTGATTTGGGTCCTTGGCGAACCCGTTGTTCACAATGGTAGGGAGGAACAGGCCGAATGAGTAGAGACCGCAGAGGATAGCGAAGTAGGCGAGAGCACTAAGCCAGACCTGTAGATTGAAGATACCTCGCTTGACTTCAGCCCATTCGAAGCGTTCGTGTTCGGAACTTGCCTCTCCCAGGCGGAGGCGCGCGTGTTCTTTCTCATGGGTGGTGAGAAAACGTGAGGCCTCGATGGAGTTGGGAAGAAGGAATGCGGACATGAGACCAATCAAGGCTGTGAGGAGGCCTTCGACAATGAATATCCATCTGAAGCCTTCGAGACCGCCCGCGGGACCGATTTCATTGAGACCTCGTGCTAGCAGACCACCGAAGGCACCGGATAGAGACGCCGCTGTATAGAAGATACCAATGCGGACCGCGAGCTCGTCTCGACGGTAGAACTGAGAGAGGTAGAGAACCATGCCTGGCAAAAGGCCACCTTCAGCTACACCGAGGAGTGCGCGGACGGTTGCGAACGATGCAAAGCTGGTCACGAAGCCGAGACACATTGTAAGGATGCCCCATACGGTTGTGAGTAAGGGCAGCCAGATCTTAGGCGATATCTTCTTGAGCACGAGGTTGGATGGTAGCTCACTGTTGCAAGGTCAGTCACCGAACGTGCCCGGTCGTCGTTGATTTCACGTACCTCGCGATGTAGGTCGCATAGAATACACACAGTCCGACTGCATATTGATGGTCGTTGATATCGATCGCCTTTTGCAGTCCAAGGATTTTGGCGTTGCCGACGTTTGTGCGATCGATGAAGGAACACAGAAACAACAGCGCAAGGACAGGTAAAATCCTTTCATAGTTAGTAGGTAAAGCGAAACTTCAATGAGGCTTCAACACATACCGAACATCCATCTTGAATAGCACACCACGCGACATCTTGCCATCCCTATCATGCACCCCCGCCTCCAACACTTCACTCCCACTCCTCTGCTCAAGTTTCTCATCATACATCTTGTTATCCATCGTCATGGGAATCTGAGACCGCAAAGCCAAAAGCCCGTGCCAGGAACCTTTAACGTTAAATTAACCCGTGCCAAATGCTCCTCTGCGTGAGACAACAAACCAGGGACCGCAAAGACTACCTACCGGTACGTGATAGTCAAGCTCCAACGATAAGCAAGTGCAAGCACGAACACCTACCGCACAAGCCTACGTACCCATTCCAATTATTTAAAGCACCCGTTGCGGCCAGAACAAAGCCCGTCCACACCCCGTCAACCCCACGGGGTCGCACGGCAGCATCGGGTCCATCTCATTGCCCGATTGGCCGCACCCTCAAGACACTGCACCATCGCCTGCTGAATCCGCCCTAGGCTGTTGAGCGATCGGCCACACAAGCGTCAGCGATGCGTAGCAAAGCTTCTGCGTGCATGCTTAGCATGCACACACGGGTATTCATTTGGGACCGATGGTTAGACTACATGTCTGTGAAATCGGGGTTCGTTATACTAGTTATCTTGTAAGTACCCTATGCAGATTGCAAGGCGGTGTCGGGTAGGAGTCGTCCTGGTGGTGGTGGTCAAGACGTGTGTCTTGTTCGGATGCAGTTAGCCGTGCTTGTCATGCACAAGCTTTTCTCGGGTCTCGCGGATGTGACGGCTAAGCATGGCGAAGCTTCGCAATGCCCAGGTTCCTCTTGGCTGGTTGGTAGGGCTTCGCATATTGCAGCTCTTTCCGGGCTACGGTTTGGCAGTGTCTCGTCTTGTATTTTGATCCAATCTGGGTTTCGCTGCACGATGGTGCTCGGCAACATCCAGGATCTGATTATGTCGCAGGTACCTATGGTAGGCTATGAAGACGGTTGGTGTCAAACTCTCAGACTCAGCCAGAAGGACTAGAATCATCAATCTATCGATGGATTGATGATGAAGCTAATAATATATATCAGATTCCTGACAGTTGGCGCAGCTCTGAAGAACAATGATTGCAACATGAGGACTGGCATATTCGCTATGTAGCACGAAAGTTAGATGCTATTCAGTAATTTCACAACTTATTGTGATGTATTTGACGAGTAGATTATCAACGAAGAATGATTATTCTCCACGCATGCGTGATAGGTAATTGTCATTTCGCTATGTTTAAAATATCTACAAGCACTGACCGAATGCAATCGGATATGCTACAATGTACTAGCCACAGAAATCTCATCATTCATATGGACGGACCTCCAGCATTTGTCTGTAGGGACCAAGGCTCCAACAAGAGTTGAAAGCCTCTCCACGTCGTCCTCATTCCTTTCTCTTCTTCCTTGATTTTCGCTTCTTCAGATCCTCTTAAAAAAAAACACCTCCTACTCCATAGTCTTCAGATCCGGCGCAACCTCAAACTTTGCATCCGTCTTCTCCCTCACCATCTGCACATCCACTCCCGGCGCAGTCTCCGTCAACGTGAGCCCGCCCCTCTTCCTGTTGACCTCGAAGACGCACAGGTCCGTGATGATGGTGCTTACGCATCGCGCTCCGGTCAACGGCAACTGGCACTCCTGCACAATCTTACTGCTCCCGTCTTTTGCCGTGTGCTCGGTCGCTACCACGACTTTGGTCGCTTCGGGGTTGGACACGAGATCCATGGCCCCACCCATTCCCTTGAATACCTTGCCGGGCACCATGTAATTTGCTAGATCACCCGAGGCGCTGACTTGCAATGCGCCCAGGATACTGACGTCGACGTGGCCGCCGCGGATCATGCCAAAGGATTCAGCGCTGTCAAAGGTACTCGCGCCAGGCAAGAGTGTCACGGTTTCTTTCCCAGCGTTGATGATGTCGGGGTCGACTTGGGATTCTGTCGGGTACGGTCCCATTCCTAGGATACCGTTTTCAGATTGTAGCCATACTTTTGTGCTTGGGGGGACGAAGGAGGCGCTGAGAGTGGGGATGCCAACGCCCAAATTGCAGTAGTAGCCGTGTTTAAGCTCTTTGGCTGCACGGCGGGCTATGCGTTCGCGGCTTGAGATCTTATCTGTGGAGGAGGTGGAAGAGGAGGCTGATTCTTCCTTGCGCAGTTTCTTGATCTCGACATTCTTGGGGGCCGTAGCGGGGACAATGCGGTCGACGAAGATACCGGGGAGGTCGATGTCGTTTGCATCAAAGGTGCCTACAGGCACTATCTCTTCGGCTTCGACGATGGTGAGTCGGGCTGCTTTTGCCATTATGGGGCCGAAAGCCTTGGTGGTGTATCTGTTACTTCGATGTTAGCAATCCGACCTCGTACAATCACCCTACGAAGGAATCCAGAATCGTATGCTAAGAAGAGAAATTTTCCACACTCACCTAAACACACAGTTCCCCGCCTCATCGGCCTTCGCCGCTCGGACAATGGCCACATCGCCCGTCAATGCCTCTTCCATCAGGTACCTCTTTCCTCCAAACTCCCTTACTTCCCTCTTCTTGCCATATCCGATAATTTTCCCCTCACTATTGAACTTTGCCGGTACCTTGCCCTCCGCAACCAGCGTATCCACTGCCGTCGGCGTGTAAAATGCCGGTATACCAGCTCCTCCTGCCCTTATCCTCTCCGCAAGCGTACCCTGCGGACATAGCTCAATCTCGATACCGCCAGAGAGATATTGTTTCTCCAGCGCTTTGTTGTTCCCGAGGAATGAGATGATGAGTTTCTCGACCTGTCCATTCTTGGTCAGGAGTGCCAATCCACCAACATCCTCGATACCAGCGTTATTCGACACGGCAGTCAGTGAATGTAATGACTTTGCGCCACGCTTCTGCATCGCCTGGATCAGCGTTTCTGCGACGCCACAAAGACCGAAACCTGCGCTGAGTATGGTGGATCCGGGTTGTATGTCTGCGACTGCTTCATCGGCATCTTTAAAAAGCTTGGATTTTGCCCGATCGATCTTGGGCGCGGACGCGCTGATTGCTCGTGCGTTTGTGAAGCGCCATTGTGGGGGTAACGTGCGGAGTGCGCGTAGTTGTGCAGGTAGTGGTCGCCGTGAAGTTATGCGTGCTGGGAGGGCAGCGAGCAGACGGTACGATGAGGGTAGTGAATCCATTGTTAGGATTGTGGGGATGGTGTAGGGAATGCGCGATGAGCGAGGTCGTGAAGTGAAGGTTTCGAACGGCTGTGTGGCCGTTCAAATGCTAAATCAAATCACCAAGACGATTCCAAAGAAAGCACCGAACGCTCACAAAGAGTACAATTACAACCGAGCAACATAGAGCTCATGCGCGTGCCCGCGTGGGTCGCGTAGCCGATATGCCCAACGTCATGATTTCGGCCTCATTTTAATTGCCGAACAACACCACTTCAGGGTCCGGTTGTCCGGCATGCCGCATGGCATAGCAAAGGCACTGCAACCGCAACCGCAACCACAACCGCAACCACAGCAAATAGAAGGGAGAAGGCTCATTTGTATGGCTATTTGAGAACCTCGGTCATAAGCTTTTAATATTAGGTACAGTACAGCGCTCCTTGAACCTGTGAAAGTGTCTATATTGCCATACCGATGCAGCCTGCGCCGACCACAACTCTGAGCAAACTGGAGGATGACGATGCCGGTCCATCCACTCAAGGATATCGCATAACAGCGTCGTCTTATTCATGGGTCCTGCTTGAGCCTTGTGTAGACCAATATAAATTGAGCAACGGACCCATCTGCTTGAACACGCATCACGTCGCGTAGAGAGACACAGCGAGATACAACCCAAACAATGAAAAAACAATTACCAAAGACTACAGGTTCTTCAATCATCGACATAGCGTGCATTATCGGGTCAATTATCGAGGGCTTGTCCCCGGGTGTAGACTGACACGAGATGCTGTTTGGTAAAGAGAGTAGCGTGAAGCAAATACGGTGTGAAACAAGCGGTGACGCTGGTCAATCAAAGTGGACGTGGCAAGCGCGATCGCATTGAATATCTACAAAGTAGATCAATAAGGCTTCTCCTGGAAAGCGCAGATAATGCAGCAATACTACACCGATTCTGCGAAGAATTGGAGTCTGTCCAATGAGGGATGGTAGACAGTAGGTATCGTGGGAAGAATTATATATGGTAATAGGAGACTGAATTGGAAATCTGCATCACTAGACAAGTATATGAGCTTTTGCTACGACATAATATGGCTATTATCACCAGCACAATTTATCCTAGTAGCCCTTGCCAGTCGTGCAGGTAGTGCGTGTATGTATTAGCGTGCATGCTGGTATTGGGACTGTTATTATGGGTTCTACAGTACGTGCGCGTTGTAACCGGTATGTCAACCATCCTACGTATTTCTATTTGTCTATTGGTAGCCAAGCATATCACAATTGTAAGATCGCACGACTGGTTTATTTGTAATGTCCACTGTCTGCGACATGTTTGCCCAGGCATTGCGATGACATCATTCTAAACCCCGAGTACTTACTGAACTTGTAGAGTGGTACTACCCTTGTCGATTGAGGAACATCAAAGGAAGTTTCGGAGAGATGTCGACTTTATCGATTCGAAACACTCGAAACTCGTTCCACTATTCATTGATCGACTGCTAGCGTGTAAAGTTCGCATGACAAGACTTCCGTCCCGCGACGCCTGGACGCGTAATCGAGGCTTAGTCAGACCCTTCGTCAACCTCCCTCTCCAAGTCTGCCTCGTCAACTCTTCCCGTAAACGACCGTATGCAGCCGTTCATCAATTTCCCCCTGATAAGATGATACACTCAGGCTGACTGCAGCGCGCCCAGAATCCAACTTCTTGTGCTGTCGGAGCCAGCATGTCTCCGTGGCCGTTGGCCAGCAACAAGCATAGCCCACGTCGGATTTTCCGGGTACGCCTGGTCAGCCCAGAAGCTTCCGTTACGTGTACCTGAGGCCGAGAGGAGCGGGATGTGGACAAAAGCGGGGATCCTCGTGAGACAGAAACACGTGAAACGCAGCGTCCAACCAATGGACATGTGGATGGTGAGCTGCCAGAAGCCCGATTGGGTCATGTTACGAGCTGTCAAAAGCGTTGGTTGGCATTAAGATCGAAGCCGTCCCTCCACGCAACTGCTAGTTTCAATACCTGGCTCTCTGATCAAAACACTTGCGTTTGCACCAGTGAAGGAGTCTGTGTCGTTTACTATTCACCTCTCATATTTGACCTGTCGCTGGAAACCCATCATTCGGCCGTATGCTCACTGCCTGCACGACTTCCGGAACTCCCGCAGTCACTTGCTGGCTCACTTATATTCATCTTCACCCTCTAACAGCGGCTAGCCGTAAAAAAATACGTTGACCTGAGGGCCGTCTGTTCGACACCACAACACCAAAACACCACAGCATTACAACACCACAATTTGGCAATCACTAGCGTTCGACCGCAGCGCCTCCACCATGTATCTACAGAAGAGGGACAACATGGGCTTCGACATTGCCCCAGCCCTAATCATCTTCCTCGTAATTCTCGGGGCTGGTGCGCTTGTAATCTGTGGCTTTGCAGGTGAGACCATTCCCTCCAGTGTGGCGTCAATTTGACACTGGGAACGAGAAGTCAAAATGGCCAGAGGCTAACAAAGACAGTCATGCGCTTCTACGGAGGCGACATAGAAGACGAGTCGAACTACAATGCTCGCAATCCAGAACAAGACGCGTACATGCGCGAGGTCAGAGAGCGAAACTGGAACAAGTTTCCACGCATCATGCCCCAGCATCAGCGACGCTATCCAAATCAAAACATGGCTCATGCGCCTATCAGTCCAAGGTAAGATTATTGATCTTGGAACTCCTGAACAATAGTCTAACTGCGACAAGCGGCACCAGCGCTACAACGTATGGATGAAATTGCCGAGCTAGGACAGATCTTTGAACCCGTGACTGATGATGCATGACGATGAGTAAACATGCTGGTGCACGCACAATGCAATGGGTCGCATACGCCAACACGTCTCCATGGAGTACACCTGACAGACGCCCGCTCGGAGGTTTGGCGTAAGAGGACACACAGTTCTGAGGGACGCGCGGACGACTTCGGATTCTAGGACCCACCATTCCAGAGTAATCGCACAGGAATCCGACTCACATGATGGGAAGATAATGCGAATTCTATGAGGTTGAGAGATGTGAAAGGTACGTTGGGAACTGAAGCGCATAGGGATGTGTCATTGAAATTGACGTCAAGAAGTGTGCGCCTACACGATGGGCATCACTCCAGACGAGGTAGCACATGTTTGCGGATTTCCTATGTTTCGTAAGCAGTTGGTATACGTCTGCATATCACGGGAGCAGCTGTGTTTGCAAGATTCCCTGGACTCTCGAGATCAAAGCTAGTTGCTGGGACTGGCACTGGCGTTCAATCCATTTCCAGTCACTCCAATAATCCATGTGACTTTCCACAGGGTGAAATGCATAGAGTGCAACGAGGACTCAAGCTTCGACTTGACGTTGTTCGAGTGATGTTAATGTTGGGGACTCTAGGGCAACCGCGAGCGAGGATCCTTTGTACCCTCGTCTTGAACTGAAATGATCAGTTTGGAAATGAACGCAAAGACCTGACGCAAGTCTTTGAACAGATGGCGAAATGTATCGAGAGAGAAATCATGGGATTTTCTAACATGGGACCAGGGCTTTTCATGTGGCCGCCAATCACGCCAAACCACACATCTTACTGATCTGCGTTGATTCTGCCCCCAGCAAGGTACTCAAATGACTAATACTCTTTGAAAGGAGCGAAGGATTCAACAGATGATATGTATAGGTTTGAGATGAGTCATCGGTATCAAGGTAGCTTTGCATTCGTTTCTAGCAGTCTATATCACAGACATTTGGATTGATATCATCGTGGAACATGTCAATAGAGCTTCAATACTGGTGGTCGTAACATTCTTGACCTTCAGAGCGGTATTATGCTATTCCAATACTCATCTAAGCTACAGCTATAGCTTCATACATTTCTTCATTTTCTTCGCTTCAATTGAAGCCGGACGTGTGTAAGGCGACTGGTACTGGCATGCCATGCTGTACAAGATCGTACCTGGTCGACAACGTTGAGAGTGTAACACGCTATGCTGCTTGTGGTACAGCGCTAGATGTCAAAGTCGGTCTTGCAATCTTCGAGAAGGGCTGGGGGATCTTTGCCATGCGAGAAAGCTCCCAGTAATCCAGCCTGAACATGATTGTTCGACAATCCATGCTCGGCTTGCGGTCCTTTTGGTCTCTTGATCATGAACTAATTGGTAGTTTGGGCCGAAAACGCGGTAGCTACAAAGTGCCTCACGTTTGCCAGATATTCAACGTAACAGCTGCCGTTCGTCACACTATGTGGGTGGATCAGCACATGTGTATTGCTCTGATGGGGACCAGCATTGACTGAGTGTCCAATGTATGACGAGTCTCGCCGTGATAGCTTGAGAAGTACCGCTGAAGAGAAGGGTTGGGTTGCAAAGCACGGCTCAACTAACTACTTTGGGCAATGCGTCGGGATTATTTTATGCCGAAACGCTAAGCCCTTTCCGAGACCTTGTGAGCTTCTTACGGCTGAGCCATGTTCATCCACTGCTAACACGATATTTTATGTATGTCTTAACGGTGCATAGCTATATACCTGATATCCTTGCACCGAACAGGTGTTCCTCTATTGACTACCTGTGGGCTGTTTTGCAATATCAGATACTAACTAGGTCTTGCCATTTGGCGCCTAAGATCTACACACCTAGACATCTGCCCGCAAATCATCCAAGCTTAGCATCCCTCCATCGCATCACTTGACCACACTTGATCAAGTCCGATCCTTTAAACCGCCCGAGCAGACGGCAGCTTCCCCATCGTGGTAACGGAGTCGGGGTATCCGGCAAGTACGATGACGTTGCTGAACCCCGGTTTGACGTCTTGTGCCGAACAAACTTCACAGAAGGTTACATCAACTACCCAGTGCTCATGCATGTCCATGGAGCCTTCGAGCGGGGTATGGCAAACAGGCAGGTGAAGCGCCGACTGGAGCTTACCATGTTGCTTGTGTGCGCAATTTTGCTTCTATTACTACATAGTTCAGAGCTGGTCTATATAAGCTCATATCTACCTGCATCGTGGACGAGCTTTCCCGGCCCCCGCACGTTCCTCCCTACAGTCGAAATGCACTACCTCAAGTTACTAGGTTCGCTGTACAGCATACCATTGTTAGTCGCAGCACAATGTCCGGAGTACATAGACTATGCTACAGAGGTCCATGAGCCTCTGAGCTCCGGCAAGTACAAGCTTGCGTACCAGCGACCATCGGAAGAGTGCCGCACCTTCAAGTCCCCGGGCCTAGAAGATACGGTCAAGCGCATGGAAACTGTCATCCACGACCCCGACCTTTACCGCCTGTTCCAGAATGCATACCCAAACACTCTCGACACCGCGATCAAGTGGAAGGGAGTTGCAGCAGACAACGCAGAGGAAGAGCTGACATTTATCATTACGGGAGATATCGATGCAATGTGGCTGCGTGACTCTTCCAATCAGATGCAAAGCTACCTGCCTCTGCTCAACGCCAGCAGCGAGCCAAATTCGATTGCCAGTCTGTATCGTGGTGTTATCAACCTTCAGGCACGATATCTGCTCACATCACCCTACTGCAACTCGTTTCAACCACCAGTGGAGAGCGGGCTCGGAATAGCCATCAACGATGCCGCAAGCCTGGATACCGTCTTTCCAACTTACTCCAACGACTCTGTATTTGAGTGCAAGTACGAACTCGATTCTCTAGCGGCATTCTTGCAGATCTCCACCGACTACTACAACGCTACAGGTGACGTTGAATTCTTTGGAAAGTTCCGCTGGATTGAAGCAGTTGAGGCTGTGCTCAAAGTGGCGGAAGAGATGATGTTGCCAACCTATGGCCCCGATGGCGCCGTCCTTACAAGTCCGTATACTTTCACTCGTTACACCGATCGCGCGACCGAGACGTTCTCCAATGATGGCCTTGGGAATCCAGTAGCCAATGGAACTGGATTAATCAGGAGCGGCTTCCGACCTAGCGACGACGCTACCATCTATCAACTCTACATTCCTTCCAACATGATGTTCAGTTCGTACCTATCAACGACTGCAGATATTATGGGTCAGCTAGATACTGGTAATTCAGCACAGCTGTCGCAAAAAATGGCTGATTTGTCTGCATCATTACGCGACGCCATCGAGACTCATGGCACAGTCAATCATTCTAAATATGGCAAGATCTATGCCTTTGAGGTTGACGGGTACGGTTCCACCACCATCATGGACGATGCCAATATTCCCGGTCTCCTCTCTGCCCCATTCTTCCGCTACCCCGTCAACCCAGACACCTATGCCAACACGCGCTCGCTCATCCTGAGTGCAGCTAACCCATACTTCATGCGTGGTCCCGTCATCAACGCCATCGGCGGACCGCATGTAGGTCCAGGAATGGCGTGGCCCATGGCTTCCATCGTTCGCATCTTGACCACCGATGACGACGACGAAATTGTCAACGAGCTCTCCGAGATTGTGAGCAGTACAGCGGGCTTGGGCTTGATACATGAGAGTGTCAACAGCTTCAATGAGACGGATTGGACTAGGCAGTGGTTCTCTTGGGCAAATGGACTGTTTGGACAGATGATATTAGACTTGGAAGATCGAAAGCCTGATATTCTGGAGAGGAGTTTTCAATAAAGTATCTCGATCTGCGGTTTCAACCATAGATATGGACTAATAATGATAAATCTGACTTGATCCATCCACATGACGCTCTGACGAGGTGATATTGGATGAACCACGCACGAGTCGTGACACGAAACCTTGTCGGCCTAACCCATTCCAGCAGCTGTGCATTCTCATTGCTGCACGATGCTGCGCGCAGCAGCCCTAGGCGTATTACAGAAAACAGGGTCCCGGCATCGTATAACAGCACGAGGCCAACAGCAATGCAGGCTGCGCATGTTTGCACGGAAGCCTGTTAGTCTTGCATACTGGATGTGCAGGACCAAGTCTCGTTGTCCGGTTTCGTGCATGCACCGAGCGACCTGGGGCATCATCGCTGCGTAACAATGCCACCGAGGGAGGGCTTCATAGGAAATGCAAGGCTACTCAAATCAAGTCAAGCGGTTGACGATGATTCTCGGCATGAAGCTGTGCCACAATAGGCGCTGCGACGACTGCTGAGCTGGCAATAGTACGCCTTCAACGAAGGGCTAGATAGGGTGTTCCGTGGTTTCATGTTGCATGAGCAACCTGTTCGGCAGATCCTCTGGGTTTGAGACACTAATTTCCCCGCTTACTGCTGCCTTTCATCAATACAACAACGACGATAGGCCTTGCTGCGGCAACAATGAAGCTTTCCGACAATCACACTGTGACTTGCGCACGAGCAATATCTGACAAGGCGACGGGACCAAGGGCTGAGCCTCGTGGGAGCAGTAGGTTTGTTAGCGGATCGCTTGGGTGCACCGGTGATCGTTTCAGGGCCAAGAGCGAATTAGCGGACCGTCAACAGTAGCCGCGCGCTGACTGAATCATGGTCCGGCTCGTCTTTGGCTGGCGAAGACAGGGGGAAAAACGTGAAGGGATGGTGATCGTCCCAACTACCGGAAAAGAGGTCGAGGTAGTCGCTATTCAGCCTTCTTTCGTTGGACACCAATGCCGCGATGCTACCAGCCAAATCGAATACCAATGCAGGGACGCAAGAAGAAAAACTGCTCGGTCGGATCCCGTTTCCCTATCAACGGTCCCCAGCTGAGACCAGCAGCCTTGGCCCTGGAGTCGACGGCTGAGGAAATGAGGGAGCTGGAGCATCTCTTGCGCGACCGACGTTTGCGGCCGACCATGGCCAATCGTGACATCAGCCCCATAGACCACGCTCCATTTGGCGTGTTTTGAGACCCACGCGCTCTCAGCTGCCATGAATCTCCGAACCTTTAATCGCAACATCGGCTCCTAGTTGAGTCGAGAAGGCGCCGTGTCGCTGCCGTGAGTTCCTGCCTACCCAGACCGATCTTCATCTTCACCCTCTCGGTCGCTCTCACATCTCTTCCTCTTCTTTCACGCCGAATTATACACCATGCACCGCTTTTTGGACTACCTGTAGAGCGTGTTTCATACATCTGGTATTTCAGCGATTTGGACATCGACTCTAAGCGCTCAGGCTGCTTCCCCTCTCAGCCGCGTGCCAACATCATCAACTGGCGCCAAAAGGACCAATCTTGAACGACTTCAACAGCGGCCTAGTCTCCACAGTCCAACATTTCCGCCAGGTCCATGACCTCCTGCATTACACCTTCGGCATCTACACGCATTAGAAATTCCCCACGTTGTTTGACTCCTTAGACTTGAATGTACCCTGTCAGCCTCGCCGCAATCGTACATACAATCGCCAGGTCCAGTTTCAGCATTTTGCCAAACACCCGTCTTTCGAGGCCAATTAGAAGCCCGAATCCGTGACCTTGACAAACCTCTCTTGGAAGAGCCATACAAGAAGAGCAGGCTGAAACAATCCAACGCTCCGTCTTGCATATCAGTCTATTCCTGATACCACAACGCATGCATCACCTCTGAGCTGGAGAGGGCTTAGCCGCGTGCGCGCTTCAGAAGCGACTCTACTTGCTGGTAGCAGCTTAGTTGGACCCAATATGGCGGCCATGGATGATACGGCGCTGCATACTTTCCTCTTGTATGTCTATCCCTCTGTGCCACCATTTCAAGGCCGGTACTTATTCCTGCATCAAGTCACTGCCCACCTGCACTGCGCAGTATAGTCATACTCGGTTCTTGGGACAACTTCTCACGGCCTTACCCACTAGAACTTGACGCACGTCGAGGGCGCGGTATCTGGAAAGGCTGCTTTACCTTTTCCGATATCATTTGCGACGGGGATTTAGACGAACAGTCTACTCGCAGGGACGGACTTCTCAAGATGGGTGGAACTTACTGGTATTATGTGAGTTGAATGAAACTCAAGTCTGGTTCTTACGCTGATTGTTTGCAGTACAAGGTAGATGGAGATGAGGAATGTCACAACCCCTCGGAACCTTCAACTACAGTGTGTCCGCTTCTACCCGGGCAACGACTTAATGTACTTGAATTACCAAGAGAACGGCACAGCCGCAGCAACTCCGAAGATTCTGCTACCTTTACACGTAATCCGAGAGACCGGTATCTGACACCAGTGCCTCCCTCTTCCCTCAGGCCCCCTCCCCCACTACGGGCCGGATCAGACAGTTCGAGTTTGTACTCGATGCCACCACCTTCCCCTTGGGCTCCGAGATCTGCACCATATTCACCAGCCGAGAAATACCTGTCACCGAACGTGATACGGCATGCTCGTAGCGCATCTGCTTCGCCACACATGCCCTCGACACCACTCTTCCCGGACTTCAAAGTACTCAAAGAGAAGTTAGCGTCAAAGCGCTCTGCTTCTAAAGTTCGCAACTCTCCCAGACCAAAAGAGCTTGAGATAGGGTCTCCGGTACTTGTAAGCTCAACAGTCGATGAGGACAGTTTGATACCATTGTCGGTGTACCAACCTCGACTCTCACGTAATGCAACGCCTGTTGCAAAAACCAAGATCACTCGCTCGATACCAAGTATACGGAGACAATTCTCTCCACTTGCATCAAATCCAGTGGACCCAGTTTTGGATTGCAGCTCAGATATCTCAGAGCTGTCCGCAAGCCACGAAGTGCCATTCCGGCGCCGATCACATGTACCCTCTACAGTAATCACCAGCGAGTTCAAGATGAGTCAAGGCCGTATCCGTGCCAATTCGGCAGACACCAGACGAACACAGCACTATTTATTCTCTAATGATCCATGGCTGTCGTCGCCAAAGCTAGAAGAGGAGTCTGTAGGTTCAGATCAGATTGTCGAGGATGACACCCCGACGGCACCTACACTACGACGTCACATCAGCCATCTGGATCTCCCCGAAATTTGGGAGCGGCCGTCGTCCAGCCATGGGAGCGACTGTAGCACGTCTCTACGAGACTCACCACTGAACAAAGACCTCCCCGCTCTTCCTCAAGACATTGAACTACTCGCATGCAACGAACTCACAGAAGCCTCACCCGCTGAGCTCGAAGGCGACGATAGTTTCGAGAGCCTTGACCGCATGTCCGATTTCGAACTCTCCTTTACCGCCAAGCCACGCAGCCACTTCTCAACCTGGAGCCGTGACTCCCTCGCCTCCAGCTACCCCACATCAGACGACGACGCCATCGTCTCACCAACCTTCAGCTCCCTGACCACAAGCAGCTGCAGCAACTCGCCCCAACGCCTCCCAACACACTACTCCTACCCTCCCACCTCGCCAGCCCTCGACTCCAGAACCCCACAAGACTCCGCCAACTGCTCCAGCAAAACACACAGCCCAACAACATACCTATCGCCTTTGCCCCCCCAACTCGAAAACCCACGCGTCTCAACGTTTAGCCCCGATATCTTCACTATCAACACCCACACGGCGGCGCTGCATCGCCAGGCCACCTGTTTCGGCCTCGGCTTCCACTACAGTCTTCCCCCTGATGACACGACGAGCAAATCGACAATCACACAGGGTATGTTGGCGGAGCAGGAGCCTGAGGTTGAGGGGCAGAGGGAGAGCTCTGTGAGTCAGTTGAATGCGCTGATTGAGGAGTTTGCGTTTTTGGGCGAGGCGGTTGTTTAGGGTTGGGTGGTGGTGGTGTTGGTACCATCTTGGACGGTGTGTGTGTGAAAGTAAAGAGATGATGGGAATAGGGGGGGGAGGGGTGGGGTGGGGTGGGTTGGATTAGATAGGCTGGATTGCCATGTCTTTCGATATGAGATGATACCATACAATACCATAATACATCAATAACGCATACAGAAACTGCTCCTATCTTAGTCAGCGAGCTAGTGAGCGAGCGAATGGAGCAAGCAATACATATACTATTGTAGATACACCCCCTTCTTCCTTCCTTCTCTCACTGCTGTGTTTTAAAACTCCTGCGCTGTGGTACATACATACCCACCCACCCAACCATACACCACACAGCCCACACAACTATGTGATTGGAAGTGCTATCATGAACCACATGCATGCATGCGCTTGTTAGCGTTGGTGAGTTGTGTTAGTGTTAATGGCTCAGTATACAGTTGTGCATATGCTTTTATAATGTATGCTTTACGTATATATACATACACTCTGCTGCATGATATAATATAATATACTATACTACACTACACTACACTACACTACACTACACTACACTACACTACACTACACTAGCCCTGCAATCCTTCCCTATCCCCCCTTAGACACCAGATAAAACCACCCAGCACAGACATCACTATGGACTGTACCAATTCCACACATTTCCACAATACGCTACATGCTGTATTCGACAGAATCAACGCGGAGTCTATTGTATGTGTGAGAAGGGGCAGGGGATGGGAAGGGATTGGATGGGAAGGGAGAGGGGGGTTTGGAGGAGAGATGGAAGGGAACTCGGGGGATGGAATTATGAATCGAGTTGTGGGAGGAACAAGGTTTGCGAGTATTTGATTGGAGATGAGGGGGTGGCTTGTATGTGTAACTCCTTATGAGCAAGGCCAAAGAAGAGTGGTAGTATAACATCACTGATTCAAGTCTGGCCGTTTGTGATGAATTCCACGCTCATAAAGTCAATGATGGATTGATTTTGTCTATCTGGGAGCACCTAGACAGCAACAACAGCTCTCTACGTTGCAAAAATACGTTTGTGTTTATATAATTTCGTAGACGTCGGCGTGGGACTTGACGTCCTTGGAGAAGCTGATGTCTTGGTTCATGGCGAGCAGGCTTACAGATGATACCTGGCCGTGGTATTAGTATGTGGCAGCGAAGCATCAAAGTATGTATACTGCAACTTACATCAATGTCCACAAAAGGTGTGCTCTTTGAAAAGCGTACGCGCATAGGGAAAAACTCCGAGTCGCTGGCGGCTTGTGCCTCGAACTCGAAGCTGCCAGAGCTGTTTGCGTCGTCGACGGCGCCAATGTTCCACTCGATGCTGTCGCCGCTGACTTCGTATACGGCGTCGAAGGAAGACACGTTGGGCTCGTCTGTTTCGTAGGGAATGGTGACTGTGACGTCCTTTAGCGAGTCTCCGCCTGTGAGCTCGTACTCGACCGTGATGTTGAACGAGTTCCCGTTTTCCTCAACCCAGACACGGAAGGTGATGGGCGGGTCAGACACCTCGTCAGCCCGCGGCGACAGTTTCCACTTCATGACGCCAATGCCCATGTTCGATGGGAAGCCCTTGGTGGTGTCTGTAAGTTGTATGACCTTGTCGTTCCTGAAGACGGCCTTGTCGACCTTGGGATGTGTCATGAGCTGTGCGCCGCGAGTGTCGCCTGTCGCGAGATCCAGTTTGATTTGTGTGAAGGAAGGGTCGGTAATCTTGAGCTGCATGTCTCCCTTGACCTCGAAGTGCTTGAGGGCACCTTCACGGTCCAGGCGCGCGGAAATGGTTTCGACGGTCGCGATATGCACGGCTTCGCGATCGGTGGATGTAGATTGACGTGCGCTTGCTGGAGCGGCGGCTACAGGCGCAGACTTGGGTGCGACCAGTGGCTCTTCCTCGGCCGGGGCTTGTTCGCCGGTGACTTGCTCGTACATGTTGTTCGTCTTGTTCTTCTTGCCAAGCTGCATGCCCTTTTTGCCCAGAACGAGGGGCTTGGAGCTCGCCTTCTTGGCTGCTTCGTAGCTGTCGTACGTGTCGGTGACATTGGTCGTGGGCACGCTGGGAGTGAAGGCAGGATATGAGGGCGAACGGCTCTGCATACCTCCACCCATGCCACTGCCCATGCCGCCTCCTCCCATGCCACCAGCTGCCCGTTGAGATCTCGACATTTCTTTCCGCTGCATCTCCAGCTGCTTCGCCCTGCGCTTGCGCTCTTCCGACGCCTCCAGCTCCTTGTTGCGCGCAATGATCTCCTGGATGCGCTCCTCATGGGATTCCATGTCCAAGAAGGTCTTGATCTGGCTCATGGTGAGGTTCTCCCGGTAGCCCAGCGTGACGATCTCGTCAAAGGCGGTCAGAAGCTCAAAGGCATTCTTGAGGATCTCGCGCTCGTCGAGGGACTTGCATATCGAGGCGACGACTTGGGCGAACAGGTGCAATGAGTTGATGTCCTGCAAGATGTTGGATTGCAGGTTGGTGATCAGGACCATGTAGAGTTCGTCCAGTGGCTGGTAGACGTAGCGGACGTTGTCCTGCTCGGCGATGGTGTGCTGGGTTCCGCTGTCGGCGAGCTTGGGGAAGGATGCGAGGAGGGCCTCGATGCGGGAGCGCTGCATCTCGCGGAACTGACGGGAGAGGACCGCCTTGCCGCCTCTCGTGCATATTGAGGCTGCGAGGACGACCTGGGCCAACTGTCAGCTTGTTGCTGGGCGATATAGGGCGGCCGTGTTCCTGGCCTTTTGCTACATACCATTGTGCTGAACAGGCAATTGGGCTGGATGTGCTATTCTGTGCGAGAGTGCCAATGAGGAAGTTGTTGCGCAGTCACTTGTATGACGGCCTTTGTTGTTGTGGTTGCGCTGTCGTGTCCCCAAGTAGTGGGGATGTGGACGAGGGCTGCGAAATTGCGGAGCGACACCCTCGATTTCCAAGTCTTCCCAGGGAGCACAGAAGTGCAAATCCAGATGCAGCACGGCAATCAATGGGAAGAGAAGAGCCCTACTGTGACTGAAAATTGGTCTGTTCAGATTGCTGCTCGAGATCACGGGCCCGCTATACTGTACGCAGCAGCTGGGGTCTGATGTTGATGTGGACACCTTATTGTACGTCACGTGCCTGCCGTTGCCTAGCGCCGCCGCCGCCGTCCAGCACACCCTCTCCAGCGCTTCTCCCATACGAGCTTCACCACGACTTTCGCCTTGATCACCACCGCACCCGCAGCCTGTCCGTCGTAACCTAGTAAACAATCTGCACAACTTCTCCTCTACCGCCTCCACCACATATCTCCCCTGCTTGAACTTGTTCAGTCTATCACGTCTTTTCAAGTTCACGAATCAAGAGTGCCCTTTCGCCTGCCACTTGCCGCCGACGCTCAAGCCACGCGCAATACCGAGGGCTTCTCTTTGTTTCATTTCCCACACGCCTCCTTGCTAGTCCTCCCCTTAACACAGCTACACGACTGCCAAAACGCGTACAACGCGCCGCGATGCGCTTCTAGCTGTTCCAGTCGCTCCTTGGGTACTTGCTGTAGATTGTTGCCCACCACGGCTCGATTTGCTACTGTAAAGCAATCACTACTCACCAGCACGTCCAGCGTGCCCTCCAGCCTGCGCAACTGGGCCGCAAACAACGCCGCACAAACCCCGCGCGTTCTTTTGCAGCTACAAGATGGCCACTACTGCACACGTCATGTCCAGTCTCGACGTGCCAGCCGCCGACGACATGGATATGCACTCAGACAGCGGTCTTGACTTCGGCGATGGCGATGGCGACATTGACTTGGACTTGGAGCCTGCGCCCATGTCTCACAGAGAAGACGACGATGTATCGATTATCGATGCAGCATCAGACGCTGGACACAATGACCAGCCTGGCTTTGAAGAGCAAGATGACTTCATGGTTGATCCTGAAGACGCGATCGAAGAAGACGACATGTACGCCGATGTCCAAGACCCTATCATGGTAGAACAGCCCCCCGCCGACTCTACAGCTTCTGTACCCGCGCCTCTGGATGAAGACCTCATCGACTACTCTGATGATGAGGGCGAGCAGCCAACTTATGCACCCGTTGAGAGTCACGAAGAGGATATGGTTGAGGTGCCTGAAGAACAGGCTGAGGAACCCGCGCAAGGACAAGTTGAGCCACAGCTCCCAGAGATCGCGACCGGCGAGCACGTCGAGCACATCGAGCAGTCACAACACCCCACTCAGAGTGAACCCACAGAACACGACAGCAATGTTGACGGAACCGATGCTCAGCATCGAACCCCGGATCAGTCTCGCGACGAATCGACAGTCCACGGCGACGGTGACAGTACAGATGGCGAACAAGGTGGCGTTCTTCTCCAGGAACATCACAGCCCCACCGCCGCGGATACCCAAAGCGAGCACGACCAGGCTGGTGAGCAGACTCGCGATGATCAGACAACGGAACAGTTCGTCAGTGACAACGAACATGGCAAGCATGAATATGATAATGATCATGATGACGAACATGATAATCATCAAGAGCACGAACATGATCACGGCCAACATGATCATGACCAAAATGGATATGACGAGCATCATGAGGACAAATCATCCGAAGAACGTTCAATCACTGTGAATTATGCTGGTAATGAGCTATGGCTATTCAAACAGCATGACCCGGATGACAGTGGTGACTGGCTTTTGAACGACATTTCTCTCATAAAGTCTAGAATCTCCGACGTCTTCCAAGCCTGTCGCGTTTCTCTAGGCGACGATGTCTCGACTGAGCACGAGATTGGCTTCCGCTTTGATCACCTACACAATTTGGAGCTCTATGAAGACAACACAGCCTGTGTAGCTGTTTCGTTGGACAAATTAGTCGATTTGTACCACACACTACAAGCCCAAGATGGTAATAATGAGCCAGACTCGTTCTACATTTCATTACTATTTCGGCCACGATTTGCCACCTTGCTCTCCGATATCGCCAAATTTGCCGACGAGGGCAGTGGCTATTCCGCACTAAATGCTGCTGTCGCTGCTGGCGAAACCCACTTTACCAACGTGTTCTCAGAGTCTCCAAGCGAAGAGGCAACCGAGTGGGATAACGAAAAGCAGGATGATGCTGCTACAGAAGGTCATGAGGATTCTGCACAGAGTGAGGTTCAGCAAGAAGCCGATCAGACTGAGCACACAACTCAGCAGCATGATGCTACAGATGATGAGCACGATGATCATCAGCAGTATGATCACGACAACAGCAACCTTGAAGAGACCTTTGTTGACAGTCAGACGCGCGTGGAGCAAGGACGCATTGGTGCACACGTCTCTGCTGCAGATGATAATGCTGATGGTAGCCTTGATTCTACTGAACAGCAGGAATTGGCATTTCCACAGGGCGATGAGGTTGTCGAGGCCGTCACCGAGACACTGTCCGAGGCGGACGCACGACGCGCGCAGGAGGAAGACGATCTTGTCGGTTACAGCGATGATGAAGACGAAAATCCTGCTCAGAAGGACAAGCCTGCATCTGTTAAAGGTTCATCCCCATCTTCCTCTACCGTACAGGGTGATGAGACTGTAGACGCCCAAGACAATGCTCATACTGCAGGTTCATCGAGTGAAGATTTTCAGAAGACAGAGGTTCAAGAGAGTGAAAACGTCGACAATGGTAACGAACACGATGTGTCGGAGAGCAATGAGGCTGCCACTCAGTCATTCCATGACTATGCAGTCGACAACCTTGACGCAAGTAACGAGTTCGACAAATTTGAGGCTGAAGCAGAGGGCAGCTTTGGTCTAGATGACCAATACGGCAACAGCACTAACGAAGACATTGCCCAATATGACTATCAGACAACGGACCAGCAGCTGCAACTAGACTTCACAAACGATAGTGAGGTTTACAACGACGGAGGAGAGTTTGTTGAGAACGACTACACCGAGTCGGACGCTTTTCTGGATTTCAACAGTACTTCCGCATGGGTCACAGACCAGGAGCCTGATGTAACTCTGCCTGAGAATTCGGTGCTTGTTCACGATGATGTCGACTATGTCGAAGACGAGGAGACCGGTGTGGCCGAACCTGCTGCGGCCGCAGTGACTTCGGATGCGACCGTTGCTGCAGTCTCGTCAAGTGAACCCAAGAACTTGTCACCACAAGGACACAAGAGGTCCATTGACGAGGCTGGACACGGAAATGACGACGCACTCGAATCTATAGGCACGCCTGCCCGTCACTTCTTCAAATGTCATGAGCTAACATTGTATCTCAGACACTAAGCGGCCAAAAGTTTGAAGGCCCCCGGCTCTCTGAGTCTCCACCCCAGCGACTGCTACTAACCTTTAGCTTCTATTTTGTCTTCTACGCCCGCTTTCTGGACTTTCTACCCGGATCATATCTCTGGCATATGCTCAATCAGCACGTCGATGACCGTCTTTCTCGATCTCCAATACGCTATCGGCAAGGCCGGATCACTTTACTAACACTTTCACTAACATAGCCATTGCCTCATCTTTCGTTGTGACATGATGACTTCAGCACCACGACAACATTGCAACAGACTCAACATGTTCTCGTATGGACTCCGAGGAGGACCTTGAATCGTAAGTAAGTCTTTTGCGTTCCCACCATCAATGGGAACGTTATGGGCTATTCACCCCAATTGGGGGGTTTTTTTTGCTTTTGTGTTTTGGCTTCTTTTCGGCTACCTTGGAGGATTGGGGCTAATTCTGGTTGGAGACATTTTGGTATGGGAAGGAAGGAAGCGGGTTTTTTGAACAGGTTGGGACTGGAGTGTGAGGCGCAATGGCGAACATGAGCATAGAGTCATCAACAGTGGCTCTTTCTCCCCCATGGACAAGATACCCAGCTGGATATGGATGATTTGGGATAGGCGCTGTGCGGGTGATGGAGAGTTGGCGATCTGCCACGCGAGGCTCGTTCGGAGGGATTACGCGGCACGGCAAGGCATGCTTGTCCGGAGCACGGCTGTTTCCCATCCGAGGCGGAACGGACGGACAGACTTGAAACACTGAAACACTTAACATTACTGAAATACTTCGGCCTCATGTATTGTGATCTGTGACGGATGGGTTTTGCAAGATTAGTGTCCATTCCGAGGCTGTATGTAACGTGATGACAAGCGGCGCAGCTAAAGGGTGGCGACTGCAATTGGCTAGCGTCATCAGGGCGTTCGTATCGTATAGGGAAGGGGAGAGAGGGGGGTTTATTTGTGGACTGTGGGGTTATTCAATGTATAGATTGACTATTTTTATACACGATCTCTCAATTCAATAAAGCAGCATATCGAGCATAGTAAGATGGTCATCGACAGCATTGAACACGAGTTCTAAACATCTACTATGTTTGCATGTACTGCACACAACAAAGTCCAATCCACTGTCATGCCATGCACGGCCTGGACATGTTCAAGACTCGGCATACTACCGGTACGTACATGCTGTGTGGTACGCGCCCAGTCTTGCTCCACGCAAGGGGCGCAGCTAGGGGCCTAGGGCTCAGGGCCCAGGGTCTCGATTGCTTGCGTGCAACGCGTCAGGCAGAAAAGGGATTGGAGATCTGCATGCTTGTTAGCGCGTGCGGGCATGCGGGCTATGGGCGGCGCACACTGGGCCAACGGCGGCTGAGCTGAAAGGGCCAGAATTGGTGACGCCCTGCATTGGCGTCAGCTGTGAAACATGGGATCTGGGCAGCGCCACCTTCTGCATCTGTGGGTGTGGGTGTGTGTTGAGGTGACGAGGGGAGGGATGGGTTTTCATCGGTAGTCGTCTTCGTTCTGCCTGCTTCGCTGGCTGGCTTCTGCACGGCGAGTTTCGATTGCCCCGCGGGAATTTCTACACTCGTCTTTCTTCGTACTCTATAGATCGTGCTAAAGCATAGTACAACGGTTTATTCGATACGAAAAGGCGACCGCCGATCAGATCTTACTTACTGACGTACGGTTACCTGACGTACCTACATACAACTGCTACTATTACTATTATTGCTACACTCCTACACTATCTTCTTACTCTACCGAATACTGGCGATCTTTGCGCCTTTTCTTGAATTCCCACTCCTCTAGTTGGAGAGGGAGACGCCGCTCGCTCGCTTGTTTTGTCCTCGTTCTCGTTCTTATTCTTGTTCTCTTTGACCCTGCACGTAACGCTCTCCAGACGGAGACGGTTACGGTTTACGGCTACGGCAACCAGCAACCGATCCTTTGGCTGGTTTGGGCCTCTCCCACACTCGTTCGACACACCCACAGCCTACAGGCCCCTCACAGGATCCCGGTATCCTGTGCCAGGAACGCATACAAGCGTTTGGTGAAACGTGCATCGCTGCGCAAAAGACCGTGCCGCTACACGTTGCCTCTTGCCCGTACTTCACATTATTCACCTGCCCGCCCAGCCGATCCTCGATTCACAAGGGCGACGCTGGTCAGTTTGTGTCGCATCGCTCTTCGCTGTCTTGTCGCTTCCAAGTTCACTCGTATTTGCTGCCACCATCCCTCCTAGCACTTCCACAGTCTCCCCGCCACCACCCCGTATCCTCGATCCGGTCCGATCGTCGAGGGGAAGCCACAACGGGCGGACGAAACTCAGACTGGAGAGCACGACACGCTTGCGTTTGCGCTATCGATAAACAACGACGACACCAATCGCATCAGTTGCGCCGACGCCGACACCTTGCGGCTCGATTGCTCGACAGACTGCGACCAAACCACCAACTCCTGGTTACGTCACGCGCCACCTTTCTGGACTTGGACACTCGACAACGGTTATCCATATTACTGTGGTGCGCAATACAGGCTCGATAGGTCGCGAGACCTCAGGCGGCAACCATGGTGGAAGACAAGTACGTCATGGCATGTGTTTGCCTACTGCGCAAAGGGAGACGAGCAAAGGTGGACTGACGCTGAGGACAGATATGTTGGGCTTATGCTGGCCGTGAGCTCGTCGTTGGCTATTGGTATGTCCTCGTGGTGCCCCCCTCTGGTTCGCCTTGCTGGCACACCGGCTAACCAACCACAATAGGTGCGAGTTTCGTCATAACGAAGAAAGTACGTCGCTGCCTGCCTTGCCTCTTACACCCAAACGCAATACGATATCGCACAGCATGGCGAATGGATGGATGATGTGGATACGAGCACTAACGAGTGCCACAACAGGGTCTAAACGCTTCGATAGAGAAGCACGGCTTCAATGGCGACGGCTTCGGTTATCTTCAGAATCCAGTTTGGTGGGCGGGTATTACGACCATGGTTCTGGGTGAGATCTTCAACTTTGCCGCCTATGCCTTTGCGCCGGCGATTCTGGTGACGCCTCTGGGCGCGCTTTCGGTGCTCATTGGGTATGTGTTCTCCTGGATTCCCGTAGGATCACATATGGCTAACATGGAGGGCAGTGCTGTCCTAGGCTCATATTTCCTCGACGAACAACTGGGATTATTGGGCAAGATTGGATGCGCGATATGTCTGATTGGGTCTGTGATTATTGTGCTGCATGCGCCGCCGGACAAGGAGGTTCAGTCTGTGGAAGAGATTCTGGAGCTTGCGCTACAACCTGGTATGCTTCAACGCTGAAGTGTGGACTATAAACGCAGTGGCTGACGCAAAGAAACTAGGCTTCCTCTTCTACTGCGCCTTCGTCGCAGTCTTCTCGATCTTTATGATCTACAAGATCGCACCCAAGTACGGGCGCAAGAACCCGCTCATTTACCTTTCGATTTGCTCGACGACCGGCTCCGTCTCAATCATGTTCATCAAGGCGTTCGGCATTGCGCTCAAGATGACGTTTGCCGGGAACAACCAATTTACACATCCCTCGACCTATGTCTTCATTATCCTAGTAGTAGGCTGCATTCTGACACAGATGAACTACTTCAACAAGGCGTTGAGCCAGTTCTCGACAAATATGCATGTGTCCACATCTTATAGCAGGCGCAATCGCTAACAACAACCAGTGTCAACCCGCTCTACTACGTCTGCTTCACAACCTGCACCCTTGTCGCATCTTGCCTCCTCTTCCAGGGCTTCAACACTACATCTGCAGTAAACACAATCTCTCTCCTTTGTGGCTTCCTCATCATCTTCTCCGGCGTCTACCTGCTGAACCTCAGCCGCGAAGACCCCAACGGCAACAGACACCTCGGCTCGCACTTCTCCGACGGCGCGCCCTCTGACGCAATTTCCGGCTTCCCCACCCGCCGCAGTATGCAGGCGCGACGGAGTGAGGAGCTCATGTATGAGCGCCGGGTCTCCAACGGTGCGATTCGCTCCGCTCGTGTGAGTTATGCGGATGCGGGAGATCGCGGGGCGCTGATGCACGACTATGATGTTGAGAATCAGTTTGAGCTGGGCGACCTGGCGGATGATAGTGATGAGCTTGAGGGTTCGAAACGAATGAGTTTTGACGAGGACAGACTGAATGGGAGATTAAGCGGGACAGGGAGGGGCAGGGCGCAGAAAGAAGTGGTACAGCCAAAGAGAAATTCGTCACTTAGATGATTTCTTCGTTCACAAACTGAGGGAAATGGAACCCATGGGTTGGCGTACGGTTTGTGCATTTCAAGAACGCCGTGTAGCTGGCCTGCGGTCGAGGTTTTGGGTGATGTATAGTGCATCGCGGCGTTTTCTTTTTTTGGGTTTACTGGTGACACACATACCGTACGGGATATTGATGACAGAGCTATGGGAAGCGACTGTGTACTGGTACGATGATGATCAGAGGGTGTCTGCTCGTTGGAGAGCACGCAATGATACCACATCTCCTTTGTCTATATCGCTAAATACACTAAAGCGACTTCTTTTGTACCATCCCTATGTAACAAGCGCATCGAATCTATGCATGTCAACATGATACTTGTGCCATACATGAGTTCGAGGTGTACCTACGCCAGGGCTTCCATAAACGCGCCTTCCAATCAACGTGACTTCGTGAGTGCGCTAGACGATCTGGGCTTAGGACGTGTATCTGCGCATGCATCTTTACAGAAGCCGACGTCGCAACAAATACACAACACCAAATCAACACGTGCGGGCTCTGAAGCCACCGGTTCACGAAGATGCCGACTAGCGATGAACCCGAAAAGCGGCAGCTGCTCCAGCAAGCGGAGAAGATCCTGTTACATCCTATTCACCCCCACCTGATCACCTATTGCCCTACAATGGACTTGATTGCACTAGTTACAGATGAGGAAAATCTCGACGTGTATCGTATCAATGGGCAAAGAGCATTCGGGCTGAATAGAAAGAGCGAGGATGTCTCTGTTGACGCGTTGCAATGGGAGTTCAATGGCAAGAGCATTGCTGTCAGTTGGAGTGATGGCTCGACAGACCTTGTTAGTGCCGAGACGGGTAAGGTAACACATAAGGATGTCATGCTACCACATTCAAAAGACCAGGGGGATGCCATGGTAGATGATGCGGTACCAAGGGTGAAATGTATGGGCTGGGGACTCAACTTCATCGATGTAGATGCTGTCAAGAAGAGGACGGGCATGAAAGAGAAACAGTCCAATGGCGCATCCGTCACTCAGACTGATGGTTTTGGGAACCCAGTGACAGACGACTGGGACGCGTTCAAGGACGATACGACACTTGAGGATTTTCTGCAACGGCAACCAGACTTTCAGGCTCTAGATATCGCGCCTGATCTACCGGATCAACTTGCGATGATGGATATGGAAGCCTTGCTACCGAAGCTTGCTGCGATCCCGTTACCACCTGCACTGCCGTTTATGCGCGTTTCAGCATCGGATGCCGGCGCATTTAGTACACAGGCAGAGGTTGATGCACTGTTGCATTCGCATCATTTGAAAGATCACAACTCGGTGGATATGTTCATCAGGTGTTCGGACCAGGGGACGATACATCCCTCGATTTACGACTCGCTTGAGACGGTCAACGTACAGCTGCCGAGCGCGTGGAACATAGAGAGCATGCCATTACTGCACACAAATCATCCTTATAGTTGTACGCACAACCTGCTCATGCGAATTACATCGCCTGCATCACCACGAAAGCAGAAGGTTGCCCTCGTCCCACTTACGCTGAACTTCATACCCTCAGCGGGTATATACTTACATATCATCGCCTCGAAGACATCACAGCTACAAAATCTTCTGTTGTACATTACACAGACGCTTCAACGTATACGCTCCTTCTTCAAGCAGTCAACCGACCTACCAGGGAAATTTATGATGAACATCTCCGAGACACTCGAGGAAAAGTCGCAAGGCGATCTCATCACAAACCTCTTCCACATAGCATGTACTGGTAATACCTCGCTCATCATGCACGAATGGCTTGTCGACGATCTTGCCGAACAAGGCCACAAGCGCTGGGACAGCACCGTCGGCGGTGCTCTGGAGAAAGTTCTCGCTCTAGTCCACGAAAACCTTCTCCCTGCCATTGACCGTTGCAGCATTGTCGTATCTCGACTTCGCGGCCTCGCCCAGTTCCACGACCGCGATTGGATTTTTACTTCCCCTGTGCAAGACTTCTCGGCCTTACTGGAAGTGCTAAAGAACATGCGATTATTGGCGCATACGACCCTGCTCTACGCTAGCGAGGAGAAGAAACAATTCCACGCGTTCGCCAAATGGCTTCGATTTATCATAGACTTCGAGGCCACAACACCTGGAACCGTATCCCGTACTGAAATGGAACAGCGCGAGCCCGGCGTCGATATGTCACAGGTTCTTGAGTACATTAAACACGGGCTCACGAAAAGCGATCTTGATCCGTACTTGCGGCCTGAAGCACAACTTAGTATTCAGGCTAGAGGCGCCGAGCCCGCGAGTTATGAGGACACGAAGAAAGCGGTGGAGCTGCTGAAAGAGGGCGGGGGATTTAAAGAGGAGGCGTTGTGCTTAGAACATTTATCAGGACATTTGAAAAGGGGGGTGCAGGGGTTGTTGAGGCAGGTCAGTAGGTGGTTGGAGGAGGGAGTGCAGATGGACAATGGTTATGTGCTCGCTGAGGGGGAGAGGGGAGAGGGTGATGGACAGGTGGATATGAGGATGGTATACGAGGTGAGTCTTCTTTGTACAAATTTGCTCTTCCATGTGGAAGAGTATCTACTGTGATTTTCTTTTAATACTGACGTTCCTTTGTAGCCAACTTCAGATTCGGTATCAACATATATCGCCCTCATATCACCCTCAAAGCCGGATCAGCTGTCGGTCCACCGCATCACGCCCACCTCTAACACATCCTCTTTGTCCAAAGATACACATATCCATGCCATATCAACACTAGACTTCTCCCGTCCCTCTACCAAAACCACGATTCTTGACGCGAAATTCGCAGACGACAAGACCATGTTCATACTGTTACAATCCAGCCGCTCCACCAACGCCAAAGACGAAGCTCCCACATCAAACATCCTCGTATCTCTACCCTACACTTCCTCAACCCAACACCCGATCATACAATACACCACCCAGCCTGGCCTCTCACTCTTACCTTCAGCACCGGCCCCAACACTACCAGACCCAATGCGAGTCCCCCAAGCGACGGTGGACAAACACACGCGCCACGTCTTTGAGGGACGCTTCACACCGTTGAAATTGGTGGTCAATGGCCGCAAGGGGAGGAGGGTTGTAGTTGTTGTGGGGAGCGATAGGAAACATTTCCGCGTGCTGGATATGGATTTTAAGACGGGTGGGGAGAGTGGGGAGGAAGATGAGGAGAGCGATGTGGAAATGGCTGGATAGTAGGGTAAGGGCATGGGGAGGTACATGGGCATGAATCAATTGTTGATGAGCGACATGGCTCGCTTTAGCTATGGTGTGTTGCTTCATGGAGGGTGGTATCATGGCATTTTTGCATGGAGCAATTTTTTTACAAGATGTGGATGAAGTGAATGATAAGCCCTTGAATCATCGCATCGATGGATGCATCTACTTTATGCGCAGAAAATCACAATCACTTTGTCGTCGTATTCCCAAGTGAGATGCGCGTTGCAAGCAGGCCAATTGCCGTCACCCTCGGATCGACACATGATGTTGCTGGTGGGCATGGGGTCTTGGCGGGGCTAGACCTAATCGGCGTGTTTTAGCGAGTGTGCGGTGCATTCGAATTTGCCCACCCGGCCTGACCTGACGAACTTCCCATCGACACCTCCTACTCACAACAAGACCGTCACGATGGGTAGGGTTATTCGCAACCAACGTAAGGGTCGCGGCTCGATCTTCACGGCCAACACCCGCCTGAACAAGGCTCCGGCCCAGTTCCGCACGCTCGACTTCGTACGTCCGCCCGCACCACCACTGCCAACAAGGACAATGGGACATGCCACGAGAGATGCAGACTGGCTAACAGGGTGCAGGCTGAGCGCAATGGTTACATCCGGGGTGTAGTCAAGGAGATTGTCCACGATTCCGGTCGTGGTAAGTAGCCAGCCCCCGTGCACACAGTGCGAATTCTGGACAGCCGACTGACAAAAATTCCCACAGGCGCTCCCCTTGCCAGGGTCACCTTCCGCAACGTACGATAAAAGAGGCCCAATTTCGCTGCACCAGACGCAATTCTAACCACTTTCGCAGCCATACCGGTTCAAGCACGAGACGCAGACGTTCATCGCGAACGAGGGCATGTACACTGGCCAGGTTAGTTAGAGACAGCAGCAAGACAACCATTCGCAGCACAACAACCACTAACGTCGCAAAAGTTCATCTACGCCGGAAAGAACGCCGCTCTCACCATCGGCAACATCCTGCCCCTCCACTCCGTCCCCGAAGGTACCGTCCTCACCAACGTCGAAGACAAGGCCGCCGACCGTGGTGCGCTCGGTCGTACCTCTGGCAACTACGTGACCGTCATTGGCCACAACCCCGACGAGGGCAAGACGCGTGTCAAGCTCCCATCTGGTGCCAAGAAGGTTCTCCCCAGCTCGTGCCGTGGTATGGTTGGTATTGTTGCTGGAGGTGGACGCACAGACAAGCCTCTCATGAAGGCGTCGCGTGCTAAGCACAAGGTGCGTCTAGCCATTCACCCCATCCGTCACCCTGACTAACAAATCCCAGTTCGCTGCCAAGCGCAACAGCTGGCCAAGGACGCGTGGTGTTGCCATGAACCCCGTCGACCATCCCCACGGTGGTGGTAACCACCAGCATATCGGTAAGGCGTCTACCATTTCGCGGTACGCCGTCCAGGGTCAAAAGGCCGGTCTCATCGCTGCGCGGAGGACGGGTCTGCTCCGTGGTACTCAGAAGACCAAGGATTAGAGTGCTTGATACGGTGGTGGCGTCCAAGGGGGTCAAGGACAATGATGCAAACGGTTATTCTCTCCATACCCCTCTGTGCGGGTGGCCGGGCGTTATTACGAATCTTGTCGGCAAGCTAGCCTGTTCTTTTTTGCACTCATGGCTGCTGCGAACGTATAGCTTGCATGCATGCATGATGTCGATGGGTCCTTAGGGAATGTGATTCCGGAAAAATGCATCATGATCTGTACTTCTAACTTGGTGACCTTTTGCCTTGGAGAGTGACATGTCCTGGCTGTTGTGGCCAGCACCACCATTAACGTTGCAAAGGCTTGAACACAGTTGGGTCAAGGTACATGCATGTACATTGACAGAAGCAGTACAGCGATCTCAGGCATGGCCACAGTCAATCACATATGCATGTTACGTGTAGTCTGAAGTCATCATAATATCGTATATCAAACGATAAAGTCTACAAACTATATACTAACGAGTACCTTTTTTCCTACCTATAGGTAGACGTTGAATACCATGGCACGATTGTCGGGTATGTCGGGTATGTTATGTTATATTATAATATATTACGTTAGGTTGTGTAAAGATTCTACGTGCATTGATTAGGCTGGGTGGATGGGATAGAGGGAGAAGGAGAAGGAGAAGGAGAAGGAGAAGTACACGTATGCATACATATACAAGTACAAACCCAAGCACACGTACATGTCCACGTTCACGTTTACATTCCCCCTCACACAACCCGTAAAATAAACCCATCTAAAACATAATTCGCAGAGTTATACTTTATACATTATAAACCCAATCAAGCAGAATTGAAAGGGGATGGGATAGATAGGGGGGGAAGAGGTAAGAGATAGATAGAGAAAGAGGGGTTAGGTAAGAAGAGGTGTGTTTATTAGGTTGGAGTAGGGTATAGGTGAGGAAGATGTGTAGGTAGACAGTTAAGGAAGTAATTAATTAAGTGTATCAAGAAGCAAAAGACGTCCGTATGAAATGTAAGATTAAACATAAATTCTCTTCCTTCTTCACCTTTGCTTTCAAAAAAGAAGAGGACGAAATCGCCAATGGCAAAAGCTCAATCAATGTACAGGTAATCACACACATGAAAGTCATTCACAATACAATAAAACCCCCCCAAAAAAAATCTCGTAATTCCTTCATCCTACCCTAAATCTACCCTACCAACTACACCAGCCCACTCACCCACCATCCCCAAACCCTAACCCCCCAACAACGCAACACTAACCCCGCGATCCGGCTGCCTGCCCCCCTCAACCCCACTCTTCAACCAGCAATTCGCCCCCTTGAGATTGCGATACGCAGCCGCAAGATCGTGATTCAGCGCGACAGCCACACAGCGCCTCTGGCCCGCAACCTCGTTCATGGTAGAGCACGCATCCACGCATTGCTGCAGCGTGTACGCGATTATGCCTGTAATGTCGGCGCCGAAGAAGTTTGAGTCGGGCGAGCAGGCGTACGAGGCGCCGTTGAAGGCGGTGAGGGTGGGGGAGGCGCACGAATTGTCGATTGTGGGGACGAGGGTGGCGGGGAGCGGGGTGTAGGGGGTGTTGGAGGGGAAGGGGGTGGCGGTTGTGGAGGGGGGGAGGAGGGTGTTGGAGGGGAGGCGTGTTGGGGGGGATGGGGTGGCGGGTGTGTTGGTGGGTGGTGATGATGATGATGATGATGGTGATGATGGGGATGGTGATGTTTCTGGGTTAGAATTTGAGGATGTGTCGAGTATGGCATTGGATCTGTGTCTTGTTTAGTATGGTGCACGGCTTGGAAATATCCAAGTGTGTTTGTGAAGGGCGTTATATATCATACCTCGCGTTCTGAACAGCCAAGGTCCCTCCTACACTCCCACCGATGGCTGCGCATAGCACCACGAGGGCGAGGAAAATTAATATCCAAAAGTTGCGTTGGCGTAGCCCGAGGACTTGACCATGCTGTTGAGCGGCCTCGAGGTTTCCCATGTGGTAGTTTGTATGCGTATACGTTTGTTTCTCTTCATATGTTGGCACAGGAGGAGATGGTAGAACCTCCTGGGCCTGGGCCTTGTACACCACTTGTGGTGCGTCTGCCATCTTGATCTTCACTCCACTGCACCCAAATGCGAGAAACTATCCCAAACGGTAAGAAATGCAAAGAAATGCAAAGAAATGCGGTATCCTCCTCGGAGTTCCCTTGCCGCAGAAATGCTAGGTGGACTGGGGTACGTCCTGAAGCCGCGGGCAGGAAAAGCCAGAACCTTTGGCTTTTGAAGCATCCCGTCGCGTTGTAGGATTTGCGCCCCATAGGCCTACCTTCCCACTCCCATGCAGGTTTTGGGGGCCCGATTTAGTTTCAATTCCACGGCGGTTAACTGCTCGATACCAGCAAGCGATGCAGAGTGCAGGGCTGAATCTGAATGCTAGGCCGATTGGGGAGATAGTTGTGCCGCAGCCTTGCATATCGGCCAATAGAAACTGGGATGCCTGATGAAGGATTCAAGATTAAATGAACTTCGCTTGCCTGATGAGGTAGCGAATTTGAAATGGCGATTCAGCGGTAACATGTTGCTTGTGTAGAGGTTTTTACGGTGGTTTGTCGTGTACAGTAGTTTCAACAACTAGATACTTACATAGTGTCTAGTGGGTTGTCCTAACACACGGGCCGGACCGTCAGCATAAAGCAGAGAGGAAGTGACAATGATCGAGCGCTGAGCGTCCCCTAGTACCGATTTGGTCTGCCCATCCTGTTGAAGTCTCTGGATCCTTGGGTAGGCCTGATCTTGGCCTTTTCCCTGTGCGTTGTATGTGTGGGAGATCTGCAACCAATGCATAAAAGGTTCCTCTTGTTACTGGAGTATTGTTGCACGTCTGCATTAAGGTAAGCCTTCCATCTGGAGAATCGCTCATCTTCCGTCGGCTTCGCCACCAACCATTTCATAACGCCACATAGTATGGAAGCGGGAGTTTGAGGCGTATGTTCGTTTCGTACATCAGACATTGACATGAGATGATGATTGTGCTTGTACAATCGACAAGTCGGTGTTGGAGGATAGCCCTGTAACAGAGCTGCGACCGTGTTGTGCTCAGGGCTTAGATCATTCTGGTTGAAGCATCGCATTCAATCCACCACTGTTTGCTGTCAACACAAGCATACAGTAAGTGTACAGTAGCTTACAAGCAACTTTACTGTGGCTGTGCCATTGGCACCATCATAGCTGTCGCACCATTGATACTTCGATGTTGTCGGCCTACGCGCCTTCAGGATGGCTGAGCGTCCAGATTGTATGTGGGGGCGAAAAGTGTTCATTTCCAAGCCGCCACCAAAGATCGTCGCCAAGTCAACAAGTGACTGACCGCGATATAACGTATGGGGCGAAGCACACTGCCACATCTGGCTTTTGATAATGTGCCTATTCATCTTGTTGTTTTATCTTTTGACACGTCTTGGGGTACGCAACGCGCTGGAGTAAAGCCCACAGGATACAAGGGCGGGATGAAGAACGAGGAGCACAATGGCAAATGCGCCTCAGTTTTGTACGCTAATGGGCTGGTGCGGACGAGTTTGGGTGACTTCAAATGCGTATAGGTATCTCCACACAGCAAGTTCGCAGATGCAGCACTCTCAGCGCAGAAACAATGTCCTTGTTCATGGATACGCCGAAGGTTCGCATGACAGCAAACAAGGGAACGATGTAGGAAAACATGGGTCTACAGCTCCAACGACACTAGGGTTGCGACGACGTATCTTCTGGCATCTGGCCTTCTTGCAGCTGTGATGGTAGCTGTTGCAGTAGGTAGGGGTGAGCCGGCCGCTCACTGTCAGGAAGTAAGCCATAGGGGTCTTGCTCTCAATGCTTTTTGGCAAGAATCACGAGTAGCCAGATCAAGTACGAGTTCAATACCAGGTAGTGAAACGCCATGGCCGACTGCTTCAACCCGAGATTCCACCGTATCAGGCGATGACTACATGCCTCTAGCACTGACCATATGGTCACTTCTATCCAAGTTGCCTGTCCCTCGTATGCTTCGATCGCATGATAATGAGTCGTACGACCCTGCTGGAGCAATGACTGATGTGTGGAGGATACATCGATTGAGCGACTGCGTACTCGCTAGAGCAATAGGTTCTTGCATGTAGTGCCTACAATTAGTTCCAAGGCGCTGTAAGATACACAACTATCGGCTGATATCCAGAAGCTACTGCAACGACTATGGAGTGAATTGCAGGCTGAAGTTGCACCGATACTGTAATGATAAGGCTGGTTGGTTCAGATTACACTTGGTGTGTTCAAGAAATTAAGAAACAGAAAGAAGACAAATGTACAAGACGAGAAGCCCGTAGATAGTGCAGGCCTGCTCTACATTCACCAGAAATAAGGTATAAAAATGGCGATAATGGTAGTGTGTGATTAAAGGTGGACTGTAACAGGAGAAGTAATACAAATCTGTATCGTAGAGCTTATGAAATTATGCTAGGTTTCAACAGATGATTGTACGGTGTCATTCGCACTTCAAGTCCAGGAAGAAATTTAACTTTACGATCGCTGATGGTACTTTATTCATACGAGACTGCAACAAGCATCGACCGAGGCTACAACCACGAATCAGGAAGGTCTCAGTATTGCTGACCCGGATCCATCTGTGGTAAATACTAAACCGTAACAGATGACTCCTTCGGGGAATCGGTTCTGCGCCGAATCTTCGCCGTATACGTGCCGTGTACGAGTTCATGCACAGTCAGAGAGGCGTGCATGACTGCACACCCTTGCAGGTCGTGCTTTTTTGGTGTAGTACTGTATATACTAGCAACAAGGGCCCTAGAGCCCATAAGATCTTGGCGGTCTGACAGCGACGAAAGACTCAAGATGAGCTTCGACACGTTCGAGTTGCAAAGGAAGTCAGTCTGTAGTGGTGGGGAAGTCAAAGGGTGGGGTGAAGCTAGACCGTAAATGACGCCGCATCGAAAGGCGACTAGTCCACATCGAGCCGGCTGTCAGACGGTAAAAATAGCAACGTCAAGCTGAAGGTTGAGGATACATGGACAGTACTCTGCATGTTCATGCAGCCTTGCTCGGTGCTCTCGTATACCCAGGCCTCGTCTTGGACGTTTTTGTGAGCGATCCTCGGAGATTTTTGAATTAGATGATCCACCACACTGGGAATCGGATGGTAGCTGCAACCAATATCCACAAACACGCACACTGTACTTCGTGACAGTAGGGCTGCCTGATGGGTCTGTAACAGTACCCACTACCTGCTCAAGTATGTACAAGGCGAATACGAGCTTCGGGCGTCGAACCAGGATGTCATTTTTCCTACCCAGCAGTTGACTTTGACTGGGGGCAATTGTCTTTGTCCGTCGGTGATATACATTAGGTATGTTGTACTGTATGGCTCGGCACAAGACAACGAGTGGAAGCAACGTTGAACGGGACGGCGGATGTGCTCTGATGTACCGGGAGCATAGTGTGAGGGCATGCATGGTTGTAGACCAGTCTACCTACCATGCAACAAGGCATGAAGCACTGCCACGGCCGCTTGAGATTAGCAGCCCGTTCCGGTGTGTGAGCAAGTGGGTGCAGCGGTAGCCTTGCCATGCACGTGCAGCATGGGCTGAAGACGACTCGTAGCATCTGCATTCACTGTCTCTACTTGAAGCAGCCTGTCTGGACACGCGCAATGTCGTCGTCCCCGGGCACATGCGTTTTCTGCGAGTGAATTGCCGGCCAGGTCGATCGCTGCTTGCTTGCCCGTGTTATTATTAGCTGAGGGCCATCATCTGCTCCGCCCCCGCCCTCATCGCTCCACAGCACCACGGAGCTCTGCGTGACCAAGACGGCCATGCCTCAGAAATTCCCATGGTCCAAGTCGAACCGGTCGCACAATTCCGTCGACATCAGCCCGTCAGGACAGCCATCGGCGGTGGGCTCTGGTAAGGCTGCAATTGGGGGCCCAATAGGTGCTGTGGCTGACGAGCAAGCGCTGGCAGTAAACAACAACGACGTCGCCGCACAGCGATTCCCGCCCACAGACGGCCAACCAGGCGGGTCAGCACACCCCGCGCAGCATCCCTCTGCACCGCAGCAGCCGCAGCAGCAGCAGCAGCAGCAGCCCCCGCCCGCCTCCCAAGGCCCGTACAGAGAGCAGTACCCGCAGAGGGCGGCCAGCCAGAGCCAGGCCCACCGACTCAGCGCACATCTCCCCCTCGGCCACGCACCGCCAAACTTTCAGCAGCAAGCCGGCCCTTCTCAGCCAGGCGACGAGTCCGACCCAGCCCACCGTGGGTCCTACCAGCCTGCGCCCGCACCGCCTGCTGTCCACACGCCCGAGCCCAAGAAGCAGTCGCTCAGCAGCCGCATTGCCGCCGGCGTGCGAGGCCACAAGAAGGACGACGCCGCGAAGCAGGCACAGAAGAACGGCGTAGCACGCAGCAAGTCGGTCAGGACCAGCGACGCCAGAAGCCCAGACTACCCACCATCGCAAGAGGGCCACCGTCTCCAGGGGTCCCAGCAGTGGCATCCGCGCCAGGAGTCCAGCCCGCATCTGCCCACGTCCAACGAGCAAGACGAGGACAACCTCGATCCGTTTCTGCAGCAAGACGGCCGCGCTACTCCCCAGGTGCCACCCAAAGACGTGCCATATCAGCAGCAGCACGCGCAATATAGCTCGAATCCGCATCAGGAACAGTACGGTCGGCCCCCACTTGACAGGGTAAGCACAGAGGGCAGCTACCAGACCCAAGGCGGGGTAGAACAACACTACAGCCCCGATCAACACCAGGCTCAGGGTCTACAGCAGCAACAGCAACAACAACAGCAAACAAAGCAGCAACAGCCACAGCAGCAGTACCAAGGCTACCAGCCGCCTCTGCAGCAGCCCCCCAATACCCAGGAATATCAGGCCTTCAATCCCCAGGGTGCGCCAAGTCCTCTGCTCCCAAACGCTCCGCTGCACGGCCAAGGCGGCCAAGGTCAAGACGCATCCCAGCAACAGCAGGACTACTACGCCTATCAGCACCAGCAACTGCCTCCTCAGGCACAAGGACAGTTGGCGGTAGACCACGCACAACAAGAACTTCACTACCACCACCAACCGCAGCCGCAACCGCAGCCGCAGCAGCAGCAGTTTGCATCCCAGCAACAACCTCGTCAGGGTCAAGACCATCCCCAACAGCCTCAGACTGTTCGTCCGCCTCCCCAGCAGCAGATTGACGCGCACCAGTCCCAACAGCTCAGACCACCATCTTCGAGTCAACAGTTCTCCTTGCCGTCACCCCTACAACCCCAGCCATACCAGACTCACGACGCGCAGACGAGCCACCAACCCTACTCGTCGGAGACGCAGGTGCACAACATTACACCCCCACAGCAGGACAACATGGCTTCCAAGGGACAAAGCAGCAACAGGAATACGCTGAGGAACGGCGGCCTGCCAGGTGCACCTTCACGAGAATCTTCGCTCCTTCAACAACCCTCAGCCCAAGGTCAGCATCTCGGTCAGCCGCCTGTGTCGCCGGGCCTCGCATCTTTCGACGCTAACGTCGTACCAATAGCTTCGCAAGGTCAGCCGTATCGAGGAGAGAAGCAAGGGCAGGGAGAACTGGGCCGAGCGACGCCTCCACCACGATCATCTGCCACTGATATGACAGAGGAGGAGATTGAGAAGATGATCAAGGAGCACGATGTACTGCGTGAGTGGGTCTGTACTGGGAGCAACGGCAGTAGCTAACAAATGTCGCAGGCGAAAAGTACCAGAAGGTCAAGCGATACTTCTTCGAACAGCAGACCCAGGTCCATCAGCTTCAAAACACTCTTGCCAACCAACGATTGTCTCTTTCGCGCACCTCATGGGATGATAGCGAGTACTCCACTCGCTTCAACCGACTCGACGGGCTGATAGCACAACTCTCATTCTCCATTCGCAAGGACTGGAAGTTGATACCTCAATGGTTGCAAATCGTGGTCAACAAGACCGCCGTGGAGACTGGAAAACAGGAAATGACCGCCGTCGGTCGGGCATTCATCTCTCACTGGCTAGTGGAGAATATATTCGAAAAATACTTCCACCCGGATTTGGAACCCGGCTTCTCGACACAACTGCAGTCTATTGCCTCGAATATCCGCAAGTTCTCACCACCTTGCCACAGCGTAGAGGATGAGGAGTCGCTTGCAGCTAAGATCATCAATTGGCGGCTAGCGACGTTGGAAGGCCTTGCAGACACACTAAGAGCACCCCAGGCCGAGACATACCGGCAACAGCTGACAAATACACTCAATGAGAAGCTCATTGCATCTCTGCAGATACACCTCAATGACCCGGCGCCTGCAGATCTCGCAGGAGGCGTGCCCATGATCATTGAATTGGCCATTAGTATTGCTCAACATTTACCATTGGAAAGTCGAGAGGTTCACATAGAGTACTTCCCGCCTGGGCATGGCATCGTGGCCGAGTTCATGAAAATGGAGTCCGGTATCCCGGCGTTGACAGCGCCCATCATGGAGCTGGATGAGGCGGACCGAGCTTCATTGAGGAGCGTTGCCTCTAAAGTTGATGATAGTGTTCCTCTTGCCGACCAGGACCAATTAGTGCAGCCGAAGGAGGACAAGAAGCGTGGCATGTTCAGCTTTGGTGGCTCTAAGAAAGCTACCGCTGCACCTGCCACACTTGGCAAGCGCGAGTCGATGCTTGGTCAAGGCGGTAGCCAGCAAAGCCTCACCCCGAACCCGCCGGGTAGCTCCCATGGACCCAAGGATGAGCCACCAGCGCCTCGTGTACGCATGGCTGTCGGTGTTGCGGTGCAGATCCGTGGCAAGAGCATCTTGATGAAAGCGCCTGTGTATAGCACATGAGAGACAAGAGGCGGCGATGATGTTGACGATATTGATGATGGTGGTATTAGCGAGTGTACAGAGGAAGTGGTTTTGGACATATTTCTTCTTCACTCTACGGTGGGACACATGAGGCATGGATCTGATGTATATGATGGCTATACCCGGGTATTTTTGTGTTTTGAGCGTTGGATTGTTGCATAGGCACATCGATACCCTCGCTTGTTGTACGGCTAGACAATGGATTGGAGATTGTCAGAGTATGTGTAGTTTTTTTTGTAGCAGTTTAGTCATATTAGCTTTGGTTTGTACGTTTCCCCTCCGTTTCCATGCCAGGTATAGTCAGTTTACCTGATCATTGTCTTTGGATGAACAATCATGACGTCTTGATGTCTGGCCGTCTATTTGATATCCAGGCCGCTCGTAGCTAGGTAAACCCAATATCTAATTCATCCCTTCTTGCTTCTCACTTCCAACTTGATGCGTTCGTTCCAACAATTTCCGGGGGTCTTGGGCCCCTCCTTGAACTCCGATTGGTCGGTCGCGTACTTTTCGATTGTTTACCCACCCAAACATGAGCATCCATTATAGGCCCACCAGGGATCGATCGACTCCACATCCACCACCATGGACGGCGTAGACGTATCCCAGCCATTCAACTGCATGTTCCTCTTGGAATTCACTGCCGCAAAAACTAACACACGTAGCAGCCTCCCTTGCCGTCCCCTCTCCAACCGCCTCTCACATCGCCTTCCTCTCCAATGCGCGCCTTCTGATCCGCTCCCTCAGCAACTTCGAAATAACGCGCAGTATATCACTTCCTTCTTCCCACAATCTACGTAATACTCGCATCGCATGGTCGCCTCCGGTCCTCCCGCCCACCTCGAGGCCATCGTCAGCGTCCACACCTCCTCGCCGGTCCTCTCGGCCGCCACAGCCATGCTCGAATCGAGTGCTTGTGACAGATGACGACACCACACGCGTCTACGACCTGCGCGACGAGAAATGGAATGCTGTGATTAGCAATGGCTCTGGCGGCATGGGCAAAGCCGTACATGCAGAGTTTGGCGCCAGCGAAGATGAGGTGCTGATCTGGACCGAGTTCTGCGCTGGAGTCAAAGCATGGTGTCTAAGGAGCGGGCGCTCGGTTGAGATTAGAGATCCAAAGTTCATTGGGCGGGATGGACGGGGATGGGGTGTCCGGCCTCTGAATGATACAAGAGCAGGCAGAGCAGGAAGGGGTGGGGTTGTGGCGCTGTTGTGTCGAAGTGCAGGAGTCGATATACTCATGATTCTCGCACCACGCACATATGCAGTACTCAATCGAGTGGAACTGCCCACGATCGATGCAGCAGGAATGAAATGGAGCCGCGATGGACGCTGGCTCGCAGTTTGGGACGCCGCATCGGCGGGCTACAAACTCTTCATATACACGGCGGACGGCCATCTTTACCGCACCATAATGCGTGAACCAGCCACTGAAGATGACATCAAAATGAATGAACACGCAATCGAGGGACTGGGCATCAAGAGCGTGGAATGGGTACCTGGGAACAAATACCTCGCCATCGGTGGCTGGGACAAACGAGTGCGCATCCTATCTGCCCGTACATTTGCACCCGTCGTGTTTCTGGACCACACGGCCCTTATACATGTACCCAGCGCGCCCGTCTACACCGAATGTGTCGATGGACAGGGGAACCGGACATACAGTCTAACGCCGCAGCCCACAACGCCACCCAAAGCACCGCTAGAGAAGAACGAAACCGCCCTGATGAAGCAAGGCATCAGCCTCCTCGCCTTCAATGCAGACGGCACACTCTGCGCAACACGCGAAGACGCAAGCCCAAGCACAGTGTGGATCTGGGACCTACAAAGCCTAAAACCAAGCATCATCTGCATCCAACACGCGCCCGTCAAACGACTCCTCTGGCACCCCCACTCCCCTTCCCGCCTGCTCATCCAGACAGCCCAAGACGCACCAACACTGTATTCCTACACCGCCACCCTTCCCTCCCCTCCCCCCTCGCTCTTCACTTCCACCGCCCTCGCAAACACCACCACAATCCCTCTCCCACCACACTCACATTCACACTCGCACTCGCACTCCCTCCCTCTGCCCCCCACAATCCTCACCCTCGCTCCTCACCTCGCCAAACCCTCCTCCTCCACATCATCATCATCATCCTCATCAACCCCAACCCCCAAACAAATCCCAACACTGTCCTGGCTCTCTACCGCCCCTCAAAAAAAACCTCTCTTCATCCTCGCCCACAACACGGCTCACATGCTCGTCTGGCCCGCGGGAAAAGACCAGATTCTGAGGTTTGAGCGTGGGCGCGAGGGTGGTCTTGATGGTGCCGAGTGTGATTCTACTCTTCGTGGTGATGAAGATGCTGCTGGCACTGGCACTGGTGCTGGTGCTAGTATCCACAGCGACAGCGACGATAGCCTGTTTGAGATTTTGACGGGAAAGAAGAGTGCTGCCGTTTCGGTGCCGCGGTTTAGCAGGGATGGGGTTGAGGGCGTTGATGATGATGAAGACGAGGAGGAGGGAGTGGATGATACGTTTGTTGGGCGGGGTGGTGTTGCTGCTGTTGTTGCAAGTGAAGAGTCTACACAATATGAAGAGGGCACGAGTATGGGACTGGGACTGAGGTCGAGTATGAGGGGAGATGTGTCGGGGTATGAGTGTCAAGATGGGTATCAGGATGGTTATGGGTATGGGGATAGCAGAACTGGTACTGCAACTGCAAATAACCACGCCCACACGGCTGCCCTGGGCGAAAGCGGACTGGATGAAATGTTTTGAGGTGAGGGACTGGAGGGGAGGGAGAGAGAGAGGAAGAGGGAAGAAGTTAATCAATCAATCATTGCACACTCAAAACCAATCATGCAAACATGCAAGTAATTTGTATTCCGCACTATAAACCACCCGAGATGTGATGTATCCTTCCGAGTCCCCAAGTCGCTTTACTCGGAGAGAGCGAGCAAGCAAGCAAGCAAGCAAGTAAGGAGGAGGTAGGAAATAATCTCGGGGTACAATATGGAAAAAGGACAAAAAAAAAGAAACATGGAAACATAGTCTCATGCAATGGCTCGTTGCTCGATGCAGTAGCACTGGCGTGCCACCGCCGTTGTGAGAGAGACAATCGTCGGAAGTCTCTGACGGGCCATGCAGGAAAGAACAGACAAAAGCAGACAAAGGAAATAGAAAGGAAGAAAAACACTTTTATGGTATCAGGAGACTGTGCAACGCCTGTGCTCTCCAGTCACTCTTGCCGTAGTAGTCGGTAGCCAAAAGTCAAAGATAGATCAGTGACAGTATACCCATTGCACGCGGGCGGACGAGGTAGACTTGATCGATTAGCCATGTAATGGGAAGAATATATATGAATTTGCTTACTGTCGGCGCTCAATTGCGCTCCAACGGGACCGAAGGTTTAGCCGAAGCGTCGATATCCTCGGTCGTTTGATGTGAGAAGATTGAGACATCGACGACCTTGCCATGCTTGTAGCCTATGCCGGGCATGCGGCCACAGGGCTTGAAGTCAAAGGCATCCAGAAGCTTGGTCTGCCACTCGGGATCACTCGTGCTCTCGTGATACACGTTGAGGAGAATGGTCTTGACGACCCTACTAAGACCCGTCTTGAGGTACTCGGACTCGTTCCTGTAACTGTAGCCTGCACGAGCTTTGTAGCTTGTGTCGACTATTTCGAGGAGCTTGTCAAGCAAGCATTGGGAAATGCGCTTGTGTTTGAACCCGGGGTGCACGAAAAGTTCCATGTCGAAGGTGAAACGGAACATGCTGGACTGGTCGACGTAGTCATCGAGACTAATAAATCCAACGACCTTTTCCTCGATATAGTCCGCATGGCCCCGGGTGTAGGCGCTTGGAGCAACAGCGACAATGTAGGGTAAGCCGGCCGTAGTGACATCGTTGACGCGACGGCGAATCTGGCCCTCTGAACGTCCGTCGAACTCGTTGGTGTATATAGTCTTCTCGACATACCAATTGTAAATTGCCTGCAGCATGTCAGCTTGGTCATCATATATAGGTTAGTGGGAGAATCTCACGGCAATGCCTCGAACATCAGCAGGCTGTACTGGGCGAAGAAAAATATTGGCCTTCGGTTTGATACCCCTGCTCTCCACCGCCGGAAGCGCCAGGGACTTGATCTCATACAGCGGGCGGCTGCGCTTTTCCATGATCCTCTTGTGCTGTGCGTGGCGTCGCTGGAAGATGATGTTGAGCTTATCCTCGACGCAACCCAAATCCTGCTGTGCAACAGGATTTTCTTCATCTAACATGTTGACCTTTGCCTCAGGTACTGTTAGACTGGTGATGTAGCAGCTAGACTCATCCGTGTAGCGGTCCCACCAAGGAGGGTTAGCCATAATATCGCAACCTGGTAGAGCTTCAGGCGCTTTCTTCGACATGTCTGTCCAGTACTCGCGAAGAGTCTTGTCCTCGACCCGCGTATCAATCCACCTACGGGGAACAATTTCGTTGTACTCGTTCACCCCAGCAATGGTCTTACCTGCGATATACTCAACCGCAGGTCCGCCCTTGGTCTGACGGCCACTGAATGCAGGCTCTTGGATAGCCACAGGTCGCAGTAGCGCTGGGTTGATGTTGATCCACTTGTCGATACTGTCTGTGAAGTGGCGATTTGAGTAACCTTTGCGCGCGGCCCATGATTCAGGCGGAGGCAGCCAGTCACCATTCCAGTCCAGTAGCTTCTTGACGTCGTAGTCAACATCCCCGTTACTGTCCGACTTGAAACCAATGCCGCCGCCATCGCTCTCCGAAGGCAAACGCTTGATGTCCCTCGCCTTCGGCCACTGTGTCTTCTTGTATGTCTGCTGGGGAAAACGTGACCAGTGCGGGATCCCATATTTATGTGGGTTCCCAAATCTGCGCGAGGGAGTGGGTGGAGACTTCGGCTTGTCCCAGCTCGCAAAGTTGCCCTGCTGGACTTGCTTCCTCGCTTGGGCCTTGTTAGCGGTTGGCCCTTTACTCCTCGAGGCTTTCCCTGCTGGATGCTGAGGCTTGACAGGCGCTAATTTGCTCTCGTCAACCTTCTCTGACTCCTGGGCCGTAGTGGGCGGAGAAGGTGGTGATTTTGAGAGATCCTTCGCTCCAAGTCTATATCTGAGTTAGCAATGATTAGCCAATCAGTAACACTGACTTGACACCAACTAGTTGTCAAGGCGTGGAAAATGGGTATGGACTTACGGAGATGAGTGAAGCTTTACGCCTTGCACGGCCTTTGACTTGTCGGAAGTAGTTGGTGAGGCATTGGCCGCCGTGAGACTGACGGCAGAATCTTTCTTTGGCTCAGTAGAAGCTGCAGCTCCGTTCACAGCAGCTCCTTCCATTGCGGCTTTCTTCGCCTCGAGGGCAGCAATCCGCCTGCGCAAGTGCGGTGGAATCGACTTGTTCGACCTCGTTGCCGGCGCCGACATAGTTGCTGGCACAGTCATCTTGTCAGGGTTTGTGTGCTTCTTCTTTCTCCTGCGCGGTTTGGTTTTCTTTGGCAGATTCGAAGCCTCGCCGGTGTTGGAGTTAAGAGGCGGCGGAGTCAGAAGCGTAGTTTGGGCAGGTGGGGATCGCTTGGCGTCGAGAGGTGAGAGTGAGTTAGGTGCCTTGCCACGTGCCCTGCGACGCGAGCCTTGAATCTGAGCATTGAACTCGGCCTGTTGTTCGATCCAGCTATTGTTGATGGGATCTTCAATAGCAGACTCGACGAGGGGCACCCACTTGACCTTGTTGCGGCCTTTGGGCTTCTATTGTGGGTCAGTTCCACCCGGTAAAGGTGCGGAGGTGAAGAGAGGAGTTGAAAAGTACGAAGCTCCAAGAAGAGCACAATATGAAAGCTTGACAGAAGTGGTGAGATATTTGCAGGTGAGGTTACTTACTTTAGAGGCTCCAAACTCGTCTTGCTGCTGCCATGTCATGGTTTCTGGTGCATGCTTCACGTCCGGTTGTGGTGAAGGCTGCTCGACCTCGAGTGACGGCGGCACTGGCATGGAGCTGCGCGCGCAGAAGTAGTCTACGCCCCTGCCCATGGTTGTTACTTCCTGCGCAGTCGACTGGAAGGGTGGAACAGAAGGCGCGACTTGTGGAAGGAATAAGTAGCTTCGTGGGCAGATTTTATATCACATGTGTCGGCGAATATAAAAGCCGCCACGTGAAGGGCGGAAGTGGTGCCAGGGACCTCAGGTGGGAGCATGCATAATGGGCTTCACCTGCAGGCCATCTGACACCTATCGTTTACTTGGAAGTGAGTCTACTGACTGTCGGTGTGGTGGCAGCCCCATGGGAAATCACAACACATGGACGGGAACCAAACTATGCGCCATTCTGTATTTCATGGTGTTGCATGACACTGGATTAACAGGATGGCCACGAGGCTGCACTGAGTATGAAAGTGTTTTTTCTTTGTCAGGTAAAGGGAAGAAAGAGATTATAATACATGGTGCGACCACTATACAGCTCAGTCTTACTCAAGCATCAGAATGGTTGGCAAGCGGAAAGTATGGTGATGCATGCTTCCGCAGAAGGTTTAGCCGAGTGACGGGTAGGTTAGCTCCACATGGATCAACTGTCACCACAAACACAGCCAGGAAAAGGGCGTTGGTAGAACCTGGACTGAAACACAGCTCCACGCCAAGATGCTCTCAATTTTGAGGAAAGCGCGACTAAAAGACAAGGAGATGAGAATTCTGATGTTGTATGTGCAGTCCAATCAAGCGTTTGGCCGTGTTCTGGGCTGATGGTAGCAGAGGACTCGACAATGCAGGGAAGACGACGATAGTCAAGCGGATCATGAACGAAGATGTGAATACCGTCAGTCCTACCTTGGGATTCATCATCAAGACGATTGAATACGATGGGTACGTAAGATGGCTGTGATGGAGGAAAGTCTACTGACCGTGGAAGATACAAGCTGAACATATGTACGACGACTCATTTTCTGCGACAAGCAAGCACTGACTTTGCAGGGGATGTTGGTGGGCAAAAAACACTACGAACGTACTGGAAGAATTACTTTGAGAAGACAGACACGCTCATCTGGGTGGTGGATGCAACGGACCGCGAGCGCATGGACGATTGTCGACAGGAGCTGGCCGGGCTACTGCAGGAGGAGGTTTGTAGTGGATTGCCATGTTGACAACGAGCCCAAGTTCTGAGACTGATTGATGCAGCGACTCTCGGGGGCAAGTCTGCTGGTCTTCAAGAACAAGAGCGATGTTCCCGGCGCCATGGGCGAAGACGAAGTTCGCGAGGTGGGTGGCAGAGGGGCCAAGGGGCGAGGGCCAGGCAAATGCTAATGCATGTTTTAGCGGCTCCGACTCGAGGCCATCAAGACACACAAATGGCACATTATGCCGTGCAGCGCCATGACGGGCATGAACTTGCAGGAGGGCTTGGAATGGGTGGTGCAGGATGCGAAGGCGCGCCTCTTTCTGTATTGAATTGTGGCGATGCGTGCTGGTCTTGTTTTGTCCAGGCCCTTGCACTGCATGTGTGGTGGGCACTAGAGTCCAGAGTACCGTCGTCGGCGTAGTCGGCGTAGGCGGGTGTGTGTGTGTGTGCAAAGGCGCTGCTGAATTGTGGAGCTTGCTGTCTCAGCAGCAATTGGGGGGAACATAAACAAACACCATTGACTCGGTCGTTGCAGAACCCGCCCCATTTCATCATCGCCATCACACTCTCTTTGCGGTCCCAGTTTCAAGGCCCTTTGTGAAACACAGATGCTTGATAGCATAATTCCCACCTACGCAACCTAGCAGGACATAATACTGCCTATTCGAGATTGGTGGGAACTGGGAACTGAACTGGGCAAGCAGCGCTCTGACCAGGGGAATGAGGTAACCGAGCGAACGTCTTCTCCCAATTTCAAGACCGAACAGCGCCCGGGATTGACACTTTCGCATTGCCGAGCAGCCTCAAAGCCCTTGCGCCGCCTTGTCTCGCAGCACCGAGCGGCCTGTGTTTCCCCGCCATCATGTCCGAGGAGATGGACCCGTCTGAGTTTGTCCAGCGCATCCGGCAGCTGGGCGAGCAGCGGGACCAGCAGGATGCGGCGCGCGTGAAGAAGCTGGAGGAGGATCTGATCCAGGGCCGCAGCGAGCGACTGGCCCGCCGAGCAGGTACGTCTTCTTCTTCTTCAACTCTTCTTCATGTTGCCAGCCGTCGACTTTTTGCAGCTAACTCGACCGCCCGCAACACAGAACGAGCGCGCTCCATCTCGCCCGACAAGCCCTACACAGTCCAGCCACTGTCTCGCAGCTCGCGCCCCGCTACCCCCTCACGAGAGGTCGAGGAAAGGGCGGCCAGCACGCCCACGCCCACCATGGCGCCCCCGCCCGCTGCTGCTATTACTGCTACTGCTACTGCTACTGCTGCCGAGAATGGCGCCCGCGAAGACTCGCTGCACCGCCTGACGGGCTCACCGCCGCCGCCTGCGTCTGGCACTGGCACTGGCACTGGCACAGACAGCATCACGACGATCGAGGACATGGAGCCCAAGAAGCCAATGACCAGCGCCGCCGCACTGGGCCGCTCGGGCACTCTCTCGTGGAAGCAGAGGCCGCAGTCTGGCAGCATCCGCCGCCCACTCTCCATGTCGCCCACTCGACAGGACCGCCACGCTGCCACCACTCCTCGCGAGCCCACCTCGCCCGAACGGCCCATGTCGCGCGCCTCAATCGCTGCCTCGCCTGAACGCCCCGTCTCCCGCAGCTCCTTCGCCGCCTCATTGTCCACCAAAGACGCCTCCTACTTCCGTCAGACACCTGATCGCGGCGCTGGTTCCGCCGCATACAGGAAGAGCCAGGAAGAATCCGCTTCTGACGCCGGCTCGATAGCAGCCAGGAGACAGCTGCCTGGCATGGCACGCGACTCCACCATCGAGCCCGAGCCCGTGACCGCGACTGCGACCGAGACCAGCAGCCCACCGCCAGAGAGCGCCCGCTCGAGTTCGCCGGGCTCGCGGGCTGGCTCTGCACGGGAGAGCACTGTGCTGAGCAACCGCTTCTCCAACAACACGTCCATATCTGGCGGCGATGTCGAGCCTGTCACCAAAAGAGGCTCAGCGCTGCCTCTGCTGGACTCGCAAAAGTTTGCCCCGCCGTCGGAAGCAAGCTCCGTGGCAGACGAAGCGGACAACTCGCGTGCGGCGCGTGGAATGGCCATGTCTCCAACGCAAGGGAGGATATCGCCAGAGCGTGAGCGCTCCACCTCGCCCACCAAGGGTATGGGAGGCTTCGTGCAGAGTGCCATGCTCAAGCGCAGCGACAGTGTCAGCAAACGCTGGAGCACAGCAACGCCTCCAGGCTTAACTCGCCAAAACTCTACATTAAGCAACCGCGGAAGTGCCATGGCGGGATACGGCACACTGTCCAAATCGGACAGGCCAACCTTGAGCAGAGACAGCTCTTTCGAACCCTCCTCACGCCCGACCTCGAGCCATAGCAATGCCACGGTCACGCGACCTGCCACTCGTGATGAAGACCGCGCCCCCCGAGAATTCGTCAAGCCTGCGCTACCAGCCCATAGCCACAGCCGGAGTAAATCAGTGGCATCGACCTTCAGCGAAAAGGACCAATCGCACGACGAGACCTCGCCCCCTAGTCCCTCCAAGCGCTGGAGCCCCACAAAGTCGAGCTGGCTCGAGAGCGCCCTCAGCAAGCCAGAATCCCCCAAGATGAAGCAGCCGCCGCCGGCGCAACCAGCCTGGATGGCGGAGATTAGCCGTATCAAGCAACAACGCGGCAGCATAGATTTGGGCAAGGGCAGCCCTCTACAGAGTCCACTCGGAGACGCTGCCAGTACCAGTCGGCCATCGTCGCCTATCAAGGACGTACAATTGAAGCCTGTGGGTTTACGTAGGTCAGAATCGCCAAAGAAGGACGAGCCTGCGGTTGAGGCGGACAGAGCTGTGGTGAGGGAGAGGGCAAAGACTCTGGCAGATCCATCGCCAAAGCTGAGACCCATGCTACCGCCAGCGAAACCTTCTGAGAAGGCGCTTGCATCACCATCAGAAGAGGTGGCGTCTCCAAGGGACCAGTTCAAGGCTCAAGCGCAAACACCTGAACCGCAGGCTGTTTCGTCCCCCAAGACTGTTACATCACCGCCGTTGCATTCGGCCAAGCCGTCGCTGACATCGAGGGTTTCTTCACCATCACTATCTGATAGACCGGTAGCGTCTCGTTTTGCCCAAGATACCGGCTTAGCATTGCCAAAGGCCAAGCCTGTCACACCACCAAAGAATTTTCGAGCGGGCTTGAAGTCGCGCCAACCTGTAGGTGACGCGCCGAAGAAGTCCGAGGATGCGAACGAACTTGCAAATGTCTTTGGAAAACTCAGGAAGGCGGAGACGAAAAACTACGTTGCTCCCGATCCACTGAAAGACAATATCACGCGAGGCAAAAATGCGTTGAATGTGACTGGAGGCCCAAAGCCTTCAGAGCGTCGCGATGAGTTCAGAGAGAGTCTTAGACATAAGAAGTCGGTCATTCTCGAAAAGGCAAAGGAGGAGGGTACTGTCCTGAAGAGGTCAAGCAGCTCCTCCGACATTGCGCCCACCCCCGAAGCCATCGCGAAGAGGGGCGTTCTCAACCGCGCTGATAGCGGATCAAAGGCTACTGTTCCACCGAAAGAGGAATCTACGCCTGAAGCTCTTGCCAGGAAAAAGAGTCTGCGGACGTTGAGCAAGCCTGCTGTGGACGACAAGCCTGTTCAGCCCGCTCCATTGTTCGCCTCCAAGACACCAGCTTTGTCGGGCAAGCTTGCAGGTCGGTTCGATCCAGGCTTGGCCGGAATGCTTGCACGTGGACCACCTCCCATGGCGACCAAGGGATCTGCATCAAGTGCTGATGCAGAAACGTCTCCCACCCGGCCTGCGCAGGAGGACAGGTCTGGACCCGTTCCGGAACTGCAACACATGACCAAAGGACGAGCCCGTGGCCCAAAGAGAAGAGCACCCAAGCAGACCTCTGCTGGACCGGAGGCGTCTGAAAAAAGAGCATCTACTGCTAGTACAGCAGTGCCGTTGGTGAAGCCTGAGCACGTTCTTCCCAGTTCTGAGCGTTCCAACACTAACGGACAATCAGAGGAGAACACAGTGACCAGGACGCCGGCCAGACAGTCATCGACTGATAAGCCTGCTACGCCAGCCAAATCACCACGAATTGCATCCGGGAACTTTGGAAAAGCGGCAACGCCGGAACTACCCAAGAAGCCAACGTCTATCGAGCTGGACCGCAGGGTCTCTGGATCTCATTCCTCGGTGAAGAAGTCGCCCCGACCGGACTCTATTGGTTCGCCAAAGCCAAGCTCGCCGGGGATCCCCAAGAAACCAGCGTCTCTGGATGTTGATAGGAGATCTTCTGGGTCGTTCAACACACCTCAGAAGTCTCCACTACCCAAGGCAGTCGAGACGCCCACTGCGCCATCGCCATCCCCTTCACCGGCGGTAAACCATTCCCGCTTCTCCCGTCCATTACCAACATTACCGACAAAGGCAATTGCGGAAAACTCAAAGTCGACACCACTCAAGGAGATCAACACACCCAACATTGACATTTCACCAGCAAAGGATGAGCCTTCGCCACAGAAGTCCACGTTCGCCTCTGTCAAGAGTGCGACAACACTATGGGGACAACAATCGGCATCTTCATCTCCTGTACCTACACGAACGAAGTCACCCATCAAACTGCCCACGCGTGCTGATGAGCAAGCCGCTATGAAGGATGCTGGGCTCGTTAGATCGCCAGATCAAGACTCAAAGCCACTGCCTAGTTTCCCTCAATCACAGCCACAGTCACCAGCCACATCAAAGCCTCTACCATCGAAGCCAAAGCCCACTGGTCTAGGATTTAGTCTCGGCAGCTTGGGAAGTTTTGTCGCATCGCGATCACGGGAGTCGAGTCCACAGCCACCTGTAGAGTATCCGGCATCACCACCAACCAGTGCCCATCGACCACAATCAGAGCCATTTACAGCATCTCCAAAAGCAGCGAAGCCAGAGAAGAATGACGGCATGTTTACAGAGTTCTTCGATGAGTCTCCAGTCACAAATGGGCAGCTTCCAGACAACATCGACACTGTACAAGTGCTGAAGTCGCCGCCTTTCAGCCTGGGACCTGCAGGCAAGATCCGCACCCTGCGCAGACAGATCCAAGAAGTAAACGGAGACGGCAGGCTCTCTTGGATACCCCAGCAGGAAGAGCATGTACTTTTCCACGAATCCATGTACCTTTGTACTCACGTCTACGAAGATGTCAAAGGGGCGAAGCAGACCGATGTGTATCTTTGGGCAGGGAACGGCGTTGCAGAGCCTAACGTTGAAGACGCCCAACTCTTTGCCAAGAATCACGCCCGTCAAAATCAAGGCAACCTCATCATCCTTCGTCAAGGCCAAGAACCCCCCAACTTCTTCGAAGCCCTCGGCGGTATCGTCATCACTCGTCGCGGCACAAACCCCGCCTCTAAAGAGTTTATGCTCTGCGGACGTCGCCATCTCGGCCATCTTGCGTTTGACGAAGTCGACTTCTCCCTCAAATCCCTCTGCTCTGCATTTCCCTACCTTGTCTCCACCGCCTCTGGCAAAGTCCTCCTATGGAAGGGCCGCGGTTGCTCTGCCGAAGAGCTCTCCGGCGCACGCCTCATGGGCATGGATCTCGCACCCACAGGCGACTTCACCGAAATCGACGAAGGTAGCGAACCCTCATCCTTCATCTCTACCTTCCCACCCTCCCCCGTACCCACCAAGGGACCCGCAATCCCGCGATCCGCCGACCACTGGCGCTACAAAGCCACAAGCGACAAGTACCGCGTCCGCCTCTTCAAAATCGAACAGAGCAGCAGTGCCCAGACAGGGGGCTGGGGCTCAGCACTCCAGGTGAGCAGCTCCTTTTTCGCGCCGCTGTTGCGGAGGCCGTCGTGGAACGGCGCTGCGAACGCCGCCTCGACGAATTCGAACCATGCTGAACAGAGGCCGCAGACGCCACTTACACCGAAATCGCCCGCCGTGAGCATCAAGACCGAAGTCAAAGAAATCATGCCGTTTTCGCAGAGGGATCTGGAGCCAGACGGGATCTTTGTGCTGGACGCCTTTTTCGAAATGTACATGTGAGTAGCTTACTTTCCTCACACACACACTCTCTCTCTCTCTTTACAATACGCAGAACACATCCCACTAACGTATCCCCCAGCATCGTCGGCCCCCTCTCCCGCACGCAAGCCCCAGCCTTTAGCACCGCGCTCCTCTTCGCCCAAGAATACGCCATGATTGCCGTCTCGGAAGAAGACCGCCCCTTCATGCCCGTCACCACCGTCGTCCTCGAAGGCGTCCCTCGCGACATGAAGGCCGTCTTTCGCCACTGGAACGACGCGCTGATCCCCGCGGCCGGCCTCATGAGAGGCAAACTCGGACGAGGCAAGAGTCTGAGAATTGTGGGCTTGGACAAGGCGATTGAGGGTACGAGACGATGAAGGCGGTCGGTTTCTGGGAGTGGACTTGAGTTGCATAGGGTATCTTGGTAGAGTTTGGGTTCTTTCTGGGCATACTATTAGGGTTGGGTCGCAATTTTCGATTGGCGTTGACAGGGCGATGGAGGTGGCGTGGCCTGGAGGGTTCAGGCAGGTCCACTCGTCTTGATGGCTTTGCATAGGGTGTTTGTGGACCTGGGGGCCTTGTTTAATTGCGGTCAGGTCCCCCAATGTTTGTTTGTATATGGCTTAGTTTATACACATATACATATATAAACATATACATATCCCAAGTCATTACCTTCTCTCTCGTGCTCGCCATGTATAACATTTTCCCCCAAAAACAACAACTACAACATTGCCCCCAAACAAACAGAATAAGATTACATGCCTTTCTTCTACTGTTTCTTGATCAAGTCCTTTTTTTTCATTGAGTCTTTGACTTTTTGAACTATCAATCGACAGGACATAGTTGACTTTACTCATTTTCACTCATTTCACGCGCGTTTCGAGATGGTTGGATGGATGGAAGATGGTGGAAGATGGAAGATGGGATGTTGAAGTTGAAATAGAGAGTATACAGTTTGTTGTATGTATGTATATATATATATATGTATATCCATGTATATTAGGAATACAAAGGATGAAAAAAACAAAAACAAAGGGGGATATAAAAGGGGAACGCGTCACAGAATCCGTTAGGGAATCCGTTACGAGTATAAAGATAAATTACAAGACGAAACACAAAAGATTGAAATTTTTTTTTGTTAGAAGACTTATACTAGCTATATATCTATTCATTTGACCATCTAAACACCATTAAAATAGTAAAAAAAAAAACTAAAAAACTTCTAGGACGACATACTCTTCACACTACCTTAACCTCCCTAATTAACACCACAATACCTCATCATTACCAAGTCTAAACTACCAACCACAGTAGAGTAGGATAACATCAACAGTACATGCAAGTCTCCTAGAAGAACAGATAGACATTACACTCAAATCTTTCTAGAAAGATAAGATAACCAATGTTTAATCAAGGCATCAAGGCGTGGGTAGTCAAGCGATAACGTATTGATATCTATCAGTTACGCGTCTCAGTTAGGCATAACCACACTCACTCACAACATCACACAAAAATACAGTCCAAATTATTTGACAAATTACAGATTATAGCATTCTTCAACTACCTGCATCTGCATTATACATCACAACACCAACCAAATTAAAACATTAATCTAAACCTTTCCCCCCCCCGGAAAAACCAAAAAGAGGTAAGGAAGAAAACCTAAATGTTTCCAAAATCTCTCCCTGCTGCCTAGACAAAGGCCGCAAGCGCAAGCGCGCCAGCAAGAAGCGCCGCCATGGGCTTACCAGTCGTAGCAGCGCCGGTGAATTCTGCGGGTGCAGAGCGGGATGGCGTAGCAACAGCCGTGGTGGCGGGAGGTGGCGATGGAGTGTTGATGGGGGCCGGGGGGTTTGACGCCGGGGGAGCCGGAGGAGCCGGGGGAGGAGGAGCTGGGTAGTCGCCGGTGGGAGCTGGTGGTGGTGGTGGAGGGGGCATGGCAGAAGATTTGGCGGGAGGAGCAGGAGGCGCCGGGGGAGGGGGCATGTCAGAGGACTTGGCCGGGGGAGCTGGTGGTGCGGGAGGAGGGGGAGGTGGCATGGCGGAGGACTTGGCTGGGGGAGCCGGGGGTGGGGGATGGGGCATGTCAGACGACTTGGCCGGTGGTGCAGGTGGTGGTGGTGGGGGAGGCGCCGCGGATGTCTTGGGTGGCGGGTAGGCGGTGCTGGTGATGGTAATGGTGGTAGACTCAGGGCAAGGAGTCGTCGAGGTCTCCTTGTGAGGAGGAGGTGGGGGTGGGACTACAGACGATTTGGGAGGGACTGGGTGGTAGTCCGTCGTGGGCTTGGGTGGAGGAGGCGGAGGAGCGGTGCTCGTCTCTTCGCAAGGGGTGGTGGAAGTCTCCGGCTTGGGGGGTGGCGGGTGAGGGTACTCCGTGGTCTTGGGGGGTGGGTGAGGGTACTCGGTCGACTCCTCGTCGCAAGGAGTAGTGGACGCCGGAGGAGGAGGATGGGGGTGCTCCGTCGACTTGGGTGGTGGGTGAGGGTACTCAGTGGACTCCTCGCAAGGGGTAGTCGAGGTCTCCGGCTTGGGAGGTGGTGGGTGAGGGTACTCAGTAGTCTTAGGGGGTGGGTGAGGGTACTCGGTTGACTCCTCGTCGCAGGGAGTGGTGGAAGTCTCCGGCTTGGGAGGTGGTGGGTGAGGGTAGTCCGTGGTCTTGGGAGGTGGGTGAGGGTACTCAGTCGACTCCTCATCGCAAGGAGTAGTGGACGCCGGAGGGGGGTGGGGGTACTCGGACGACTTGGCAGGTGGGTGAGGGTACTCAGGAGTAGGAGACGCCGGGGGCTTGCCATAATAGTCGGGAGGAGTAGGCACGGCGGAAGAAGTCGTGTTGTAGGAGGGGTATTCGCCATACTTAGGAGAGGCGATGGCAGAACCCATCAGGGCCATCATAGCCATGGTGACCTTCATCGTGAATTAAGGAAGACGGTTAGGTCTTGGGGGATTTGACAGTGAAGGACTGGATGCAAGCGAAAGGTACAGAGCAACCGTAGCGAGCGAGTTGCAACTGATGGTTTAGGGCAGATGATGGATGGGCGGAAAAGCGTCGAGAAGGGCGAGGCGGTCTGAATATGTACTCAAGGAGAGGATGCACTACGCACTGGACCAGCCTTCTGGTTTAGCCTAACCATGGTACTGCACAACAAGGTTGCATACGCCAAGGAGGTATTGAAGGTGGCTCCGAAGTCGTTCCCCCACATCGGCGGGTTGAGAGGATGAGTAGTGGGCGTGTCCATAATGGGCAAGTCCTCGTAACAGTGGGGCACACTATGGTGCATGGGAAGATGGTCAGCCCAGAGGAGAAAAACATTTCACCGACTAGCAGGGCGATACGATAGACTAGTACTGTCCTAGCAACAGATGGGAGTGAGATTCTTTGAGAAGGCCAATCGTTGGGCGAGGCGTTGCTCGTACGTGGTAGTAGTTGGTATGCATGTGGACAGGGATGACCGCAGAGCAGCCAGCAGTCAAACGTCCTGCCCCTCAATTATGCCAACCTGCAGTCAGATCAGCATCCTCGAAGCGTGCAGCTGCCTCCCAGCCTGCGTACCAGAGTACAGGGTGTTGCCAAATGCACGCCTGCGATCAGACTCGGTGTTGCGCTCAATCGCACAGACGACTGCTGCGGACTTGGTCCATGGGGCAAGTACGGGCTAGCTAGCACAGGCCGAGTAAAAATAAGTCAACATCACGAGATGGCGAGGATATTGATAAGCTCAAGGCGAGCGTAGGCGACATGGGATGGGCGACGTCGATGATGTAATGGGGCAAGGCCTGCACCGACGATGAGGAGGCTCGTGTCTAGCCGGCGGTAGCAAGCCACTAAACGGCTCGGTGGCTATTTTCAATACCACCATGGCATCAAGCCGAGCGGTCGCGGTGTTGTCGTAATGTCGCGCAGTCAAATTTCCACACCAATGCGAGGCTGCAGGCAACGGTCATGGTGATGTGCGATGTCCCAGTAGCTGCACATGTCCTTGGCCAGCTCATCCATTCACATGTCCGGCTGTCGAGCAAAATCAAGCGGGCAGACTGCAGACGACTGCTGTGTCTTGGAGGCGGACCTGTTTCCGTCGGCTGGTTGCTATCGCGATGGCGGGGCAACATGGCCAGGCGAGGCACAACTTCCAGCCTTTGGTCGCACACTGGCCTTTGTTGACTGGTCGCGTCTGATCATAACGCAGCTGCTATCTCCTAGCATGACCACCGTCAATGGGCTAGCTGTACCTGAACGTTCCTGCAGCAGTCGCGGGCACCATCCTGTGGAGCTGATCACCGCTTATCATGGACCAGTCGCCTGACGGAGGCACGCCGTCGACTTTGTTCCCTAAAGCCAGTTCAGATGGTCCGATTGAAAGCTTTTTCGCACGGGGCCTCAACCTAAATCCCCCCTACGTCTAACATCTGCTGTCAACGTCCTCAGCACTTGCCACTTGCGCACTTTTGCGGCCGTTGCACGCTCTAACTCTCATCATATTAGAAGGCGATCAAGATTTCGGGGATAAACATGTAAACTTTCCGTCCACTGGCTCACATCTGAATATGCACACGTATCTGCTCTTCGTGTACTGAAATTGCCATGCGTGTTGCCACTAACATCCTCTCAAACCAACATCCGTTGGGAGCCGACTGGAGAATTAGACCGCAATTTGTTGAAGCTTTCGGCTGTAAGATGGGGTTTCCCCATGAGGAAGACCCGAGACACAACTCGCAACCGCTTACGCTCTTTTGGCTCTTCACTGTGGTCCCCGCCATGGCACCTCATGGAATCTCATCGACAGCACGTTTACTCTCCACATCAAGACCATGCATCATAGGGCTGCGCAGATCTATTGAAAGCGCCGAATCGGTGCAGTCCGCTATCGATAGCGCTTGTCATGCAGTCAACGACAAGGATTACCGTCCAGGTCACTAACAGACACGGCCACTCATGGTCCGTCCGTGGCTTGTCGCTTCGTCAATTGGAGTCATATTTATCTTGGAGATGCGGGAACGTTCTTCAAGACCATATCAATAGTTTCTTGTAGTGTCGACTTATCATCGTCGGCCTGATTAAGATAGTGTGATCAGCTAATAATCGTCGTCGCTGTCACTACCGCTATCCCACCCTTCATCGTATTCTTCGGCCAGCACTTGCAAACTATTGCAGAGTGTTTCTTTGTCCTCTATCCCTGTCAGCCGTTTGGCAATCTGCTCAACTGTTCGTATCTGCTCAGCAACAGCGGTGCTGGTGGTTAGGCCGGCATGGACGGCAAGTTTCGCAGCGTGGCCGTTTCCTACATCGAATAATGACGCTGGAAAACTGTCAAGTAACGGGAAGAGGATGGGCGCGTTAAATCTAAGAGACGTTAGTGTATGCTTTGGCGTCTCGTATTGCGATTGGCAGTTCATCTATCCGTCGAACCACAGCTGTACAGGTGGCAATACACCACTGCATCGCATGCCTGATTACTTTCTCGGCGAGCCACCAGAAGTGGAAACGCGCCATCAACATACCTTTGCAGCGATGGTCCTCTGTCGAACCTGTCATGAGGGTCACGAACATTGCCGTCAGCTTGACTCCATTCTCCCCGGTAAGCTTCCGCACGACCAAAAACGTGCTCTTTCTTGGTGGTTCTATTAATAGTTCGGTAGTCTCGGGTGAAGACATCCATGTCAAAATTGGCCAGGGTGTCGTCGTCTTCACTCGTTCGTCTAGACGTCACTGAACCAGTCTTCTCTGTGTGTGCCGTCTCTTGCTGGACCTTTTCCGACAAGACGTCTGGATCTGCGATGCTCATGCCGAGCTTGGCTATGCGTCGCTTGCCTGTGCTGTTGATAGTGTCTTCAAGATTCTGGAGGGTACCACGGCCGCCTAGCGACGTTCTCAATCGCGATGAAATAGTCATGCTTTCTAGCCCAGCAACCTGTAGAGCGGCGATGTGCCATGGAGACGTCGCTTCCATTGAGAGATAATGGGGAATCTTGGCCGGACTGTTTGACATTGGAATGTACAGCGAAGATTGCTCGCCCAGAATTTGGAGTGATCGCGAGGCGTTTGCGACCTGCTGCACTCGTTGCTCCTAAAATCATCAATATATGACGAGTAGAATGTTCGGTAGTGGACTTACTCGAGGTACAGCCGGATTAGCTCCCTGATCGCCCAAACCCCATGTCCATATGCTCAGCTTTCCATACTCATCTCTCAATCGTTCTAACCAGCCTGATGCCCATCCGCCCCAGGCATCATCAACGCCGGTGAAAATTTGTATGCCTTGGATGCCATCACATTCTTCGACAAATGGCCTAAGATCTCGGTCCACCAGATCGACTTCTCTTTCCAGCTTTTCAAACAACTCCATGCCCACCTCCCAATTCTCGAATGGCATCAACTTATCGTTAACATCGAATTCGGACAGTTGTGTAATGGACTTAGGATGATAGTAGACGCGGCTATAGTCGGACCAATAGCGAACGGTAGAGGTACTCAATTGCGGTGGTTCCAGGCCAGCGTCAAGATGTTCTTGATATGCAGATTGCGTAATCGTCTGGGCGGCACGCTGGACAATAGGCTTGGAGGGCCAGACACCAGTCTGATCAAGTATGCTCCTATCATCTTCGGGCTCATACAGTGCGTTAATCTTTCTCATGCTCCCGAAGGCACCTTTCAAGTCGTATATCAGGGCTCTTGGCGTGAATGTGTCGGAGCCATCCGGAGCGAGCCCCGGGCGGAACGAAACATCATGGTCGACTGGTGATTCCTCCTCAGGGGGATAGGTGAAGTACGATTCCTTGAAGGCTTGTCAGAATATATAGAATCGCAGCGGAGTTGTGCGGGACATTTAGTAGGATGTGCGATCTTCGTATACGACCACAACGATGACATGGCCAGTACGCGGCCTCCCCACTTGAGACGCCCATGTCAGCACCAGACATGCAGGTAAGACTCGAAAAAGCTTATTGTGTTTTGGAACTAGCCACTCAAGGCACATGATAGTAATGAAAGCGACGCACTCACCTGTGTGTTCCAATAGTGAGTACCAAGATAGTTACTTTGTTGGCCAAACTGCAAAGTCACGATCTCGCGCATTTCGTTCGTCGGCCTGCACACAAGCCGACGGAATGATAATCTGATATCGTTAGGCAGTATCAGACGTATTTGATGGATGAGTGAGGAGAGAGTCTGATGTTGCTAGTTGATAGAAAAGTCAGGTTGGTGATGTCAAGCTTTGATGATTGCCCCGCACGTGAGCGCGCGATTTGGGAAAGCACGAACTGGTGGCAGTAAAACACAAACATTACTGACGCGTAATATTGCTCGTGAGGATCATGTTTAAATATTATTAATTTGCACGACGATAAGCAGAATCTCCTTTTGCGTGCACCTGATCGTACTAGCGTTGTTGTGCTTTTGTGGTTGGAGTTCTGGCTGCTGTATAGTCGGATACTCCATGCATGACCATGCTGGAAGTCACAAATAGGATGCTTCCGGCCGAACCGGGGAGGGTGATCACTAAATGTGTCCAGCCGACTGCGGGTGGGTCCATGGATCTTGGGCGATTTCTTCTCCAGAGGGCGTTACCGTACGGATAGGATTGCGAAAACGAGTGCTCAAAGTCGCAGGCGATGCGTTGGAATGTTGCCTGCGCTCAAGCCCATGGTGTGGCCGTGACTTCTGCCAGTATCATGTACCAAACCGGCGGGTGTCCAGGTCACAAAAGCCTGAGTTCAAAAGTGCGCTGTTCTTGAACAGCTTTACCATCTTCCTCGTCCACGTCCACGATCACGCCAGTCACCACCGTCTCGATCTCCTCTCCCACCTCCGCCTCTTCCCCGGCCAAAGCCTCCATCTCGATCTGGCGGTGCCTCGCCTCGTCGCCACTCTCCAGATGGGACACCCCCATTAGCTCTGTGATCATCGAATCTTCCGCCCCTAGCCCCTCTCCCGCCGTAGCCAAAGTCACCGCGACCTCCAAAACCATTTTCCCGCCCTCGTCCGCCATATGGACCGGGTGGGGGTCCTCTACCAGGTCCAGAGAGTGGCGGAGGCGCGGCTGGCACACTGCCATCTGCGAGCGGGGGAAGTATGGCACATGCGACATAGTCGCCTATGAGGAACTTGACGTCTGCCAGTGTCTTGTCTGGGTCGCCATCCAGCTGCTTTAACGCGTCCACAACCTTGGAAGCATCTGTGCCATTCATTTCAACGTCGTCGGCTCCTGTGGCAGCGCCTACAATAACCGACCCTATGTCGCGCGAAATGTAGCGTCCTGACGCACCAGGCCGATTGGCGCCTTGTATATCGGGGTACACGAGTCGAAATGCGATGCGCGACCCGGCATATGGTTGTGGTAGGAGGCTCGGCACAGCGCTGAAGAGTAGCTTGCACAGCTCACGTAGACTGCAACTCTGCCATGTGTAGATCTGAACATTTGTGGGGAGACGAGGGAGAGTCGGGTCGAATTCATCTAGTCTAGTCACGGTCAGCAGATTGTATGATAAAAGGTCGTGGCACAGTGCCTGTGAAATGCGCCTTGCTTAAAGAACAGGCGCAGTAAGAAAGGTGTAGTCGTTTGACGGTCAATCTTGGCGGGAGCTTGCGCAGCCATGTTGATGTTTCACTAAGCTATGTCGCGATGACAGCAAATGCCAATTCTCAAAGACTTCAGGTGTCGCGCTGGGGACTAAGTGGCCAGAAGAGTGTAAAGAGTGACGTAACGCGCATGGCTTGGAGAGAGTGAGTGGAAGCTTTACGCGACGCGGCGAGCTGGCACTAGCGCCGCGCCTCGGCTAAACCAAGGGTCCGAATAGTGAATGTTCAACTGCCAACTTCTTTTCCTGTACGTCAAACCACCAAATCGCGAACTGTATACACGACACACATCATGGACTTTGCAAAGCTCATGTCCGCACACATAAAGAAGGGCAAAGACACAGCAGCCCCCGCAGAGCAGACGGAAAAGAAGTACCTCAAGCGCAGCGAAATCGAGGCGCAACGGCAAGCGCAATACATTGCTGAGCAGGAAGCTGCAGAAAAGGCGCGCAGGGAAAGGCTAGAGAAGAAGAGGAAAGCGGAAGAAGATGAAGATGCGCGGGAAGCAGAGCGGCGAGAGAAGCGACAACGACTAGCTGAGGAGTCGAGGCGCATACGCGAGGAGGAAGAGGAGGCGGAGGAGAGGAAACAAAGGAAGCGCTTGGGATTGCCAGATCTCCCGCCAAAAAAGAAGGGCGGTGACGAAGATGGTACCCCAGTGCCCGAAGAGGAAGATATCAACGAAGAAGAGCTTGTCGCAAAGCTGCGTGCCCTGGACGAGCCCGCCATATTATTTGGCGAATCCCACAAGCAGCGATTGAAACGATACAAGAATCGTGTCGGTGCAGACAGCCTAGCAGCAATCATGACAGATGGCCCCATCCCCACAACACTACGCCTCGTACCCGGCAAGGACATGATTGTGGACCCCAAGATACCAAAGGACAAAGAAGGAAAGGACTTCCTCTTCAGACAGCTCGCCAGCTACTTCACAATGGTCCTCAAAGAATGGGACATGACCCTCGCCCGCCGAGACACCGAAGTCAAGGAAAGCTACCAGGGCAAACAAGCCTACGCCGCCATGGTCCAAGCACGCGAGAACCTCCGCCCGCTCTTCAAGAAGCTCGAGAAAGGCGACATGCCAGACAGCATCCTCGAGCCCGTTGTTGAAATCGTACGTGCCGCGCAGGAAAGACGATACGTCGACGCCAACGACGGCTACCTGCGCCTGAGTATCGGTAACGCGGCATGGCCCATCGGTGTGACAATGGTGGGTATTCACGAGCGCAGCGCCCGCGAGAAACTGCACGAGAGCGATAAGAATGCAGCGCATATCATGAGTGATGAGATTACGAGGAAGTACTTGCAGAGTATCAAGAGGTGTTTGAGTTTTGCGCAGACGCGGTGGCCGCCAACGGATCAGTTGCAGTTGATGGGATAAAGTGAGGCATATTGATGTAGTATTCAAATATGCTGTCTATATATGATGATTATTCCATTGTTCTATGGATAGATTCTCATGTTTTTGGTGCCTTTCCTTTTCCGTCCATCTAAAAGTGTCTTTTCGAGCCTGCCACTCTTACATCAGCGAACCCGCCAGTCCATTCCAAACACTAGAGTCCACTAGCCTCCAGCCTTCCCCGTTTTTTGTTCCTATCACAGACAGGATTTTTCACAATAGGACATAATATATTGAGAACATAGAGCATATTCAATGAGTAAAGTATAATCTTACTATATTACTACTAGAAAAGGGTAGTCCTTAAAGAGTCATTCATATTCCCCAAGTTAAGGAGAATCGCCATCGCTTTCAATCTCCCCGAGTTCAGGAGATTCGTCATCGCGTCCAAACGCCCAAAGTGCAGGAGAATCGCCATCGCTTTCAAGTTCAGAAGATGCGCCGCCATTCGTTCCAGGGGGATCACTAATTGATTCAACAAGTTCCAACGAATTCATCACAACTTGCAACATCGACTGCCACGCCGCAATCGGCGTATCCATGGGCCTAGAATACTTCATGATCTCCGGCATTGCTACAGGATCGCTCCACCGTATCAACACCACCTTGTAGAGCCGTATCGTACCGACACCTGTATCTGTGTCTGCATGTACGCCACTCAAGATTTTGAGGTGGATGTAATCGGCTCCATAGAGTCGTGACGCTTGCGCTGTTATGACGGTTCAAATATGTGTCAGTAGACTGTAGAATTGGAATGAGAAATGAGGAATGGGGTGAAATACCCAAGATGGTATCGTGAAGGACATTCATGATGTTAGGTGGTGGTATGGAGGGGTTAACGGCGGCCATTGTTTTTGCCGGGGCTTGAATGTAATTTGATTTGTGTGTACTGGGTCTTTTGGATTTCTGAAGCTGGGTTTTTAGAGACCTTTTGGGGTGTTGATGGCGGGGCTTTTGTATTGGACATGGTGATTGTTGGAGTCATGGATTGTGAGTCTGGGATAGTTTTTAGAAGTGACTAGATGTGGAAGTCATACTATTAGATTGTCAGACCCAACCCTACCATGGATCTGCGGAGTTCGGTCATGTTGGTGGAACTGGTCGGTCATGAATATACTCTATGGATGACTGTGAACTCTCGATGCTTGTGACTACATTCTGGCGGCACATGAATTCTGTCAACACTGCTATATCACGACCATTTCTACTAATAGTGCCCTCGTATGCGTTGGTACGCCGGTATTTGTAGCTTGTGGGTTGCGAATATTAGATCAACTGTGTCTGGTATCATTCGAGTCTGAAATGTCGCGCTTCCTTGGAAAATGTACATTTTGCCATGCCACCAAGCTCAAAAGTCAGTAACCTCTTCGCCTAATATGCGTACGTGTCTTGCTAGTGTAATGATATGGTGAGGGTTCCGAGGATGAATGATTGTAATCTTGTTCAGCTCGTCCGGAGAGAAACCAGGTATGAACCCAAACACAATGCAACATTCTCATCAATGAAAGTCGCAGCACGGAATCTCACCAACATTTGATCCCTGAGGAACAACGAGGTCTAGTAGTGAATACTTTATACGTAATATTGAGGTCCATACCAAGGCTACGGTGGGATCAAAATGTGTTTCTCTAGTCGAACGATGTCATCGTTAACCATAACTCTCTGGCCAAGAAATCTACAATCGATTTAGACGCGAACTGGACATGTTAGCCAAAGGAGATCTTAGCTTGGAATATCGACAGACTTATACAATAGGTTTCAGTCTTGCTTCGAACTCCTCTTCGTGTCTGTGCGCTTTCACCAGCGACGGTCCCGCGATTCTTTCCACAAGTATATTCAGTCTAATGCTGAAAATCACACAGTCGCAGATGCTATCTTAGGCCATCACGCTGTCGAGTATAGTTCGGCAGGAGATAGTGCATCGCGTAATCTAGCATGACACCTGACGACTTCCAAGTTCGAGAAGACTGTACCATATCTGAGCGGTCACTGTTTTACTGGAACGGTCGTCAAGGTAGGTGAGCCCACTAAGCCCTTTGTGAGTCTTTGCATTAGAACCAGTGCATGCAAAGTATGTGGCTTCTGTATGATGAGGAGCGAGATTTCAGGGTTAGAATACTTCCCTGCAAAGGTGTGCTACTGAGAGTCATGCCAACTGTCCCTTTGAACTCTGTCTTCTTGGGTAAATAAACGGCATTCACATGTACGACGCCAATGAAGTATATTGATCCCAGTGCTATTTTGGTCACTATGCACAAGTGATAGGACCTGTAGCATTCTTGAAACTGGTGTTACATCAGAGGCATAATCCTGAACCCTAATCGACCCGCAGCAAAGGTGATAGTCCTGGTATTGGCTTGTTGCCACCCGTCCCTGATAGCATGTGGAGCAACCGATCTTCCCAGTATCGCAGTTCCAAGAAGAACATAGGCCCTAGAAGCCATGTACATATACTATCCCTTTGATGTAGATGTATGGTTCCTTCATGAGATGATCCTGGACTGACCTGCAAGCGAGGTGTGTAGACGATTAATGCTAGGTTACTAGTAAGTCGGTCTTCGCTTCCTGATGATGTAGTTAGTCGTCAGAAGGAACATAGTGTCTCGTTAGCCTGGATTTTGAGAACAGGCCAGGCGTAAAGAGGCGGCGATCACAATGCTGGTACGTGGACAGACATGTGGAGAGATGTGAATGCCAAATAGTATCATTGACCAGCTCGCTTCCTGGTTCGCATGCAAGACGAGTCTGAGAGCGACACGGGTTCGGGCATCGAGGAAGATGATCACTAAACAGAAGCCTGTTGGATATGAGTATACCGTTGGTTTTAGGAGCGCGGCCGGCTTTAGGATGCGAAGGAATGATGTCGGGTTACCCACCGTTTCTGGAGCAGGACTTGGCAACGAATCCGCTTGAGACACGGACCACGTGCAACAAACCCCTCAATCACAGGAGCTGCATTCGACGATGACTCGGAAATCATCTAGAGCAGAACGATATGCGCGATGGGATCAGATGCCAAGCCGGCATATGCGGCACCTAGTTTGGCGCGCGCCTACCTGCAGGTCTCATCACATCATGCACAGCGTGGCCATGGATTGCCGCATCGCCTTTGACCATGCAGCTAGATCTCCTCCAAGTTGTTCTCATGTACAAAGAGATCATACGATATCTCAAGCCCTCGGACGGCTTTGAGAGTCTGATCAAACCCTGCTGATAGGGTTCCTGCCGAAATGATGGCATACCCAAGCCTTGAACATGCTGACAAGCCGCAGTAATTGAAAGCTTGAACTACAGTTTGACTGAATTTCCACAAAGGTTGCAGCAGGCTAGGTACCGAGGACACGTCTAGCTGCAACATGGATGTGGTGGTGACCTCGACCACTGGCACATTGCTTCTCTTTCCACTTCAAGTCAGTGCTCTTTTATACTTGGGGCACTGCTCTTCATGCAGAAACGTCCAGGCCACTGCCTAGGATATCAATCCACCAAATATCCCCTTTTTCCCATGATCATATCGTTCGAGAGGGTTCTGTTAGGCTACGGCCAATTCGACCGCTGCATGCATGATATGTTGCGCAAAACAAGCTTTCGATCACAGGATTTAGACACTAATTTTCAAGACAGATGCCTCGCCTAGACGAGTAAGCAGAGTTCGATGGTCTCAACATGGCAAACGGCTGGACGCCACTACATATGCAACCAATGCATCGCATGCGGATGCAAAATTATGCCCGAGAACATGGGATGATTCAGGTCATAGCCCCCAGCCAGCGGGCCAGCTATTCATCTGGAATGCACAGAATAATTCATCCACTCACCAACTAACACAATGTATGGATAGACCAATAGCATGTTGTTCATATCGCCAAACCACACAAGGCGAGCTGCGCCACCGCTGAGCTCCGTTCACACTCAAAAACGGCCTGCATGTTCGACTGATTGAGACTAGTGCCATGTATATGTGCTGACGGAAACGCGGCAACCTCGCCTGTGTCTTTAGGGGCATCTTTGTAGATCTCAGGCATCGCTTAAAATTCTCTTTGTGGTCGAGGTCTCTTCGAAACACGGTTAGTTGAGTAAGTTCATCCATAGTGGCACCTTGCCACCTCCTACCAAGCTGAGGCACTCAAACACACATTTCCTTCAAGTTATTCTTACTAAACGAACGAGGAAACAAGCAAGGAGGATCTAACGGTGAAATATATGTCAACCAGTCAGAGTTGTACAGAGCAAACATCCAAGGCGCACATTGACCAGCATGAGCGACACACTAAACTCATGACCTGGCCCATGGACGCGACAAGCATGGTGAGATCGAACCAATCGAGCGGTGCAATTCCGCATCGATCTGGAGTGCGATTCAGAGCTCCTCAGAACTGTGCCTTATCGTATTCGCGTCCGCTTGCTAGCAATGTTATAGCAGCTCGAATCAGGAAATAACAGACTTCTCTATTTCCGAGAAACCGGGCACTGAGTTGTATTCTATGGGTACTCGTTATATCTCATAGTGGGAGAAGATCCACACTCCATGTTACACGGCACTGGCTGGTCGAATAGTCAACTGATCAAGTACAAGTTTGATAGTGCACATTCATAGCTTGCAGCTCTCGAAGCTCAGCGAGAAATCATGCACACGCAGTCATAGAGACTTTGCACTATCTAATTCCATAGCTTCTATTCTCGTTCCCACGGTATGCACTGACAGTCAGCCCCTGCTAGCGTGTATACCGCTCCTTGTTCTTCGCATCCCAGACTAGACGCCTTTGACGGCATTCGCGCTCCTTAGCGCTTCTGCCACGACAAGCTACAGCCAGCCAAGAAAACAGGGCGTTCAGCGGCAACCCCACGCAAAACTTACCTTGAAACTTAGAAACCTTATGGATCCGGCTAGCCATAGACGGGTTGTCACTCGAGAGGCGTGAGTAGCGGGAGTCGGAAAGGTAGCCTGGACGCAAGAGAACTCTCATCATTCGATTCATTCAGATCAAAAGATGGAATCGATTGGTCTTGGGGCTCCACATAATGTCGCTGCAAGTGGCGGCCAACTACGCCGGTCAAGCCCAAGCTCATTCCAGATGTGGTTTGGGAGTTTTGAACTGCGCCGTACCTCAGCATGACACCCATGCGTGTGTGGCCCACTCATTGTTCCTTGAGCTAATGATGGGTTGTTGTGCATACCAGCATACTGATTGCACACTGCACGAAGCTGATGTACCGAAAATTTGGTTCTGTTGTCGCATTGACTGATTGATTCAATCCTTTGAAGGATTGAGCCATGATGGCCTCCACGGAGAGACCTCGAGCTGATCTCATCATTGCAAAGCTATATGAGATTGACCTCGCGCCTGCTGATAAAACGATCAGATCAGATCCCATCTCAGATCGAAGACAGTCCAGATCTTGAGGGCTTCACTCAACGCCTCTATCAACAAGAGTCTTTATCCCATCTACACTTGGTCTCAATACCTCTCGTACACTTCTGTAAACCTCATCGCAGCTGAACATTGAAACATAGACAAGATGCATATTCATTCATGTACATCGAGCCCCTATCAGATGACGGAACCCTTGCTATCTACAGAAACACTGTACGGCAGCCAAAATGATTCGGCACAATCCAAAGCTCGCTACCAGTCTCTTGGTGAGCACACGTCTACACACGGCTTCAAGCGAGACTATACAAATACGCCACCTCCTGGAGCCTTGCATACTACGCTCGGCCAGTGGATGCTGCAAGGACAATCCTGCGGTAGCCCGCTGTCGACCATGTCTTCGCTGAGCCCCTCCGAGAGCATCGCGACCCCTCCACCATACCCTGATCAGCTGCCACTTGCTGGATATTACCTCGACGAGCGGCAACACCAGCCCTGCCAAGATAGTGCTGTTGGCTGTGCTAGCTATGGGAGTGTAGCCAAGGTCCATTGGGAGTCACAATGTGCCACCACCAACAACTGGAATGAGCACTCAATGGCGCCAGGCTGGCCAAACGACATCTACCCTGGCCTGCCCTTACCCGCGACCGAGCCATTCGTCTCATCAATACCAGTCATTGCACCACCTGCATTCTCTCTCCCCAGCACAAGCACAAGCCATTCGACCACTAATCACCTTTTCGCAACCGCCCCGCGTTTCCAGTCAAACGAAGCCGACTCAGACACGTCCGATAGCGAGAGCGAAGCCTCCAACACCGACATCCACGAGCCAGGCCGCACTCCAAACAGCCACACCACCCCACACTTCACAATAACAAAATGGGACCTCAGCAGCACACCCCCCTACACCCGCCAACAATCACACCCCTTCCCCTGCCCCCTAACCGGCCACCTCGACACCCGCGGCAAGCTCTGCACCGCAAATTTTGCACGCCCGGAGCACTGCCGACGCCACGTGAAAACGGTGCACGGCGCCGCGCGCGAGTACCACTGCAAAGTGCCGCGCTGCGAGCGTGCGTTTTCGCGCGGCGACAATCTGCGCGATCACTATTGGACTCATCTACAGCGTGGGGGCAGGGTTGGCAAGAATGACAAGATGACGCTGGAGGAGCTGAGGGAGGTGTTGGGGAGGGGCGAGAGGAGGCTGGTGAGGCGGTTGAGGGTCAAGATGGAGAGGCTTAGGGAGAGGCAGGGGAGGGGTGTGGTAAGGGCGAGGTTGTAGGGTTGGTGGGAGAAGTGGGGTATGTAGTTTGTGGGGGGATTGAGAAGGTGGTGATTTGTTGGGGAGTGTTGGTCATTGTAGTCAAGTGTGTGTATTTGGACTTGGGGATGCTTTGTCGTTTGTAGTTTATACTGTCTTAGTATTTCTCTTTCTCTTTTTTTTGGCACTGTACTGTACTATACTCTCTTTACGACATCTTATTCCGGTGTGCAATCTCTTTGATACATGTTTACATAATCAAACCCCTTGTGATATAAGTAGGAGAAGCAAAGTAAGCCATATATCATAGGATTCCTAAAGCAGTAGTAGTTAAAACTATGCTGATATTTCTCTCTCCCTCTCCCTCTCCCTTTCCCTTACACTTATACTCCCTCTATTTAGAATCCTATCTCCCTAATATATTCCCTCCTTATTGTAACGACACAGGTCAGTAGGAGGATCCGAAAGGGTTCCAATACGGCTCAGAGGCATATAGGAGTGCGCGCCTGTATCGAACGTTGAACAGATTGATTCTTACACCTATAGGTCTGGCACGAAAGGAAAAGAAGAACTTATTCATCTATCTAAGAGTATAAGGCTCCTTTTATATGTGGAGGCAGAGGGGCCTCGGATACAGGTCGGACCGGTATCGGTCTTGTCGTTGGTTGGCCTTCAGACATTGGTCTTCAGACATGGGATGTAACGAAGGTTCGTTACACTTATATTCCTAGCTAGTAAACCTAGAGCTAGAACTAGAACCAAACTAAACTACACCTCCTCCTAAGTATACCCCTTCTATACACCTACTATTTTTAACTCGTTACAACTCTTCTTATTTACTATGGCTACTACCTCCCCTATTAAACACACTATTAAATACTAAAAAACAAAATGCAATGCTGTTACCTCTAACCTAACATTAATTAACCTACTAAATTTTTTTAGTACCTAGTTAGGTGTAGCATCTCGTTTTTTATAGTCTGTTATAAATATAGTAACTAAATACGTGTTCTTATTCCCCATTTAATATCTAAACTACGTAAAATCCTCTTTAAAGGATATACCTTACCCCCCCTTTCTAAATTATAAATCCTATCCTCTACTTTACCTCTCCTCCTTAAATTATGTATCCTCTATACTCCCTCCTTAAATAATATATACCTTATATTAATATATAAAGTATACAAAACCTTCTCTACTCTATAAACTATATACACCTTCCCTTCTGACCCCCCCTTTTTTTTTCTTAAATATTACCTTACCTCTTCTCTCTTTTCCTCCTTCCCCTACTAATCCTCCTCTTAAACTAAGTACCCTCTACCCCTATACTCTAGCACTACATGCACTTCATCTCCTCTTTTTAAATATCGTATACTCTACCCTCTCTACTAAATTTACCTATACTATAGCACTACTATACTAACAATATACAATCTTATATTAATCTTCGCTCCCCTCTCTTTTTTAATCTAGGTTAAAAGCCTACCTATCTATCTTAATTTAGTAAGAGGATAGAGTATAGGAAGAAAGGAGGGGGGAAGGTAGGAAATATATAGGTTTATGTTGATTTTATTATTTATGTAGGGAATAATATAGTATAGTATAGTAGATTAGCTAAGGGAATGGGATAGAAGAAAGGAAGAGGGAGTAGGATAAAGTACAGGATAGGGGAGGAGGTGGTTATTTGAACTTCAAAGTGTGTGTGTGTGTGTGTGTATAGCTATGTGAATTCAATCAAGTCATGTCAAAAGCAACTTGTACTTTAGCTGTTGAATTTCGCAACAGCGTCGGCATGTATGATTGTGGAAATACAAATCCACTTAATCAAAACCCCACACACCAGCGTCTACATCTCCACCCTCTTTCCCAACTCTAACCACCCTTTAAAACCCCATCACCACCCCACTCCAACCTACCCACCGCCCCTACCACCACCCCCTCAACCAACCCCCCACCCGCACCCTCCCCGCCCCCGACCCCACCCTCCCCCCATGCACCACCGCCTGGCCCCCCAAAAACGGCACCATCCCCTCAAACATACCCACACACTGCCTCAACGGCGCCCCATCCCCCCAAACCTCCTTCCGCACCACCGCCTCTGCAAAGCACAACATTGCATGATTCGCCGTACTGCCACCGGCGAGACCGCGGCCAGCAATAGCAGCATTACCGTGAGACTGTGTCTGTGACTGCGCCAACTCCACAACGACAGGAAGATCCGAGAAATCAAACATGTCGCTATTCGCGAGATTGAATTCTGTCGCTGGGCCTATGAGACGGGGCCATGTTTCCTGCCAGCCAAAAGCATTTGTGCGGTTGAAATTGGTGCGGCTGAGGAAGTATATCGGTGTTGTTGTGGTGGGGCTGGTCGGGCTGGTCTGGGTGTTTTGTTCGGCGAGAAAAGACAGCGCAGGAGGCGAGCCAGAGAGGTTAATACTAAACCCCACCTCATACCTTCGCTTTCCCTTTGCCGCAAAAGCCAGCGCCGTAGCAACACTACCGCCAACACCGTGCCCAATGACCGAAAACGACGTCGTAGCCAACGGACTGCTGAAGTGCAGATCAGGGAAGCAGCGCTGGAGGAGTCGTAGGTTTGACAACTCTGCTAGAGCGAATTCAATATCAGAAATGCGTGTGCTGACTGCTTTAGCAACCGTATTATTCCATTCCGTCAGCTGGGAGAAATTAGAGAGCGAGACGGTGCCGCTGTTGTAGACTGTGTCTCTGCCGATGCTGCCGCCGCTGGGTGTTGCGATTGCGCCAGTGCCACTACCAGTGCCTGTGAATTCCGTAATACTACTTTCCCCCGTATGATCAAGCAGCAACACCGCAACACCATTCGCACTAATAAACCGCGCCATATTACTGTACAGCAAACGACTCGTATCCGTCTGCGGCTCGAGTACTACAACGCTCACTTTGCTCGCGTCAATAGGCGCGGCAGCGCCACAGCACACGCTGTATTGCAGGGTCGAGAAGACGGGGGAGGTGGCGTGGAGCAGGAACTGTTGGTCCGATATACGCGCCGTCTGGTCGGGCATGTATGCGGTGTTGCACTCGCGGGTGCAGGAGTCGCGCGGGATAGGGAGGAAGAGGCTGGCCATGATGCTGCGGTTGAAGCGTGAGTCATAGGGGTCTTTGGTGGTGGGGTTTGTGAGGGGGAAGTGGGAGACGGCGGTTTTGAAGGCGTGGGCTTGGTTTGGGGAGGGGAGGAGGATTGCTTGTGCGAGGCGGCTGAAGGCGGGGGGTAGGGTGAGTATGAGGAGGGGGAGGAAGGGGAGCATGGTGATGGATTAGGTATGAGAGGGTGGGGTTGAGTGGGGAGGTTGTTCTGATGGTGTAGAGCGCCGCTGCACTGTGGGGAGAGGCAAAGAGTGTTGTAGTTCTGGAGGCGGGGAGCTGGGTGAAATATGGGCGTCGACGAGCATGTATCACGCACGCTTACTGAGAGTGAGAGTGTGTAAAAAGCGAAGACACTTGTCGCAGATACCCGAGGGGTATGAAAGGTACCGGTGATGCCCTTGGGGTCATTCCCGCGTGTCGTTTGTCCTACCCGATCCACGTGCCCCGGACGCGGTGAAGCTCGTGCCTAGGTACGACTGACAAGAGCGAATGACCTACTATCTGGAAAAAAAGGCGGTGATCCAAGTCCTAGAGTGTTAGCTTTTCTGTAAAAGTGCGCTAAGACACGTACATTTACATGTCATACCATGGCGCACGGTTGTTGGTGCCCAGACACACTGATAATTTACCAAGACCATGTCCCAGCTCTTGTATGATTGACCACCGTTTTTCACTCCGAATCCCTCCTCGAGCCCTGTTGCCAATGGCATGCGGGGAAGATTCTGCAGACAAGGCACCGAGTAAGAGGCTTTAGCAAAGGGAAACCAGACAAGACTCGTCTGATAGAGTGCTAACAATGGAATTCAATTACTTTTTGTTTTCCTCTATAAAGCACAGATATCCTCCTATGCTGGTCCGTATCCAAGCCATCCCAGATTCGCCTATGCCAGAGTAAGAAAGATGGAGTCGTTGCATCGTGAAGAGGGGAATGGGGGTATAAGCGATGTTGGATCGTGTCAAATCGTGTAAATGGAAACTAGAGAGTTGAGACAGGTCAAGAGTCGTGCTTTGGGATGTTGAGTGACGCCACGTATTGCAGCCAATAGCGAGGGAGTTTGAGAGTAGTCCTCAAGCAGCAGCCTCAGTATCGAGCCGTGGCGATGGCCATAGATGGCGATGACAATGACTCACGCTGTTAGAGTCATCGGCCCCATGCGACGTCACGACAATAGATATGCTTTCCTCGTCGTCCAAACTGGAGTCTATCCATCAATGGACGAAACAGACAGCCTCTTCCTCTTCTCCACCGGCAGCCGTTTCCACATGCCGACGTGCTCGATGCCCTCCTCAATCCAGTGCGGCTCAGCCTGTATCTCCACCTCCCCATCGTCATCCTTGAGCTCCTCGTGGAAGCCGTGTTTCTCCCACATGGTCTTGAGGTCGGCTTGTGCGTGGACCATGACGAGGCCCTGCCATGTAATCTCCCTCTCGCGGTGGCTCCCCTGCATCTGCGCCTTCTCCAGTGCAGTAGGGGACGGGGGGCTGTAGATTTTGTCTGGGTTGGCCGTGGCAAAGTCGAGGGCGCTGTTGATGAGCAGTTTGGCGAGACCGAGGCCGCGGTAGGCTTTCAGGACTGCGAGGCGGCCTAGCTTGACGTACGGCTGCGACGGATGATGGCTCTCGGCAATGTCTTCGGGCGCATCTGCGTCGGGGTGCTTGTCGGCCTTGTCGCTGTGGATGTATTTGTTGGGGCCGTGGGGTGGCGGTATCATGCGAATGGTGGCGACGGGCACTCTCATGGCCGTCGCTGAAGCCCGACGGGCGTCGTCTGCAGGCGTGTTGGACGAGGAAACGCGCAGCCTCTTTGGTGGCATGGCCGAGTGCGCGGCGACAGAGGCGTAGGCGACCCAGTGCCAGCTGCGGGCGTCGTCTTCATCAAACTCGGCTTCGAGCGGTACGCCTTGTTCGCCGTAGACGGCCTCGCGTACGGCCATGGCGTCGCGAAAGGACTGCGGGACGTGGATGGACTGCTGACTGCATGGCTTCGTGTTGTCGTAGCCGTCGAGGGCGCTTCCAAGGGGCGGTATGAGGTTGAGAAACTCTGTGCCCGTGTTGCCGCTACTGCTTCCATTGCTACTTGGGCCGCCGAAGCCGCCCTTCATGACGCTGGTCATGGTGGTGTGTTATGAGAGTGTGAGCAGCGCAAGGCCTGACCGGGACGACGTGTCGATTGAAAAATGATGCGTGTGATGGCGAGTTTGTGTGCACGCGAACAAGTGACTACCTACACAGTCTATGGCGTGCGTGCTGCGTGACCCAAACTTTTAGCCTCTGTGCTGTCTTGAGCTTGCTGCCTTTTGTATGTCGCGGTTCAGGTAATTGCGCAGGTGGGGCAACACCTAACGTTATTTCTCTCTCTGCACTGTCATCTTAAACCCTCCTCGCAAGCCAAAAAATAAAAATAAAAAAAATCCTGCTGCAAACAACAAAGACCCTCGCCTACAGCATCATGCCACGCATAGCTGGGCATCCCCAAGCATCTCAGCGCAGGCAGAGTATCAGCGCCCAAGACATGGTCTATCCTACTGCGGCAACGATTCTCTGCTCGCAGGGGCACGGAGGGGTTGGGGATGAGCGATGCGCCGGGAGAATGACTTCATCATGCCTAAGGGTCCAGCGCTAGCGGCTACACTAAAAATAAACGGGTGAGGCTGCCAGCCATGACCACAAGCGACGACTGGTGGAAGAAAACAAAGTCCTGAATGGCTGTTGGATTGCTGTAACCTGGATTCCACCCAACGACATATACCTAGTTGTTTGCGCAGGCCCAAATTAGGGCTCATCATGGGCACTTGGCGCATCGTGGAATACTACATACTGGTGTGCCAACTCTGCGAAATCTACGTACATGGTGGTTTGGAACCTCTGTCTCACCGCTCATGGCCTAGCCCAGCTCACATGAGCGACGCACACCACCCACCTGCGCACCGCCGTCATCTAGACTCACACGTGGAACATGATACTATAGCCATTCGCTACACCAACCCCATGCCCCATTAATCTCCTACAGTCTCGCACCCTCCTGCCTCACCAACCCCTTTGCAACCCCCCTACTAATCCAGTCACTAATCGCCATATTCGTCACCATGGGATTCACCCCACTCGCACTGGGAAACACACTCGCATCCGCCACATAAACCCCCTCGGTGCCCCAAACTCTTCCCTCCGCATCCACAACACCATCCTTCTCCAGCCTGCTCATCCGACACGTCCCCATCTGATGCGCAGACACAAACACGCTTTCTTTCGGAAAGCCAGTCGACCGTATGCCATCAAGCCAAGCCTGGAACCGGGCGTCGTTGATCCCATCCGTCGACGGAATCGAAGGATCGCGCACAAACGACGGCATACCCGGTAGCACGGTGAAAATCTCCTTTGCACCTTCTACATACTGGATCTTTGCTAGCGCAACGAGGCCCTCCAGGATACTCTTCTTGTCGAATTTGCTGGGTGAGTATTCGAATCTCACCCGTCCGTCCACAGGGTCGGGGTACACGCGTCCAGGGTCGCGATCGCGAGCTATAGAAATATAGCCAGCCATGTGTTTCAACCTTGCTGCATCGAGTTTGTAGGATAACGCCGATTTCCAGTCCAACCACATGAGCCACGACGAAGGAATCATATTCGTAGCTTCTAGTTTGACGCCGTGCCCTTTGCCATCGAGGTTTTCGTATTCGCCCACCACAGCGGTCAGGATAGCGCCTTCCCAGGGTTTGATGTCCTCGTTGTGGATGGCACCGAGGACCATGACGGGGTGGACATAGAGATTTCGTCCGATTTGGGGGTTGGAGAGGCCGGAGCGTAGGAGCAGGAGCGGCGATTGCATAGTTCCCGCCGAAACTATCACACGTTTTGCTTTGATGAGCACTTTGCGACGGACGAGGGGGGTCCCGGCAACACCACCATTGATGTCGCGCGAGACCCATGTGCCGAGAACACCGGAGGCTACCTTTTTGCCGTGCTGGTTGGAGAAGGCAATCTTCTCGGCGTGGAAGCCTTCGATGAATTGGGTGCCAGCGCGGGCGGCGTCAGGCAGGTAGGACACAGCTGGGCCTTGTTTTTCGCATGATCCACAGCCAAACGTACAGTATCCGCAGTCGTGTTGATGTCCTCCTGTGTTTTGAGGTACTACCTTGTGCGACCAGCCCAGTTTCCTTGCGCCTTCGAGAAGAATCTCGTTACCGCGGTTTTGCTTGATGTGGTCTGCGGATACTCCCATACGGGCACATACTCTATCCAACGAGTCCTGAAACTCGGCAGACGTGAAGAATGGCAATCCCTTCGCAGCCCATTCTCGGCGCACGAAACCTTGCGTCTGGAGCGAGGCAGACCAATTCACCGTTCCTCCCCCGCCCCAAGCCTGACCGGCAACAACACTGAGCGAAGTGTCGTCGCTCGAGATGAATGCGCCACTCATGAAAAGATGGTTCCACCCATTGTCCTCGCTCATGGGGAAATGGTCCGGAGTCCAATGATATGCCTTCTCCACTACAATGACCCTCTGTCCCGCTTCTGCTAGATTTTTCGCACTCACGCCGCCTCCACAACCACTCCCCACAACCACCACGTCTGTCTCAATGATCTCGGGCTCGTCGCCCGGTGGAAACTGGATAAACTCGTAGTCGAAGCCCTTACCAGGCCGCATGCCTGTGGGAACGCGGGGAACGCCAATGACGCGACGGATGGTTGGACTGATCTGGACCCATGTTTGCTTTGCGAGAATGGTTAGAGAGCGGTGTAACGTTCGTAGGGGAGGTAGACGGGCTTTTGCCCAGCTTTGGATGATGCGTTCGCGTATGTGCACGGGCTGGGAGCTGATGGGAGTGAGATAGCCGGTCAGTGCGAGGGAACCGGCCCGTGTGTTGAGGACGGTCAAGACCATGCATAGTTCCTTCCTTTGGCTTTGCGGCATATACACTGCAAAGAGTCGCTGGAGTTGCAGTCTGAACAATGGATTCCTGCTGGCATAGTCTTCAAGATATTCTTTGACTGCATCGTCGGCGTCGGCATCGGTTGCAGGGACGAGGCCTTTGAGCTTGCTCACGGTGGTCGAGTATTCGGTGTCGGGCACTGCAAGCTCAGTCTGTGGATTGGCCGTGGATGCGGGCTTGATGGCCGGCACGACGGTATCTAGGATCGCTAGCAGTGTTGTCCATTGCGCAGGGGTGAGCGGATCCTCAGATGGCAGTGGAGGAAGTGGCGTGGCTTTGGGTGAAACAGCCTCTGAATTCTGCGTAGTTGACGAGTCTGCCATGTTCGCCACGATGTGATTCGACTTGTAAGGTTGAATGCGATGCTGGCGAAATGATATGTCTGTATGGGAGGATGACGGCTATATCCCTGCAAATAGCGAACTGGGCGTTTCCCCGCATTTTCCACTGGATGGTCCGTTGATCCATGAGACGTCGCGCGACATGTGAGCCTCGGCTGGGGACCAAGTGAGCGCCACAGTGTGGATTCCTAAATTGGTTTTCGTGGACTGCGCCACAGAGCCTGCATCCCTGGAGGCTGGGGCCCTGGGTGGCAAAGAGTGTGATCGGAGAAGAGTTTTGCCGGCGCCGCTGTCAATGCAACGTCTGGCCGCCGGCGCACATTGTTGGGAGCAAGCGTGCCGTCATCGAGATGGCGCAGATGCGAGTCGCCTGCTCTCTCCCACTCGCTCCAAACGCCAGATCTTCTACTTTTCGGGGCCAGCGCGCGTGGCTGTGGATCTCTGATGCAAGCAATACGGTGTTGTCGATGGCAGCTTGTGTTGATGCGGAAGGGCAAAGTGTCGAGCACTGTGGATGATGGTCGACCATGTGCTAGTGGCGATATTTTGGCGAGGATGTGCCCCGCCAGTTGCAGCAAGCGGAATGGTAGCGCGGCCCACCTGCCCTACAGTACCAATACTCTACAGTAGCACTTACTGCACGCCGCACATGCTGCCTTGCCCACCGTTGACGACCGGCGAGGCTCGTGATCGACGTGCAATTGATGTGCCAGAGTGCCATGCAACGGGAGGTTATTTAGGCTATGCAGCACAAAATGGAGGGCTATCAGTATTGAGGCCCAATGCAACCGTGTGTTTACAAGGACCCGACACGGACAAGGCGGCCTCGGAGAAGCTGGCTGCTGTTCACCTGTGCTGATTTACGCGAGCGTGTGATTGGCTGCAGATAAGAGCCAGGCTAGCGGGCAAAAAGTGGAGCACGAAACCGTTGCCGCTGCGCGAGAGACAGAGGGAGTCTGGAGGGAGAAAGTGTGGCACAGGCAGGGCGACGAGGAGTTGCTTTTGCGCACGTCAAAAGGTGATATAGAGGCGCCTGCGCAGTGCTTGCTTGGGCCGTCGTCGTGATATCGCGAGGCTGCTATCCTACGCCGTGCTTCTCCTGCACCAAGCACCGCTGCACAGTATGGCCATGCTCTTTGTACCATGGAGCTGGCGAGATTACACTTTTCGATTGTCCAAATGGCCGAAGGGCGCCGAACAGATCCCTGCCACGCAGCGGCGCCGCCAAGTTCATCGTCTCGCAGGCATTCCTCTTCGGGCGGTCGCTGCCAGCCCGTCAGTCGGCTGCTAATTATCAAGTTCAAGTTAGCAGCAGCATATCGCTGGCCTTAACTCACCGCAAGCCCCCCAGAACCTCACCCACCCCACGTATTCCTCCGCACACTCACGCGACACTCTCTGCACACACACTATCCTCTTGCCCACTCGCTGCATACTATTCCCACCACGCCAAACACACCAAAAAACACAATCTCAATCCAACATGCGCCGCTGAGTCCCTCCTGACGGACGACATTGTGGCCCCGGCGTTCTGCTGTATCACCGCTGGCCTTCTCTTATCGCCCAACCGCACGTCAGCAACCTCGAATTGCCCGCGCCCGTCACCACCAACCCCAGAGCCGCACACGCCTTGTTGGTGTGAGTCAACCAGGGTGTCCGTTGCACTGCTGCAGAGGCACTGATAGCGTCCCGCGTCTGCTAGGGCTGTTGTTGCGCTCGCCTGCCGCTTTCGACACCACCTCCATTCCTGGCCTCTCCACGACCAACGCGACCTCCTCACCGCTGCTTGTCCCCGTCTCTCACGTCTCTTGCAGCGCCGACCATATACCTGCGACGAGCCTTCCTCGTCCACCACCCCACACATCGATAATCCATAGTCCTAGCCAACATGGCCACCACCTTCTCCACGGCGCCCGCCATGCCGCAGCACGCACACGCTCCCTACCAGCAGCACGCCTACCGCAAGTCGACGACGCAGTACTCGCCCACGTCCACGGCCGTGAACACGCCTACCAACGTCTCGCCCACATCGCCGCGCGCCACACAGCTGCCCCTCTCGCGCCACCAGGGTATCTACCAGCCCCGTACGGCCATAGGCATACCGGCGGCGCTGCGCAAGACGGAGAAGCCAGGCAGCAAGTCACCTCCAAAGGTCGACTCTGGCGTCGGCTCTCCCAACAGCGGCTGGAACGTCAACGGCGGCTTCAGCACAGCTGCCAGCGACGGCAATGCGACGCCCATTGGCAACGAGGACATGCATAGTCTGTACAACGACACGCCCCTGTCGCCCGTCGCTGGCCCGATTACACGCAATCACTGGCAGGTATGTTTGTGTTTCCTCTATCATTTCTGTCATTTGCCTATGCCGCGATTAGCCTGCACTTTGCATCGGTCGCGTGCCCAGAAATACCGGGGTGGCCAGCTCTTACGTACATGGTCCGAGTGCGTTGCTCTAGCGTCGTATTGGCTTGCTTAGCCACTGCCCGCTGTCTTCTTCGCCGAGCTGCCGAGCGCTTCACGCCGTATCACGACTCCAGCCCCAACAAACATGGGCTGCGCAATGCAAACCACATGGCTGTTGTCGTCGACCGCTCGGGCGCTGTAGTTGGGATGAGCATTGACCCTGGACGTTTGCTGCTGGCGTTGTCGTTGCTTCTTCTTTCTCGGCATCCCACTTTTTGTCGCACATGCATCAAGCCAGACCCCCGCGCTAGAGAGGCGTCCGACGCGCCCTGCGTCTGTTCGTTACCGCTTTGACATTTTTTTTCGTGTCGCCTGTTCCAGACCAATCGTACTAACAACCCTGATTAGGCAGATGGTTCCACTGCGGTTTGCTCCGCTTCCAGCTGCCAGGAACCCTTTGGCTTCTTCCAGCGTCGCCACCACTGCCGGAAGTGCGGCGGCATCTACTGCTGGCAGCACTCGGGCAACCAGGTCCGTCTTGACGAGCTCGCCAGGTTCCATCCAGAGGGTGCATGGCACCGTGCTTGCGACCGCTGCCACAGCTCTTTCCGCGAGTGGGAACACCTCCGCACCAGCCGGACCAACAGCGAGAGCTCGGGCAGCAGTGGGGCTCCGGTCCAGTCCATCGAGACTCCTGCACCAGCAAAGCGCCCCGAGAACCAGCGCGTAGGCAGCCTCGCACAGAGCTTCCAGGGCGCATGGAACTGGAGCACCTTCTAAGCCTCAATGTCCCCAAGACTAGGCTGCATCCTAGTGATCTGGTTGGTGTCGACGCCGGCTTCGCACCCCAGCACTAGCAGTACTTTCAACTGATAGATGGACTTCGCTTTTGCGTCGTCCTTCCCATTGACGATATCCGGACGGCCACCATTCAGATTCATGATGGCCTTCCATCTTCTTCCGACTCATTTCTTTCTATACAGCATCTGCATACTTGCATGACATCGGTGTTTTGTTTGTTTTCCAACGATCCAACGGGCGGTCTTCTGTGTCCCCTGCGTTTCAGCGATTCTCTCCCGCCTCTTTCATGGCATACTCATAGGCACCATTCTAGCTCCCATTGTACGGATGCAGTCTGTGCTACTGCCAATGAGGTGTCCAGCGTAATGATTGCTTGGTCCCAAGACCATTTCTAGATGGGCTCAATCGACTTCTCGTGGAAGAATGAGGACGAGGACGAACGAGGTTTGACGCGCGGTTGTGGCATTATTGAACAGGCGTTTTTGGTAGATTTCGATGCGACGGATGTATCTGGCTCTACATGGTCCGGGGTTGCTATTGCACTCGGACGAGCTATAGGGGTGGGCGACGGCCTGAGCGATGCTTAGACTTGTGGTGACGAGCGGTGATGTGCGTATTGTTTACTGCAATCAATCAAAGAAACATTTAACATTAAAATGTCTGGGGAGCCATGACTGTGAAGTATTGTATGCAAAGGCGTGAGTAACTACCTTGATGGCGTGATACCTCTTCAGGGTAAGCACAGGTTGACCCTGATGGACATCAGCCTTAGCCCGACCAGATGTGTCGATCAGGTACAAAACTTGATTCGAGATTGTTGGTCAAATAGAAGGACAAGAAGACGGAGAAGAATCATAATCGAAAGTGTGGGCAGACCTCCCCTTTACTCATGACGAGAGAGTGACTGTTCGAACACCCAGTCTGTGGATCCACACGTCCCGGTGTAACACTTGCGGAGGTGCTGGCGGACTCCGATTGGCTGCGCCCAGTGGACCCTGGATCTCTTTTTTCGCCGCATGCAAGTGAGAAGATGAAGGTAATGTACGAAGCACGTACCTTGCCTTATTATCCCAACGATTATTGTGCACTCCACATGAGACCATCGGACGGTCTTACATCTGACGTGCATTCCCACTCTAGACCGCGACAAGCATCTCCATCCTCTTCTCTACCTGAAACAGTGTGACGACACTCGACAACCCTCAACCATACGGTCGGTGCTCAGTAGGGCTTGTGGGGGCGCGAGTGCCCCCTCGAGGTTGAGTGCATTTGGATTCGGCACGTCGAGGCGGTGGTTTGCAAGCATGACGACAGAGGCATTGAAGGAGCAGGCGAGTGTGGGTAGAGGGGTAGACAGCAATGGAGATGGGGTAGTGCAACAGCAGCAGAATGGCAAGAGGAGGAAGCTGCATGGACGCGCATTCTATGAGAGTATAGGGAGTCCAAAATTGGTCCTCGCGCCTATGGTTGAGCAGTCCGAGTTCGTATGTCTCTCCTCGAACCATGTGCGACCCAAAAGAAGCAGTGCTTGGGAGATGTTGGAGATCAGTGGCTAATGGTATTCTTGTGAATAGGCATGGCGACTGCTCTCTCGTTCTTTTCTCCCTCCCTCTCAGCAGCAGAATCTCCTAGCATACACACCCATGTTCCACTCCAAGATGTTTGGCAAGGAATCCAAATACCGCGATTCGCATTTCCAACCCCTAAAATCCACCATCCCCTCACCCAGCGATTCATATCACCTCTCCACCCTTGACGACTCGCAGAAACATCTCGACGGCAATCCCGAGTTCGACCGTCCCCTCACGGTCCAATTCTGCTCCAATGACCCAGACGATCTGCTAGCGGCGGCCAAACACGTGGCGCCGTTTTGCGACGCTGTGGATCTGAACCTGGGATGTCCGCAGGGTATAGCGAGGAGGGGCAAATATGGAGCCTTCTTGCAGGAAGATTGGGATCTAATCGCGAGGATGATCCGGAAGTGTCATGAGGAACTCGATATACCCATTACAGCAAAAATGCGCGTTCTCGAGACTCGTGAGAAGACGCTGGAATATGCCAAAACGCTCCTGGGAGCTGGTGCCAGCATCATAACAGTCCATGGCCGGCGGAGAGAGCAGAAAGGGCACAACACCGGACTGGCAGATTGGACCATGATCCGCTATCTACGAGAACAGCTACCAAAAGACACGGTCATATTTGCAAATGGCAATATCCTCCAACACGAGGACATTGAGCAATGTCTGCGAGAAACGGGAGCTGATGCAGTGATGAGCGCAGAAGGAAATCTCTACGACCCTACAATCTTCGCCGAACCACCACTGCTTGGCCAAGAAGGGTCCGAGTACTGGCGCGGCCGTGATGGCAAGGGTGGATACCGTGTTGACGCTGTGTTCAGACGATACATGGACATCATCCACCGTTACGCCCTGAACCAGGAACCACCAGTCCGAAAGCCATTATGGATGCCCGGGGACGCCGAGCCCGAGGCCGAGCAAATCGACACTGGCTCCTGTGACGCAGAAAGTGAAAGCGGGCCACCCAAAAAGAAGCAAAAGATACGGCAAGAGCACAAGAGCAGCAACAACACCAAAAAGAAGGAAAAAACCACAAACCCAAATCTCACCGCCATGCAAGCCCATCTCTTCCACCTCCTCCGCCCCCTCGTAGCCCAACACCACAACGTCCGCGACGCCCTCGCGCGCTCCCGAACCGGCGACATCGACGCTTACGAGCACGTCCTCGCCCTCACCGAAGCCGCGGTGAAAATCGGTATCCAAGACTACGAAGCCCAGCATTCCACAACCACGACCAATGACTCTACCCAAGATCCCCAAACCACGCCGCAACAACAACAACAATCACAAACCCCACTCGACCCACACGAAAGCTCGCTAGAAACGGTGGCACGCGTTAAAAGGCCCTATTGGGTTTGCCAGCCATATGTTAGACCGTTGCCGAAAGAGGCGCTGGAGAAGGGGAGTATGACGGTTAGTAAGAAGGATAGGAAGAGGATGGAGGAAGAGCAAGGGGGAGTGGAGGCAGTGACGAAGGGAGAGGTGGAGGCAGCGAAGAAGGAGGAGGGCGGTGCCGCGGATTTAGAGGCGACGGCGGTAGGGTTGGTGCCTGGGGGGCGGGTGGAGAGGGTTGAGGGGGAAGAGGGCGGGGTGGTGGAGGAGCCGAGGGAGGGTTTGGTTTGTGGGTGATTTGGTTACGTGGTGGGTGCGTGGGTGTGTGGCGGTGGTAGGAGCAGTAGTACCGGGAAGCAGCAAGTACTACTCACTTCCAACACCTCACCACATATACAAACCAAAAAAAAACAGAGAAGAATAGGATGAACATTTGCACATAGGAAAAATCCCTCGTAAATAAATACAGAAAACAAAAAACTTAAAAGCGATTATATAAATTCCTTTATAACGAATACAGAAAACATGTAAAATGTAAAATACCCACTACCTACATCACCCATCTCACGCCACCCTATACTCAACTCAATTCCACCCTCTTATTAACCTTAACCTTGACACAAAGATGTGTATAGGTCAGCGTAGCGTAAATAGAAGCGGAAGTGGAAGCGGAAGCGTGATTTTCTTACGTCAGGGTGGGGTTGGGTTGGGACAGTGTAGATATTGTATAGATTGTGGTCTGCTTGTGCTAGTGTGTGTGTGAGGTTTCATTGGTGGTTATTAAAGGAGGTGTTTTTGCTTGCGCATGGTAATTACTTACGCTTGGTATTTACGTATAATGCTCACATGTCACAGCACACATGCATACCCATACCACACTGTATGCGACCTCATGTGACAGCGACATGTGACAGCAACATGTCCCAAAGACATCTCACTGGCAAACACTGAGGCGTATATCTTGGTCACTGATGCTGGAAGTTTGTTGGGGTTAGGTATTTTTATCGCTTGGTTATGTATGGGCTGGTGGATTCTACATGGAGTCATGGATCTGATATACATGGCTTTCGTTTGTAGAGTGATGGATCCTATATTATGGTATGTTCTTGTAGACTGCTGTGAACATACTATCCCCCGCTCTTACGTCAAAGTTCCCTCCATGTCGACCATTCACGGCCAAAACCCACATTCACCTCCGACTCTCAGCAACGACAGGAGCGCAGCGCTCGAGCCATGAAGCCGTTTGTATACTGCAGGATTTTCTCCGTTTGGTCTGCACCGTTTGGTCTGCACCATCTGTATAAGAAGCGGTACTGCAGCGCACTTCCTTCATGCCCCACAACTCCTCCACCACACAGCTGGCCTCATACGAAGCACTTTGCACAACAGCTGTAGCATATATCATTATGCCTCGAGTCAACAGATCGAAGATGATTGATTCGACTGCCCCTAGTCGAGGGCAGTCAAGCAGACAAGAGGAGGATCCTGGCCGGTCAGGGGTGACAAATGTCCCCAATCCCGCCAAATCAAGGGTACAAGAGCGGCGACTCGAGCACAACGGGTCGCGCAACAGGTGCAGGAAGCTGGCTGTGAATATAAAGAGCCAGTACCAGGATCTCAAATGCGTGATCAACTCGACAAGCAGCGCAAACGCCACGCGATCCGACAGTGAGGAGTTGGAGCACATCCGCAAATACCTGCAACTCGAGCCCAACCAGGTACAACTGTACTGGACTCACGGTTCGGTCAAGAACGGCTTCCTCGGGGCAGGAGTAGCTGCACACGGTCTTCGCGACGGCCGGCCGCACTACTCCACGTCCTACCACAGGTTGGGCTTCGATACGGGCGAGATCCAGGACGCCGAGCTCTTTGCAATCGCAGCTGCACTCGGATGCGCAAAGAGATCTGTCGAGGCGAACAAGCAGATCCAGCTTGTGCGCGTGTACTCTGACGCGATGGGATTGCTGGAATCCCTCCAAGACGACGAGTGCTTCACCCTGGGGCCGTTGATTGCCGGGAAGACTGCGCTGGAGGCTGTGTATCAGCGCGCCGCATGGCTTGATGCGAAGGGTGTTATTGTCGAGCTTATTTGGGTCAAACGACACTCGGACAGCAAAGGCAACCGCATTGCAGATGCTTGTGCTGGCCATGCTGTCGCCGCCCAGATGTCCGCCCAGTTGAACTCGCAGGGCTTCCCCGTCCAAGAGGGAAGGAAGAGGCTCCTGTCACCAGCAGACGTGCCAGTGGTTATAAAGCAGCTTGGTCGCGACTGGAGCGACGAGTGGCTATGGCGTGCCAATCGAGACGTCAAGCCAGATCCACCCCGCAATGAAGCCCAGCACGGATCTGGGAGGCGAGCCACGAGCGGCGACGTCGAAAGCAAAAATGGCGAGCACTTTGGCACTGGCGCAAGCCCGAATTTCATCTACGCTCAACCCTCGCGGGCACGCTGGGGCCTTGGCTTCACCGGCGAGACGTCAAGTCCTGGAGCTGCTGCACAAGCCGAGGAAGCCAGACTCGCAAGGACAGAGCGCGACGAGTACTTCGACGCCATGGCCAAGCGGTACGCTGAGTTCGATGATGCGCGAAGAGACCATGGATGATGCATGAGACTCCGCAGCTCCCACCAAAAGAGTGACATCCCCCTGGAATCCAGCTCAGACGGCGAAGACTTCAGAAAACGCTTGAAAATTCCATGCCATATCAGGATTTGATCTCCTCCTATTGCTCCTGCTAAGACCAGCCTAACACCCTATCTATCCATCATCAGGACTATATATCAGCACCACATGACCACATCCTTAAAGCATGATCCCCGATTCCCTCAAGGCGCCGTCACAGGCCATCACACGCACCAGCGCATCACCGCCCTAGGCTCACCCCCTGTCTCAAGAGCCGTTCAGCAACCACGACATGAAGACCATTAAAACACACATCCAGACTATAAGTCACTTGAAAGAGTTCTTTGAATGGTCCCTTGCTTCTACACCTGCTAACTGCTTCGCTGTACGTCGTTCCTTCCTAGACGAATGTGTCATTGTTATAGTGTGCGGGATGGTTTGGTCTGGGTGGTAAGGTTGGTGTTTAGGCGTGGAAGATATTAGAGAGTAGAGAGTAGAGAGTAGAGAGTAGAGAGTAGAGAGTAGAGAGGAGAGGAGAGGAGAGGAGAGGAGAGGAGAGGAGAGGAGAGGAGAGGAGAGGAGAGGAGAGGAGAGGAGAGGAGAGGAGAGGAGAGGAGAGGAGAGGAGAGGTCAAAGACTATGGGGAGAGTAAGAGGTAGTATAGTATAAACTTAGGTCAATACACTATCTTAATTCGTTACATTTACCTATATCTTGAAAAAGTGAAGTGAATTACGCGTGTGGTTAGAGTAGGTAGGCTAGATAGTCGATAATATGTATGTTGGATGTGTGTGTTGGATGTGTGTGTTGGATGTGTGTGTTGGATGTGTAGAGTAGAGTAGAGTACAGTACAACCAAAGAGATAGTACCATATCTATCGATAAATCTTATTATCTATCGATAAATCTTAGATGCCATATAGACGGCGCATCTAGGGCATCATAAGCTACTTTCTATAAGACTGTAGCAGTTTGCTTTCGTGAGGTGGTTTGTAGTTTTAAAGATGTCGTGGTGTTTGGTCTATGGCTGTAGATGTTGGTGTGGATACTAAGAAGGATCAGGAGTGCTGGGTTCGACTTTGTTGATTGTAGATAATGTCTTTTGTAGTGTTTTGTATTTGAGGTTTATTTATAGTAGGCGGTGATAAGTGGTATTTAACGGTTAGTTAGAGCTACACAATCTAGAGTAACTTACACCCTATGACGTCTTGTTAAAATACCGACTTTCGCATACAACCTGCATACACATTTGCCTACATCTTCCATTGCATCACATGGAGCACTGTGTATCACAATTACGTTGACGAGGGTGTAGCACCACATTACACTTTTATGTAAGGAAACAGTTTTGGAGTACCCAAATCTGTCGTACCTAGATGCTACCAAGGGCGTGGGACTTTAAACTGCACAATAAGTCCTAGAATACCCTACTGGACAAGCTATGATGCCCAATGCACAAAGTACGCACCAAATTCCAGCGCCACAGTTGCTCAAACGCAGTGGTGTACCATTGCCATCAACCTCATAAAACGAATCGTTATTGCGCTGTGCTCCATTCCGCCATCGCACATACCCAGCATCTCCGGCGCCCCGGCCAAACTGTTTCTGTGACGTCGTTCCCGCATTTTTTCTGAGAGGCCTTTCGACGGCGCTGGCCGGAGGCTAACTTAGCATCCTTAGCTCTGTGTTTCAAAATAGCAACTTTAAGATTTTCCCATCCCTGCAAGGCCGAACTCTAATCTCGTAAAGCTTTCAAACGCTCATGCTATAGCGTCGCACTTGTGGCCAACGAGGAACAAGGCTCGGCATCACTTGTACGCATGGTGCTCGTGCGCTGCCGAGCCCAACGTCATGGTTTTCGTGTCCGTGGTGTCAGCCCCGATGTTTAAGTGCGATCGGTTGCACAGGGTCAGTCTGGTGCATCGCCGTGCGCCAGCTCGGAATGACGGTGGACGCTGACGGGATATATAACGAGGGGATGCTCGCAATGGCTGGGTATATTGAGTTCAGTACCCTGGCAATCGATATTCGGAACTTCCCCCTTTGAAACGTTATGATGGTCTCACAGATTGCGTCGCTCTTGCCGTTGATTGCTCTCACGACTGGGATTGTATCTGCGTCATGCGATGGCGGTGAATGGGATGTCATTGTCGTTGGTAAATTACTCCGTTGAAAGCCGCCTCAGCACCAGCATGGCTAACTAGAACACAGGCTCCGGGCCGGCAGGCATCGTAGTAGCCGATCGTATGAGCGAGGCTGGAAAGAAGACTCTGCTATTGGAGCAAGGTGGACCATCATACTACATCACTGGCGGACGCGCACGACCAGACTGGTTGAAAGACACCGATCTTAGCCGTGTTGACGTCCCAGGCCTTTACAAATCGATCTTCTCGACACCAGACGGCAACCTCACATGTGCGCCTGATGTCGTCAATGCCTTCCAGGGTTGCACGGTCGGTGGTAGTACAGCGATCAACGCTGGATTGTTTTTCCAACCACCTGCAAGTGATTGGGACCGGTACTTCCCTGCAGGTTGGAAGAACGATGATATGCAAAGTGCGATTTCAAAAGTCCGAACCACACAGACTAGCACAGACAACCCATCGCAGGATGGCAAGAGGTATCTTCAGAGTGGGTACGAGGCTGCGAAGCAATGGCTGGTAGACGGTGCAGGGTATGCAGACGTTGGCCTGAACGACGGACCTGAGAATCACAGCAAGAGCAAAGTCTTTGGTCACCCTATTTGGAACTATGAGGGCGGCCAGAGAAGCGGCCCAGTCAAGACATACCTCCAGGCTGCACTCCAACGACCAAACTTCTCCTTCCGCACCGGCACCAAGGTCGTACGAGTCATACGCGATGGCGAGACTTCGACAGGAGTTGAGACTCGATCTACTGGTACAGACGACACGGCCGACATCTGCATCAAGGAAGGTGGACGGATCATCCTTTCGGGTGGTGCACTCCTCAGTCCTCAACTGTTGATGTGGTCCGGTATTGGCGACCCGGAGATATTGACAAACCTATCGTCCAGCGGTCTTCTCCACCTGCCCTCACCGGATTGGATCAACAACACAGCAGTCGGCGATAAGGTGTTCGACAACCCCAATACATTCATCGAACTCAAGTCCGACTCCATCTCTTCCTTCGACTACAAATACTCCGACCTGACACCAGAAACTCGCGATCTGTACCTCAAATCTCGATCCGGCCCGTATACATTCGGGTCGCAGACGAGCGCGTTCTGGGACTTTATTGAGCAGGGAGACGATCTCGTAGGCTGCCAAGGCACTATTGACTCATCGGGCGCGATGGCCTACATGGAGAACGGCACCATCACGCTCAACGTCTACGGCACCTCTGGTCTCCGCTCCTTTGGACGCGTTGGTCTGGACGCCAGGGGTATCGCATTGCCGTCTTCGAATTTCTACTCGAACAAGCTCGATGCTTCAGCAGTAGGCACCTTCATCTACAACATCTTCCAAGCTTTGCCATCGACTCTCAATCCGCTCAATATCGAAAGAAACTCGACGCTTGAACAGTTGACAGCTTGGATAAGCTCTCCGAGTAAATACACGATGGGTAACGTCGAACATTGGAGCAGTAGCTGCAGGCTCGAGTCTTGTGTGGATGCAGATACCAAGGTCATCGGCATGGAGAATCTCTTTGTTGTCGATGCCAGTATCGTTCCGCCGCTGACGACGAACCCAGTCATGGGTGTAATGATCGCTGCGGAGAGGGCTGTAGAACGTATCCTGGCGCTAAAATGTTGAGCATTGAATTCTCTGTCTGTTCTTCCTCAGCGGCATAGGCTATAATGATAATGAATCCCATATTTTATTTTCCAATATGTGTCCAGATGACTTAGACTTGATGAAGAACCTGCTCGGCTCTTTGAACATACTCTCGCCCAATACTCCATCGCGCGCTGAACCAGTCCAGGATCTTCAAGAACTCGCTGATCTCTCCAGGTTGCGTCACTTCTTCGGCCATGAACTCGGATGTCTCTAAAACGGCCAATCCAGCACGAAGGACACAGCAGAGCCCAGCAAATGGTAGGTGTGAAATCTCCCCCTCGGATTGAATCTTCTGAATGGCAACGCGTACCATATCCCAAGCCATGTGACGCGAAATTTTCAGTGCGAGATGAGCTTTTTTATAATCTGGTCCTGGCACAGTAAAGTGAACCATGTTGTCAGAGAGATAGGTCATTTGTACTTGCTGGAGGAGGAGATGAGAAGAAAATGCCAAGGCTATCGCATCACAGTGTAACCATGTATGTGGCTGTGGTTGGTCGACAAGTACTTTGACACACTCTGCTATAATGTCGTCGACCTGATCGTATGACTGCTCGGGCTCAAGTCCGTGCTGGCGGGCATATATATATTCGAGGACCGGTCCAGCTGCTAACGCGACGGCGGCTCGTATGTGTACCTTGCGTGGTGAAGTTGGAGGTTGTTCAGGGGACGGAGCTGGCACCCCTGGCATCAGCCGACTCGCGATAGCTTTACTAGTCGGGTCGGTAGATCGTAAGGCCAGAGGTACTGGATTAGACAACATCGAAAGTGGAATGAGACTGACACAACTTAGCTCAACACTGCCTCTATTGTAAATCTAACTTACCGGTCTAGCATAAGCATGCTCACTTGCAGCCACTCGATTAGCTCGGCAGCCTCTTCGGCATTGTCTTTCCTTGCGTCATTTTCAAGAACCTTGAGCAGTAATGCACAGCTCGCGATAGTCTGTACTGCCTGTTTCTGCATTGCATGGCCAACCTCGTACACAGCGATTAACATCCCGACTTGCACGCCTCCTAGCTCTACCTCTGCTCTACTTTGCAAGAGAGCAAGCAGCAACTTCATGGTGCGGTACAACTCACACTTCTTGACATGGTCAGGATTCACGCAAGTGCGTCTCGTGATCAACCACAAACACAACAATAGTAAAGGGTAATTCACCCTCTCAGGGCGTGGAGTCTGCATAGCCAGGTCATTTGCACATCGTGCAAGCAGGTTCTCTGGGATGATTGGGCACCATTGCGAGATGCAGGGCCCGAATTCTGTCAAAACAACAGCCATGTCGACATCAGCATGGTCTAGAATCTCGTAAACAAGAACAGATAGTTTAGGATTGGCGGTAGAAATGAGCGGTCCTTCTTTGCATGCTATGACGGTATGCAGCAGCTCGGTTGCCCCACGTCGCGAAATCTCCGTATGGGAACAGGTATCAGAGTGCAGTACCAACGCCTCAGGCTCACGGTACTCTTGACGTAGGGGTTCTCTGTAAGGCGTGTAGTCACAGTGCCGGTCTTTGCTAGATGCGCATCAGTCTACAGATCTTCACTGCGACTATGCCTCTTACGCAGAACATCTTTGGCATCTCGGTAATGCGCGATCACATCTCTGTTTTCTCACTCGGCAGTATGCGCACACATTGGAAGCCTTCTCTGTGACGGGGATCATGAGTCCTGCGATTCGAGTTGCACCAGAAGACGTCGTAGCCCGTATTGAGATGGATAGTGGCGTCGCAGCGAACTCTGAAATTACAGTCGCAGCCGATGCAGCATTGGAAAGAAAAGTTCACATCCCACACTTGAACAAAACTATAGTGGTATCAAAGGTTGTAGAATTTGTCTAACTTGTAGGTGGGTGTGTATGATCGATGCTTCGCCCGCGTAACCTCGGAAGTTTGTGTAGACAGAGCAAAGCTAGTCCGCTTGAGGTGTAGCGTTGCCGCAGCGACAGCTAGCACAGTACGAAATTAGACACACCAGCCGAATACATAACAGACGTCGCATGAGAAACAGTATTGAGTCTTCTACCTAATATGTGAGTAGAATAGAATCAGGATTCTGTATCGTTGTAGCGGTATGAAGAGGTTAAGCCGTCGCAAGAAGGACGATTCTCACCATGCTAGGCCTGCTGACCTAAGAGCCTTGGGATCCTCATTGAGGCGTAGGAAAGGTATTGACTGCTAATCGAAGTTTGAGCAGATCTCCGTTTACAATCTCTTCTCTCCTTTCACTCAGCTGTTCCATGTCCCAGTTCGCGCTGATGTACCTTCCGCCTAGCCATTCCCTTCGTCCCCTCGTCAGCCACACCATGGTATCGCCGGCAAGTGCTGGCTCATCATTAAGAAGACCGTGATAGTCCTCTGGTAGGCCAAGAGCAAGTTCTGTTTTGACCGCCCCTGGATGTATAGCAATCGCAAGCACGTTGTCTTTTCCAACTCCATGGTCCTGGTTGACGTGCTCCGTGAAATGCATACCGGCAAGCTTTGCACCGCCGTATGCGGTACCATGGGCTGCGTTAATGAGTGCACCCATGGACGTTACATTGACAATAATCCTCAGATTAGACTTCAGCAATAGAGGCCAAAACGAGCGCGTGACAAGATAGACGCCCTTGACATTCACTTCCCAGTCGCGCCACCAATCATCTGGGTCGGTATTTGGGATACCGGCAAATTGCGAGAGGTACCCTGCATTGTTGATGAGGACATCTAGTCGACCGTCGAAGATCTCGGAAACATCTCTTGCTGCAGACTCCACGCTCTCCCGATCTGTCACATCTAGACGGAGGGTGACAACACGTGGCTCTTCTCTACCGGCCGATCTTGCTGCTTCAATAATTTCATCTACGACTGGGCCCAGGGGAGAGCGTGCACCTAGCGCGATGCCTGCCGCCCCAGCCTTTGCATAGCTGAGTGCTATGACTTTACCAACACCTTTCGAGGCACCGGTAATGAACACATATTTCCCACTCAGATCTGACCTCGTAGGGTCAATATATGGATATGTGTCGTGGTGGGTCGTTGGCGTAAAGTTGAGCCCTGACGCACACAAGTCAGATGGAAATGGTGATGCAACGTTTACGATAGTTAAGTATTTAGCATACCACTATTCAAGTAGGGTTGTCCCAGATCTTGTGACATTCAGGACGGCAGAAACGCGCGTGGCGGATACAGCCACTCGACGACGAAGACAGCTGATGGTTATAATATTTTGTCTTGACTTTCTAGGAAGTCGTTGGAATGACTTGGACCCACTTTCGGCTAAGAGCTCCGACCGGAGCTGTGGATATCGCCACCACTGTACTATGTAGCGCATAGACATCGTATTCAAGCAGCATAATCTTCATCAAGCAGCTCTTTGGGAATATAGTACCATTCGGTATTTGTTACAAAATGCAATGCCGAGAGCGGGTATTCGAAAGCGTAGAGTCGGAGAGTACGATGCCATGCCGTTAGCCCGCAGTCTAGCACACCATACCAACGGCTACATATCCATAGAGTAGAACACACAAGGGGTTCAAATGTATAGTCGAAAAAATCGTACTCGTCTCACACCGTTTGAACCATGTAGCATGTCAATGAATCTTAGCCTCTTTGGGGAAAACAGCCAGGCATCTCGGTTCATTACCAGACCATCAATACATCAGCACCAATCACTAGTCTATATCGCCAGAAACATACTGTACATTAGGCTTCCCAATGGACCGCGCCATCACTTTCATGTGCATCTACATAGGTAGCCAAAACAGCCGAAGTTGATGGTAAGACAGCTAGATGAATCGGCCAGCTACCTATTGGCTCCTGTCTTTACGCCCCGCCATCCAACATTCGCTGCTTCTTCCAACCTCTTACGGTACTGCCGGTTTCCGTATTCGACCAATCGCCCCGATCGTACCGTATATCTGCCCGCAGCAAATAGCCAGTCAATTAGCGTCAACAATCCAAGATCAAATAACCATATTCATTATTTGAGTGTCTCGAAGCAGTCTCAACAAATGCAAGACGATTCGTAATTGACACCGTATAAGTCGTGGCCAAAACACGCGCTTTATGGAATGCATTTCCACATATTGCCAGAAGTATCGTATGGGTTTCACGGTGTGGGTTAAAAAAGGCTTGCCTGGAAGAGCTGCTAATGGCACGAATGGACGCTCTTCAGATCGGATCTAAGGGAGCTCACCAGGTATTAGAGTACCGCTTCATCAATGGCTATCACAACTTTGCGTCATCTGGCGAACAGAACGTGACAAGGAATGCGATTGTGATAGTGCGCCTTGATGATTCAGACAGTCGTTCTTTTGTAGGCGCGGTACATCGCATGGGCTAGCCGAGCAATTCCGACCTTTATTTACTAGGTACCATCTATTAAATGCAACCTGGAAACTTCCGTGCCAAGAAGGCTGCTTCCAGTCGGTGTTACGAAGGGAGACTACATTGATAGATGCCCGTAAGGATCGACATCTTGAGATTGAGGACCTAAGAACTTACTAATGACCCTGAAGAAAGACTCCCTATTGGATTATTCTTAATTCATTGCCCTCCTTACCACATGTCTCCCCGATACCCTATGGTTCTAATTGAAAATTTGTGATTAGAGCTCCGGCGACTATCATGGCAAAGTCTTGATTGGAACGTGCATTGAGGATGATACTCAATTCTGAAAAATCCAGGGAAATGCAAAGTAACCACGCTTTCTACCACGGTGGTATTTCTAGACGCTAAATGGATATGGCGAATACATGGAGGAATACCTAATAATACCCTCTGCACCGCACCGTTTTCAAGAACCCTCAAACTTGGGTTCCATCCTACCCAAACAATAACTCCTGCATCCCACATCAAACTAGCGATTTACACCAACATCACCATCACCACTAAACCCAGCACCGCCCCATCCACTCCAACCCTCCTTCGACAACCCCACCGTGCTCAAAACCCCCCTAACCCCTCAATCTCTCTCATCCCCTGCTCCTGCACCCTCCAATCCCTTCCCACACTACCCTGCTCTTCCTCCTTCCTCTCTGCCCCAGCACTCCCCACCAAATCCTCCGCCCTCACAACTTTCCCCAGCCCAACCGCGAGCTGCATATCCTCGCCGTCAAGCCAATGATATATCCACTCGTAGTCGACATCGGAGATGCAATGCGGTTCGCTCGGAGCGCCGATGCGGCATTTCACTTCGCGCAGTTCGATGGCGGTGATGAGTTCTTCTTCGGGGTGTCTGTTTGGGTCGTTGACGGAGTTTGTGTTTGTGTTTGCGTTGGCGTTGGCGTTGGCGTTGTTGGTGGTTGTAGCTGTCGCGGTAGTTGTACTAGGAGAAGTAGAAGGAGTTGTTTTTAAATTCGCGGCAGAATCCACCCTTCGCACCGGGACGCGATATGGCAATGTCTCAGCGTCTCGGTGTTCTTTTCCCAGTTGTCGTCTGACCGTTTGTATCCCAGTGATTAAATAGACAGGTTTATTCTGGTGTGCTATGTTGCAGAGCTGGGATCTCGTCGTGCTGTCTTGTTGGAGCGTGGTGAATGTGGCGAGGGGATTGGGGATGTGGAGTTGCGATTTGGGCGTTGAGGGGGCGGCAGAGGGGGTGGAGTGGGTTGTTGGAATTGGGATTGGGGGGCGTGGGTGGAGAGAGGGGGTGGGGGAGAGGGGGTCGCTGATGAGTTGGCCGGGGGTGAGGGTGCCGGGTGGAAGTGGAATTGGGAGATTGAGGAAGTGCGACATTTTGGGATGGTTGGCGGGGAGGTGGATTGGGCGCAGTGTATAGGTTCAAGCTGGCGGGAGATTGCACGAAGGAATAGACTGTGAATACTGTGTAGGTCCAAGCTGGCAAGTAGTGCTTCACTGGTTCGTGTTCATATCAGTTATCGCCAAGTGAGGCTCACTTCCATCGGTCGTGGGAGGTCAGATATATACCCGTCTCGGGCAGATCAGCTCATCCGCGAGCCGTCTCCACATTGCATTAGTATGACTACAAACTGTCGTAAGTCGTCTTGGTCTGATGTGACAGACTGCAATGCCCTCAAGCATGTGATTGGCTGTACAGGTGCGTAACAGCTCGATCCGAGGTAATAAGGCGCTTGATTCGTCAATGTGGTCCCGAATTGCCCCGCAGCAGGCAGTGCTGGATTGGTGGAAGCTGGCGACCGATGCTAGAATGGGAATTTTGATGGGCATTTGCTGTTCAGTCGCATGGACATCGGCTGATATCTATACAATATGGAGACATGCTCGCTCTGAAAAAGCATGTGAGCCACAAAACGGACAGCCTGTGATTACGGCCAGCCCACCTACTCGTAGCCTCTGCCTAAGCTAGGTGACGAGAAAGACGCGAGGAAGAACAAAAATGGCGTAGACAGATGCAAAAAGATTCAAAAATGTACAAAGAAGCAATGCATCGACCGTGAATCGAACACGGGACTAGCCGAAACGGGATATTGGCAACGGCTAATTTTACCACTAAACCACCGATGCGTATTTGATTAAATTTTTCTTCAATTGATTAAAATATATATTGATTTTAAAAAAATTAGTTTTATAAATTTAATTTCTTAGACTATACTTAATAGACTTTCCTTAGTAGTATAAGTCTTAGGGTCTAAGCGCTAGAGGGGTTAATACTCTAGAAGTAAAGGCTGTAAAGGTTGTAACGAACCTTCGTTACATCCTAAGCTGTTAGAGCTAGAGCAACGTCCCCACCAACTCAGCTCCGATCTAGATCTGATACCCCTCTGCCTCCACATATATAAGGAACCTTATGCTCTTAGATAGATAGACAAGTTCTTCTTATCCTTTCGTACAAGATCTATAGGTGTAGGAATCAATCTGTTCAACCTTCGATACAGGCGCGCACTCCCACATGCCTCTAAGCCGTATCGGAACCATTTCAGATCCTCCTACTTACCTGTGTCATTCCAAGTAAAGCTACATATAATTATAAGCTTAAAGATGACTAAATAATTTACGGCTAGGAATTTTATTCTCTAGTTAGCTACTAAAACATTTTGGCATCGAGCGCAACACTATCCTTAGGGAGGTAGAGTAGAGTAGGCTATATTCGTAGAACTTAGTTAAGGCGTCTCTAGTAGTATCTCCCTGCTGCACTTTAGGTATTTTGTACTAGGCTCATCTTCTTAAAGAACATTACTCTTAGTCCTTTAATTATCTGGGCAGCTTTTCCCACGCAAAATTACTGCTTGACACTGCATAATATGTTTAATGAGATTCAGTTCATCCCTAATGCTGGTATGCTAATTGGAGCACGTAGCAGATTCGTCACATCCATAGTATGACTGTTTTGCGTTCTTGGACCTCCTTGCCATTAAGAACGAGGAAGCGCTGCTGCGTCGCACCTATGGCAAGCACGCTTAGACCGAGCAAGTGCACGATGCGTTCCAGTTGACGTGAAACACGCACTACAAGCATCGCGAAGCATAGAAGGCTTTTGCTTAATATCCGCTTAAGGACGAGAAGCTCATATCAAGTCCGCTCCAAGCAGCTGATGCGAAGAGGGAGAAGTCGGTCAAATTCTTTGCAAATGTCACGACGGAGCTAAGGCGCGATAGCAGGTTCATGTCCAAGCCAGATTCGAGATCCAGACGTCAAAGAAATGCAAACTTCTTGCGTGAGCAGTGCACATTTCTTGCCATTACCAATTTGATACCATGGCCCTATTCAAGGGAGTGCAGACTTCCACGCGTGTCCCAGGTGCATATTCCTAGCCGTAGCCATCTACATACTATGACCCTCATTCAAGGAAGTGCGTACCACACTTCTTGCAATTGCAAGGTATCTATGAACCGCGACTCTCCTTTAAAATGAAGACGTCTTCCCACTACCTGCTCAGTGAATACTGTAGCCTACTATGGATGTATCTTCAGACTTCGGATCAATCAGTAACCTGATTGGAACTGTTGACGATTGAATAATTCATCCAATTCAATCAAGATCAAATGATAATCCTATACTGATTGCTTTAATTAGGTTCCTGATCCTCTAGTATAGAGGAAGGAATAAGTAGAAAGCCTACAGAATCTACCTGCGGGTGGTAGATGCATGTAAAAGTGGGTGGTGTAGATAGGGGTAGATAGGATAGATAGGAGTTTATCTAGTATGCAAAGCGTTGAATGCGCGGTTTGAAAAGTATAATGTCTTGATCATTTGCCTAGTTCCAGCACATGTTAAGTAGAAGGGCCGACTGTGTCTAACTATAGGATATAACAGTAGTCACGTCGGGTTTCATGCCTGCTAGTTCCTGTATTATACCTAGTACAGCCGCACCAATGCGGTGTAGCGTTCTGCGCGATTCTTGATACTCCAATGGTCCGGCCATATCTCGTTTTAATACGGAAGCTAGCAGGCACGCAACCCGACGCGACTTTGTCCTATAACATACTATCTTGTAAGTGATCTTAGGATGCTGGAATATAGGACTGTTGAGTAAATGCAATAGCGATTGAAGTGTGCTTTATTTAATGCTTCTGAAATAGCGATTGAAGTGTGCTGTATTTAATGCTTCTGAAATTTCTCCACTGAAAGAGGACTTTTTACGCTTATAACTCGCAAAACTTGCCACTGTTTTCTAGGCATATCTTGGGGGACGTACCTTTTGGTTGTTTGTTAGTACTAGCTCTATAATATGTCAACCACTTAAGCTGCAGTACTTCAAACGTCTGCGTGCACGGCTATATCAGCATCAGCCACTTGTCAACGGAGCCACAACCTATTGTTTACATGTGATCAGTGATGCGGTTTCTCACGCTGAGAAAAGCTTGACCGTACCGAAGGATTAAGCTCGGTATAGATGCACTATGTCGTACCAGGTGTCTCCTTTCTTTCCTGGGTTCCAAAGCTTTAGTGCCTAAGCTACCACACACTTAAAGCAACATCCAATTCTTGGATGTATAATTAACCTCTTTCATGTTGCTTCTGATCGCATTCGAATTTCATAACTATGGACTAATTTCAATCCGGCCCGATTGTTTTTCTCTTGTGTGCGTAACCATATGTAAACAGAAGAAGGAAGGCGTTAATGTCGGGCAAATTGTGGACTACTCAGACTCCTTCGATATTGGCAGACCGCTCTTGAGTGCAAGGGCAGTGTGATTTCGCATCAGGAGAAAACATATATAAGTCTCGAGGGGCCTGGCTGAAATCGTCTTCACTGCAATCACGATACTACAGGAGCCCATCAGTAATACTTCATTCTGCGGCGCGCTTTCTTTTAACGGCTTTGTTGCGACTATTCGTTACCTTCGGGACTATTCGCTTCACAACATCGAAAAATCAGAGCGTCCACCACCCTTATCTGATCCTAACGACTCATCCCCAACATCTACAAGGCCGAAAAACTTGAAAACAACCATCTACACAACATGAAGCTCGCCTTCGCCGTTATACTAGCCACCGCCGCCATGGCCAGTGCCTTACAAGCCCGCTTTGCTGGCTGCAGATACGTGCGACCCAACAAAGACGTAAAGAACAATTGCCCGGATAAAAACATATGCAAGGACAAATACAATTGTTGGCGGGGTTGCCAACGGGCGGGGATCGACGACCCAATGGACAGCTTTGTTATGCTTTCTGCGAAAGAAACTAGTGAAGTATGTGCCTGCACATGCTACAAGCGATGATGGTAGTAGAGTTATAGTTGGTGGCTGCATCTGACATATGGATACCTTGAGGAGAAGATGATGTTCGGAAGAACAAACACAGTCGGGTGCTGGCAGAACAACTGTGGAGCTAGAGTCTACACTTGCGCGCAGAATAATTAGGATTCTGACAAGAAGCCATCAATTTACGTTCAAGACTCTATCCACAATTTGTAAACCACATGCATTCTTCCTCTGCGTTAGGCTTGTGATTTTCGAGCTGAGGAATACGTAAGGAGATCGATTATGAAATTATAGCTATAAAGTAGAATTAGGGCCGCAATATGATCGGACTAGTCTGCCAGAATCTCTTAGAAAACCACATGGCTAAGAATCTAATCACAGGGTTGCAGCGAAGGCCTAGCTAGTCCCGAGCCGACATAGCAAGTTGACAGGTCATGTCTAATCAGAAGAACAATCATGCGTGATCCTTCTCCACCTCTCAAAAAGGTATTGTCGAAAGTCAAAAACCAGGCTTGGAGTGCCAATTGGTGGCGTCGTGATGGGGTGTTGCCGCCCTTGTTGATTGGTGCATAGACTAGATGGCGATGATGCGAACAGAACGTATGACCTCGCGGAAGCCAGAATACCAAGATGTCCCTGGTGGAGGCGACGGGAGGGAAACAGGGGTCGCGTGGCTGAGCCGAGGGAGATGTGGTGTGGCGTCGGTGGCTGTGTCTGACCGCAGAAAGGACGATTCGCGGATGGCATTCCCTGCCTGCCGTCTGATAAACTCCCTGCGACACGTCGCGCTTGGCGTCATGATGTGTTTGCACGAATCCATGATTTGCTCGGACTAGAAACAAGGGACCCAGAGATGAGCCGTCTAGACTCGAGAGCCATGACATGACGGTCGCTGCGTTCGGCAGCGCGCGGAAAGATTGGCACTGCCACAGCGGCCTGAACGTGAAGATGATACGAGCTTCAGACGGCCACCGATAGTGACAACATGCACACCGAGGCCGTTGCTGACATGGCAGAGACAGCAGTGAAGACGGGCACAGAGCACAGGCCGCGCCCCCATGCCCACGTCAATGTGCATTCTGCGTCCCTGGCCGACGGTGACGTGACGCCATCCGAGGACGAGACAGCCGAGGAGCCGCCTCTGCTGGAACTGGAGCTGGAGACTGTGCAATCGGCCATTGGCGTCAGCATTGGCGAGCAGCAGACGCGACTGCTGTCACCCAAGACGCCGGCTGCGGAAAAGGCAGCTGCGTTGGCTGAGACGGACGGTGATGGGCTCTTTGACAGCTGGGGACAAGCGGCCGATGCAGACGTCGTACCAGACGCCGTACCAGACGCGAAAACGAGAGACAGCCCTTCGACACGACCCGCTGCACACATTGCCACCGAGAATGCGACACGGCCTGCCAATGTCTCGACGGGCCTGCCTCGCGAGGTCGACCACGGCAATGAAGTGTCCATGCGCGACACAAAGACTCGAGAGCGCCTTCCCTCGCCGTGGCGCGCTGGGCCCAGGACCTTCACCGAGAAGGTCAGCGACCACCGGGCCGTGCTGAAGCACCACCTGCACGGCGGACGACGACGGGCCTCGTCGGGCGGCTCCATGGCAGACACGATGCGAAAGTACATGCCTAGCCTGCCGTCCTCCATCTCCAAATCCTACAAAGACCTGCACTTTTCCCTGCCCAGCTTCTCCGCCCTGCTGCTCGAGCCTGAGCGAGGCCGCCCAGCTCCCACGGCCGCCGAGCGACGCAGGCGCGATACCTTCACCCACGGCTCGGCGGCCCTGGGCAGCATCCCCCAGCACGATGGCGGCAGCCGCAGTTCCCCTGCACGCAATTCCCACGTGACGCTCGGTAGCCTGAGCCCTCGACAACAGCAGCCCAGGACGGCTCCAGTGCCACAGCGCGAGCTCAGCGACGACAGCAGCACCACCGTTGTCGTTGCCATGCCGGATGAAGTCCGCGAACGCCCGCCCAGACTACGGCGATCCAACTCGGAAGGCTCGCTGATGGTGTACCGCACGAGATCCCTGGCCTCGTCCTTGGGCGACGACAGTCGTTTTGAGAGCGTCAATGCGCAGGTCAACAGTCGTATGAAGGCCATCAAAGACAGCTGGCAAGACTCGAACTTCAAGCTGCCCAGCCCGTCGTTTCCTAATTTCAATTTTGGATCCAGGGAAGACTTGTTCAAGATGCGCAATGGCAGCGTCACACCAAGGTCCAGACAGGTCGACGAGGGCGCTACACACCGTCTGAGTCTCCTGTCCAGCGTCCCAGTATCGACTGCGCCTAGTCGGAACAATTCAGGACGCAGGAAGCGACCGTCGACGAGTGCGGGCATACCCGAGGCAGAAACCCACCCCTTCTTTACCAAAGCGCTACAGGAACTCGAAGGGGATGTCGTCGTACTTGGTGGCTATCGAGGCTCGATCCTGAGGTCCGCAGAGCCCCCCAACCGTCAACTGTGGGTGCCCATCAAAGTCGGCCTGAATCTGCGAAAGGTGGACTTGGAGGTGCCCTTGGATCCTGGTGCGGATGAGCGAATGGAGAAGACGATTTACTCAAGCGGCATGCTCACCCATATTGGACCAGTCGATATTTCGAGACGTCTTCTCAAACGCCTAAAGGCATGCGACCATGCAAGAGACGGCAAACTAAGGGTCCACAACTATGGCTACGACTGGCGCCTGTCGCCGCACTTTCTCAGCCGTCGCATGATCCAGTTCCTCGAATCACTTCCGTGCAACCAGCCTGGTGTACCTCCTGAGAAACGCGGCGCATGGGTGATAGCACACTCGCTCGGTGGCCTGATTACGCGCCATGCCATCAACGAGCGACCAGAACTGGTGGCCGGTGTCGTGTACGCTGGAGTACCACAACAATGCGTCAACATCCTGGGTCCTTTCCACAAAGGAGACGACGTTATGTTTTCCTCTCGCGTGCTCACCGCACAGGTCAACTTTAGCATCCGAACCTCATACGCCCTACTTCCCCTCGACGGGAAATGTTTCATTAATAAACATACCAAGGAAGAATACCCAGTCGACTTTTTCGACGTCAATACCTGGAAGGAACATCGTTTATCACCCTGCATTGCCACTCCTCTCCCGCGCCCCGATCAGTCCAAAGAAACTTTCAGTGTTAGCGGTCTCATGAACGCCATGTCGCAAGCTCTCCCCACCATACCACGCAAAGGCAGCTTCAGCCTCTCCAAGAGCTTCTCCATGAACAGCAACACCCCCACAGGCTCATCTTCCGCCAGTGCCACAAATACTGTCGCAGATACAGCCCGCAACGCCATTAGCAAAGTTGGTGATTCCGCTGCGGGCATGGAGCCGCAAATGTCACAAGGCCAAACTCAGACGGAAACATCGGCCGAACCCAATCCTGCAACTCACGTGACAATACCTTACGACAAAGCCGTCGATTATCTGACCCGCGTGCTCGCCGAGACCAAGAAGTTCAAACAAGAACTCGCACATAAACCAGAGTATACGGAATCAAACGCCTACCCACCCATCTCACTCATATATGGAAAGTCCACACCTACTGTTTACGGTGCCAAAGTCGGATCGAAGGAAGTGATCAAGCGGGCGGATGTCTATGACGAGCTTGCATTTGCAAGTGGTGACGGCGTTGTACTTGCGCGGGCTGCGATGGCGCCAGAGGGCTATAGTGTGGTGAGAGGTGGGGTGGTGGCTAGTGAGCGTGGTCACGTCACGCTATTGGGTGACCTTGAAGCTGTCGGACGATGCTTATGCGGTATCATCAAAGCGCGGAAGGCTGGTGTTGGCTTGGGAGCTGTGATGAAGACGGGAGAGAGAGAGAGGAGAGTGGAGGGTCTGGGTGTTGATATGGGTAGTGACAGGCGTGCTGTGGTGGTATAGAGGATCAATTAACGTGGACCTAGAAATAGACGAATTCAAAGACCTCATCAGTCGCTTTTTACATCATGTCTATCATGTCTATCTATCGAAACACATTGGACACTTGATGGATCATCCCGCCTGATCTTCCTTTCAGCGAAGCGTGCATTTGCTCCAGTGTCTAAGAGGAGTATCGCATGCATTACTATGTGCTAAGGTGTAGTGGCAGTGAGTAAGTAAGTAGGCGATTCAGCATCGACGATCCTGATACACGTTGCCATGACGTAATTGTATCTCATAACGCGAGCGTCCAAGAGCAGCTCTTCTTCACTGAAGTGGTCTAGTACTAGCATCAAGCAATGCCTAGACTAATGACTAGGTTGATATAAACTCAAAGGTCTGCTGCATCGACGGTTTCTATTCACCAAGGCTCCGAGCTCCCGAATGGTCCAATCTCCTTGAAGATAAGCTGCCTCGAGCCTTACCGGCACCTCGTCACGGCCCCCTCTACAAGCCACCAAAGCCTGGCTGACACATTGCGTTGACGAACCAGCATGTCCTGTGTGGAGCAGGCGATATTGTGCTTACATGTGGCCCATGGGGCTGACTGTTCTTTCCGGCCCCCACATGGAGATCTGCGCTTTGTGCGACTCAACAACAAGACGGGATAGGGAGCTGGACTTGTCTTGGTATCAGCTCTCAACCCTGGCTTAATAACGAAATATCAAACGGACAGGGCTTTTTGCTGTATTGCCTAGCTCTGTGGCGTCCGAGGCCTATGCATGGCAGAAGTTGAAGCCTCTTGCGCAACAACGCGCATGGGAAGGATTGAAGACGTTAAATGCAGTGGCAGATACTCTTCAGCGTTGAATTTTTCTTTTTTGATGAAACGACGCTGCCGCATCGATGTCTACAGCCGATTGATGTTCATACCGAATACTTTGATTCGCTCTTCCTGCCCGTCCCACAAAAGATACAAGGAGACAAGATTTCCTCACGTCTGGTCAGCAATACTGTGTATGAGGCTGCCAAATAAAGACTATCGGGACCCTTTCCAAACTCATACAGCACACTAGGATCGCCGTGAACTGAGCAGCCATGACAGACTACCAGAGCGAGACGCTGTTCGACAAGGAGGCTGAATCTTCACAGAAACCGTCAGGTCGCTCTTATAAGTCGCTCCCAACGCTGAGGCTGTATAAGAAGCAGATTCTTTATGCATCCTTGCTGGTCGTCCTCCCCATGGTCACATTCTCAATCGTCATACTGGCACTCGTATTTACCAGACTTGTCAAGAACTTATCCTGCCACCATGAGGCCATGTGTCCAACCCCTCCCCTGATCAACATCACCAGCTCTTCGTATTATTATGTCGACTATCCTGCCACGCGCTTAGTGTTCATTTCATCCTGGTCTTCGACAGTTAGTTTTGCGCTCATCAGCGCAATCATGGTCATGTTTGCGTATCGGGGCGCTGCCCAACTGATGGAGGCCTCTTCTTCGACAGACCCTGGTTCCAATCTTCCAAGCCCTTACCAAATGAGCCTACTGCTGAGAATTCTGAACGTCGATTACTTGTCACTTTGGGCCTACGTCCGTCATGGCGTAAGATCAGGAACACTCCGCAACAAGACGACGTCACACTCTCTCGAAAGAACAACAATGCTCAACTCTGCGGCAGTGGCTCTCAGCTTGTCGCTACTAACCAGGTAAGTATTCGTTTCATTTATCTCCGTGCTGTTTTTATTGCAAGTTCATCAACGTCGCACTAACATCACCAGCATCCTCATCCAAGCAGCCGATAGTTACCTGCACATATCTACTACGTCCGAGGAAATGACTCAGATATTCCCAGATCCTCCCAAGAAATTGCAAAACAGTCGAAGAATGGGCCCGTGGTGCCTCGACAGCGGACCTACGTTTGGCAAACCAGATAATATCAACTTCTGGGGATGTACCTCATATGTCGACCCCGAGGTACAATTTTTCGTCCAGCGCAATTCTTCCACTTTCTGGAAATGGAAGAGTATCCCACCGAAAGATTACTTGTTGAATTATACAGATGAAGACAACAATCAGTATGCCATCTTAGGACCACTCAGGTCCCCTTGGAACATCGATTACAAAGCGTCTAGTTTCGCTGTAAAGTCTTCGTGTGTGCCTGTTCCTGCATCAGCGTGCGACATTGCCGTCGACATACCAATGTCAGTGACACGCCAAGGGATCTCATTCCATTGCAACAAAAGTCGAGGTTCTACGATCGACTTCCAGGGCAACATTACGCACATGGTCGCCGCAACAAGAGCAATTGATTTCCACAAGTACATGGAGGAGGAGGAAGCATTCATGTCACAGCAGGTCCAGGCTGAACCCAACATCGTCGAACAAGTAGCACCAACAATCACGGACGAGCAGGCGAAGGATATGTGGTCGAATCCCTGGCAGTGGGTAGGTCAGCTCGATATCACCGGGCCAGTGAAAGACTTCCCCGATTTGCCAAACAACACGACTTGGCGGAGTGACTGGTGGGACAAGCTGGTGCTACATTGCAACTCTACCGGTAAGCCTCTCCGCTCGCGCAGTACACGCTTATGCCCCATGCGGCTACCGGCTGACCGTGTGTGTACAGTGTACGATGTAGACTACATTGTTGTGGGCGGTGTCGTCACAAGCATGAGCAAGAAACTCAGTAATTCTACCGTCGCCGGCACCGCACTGTTCCCCTCGCTATACTCGGTTACGTATTATAACGACGTTCTGAAAGCAATACCAACCATTGCGTTTCCCGCCACAACATGGGCCGAATTCAAAACCATATACGAAATCGAATCTAGCCGTTTGACCATTATGCCTCTGGCACCACACACACTAGCAGAAACGAGTCCCGTCTCACAACGCCGCGCCAGTCGCATCATCACACGGATCCCCGCCGCAGCACTATGGCTTCTCGTCCTCGCCAACATGACCTTTGCCCTACTCGCAATCTGCGTCGGCATCATGGCCTGGCGCGCCAGCTCCGACGAGATCCACCAAATCCAGACGCGCCTCGGTATCCCCGGCCTCGCAGCCGCCCTCTTCGACCACACGGCAAGCACAAAGAACGTATCCTCGTCACGCCAGCTCTTCCGCGAAAACACACACGGTCCCACGCCCGACGTCGCCGTCGGAACACAAAGCACACCCTCTGCCGGCATGACCTGGACGCTACGCAGTACCGGTACAACATCCCGCCACCACAGAGACATGGGAACATCGCACAGACCTAGCGTGGAGTGCGGTCACCCGGGGAGCAAAGCAGGGCAAGATGCAAGAAAAGGTCAAGGCGAGGATGATGATCATGGTAGTCATACAACGACGCTTGAGCCATTGCTCGTGCAGATCCCGTCTGCTTCTTCGTCGAATGTGACGCGCAAAGATGATGATGATGGTGGTGGTGATGATGAGGGCGACTTGCGCGCTGGGTTTCAAGAGTTGAATGTCGATATTAGCCCTGTGAGTGGGTGGTTTGAAGATGGGCAAGGGGGGTTTGGAGGGACGGCGCGACAGGGTGGTGGTGGCGGGGTGTCGCAATAGTGGTGGTAGTGCTGTATCGCAATAGCATTCTACCCGGTAAGTAACTTATGTATCACGACTGAAATGATTTTCGTTTTGATCTTGTAGGGCTGGTAAGGCATCTGATATCATGGTGTGGTAACCTTTATAAAGCAGTGTGGTTTTGTTTATATCTTTTTTAGTTTATATATCGTCGTTGCATCCTGTTCATCAGCGTCCACTGAAATCAATCTCCCCAATCCCCTTTCTCTCCTCCAGTGACGTTCAGACTAGACTCTCGCTGTTCTAGCTTACCTCATGGCTTTATTAAATTAAAGAATAAACTAAGCCATATAATAGAGAAGGATTATTCCTAGACCTAAAGGCGACGAAGACTACTGCTTGTTTGGATTGGATGAGGAGTTTGGTCAAACTTTTGGTAATACTACAATCCGGGATTTGGGAGGTAGCGGGCTTGCAGTACTTGCACACCCGACGTGGTAATCGTTATGTACACATCGTTATCCATTTGTCATTCTTATTTTGCTTGAGGAGGGGGCGGGGGAACATTTTTTTCTTGGGGCCGGGATCATCTTGGCTGGGATTGGGTTGGGGCGCGTGATGTAATGGAGATGTTTGTGGGGTGGCGTGAAGGGCCGTTTTTGTGTGGAGCTAGGGCTAGGCTAATGCAGGGATAAGGTTAACGTTTGACGTTGATGTTGAGGGTCGCGGATTTGGGGCGCAAGGGGTGGATCATGGTATGGTAGATGGATTGGGGTTTGGGGGTATGATGGGATGGGCTAAAATGAGATGGGGGGTTTGTGTTGGAGGAAGTGCACCTCAGCACCAGAGCACCTGGAGGGAGGTGTTGGTCCATCCCAAGATGATCGCGATTGGTCGGTAGCTATTGACCAGATTGGGTTAGTGTATTACTGGATTTGTAGCTTGAGAGCAGTTCTAACTTCTCCCACCTGGGAGAACACATCAATCCCATATCTTTGCATTTCACAACAACAGTTCAGGTGTGGGAGGTGGGTAGTTGGAGGTGGTTTGGGGGTTGGCAGGGGAGAGGGAGAGGGAGGTCGCTGGACGATGGAGTGGTAATGGTGATGGTGAAAGGAAAATGCGACATGGGTTCGGACATGTCCACCGCCCCCGCCCCCGATGGCCAACTACTTAGTTTTAGCAGGCAACGTCATCGCAATGGGGAACACCACCCACGTGCTTAAGAATTGCGTTGATGTGATCTTCGACGCTACACTGGTCACACCGTAGTGACTTGGCCGAAGAAGAGATTTGAGAGCCAAGCGCTTGGCAGGTGGGTCTACACACACTAGCGTTCAGATACATAAGCCGTGTGCGGTCACCCAGCCTCAACTTTTTTCAGACGTCCACCAGCACCGAGTTCCGAGAAAAAACAAAACCAACGACTAGCACTACACACTATCGTCACCCTCCTGCTGTTCAATCGACTATTACCTTGCTGTTCAATCGACCACTACATCGCCAATCAAGGCACGAATCGGGAGGAGTAGTCTGTTCCACCCACCCCCACTGAGGTCTTCATGGAGTTCGCTCAAAACAAATATTTCAACCATCACCTCTACGGCCTACATAGCCGTCTGGAGGACACCAACAAGAAGCACGTTTGAAACATCATCTACAATCACCTATTAGATTCGTAAAGAAAAAATAAATTTCCACAGCCAGACCTTCCTATTAGAGGATTACTCGACGTCAATTCAAAATGGCCAAAAAAGCAGCACCCACTCTACAGGACCATGTCAGCGGACAGTCAAACAAACCGCTGTCACTTCCACCCCACAGCCTCACGCTCGAGCAGACTGTGGAAGAACTCAAGACCGCTACCTGGAACGGTCTCGACGACGCCGAGGCACGGCGCCGTCTCGAAGAATACGGCCCCAATGAGCTTGGTGAGATGAAGGGCGTGTCGCCCATCAAGATCCTCGTCGCCCAGGTAGCCAATGCCATGACTCTGGTGCTGATTCTCGCCATGGCCGTGAGTTTTGGCATATCTTCCTGGATTGAAGGTGGCGTTGTCACCGCAGTCATCTTGCTCAACATTGTGGTTGGCTTCTTTCAAGAGTGGTCTGCGGAGAAGACGATGGATTCCTTGCGCTCATTGAGCTCACCCACTGCACGTTTGATCCGAGGAGGTCAACAGGTTACTGTTCCCTCCATTGAGGTTGTGCCCGGCGATGTCATTGAGATCAAGACCGGCGATACGATTCCTGCCGATATCAGGTATGTTCAGGGCTGCTATTTGTTTACGTGTGAATTTTGCAGCTGACACAGTTACAGGGTCTTTGATGCAGTCAACTTCGAGACAGATGAGGCTCTCCTCACTGGTGAATCGCTTCCTGTCCGCAAACAAGAAGTAGGGACATTCCCCGAGAAAACTGGTCCGGGCGATCGCCTCAACGTCGCCTACAGTTCATCCAATGTCACTAAAGGCCGTGCTAAAGGAGTCGTATTTGCTACAGGACAGTACACTGAGATTGGTGCTATTGCTGTCCAGCTTAGAGAGACTCAGTCAAAGGTACGCCCTGTCAAGCGCAAAGAGAACGGCAAAGCAAAACCCCATCGCTACATCGAAGCATACACCCTTACGACCACCGACGCCGTTGGACGCTTTCTTGGCCTCAATGTTGGAACACCATTGCAAAAGAAACTCTCCAAGTTGGCAATTTTGCTGTTTGGCATCGCCGTTTTGTGTGCTATCATCGTCCTCGCTGCCAACAAGTTCTCCTCGCGACAAGAAGTCATCATCTACGCTGTTGCGACTGGCCTGTCCATGATTCCTGCCAGTCTGGTGGTTGTGCTTACCATTACCATGGCCGCTGGAACAAAGAGCATGGTCAAGCGTAATGTGATTGTGCGAAATCTCAAGTCGCTAGAGGCCTTGGGAGGCGTGACTGACATCTGCTCCGACAAGACGGGAACGTTGACGCAGGGCAAGATGATTGCGCGCGGCGCGTGGATTCCAGGCGTGGGAACTTATACTGTCGAGAACTCAACTGCCCCGCAAGACCCCACGACTGGAGATATTCTCTTCGGCCCTGATGCACCCCAGTCCATGGATCTCAAAGCTGGTGGTTCTGCTTGTGGCGACGCCGTTTCGTCGGACCAGATCGCAAGCCACAAGCAAGGCCGCTTCCAACACTTTTTGAACACCGCATCTCTCGCCAACCTGGCTGCTGTCAAGCAGACCAAGGATGGAGCATGGCAAGCACACGGTGATCCCACGGAAATTGCTATACAAGTTTTCGCCGCTCGCTTCGGCATGAACCGCGAGGAGCTTGTCAAGGGTGATTCGCCTGAGTGGCAGGATCTGGTTGAACTCCCTTTCGACTCCGATGTCAAACGCATGTCTGTCATTATGAAACACGCCAGTGGAACATTCGTCTTCACAAAGGGAGCTGTCGAGCGAGTCATCCAGAACTGCACCACGTATCTGACCGATGACGAGGGAGCCTCAAACCCAATGACCGAAGAATTTCGCAACGAGATCCTGCACAACATGGAGGCATTGGCTGGCCTCGGGTTACGCGTGCTGGCACTAGCGAGCAAGCAATATCCCCATGAAGTAGAGAAAGGTGCAGAGGTCGATCGCACTTCTGTCGAATCCGATCTGGTTTTCCGTGGCCTCATTGGACTCTACGATCCGCCTCGCCCTGAATCTGCCCCCGCTGTACGTCAATGCCACGAGGCGGGAATCGAAGTTCACATGCTCACTGGCGATCACCCCGAGACGGCCAAGGCCATTGCGATTGAGGTGGGCATCTTGCCCTCAGCCGACCGCATGAAACGTATTTCCCAAGACGTCTCCCGGTCGCTGGTCATGACTGCTACGGAATTTGATAGCTTGACTGATGAACAAGTTGATGAGCTGCCAGTCTTGCCTTTGGTGGTGGCGCGATGCGCGCCGAGTACCAAGGTTCGGATGATTGAGGCTCTGCATCGCAGAGGGAGATTTTGTGCCATGGTATGTCGAGCTGCTTGTATTCCCCAGTTCCTTTGCTAACCTGTATATCAGACTGGTGATGGTGTGAACGACTCGCCCTCGCTCAAGCGTGCTGACGTAGGCATTGCAATGGGTCAAGCTGGTTCAGATGTCGCAAAGGTAACATGGCAGCATCCCTATGTGTCTTTCGACGGCTTACTGATACTCTTTAACAGGAAGCTTCCGATATCGTATTGACGGATGACAACTTCGCTTCGATCCTCGCCGCTATCGAAGAGGGCCGACGTATCTTCGACAACATCCAGAAATTCGTCCTTCACGTTCTTGCCGAAAACGTCGCTCAGGCCGGAACCCTACTGGTTGGTTTAGCCTTCAAAGATGCAACCGGGCTCTCCGTCTTTCCCCTCGCGCCAGTACAGGTTGTCTGGATCATCATGGCCACATCCGGAATGCCCGACATGGGCCTCGGGTTCGAGCGAGCCGTTCCAGACATTCTACAGCGTCCACCACAGTCCCTCAAGACGGGCATCTTCACCATGGAGTTCCTCGTCGACATGGTCGTCTACGGGCTTTGGATCACGCTCCTCTGTCTTGCTAGCTTCGTGCTCGTCGTCTTCGGCTTCGGCGACGGCAACCTAGGCAACAACTGCAACGAAACCTACAGTCCCTCGTGCGAACTCGTGTTCCGCGCGCGCGCCACAACCTTTGCTTGCCTCACCTGGTTTGCCCTGTTCCTCGCCTGGGAAATGATTGACATGCGCCGCTCCTTCTTCCGCATGCAACCCGACTCCACCCGCTACTTCACGCAATGGATGCTCGACGTCTGGCGCAACCAATTCCTCTTCTGGGCCGTGTTTGCCGGCTTCGCCACTCTATTCCCCCTCATTTACATCCCCAAGCTCAACACAGTCGTGTTCAAACACGCGCCTATTTCGTGGGAATGGGGCATTGTGTTTGTCGCCGCCGGCGTCTTCTTCGTAGGTGTCGAGTCGTGGAAGTGGGGTAAGCGCGTCTTCTTTCGCCGCAGGGCCCGCCTCGCGACGGGTGCTGTGGATCGCAATGTCGATGTCGAGGACCGCGTTTTTGGCCGTTATTATACGCAGGATTCGGGCAATACGATGGGTGACAAGGCTTGATGTGAGAAATGAAATTGGGTCACGCAGGTGGTGGTGCTGGTAGTGCATAGACTAAAAAGCCTACTCGCAGCTGCCAACTCACCACAGGCATTCCTTGACCTGGCTGGTTGGCTGGCTGGTAGCAGCAAGCAGTCCTGCAAGAGGGTGAAAAAGTTCCTCACGAGACGAGACATGTCCAAGTCTTAGCTCGTGAGCAGAGGAAGGTCATTCACTTATTATATATCATCCCTCCTCTGAGATTTTAGTTTAGTTAATTATCACGCTCTTTACCCTTGAATTCAATATTCAAGAGAAAAATATAAAACGGTCTTTTGACTACTCACTCGAATCACCCCGGCGCGTATTAAACCAAAGTGAATTGTGAGGAGGAGATAGATCTACCTAATCCTCTTGTTAACTGTGAGTGTATACATTCTTAAAATGGTTGCAATCACAAAGCCAAGGATCAAGGACACGAGTGGAAACATGCATCAATGGGAAAATTACTACGATACGAAACGAAACGCTACGTTCAAACAAGACCAACAAAGGAAACAAAAAGAGACAAAAAAACCCACGCATCACACAAAAAACAACACCCCACCCAATCCTCCCTACTCACCTACTCCCCCTCCCCCTCTCCTCCCTACAAGTCAAACCGCCCACTCCCGGCACAATCTCCCATCCTTCCTCACTCCGCCCCCTTGCCCCCCTTCATCCCACTTTCCTGCTCGCGCGGAACATGATTATCCCTCTCATCATACACACTCCTATACACCATGCGAAACGCCATATGTGCAAACGCCGAGCCAATCAGGGCACCGACCAATATGTCAACCGGGTGATGCCATCCGTCTCGGATCTTGCTGAGCGACAGGATGCTGGCGACGAGCCAGGGGAGAGTGAAGAGCATTAATTTCCAGTGCTGGATGCGGCCGGTTCTGGAGGGTGGTGGCGGGATTGGATCGGTGGCGGCGGTTGTAGGGGGAGCGGTGGCCGTGGTGGGTTTTTCCGGGACAGTGGTGGCAGGGTCGGTGGATGATGATGATGCTGCTGCTGCTGCTGTGGATGTGGATGTAGCGGGAGTAGTATCAGCATATTGAACTGGATTCACCACCGTTGCATTATCATCGCCAAGGCCGCTTCTGCGTCCATGGCCAAAGACCTTGTATTTCGCGTTGATGTATAGGGCGAGGAAGCCGAAGCCAGCGAATGCGGCGACTGCATGGCCAGACGGAAAGCTCATCTGCGCATCTCTCAATGCGCGTCTGGTGCCCCGCGTGCAAACGCTGCCGGCTTGGGAATAGGTGAGGGTGCTGGGAAGAGACGGGCGACAGATATCGAGGAAGTGGGGGCGAAGGCCGCCGATGAAGACTTTGATGAGCACGGAGAAGAGAGCCCCGGTTGCAAGAGCATAGCCTAGGCCGAGGAGCTGGATGGTGTTAGCTGCGATACCGTATGATACCTACTGACGTTCGGCATGTGGGATGCTGGAACAGCAAAGGATGCCCAAAACAACATACCGCCGCGTTTCCATCGCCAAAGTCGCGCGTCCGCCACAGCGCAATCGCACCCATAATTGCAGCAGGAACAAGATAGCTCACCAGTGCACTGACCAGAGTCGTCACGTACTCTGGCCGCAGAGGCTGGCCATACCTGCGGCCCCAAGCACTGGTCTCGATGCCGGGATACAGAGGGAACAAGCGCGGTAGGATTGGAGAAACAAATAGGTAGATGAGTAAAGCGGCCAGGTCACATGATAGGATGGTGATGAGATCGAGCCAGTTGCCACGGAGCCAGGTGCGGAAGGGAGGTCGAGAGCGGAAACCGGGCATGAGGGCAGCGCCGCGGCGGGGCGGTTTGATGGTTGCGTTGGATTCGAGGTCGGCGGAGCGGATTGATGAAGCTGGAGCTGCAGCTGGAGCTGAAGTTGGGACAGTGGGAGCCGCAGCCGTTGAGGGTGCAATGGATGGGGCGCGAGCTGCTGGGCCTGGCACTGTAGCTGGCGGAGCTGCGGTACGTGGAGCCGCGGGATACTGGCCGACGTTCATGTCTGATGATGCAGTTTGTGCTAGTGATATATATTTTACGGGTGGTAATCACTACTGCAAGATGATGATGGAGGCGGATGGTTGAGGAAGAGAGAGAGAATTGTCGACGCAGCAAAGATGAGAGGAACACCGCTAGTGGATATATTGTTATGGTATCTGTCGTCATTTTGGGAATCAGCAGTTGCAGCTGAGGGCAGTGGGGTGTCTTGGAGTAGGAGGAGGCGCAATGCAGATCAGGTAAGTGCTACTTCGAGTACACGTGGGTAAACATCGCGTGGGAGTATCCAATGAAGGTGCTGAATGCAAGTGCGAATACTGAACCCCAATGCATGACTAAATTTGAAGGCAAGAAGAATGACTCAAGTATTAGCAGCAAAGCAATATATGTGGAGCACCCGTCACATCCAGCCGTTATAATACCCATACAACGTTCATATGTCCACATCAACTCTAAAACCCAAAAACATCCTCTCCCTCCCTGAACCCCCAATCCCTCAGCGCCGGCAACACCGCCTTCTCAATCATCGCCGGCGGCCCACACAAAAAGACGCCCACGCCCTCCCCAGGCGGAAACAAGACATCCTCCAATGATCCCCGATCCACATAGCCCTTCCTACCCTCCCACTCCTCCCCAGAATGACTCAGCACATGCTGCACCACCAACCTCCCCCTCCCCATCTCCACAAACCCCTCCAACTCCTCCTTGAGCAAAATATCCTTCTCCGTCTTATTCGCGTCCAGCATCCTCACCTGCGTCGCATCGCTGGCAGCCAGCACAATCCGCGCAATGAGTGCATAGCCAGGCGTGATTCCGCTTCCACCCAGGACAAGGTTGATCTTGCTAAACGCGTAGGCCTTGCCGCTGATGGTGAATGCGCCGTTACCGTTATACACAATCTCGCCCGTTGGGCCGCGCAGCTCGACTTCCTCGCCGATAGGCAGGCAGTCGAGGATATTGGACATTGCGCCGCCGGGCTGCGCGGGCGTGGGGAAATATGTCTTCACTGTGACTTCGAAGGTGCCTTTGCCGTCTTCTAGGTCTGGGTTGGCGGTGTTGGCGCTGCGGGGAGAGGACGCGGGGAGAAGGGGCTTCGTGGGCGTGTAGGATCGGATGAGCATTTTGTCTTGGAGGTGGAATCCTAGTTGTACGTGTTGGCATGTTGATAGGCCGAGATTGGGTGTGCCGGCGGGAAGCTGGAAGGTGTAGGCTCGAGTGTCGTCGGATAGTGGTTTACGACTGATGAGTTTGACGGGGACCCAGCGGTGTTTCTGCAGTACGATCTTGTCCGAGCCTTGTTTCTGTTCGGACTTTTCTTGAGCTGCGGCTGCGGCGGCTTGCTTGATGAAGGCTGCGGCCTTGTCGGTTACAGTGCCCAGCACACACTCTGTTGGGTCGTGTTAGCAGTTGACAAGTGACGGACCATCACGACGGCATTCGAAAACCTACCCTTGAGTTTCTGCCACGCATAATCATCATGTATGCTCTCAAACTCACTACTCGTCTCCGCATGTACCTTCCCCGCGTGTCCCAACACCGCCGCCTTACCTCCCGGGTGCCACGCCAGCACGCTCGTCGCATCATACACCTTGTTATCAACCACAATCCAGCAGTCGTCTTCTTTATTGTGCTTCTCAATTTCCTGACGCGTAAACTGTTTCTGAGGCGCCCCGGCTTCTTGCCTCGCTGCTGCAATTTGGTTCTCAACACTCGGCTTCATCCACCCACCGTCTCCAGTGCCAGGCTCCGTGGGATGACGGAAGAGGATACATGGTGTGTCTGCGTCGTCGTCTTGGACTATAAAAGGCTTGACAACATAATAGCAGTTGTTCATCATACCCATGATATTCCAATTCGGCTCTCGAGGCTGCGTGTTCTTGAACACATTGAAACAGCGCACCGTCACGCTATTCGCCTGTATGAGATGCATAATCTCAACATCGACATGCCAGTGCAGCCATGTCCAAAACTTGTTGCCGTGGCGGATAGGCGCGTCGGGGAATTTGCGGATGCAGTAGAGCCAGGTGTCTCCATTGTCAAGCGAGACTTCGACCCTTTGGACTTCGTGGCCACCGCCGTCATACGCATAGCCTTCAATTCGATACGTACGTCCCTTCTTCGCCGACGTCAACGGTATCTTCTCACCCTGTGCAGGCTTCACAATGACAGAGTTGAGATTCTGCTCATTGCAAGCTGTGTCGGGGTGCCGAAACAGGGCCTCTGCGAATGCGCCATCTTTTTCCGTCACAAAGGAAGGCAATACGCGGTTATCCCATATATGGTAATGTGACTCGTTTTCACAATCTGAGATCCAGATCCGCTTGAGCCACTTCACACACCTCCCGCCTACATATCCCGGAATCATCAAGCGCACGGGATACCCGTGGTCAGGGGGAAGCGGAACGTCGTTCATCTCATACGCCAATATCACGTCGTTGGTGGCATCCATGACGTAGTTGAACGGCAGACAGGTCGCATATTTCCCTTCGCTGGGCTCATCCGCGCCTTCAAAGTTCACCCAGTACCGCTGTCCTGCCGGCATCTTATGCGGGATGCCTGCCTTGAGCAAGACGTCTTTGAGCAACGGGCCCTTCCAGTATGCGCAGCTTACTCCACCGGCGCCCCAACCAAATCCTTTGGATCTTTTGATCATGTTCATTTCTTTGCGGCGGTTGCCGTCGCAGGCCAGTGCTACGGGGATGTTGATGGCGTCGAAGTTGTACTTGAGGTCGTTCATTGAAAGGGCTAGTTTCCCGTGTTCAATGTCGAGTTCGTGGAATTCCCAGAGTATGCGAGGCACGGCGCCGTGGTTGCGCACGTAGTGCAGTTCGTTCGGCGTGATGAGGCCGGCGTTGAAGAGGTGCGAGAGGTGGGCTTCGGCGTTTAGAGGATGCTTTCCGGTCAGTCTGATCAGGTTGGATGAACGAGGCAGCCAGTTGTCGGGTGAGAATTGGTCGGCCTCGTCAATGGATTCCGTTGTTAGATTGTGCGTTTGGGGACTCTTGCGTTTCCCATCGTTCTGCTCGAGAGTCTGTATATAGTCCTTTTCATGTTGTAGCATGCGCAACAAAGCAATTTCCTGCGCAGAATACCTTTCACGCAGCGACTCATACTCGCTCTTCGGCTTCTCAGGCTTTTCGCTGTGGGAGACAGAGTCCTCTGGCTTACTGGCATATGCGTCATGATGTTTCGTTCCTTCTCCGTGGTCGCGCTTCCACTGCTCTTCATCAAGGATGCTGCCATCCTTATTTTCTTCCTTTGCTTGATCTTGGCTCTTTGCTTTCTCTCGCTCCTTCTCCCTCCTCTCCAAGTTTGCAGGCCAGTCCTCCTTGTTCTTCACCCAATCCTCTGTACACTGCAACACATACCTCCACCCTTGACTTCTGTTCTCCGGATGCCTAAGATGCAAATCCTCTCCACTAGTGATTATATCCCTAAAGTTGAGCAAAGCACCACTGTCCTTCTGCTGCTGCAACTTCTTGTACGCCGCCCGCGCCTGAGTAACGTCATCTCCCTCATGCCGCTTTTCGTCGTCATGATGCGTAACACCTGGCTTGCGGCCCGCGCGATTGCGAAACCCAATGCGATGATCGTGATTGTGTTCTGTAGACCAGTCTGGTTCGTGTTCGATTTCAGTGTGGCTTGATCCAGGATGGTCGGTTGTGGAAACGCGCCATGGTATTCGAGGCATTATTTGCTAGTTACCGGTACTGTGAAGATGGAATCTGGGGTGGCACAACAGGGCTGGCCATGAGCAACACCATCACATCACACCACTCTCCATACCGGCATGCTGTCGGCACAACGCCCCCGCGTTGTTCTTCGCTGCTGCATCCGGAAGCGTTGGCTGGTTGGTTGTAATAGAGTCACTAGGGAGCCACCATTTGTCAACGAATAGCCATCTCCGCGGTTGTGTGTAGTTAGTCGGGCCGACTGGGACGACGTACGTTCCTCAAAGGACTGGAAAAAATGCTATAAGCATGAGGCATCTTGAATGATGGGGTGAGACTTTTAGAGTATGCTGGCGCTTTGCGTTGATTCCATGATAAATATAGTAGTCAACTAACACAAGACTCGCGGCATGGTATTTCATTGCGTATCTCATACAAACCTCGCTGCCTCACACTTAACACACATGTACGTTAGATGGCCAATATAATACAATCATTATAGTACAGAAACGAAAAGTTGTATTGGGTATCATAATTCGCTAAAAAAACAAAACAAAAACCATGAACATTTCCAGCAAACGCGGCCAGGAAGGCACGTGGCAAGAGCCATGGAAGAGAGGAAGGAGACCCAGCGAGTTCCGACTCAAACCCCGAAGGGTGAGTCAAGGTCTCAAACCAGGTTCCCTCTTCTCACCATGTCTCTTACCACGTAACCTGCCCAAGCCGCGTTGCTCCCAACCCTCAACTCCCCCCAAAAAGCTTTCAAAAAGATAATACTTGGCAGAGGACCCCACCCAACGCCTTCAACCCATCAAAGCCTCAGCCCCCCCACAATCTGGGACCACCTCTCCTCGTTGAGCCACCTCGACGGGCTCGTACTGACCACTCCCCTGCGCCTGTTGGCAGCCCTGCGGATAGCTGCACTGCGCGCCCGGGACACGCGCTGCGCCACCTCCTCTTCCGAGACGCGAGGGCATTTCGCCCCCAGTACAGTTTCCATCGGCCACTGAACTGGAGGGTCCTTGCGCCTCACGGCACCGGAGTCGGAGATGTGGTAGCGGGAGTGCCCCAGGCCGCTGGGGGTTGTGGGCGCAACAGGGCCAGAGAAGGGGCCAGACGAACCTGCGGAGGTGGGGTTAGAGGAGATGGTGGGGATTAAGGAGGCGCCGATCTCTTCAATGACGACTAGCAAGTCGGTCATGTCAAAGCAGTCGACGGACATTTCGATGTCGACTAGTGTGTCAGACATCTCCATGTCGGCTGGGGCGGCGGCAGGACAGGCGCCTTGCTGGCCGAACGGTGGTGTCGATGTCGGCGGAGCCACTGGTGCTCGGTCAACTCGACCTTGACCGGCAGAAGAAGACCCCACCGGCACCGGCAACCTACCGTTCGTGGTGTCACTCGTGCCAGGAGTGACTGGGGCTTGCGCGCCTCCAACCTGCCCTGCCGATGATGGGATGTTGGCATTGCGGTTGGGCGGAGTCGTGCCCACGTTGACATACCCTCTGGCTTCAGCCAGGAGCTTACTGAAAAATGACATTTTGTGTCGTGTCTGTGAGGATGTTTGCTTGTTGGGTTGTGTGAATGATGAGTAATTGTTAGAGCTGAGGAAAAGAATAGGAGAAACCGCGAGGCAGATTGAGGGTAAATATAGTCCGCACGATCGTCTGTGGGCAGGGCTAGCTCGCGCCAAGTCTCGAGTATCGTGAGAGCGTTTGCGTGTGCTCAGATAGGAAAGGACGCTATAGTGGGTCTGACGACAGAAGAATGGAATAGAATTTGTGGATGGTGACACGAGGTGAAGGAGGGTATAGAGGTATAGAAGAGTGTAGGGACTGCGCAGCATAGCGAACGTTGGGCATATGCAAGGTGAGCTATTGTCCCATTCGAAAGTGACTGTGATATAAGTGCATGTGTTTTGGCCAGCACATGGCGTCATGCGCGTCAATGACAAAACGGCATGTAAAATCCTGAGTGCTAGAGACAAAGCAAAGCATTGATGGAGTATGGGACAGTATTATGAATATACGGTATTGGGTGAATATAATCAGTCGACGTTATACGGAGCCAGCTCTTTGCCAGCAATTTTGGGATGTTTTGGCCCAGGCATGTCTTGGTTGCTGATGATGTCGGATTCCATACCTTCAATTACCTCATCGTTACGAGGTCCGGTGAAGTTCTTCCGTCCATCCACAAGCCATTGCAAGGTACTGATGAACAGGATGATGCCGAATGCGACGACGCAATAATCTGACTTCGTTAGCTTTCTGCGGTGTTGGCTAGACTGTAGGGACCTACTCATGTTGCTGGGAGTTACTGGAAGCGCCGGTGGGAACAGGAACAGGACCGTAGTTATGATGGTGTAACCGACTCCGATCAAATTGGCGATCCATCCAACTGGGCCGGGCAACGTAAAGGCTCTTTCAGGGAGCATCTTTCTCCCTCGACAAAGGTTAATAGCCACAGGTATGGCGTAGCTGACTCCCAGGGCGACAACGGAAGCGGCAACTAGCGCGTTGAAAGCGCTGCTGGAACCGATGAGGATCAGACCAAATAAGCTGGCAAGACCAGCAGAGAGCATCAAAGCATTCAGAGGCTGACCTAGACGAGGGTGAACCTTTGAGAAAGTCTTTGACATAGGCAAGCCACCATCACGCGCGAAGGCGTAAACCATTCGGGAGCTGGTCGTCATGATGGCGATCTCAGCAAACAAAATGCAAATCAGCGGGAACATCAAGAGACAGACCGCTCCTGTTCGGCTGCTGGTGGCCTTGTACAAGATACTCAGAACTGGGCCGGCGCTGGACGACATGATTGTATCCATGTCACCACCGGACACAAACAGTAGAACCATGAGGAAGATCAGACCAGTAAAGGTTCCGATGGCGACGCAGTAGATCATGACTTTTGGGCCTTGGACTGAAGCGTTAGGGATCTCCTCAATCATGTGAGCGACAGCATCGTAGCCAGTGAGCCCGAAAGCACCTATGCTCTGATTAGCCCAGATTGTAACAAGTCGACTTCAGAAAGGTAGCGTACCCTGAAGAAGGCCAAGAAGCCAAGCAACACCATCAGGCCAGCCGGTCTCGTTGATAAATTTTGTAAAGACGAATTCAGCAGAGGCATAGTCAGGCGAGGCACATGCCAGGGCCGTAATGCATATGACAGCAAAGCCGGCAATGCTCCAAATAAAGGCACCGCGATTGATGTAGGGAAGGATCTCGTTGAGGAAAGCGTTGACAAGGAAGGCGATCACAGTCCAGAGTACGTAGATGAGCCAGATCTGATATGGCTTGAAGACAAAGTCTGGGTGGTAGAGGTAAACGACACCAGCAATGAGCTGGGATGCAAGAAGGCCGCCACCTGTCGTCAGTGCAATCCAGCCCGAGACGTTGAACCATCCGGTGATCCAGGAGGCAAGAGGCACCCATCGCTTAGGCGTGACAACAGCAACCCAATAATATCTGTCAGTGGTGTTAGAGTTAATGCCAGATGGGAGTTGGTGTAACCTACTGTCCACCCGCGGTTGGGTAGGCGGAAAGGAACTCGGCCATGGACATTGCCAAGCACAAATTACAGATCCCGGCTGTGACGAGGCCCCAGATGACGCTCGTGGATCCTCCGCTGTTGAGCGACAGGCTGAGCGACGCTGACAGCGCGGTCCATGAGTTCAGAATGGCAAATGCAAGTCCCAGCATGGACAGCATTGAGAAGTTGCGCTGAAGTTCACCCTTGTGACCCAGGGCTTGGAGTTGTGCCTCATCATCAAGTTTGCCGGGGTCGATTGACTTCATCGTTTAGGGCGGGACTGAGACAGTCAATGGTGCAGCGACAACAAGGGGATAAAGTGCAAGTTGGGGGTGAGCATATCCTCTGAGACGCAAGGATGCAATCCATCTAAGTACATTCTCACGTTTGTTCTCCAATAGAGGCTAAAGCCCGTCCTCAAGCCCTGTCCTCAAAGTTCATTCTCGGGTACATTCGTGTATCGCAAGTGAGGGGTAGTCCAACGCGGAACAGCTGAATCTCATGACTCCAACCCGAGAGATAAGGTCCAGCTGGTTACAGCATGGCGAAAAAACATGGGGGAAGGGCCAATGAGCGTCGTTCATCCGGCGCCACCTGAACGACGAGGGTCTCGTTATCATCACATCCGAAATGAGGTTCTATTGTTTGGCTGTTGCTCTGCCTGTCCAGGTACACGGTAGAAGGGATCGGCAGTATAGGTGGAGTCGGGCTGAAGATGGTCGGATAGGACACCATAGTCGGTGATAACATTGATGAGATTGAGATGGGATGAGGCAGAGAGGGATCAGGATCGACCTTGGCATGCTGCACAGGGTCCTGACTCCAGGCTTGGTACAAAGGCTTGATCATGTTCTGCCTTCATCTTTCGTGGATAGGCAGTTATAGACGGTGTTCACTACACATCCAGTCTTTATCTTTTATGGCCCTTCACATGAGGCGACAGCAATGAGGTTGCGGTGTCTTCCACGTGGCACTTCACGTGATGTACATACAGCTGCACCCGTGGACGAAGCAAAAGGAATGATAAGGATCCATATAGATAGGAACGCGATGAGATAGTTACGCGATGACATGGTTACGCGAAGACATGGGTACGCGATGAGATAGGAACGTGATGAGATAGCGAGGTGATGAGATAGCAACGCGATAGCAACGCGATAAGAACACGATGAGGTAAGAACACGACGAGATATGAAGATAAGAACAGGGGGAGAGAACGCACGTGACATAATGGCCGTCAAGACCACCTGGACAGTGACCTGCACGGCATTCCTGCACGACATTCAAGAATCTGAAGGTTCAACATTTGAATGCTGTTACCAACATGCCGGAGCACGTGACGCCAACTCACGTGACGCTGAAACAACCTTGAAACGGCAATGACTAATGCGGCCGTCGTCATCAGTCGATTGTCGTTCATTCATGACAGTACAGGTGGCGCTTAGATGGCAACTCTACACAGCTCCCACCAAGATGGGGAGTTGTTATAGGCCAGCTGACAACTCCTCCATGATGGCGCGAGCTTGGAACCGCATGCGTGGGCATCGTCTACAGGACTACACGTCCTTACCGCTCACCGAGAAGGAGCCATCATCCTATCCCAAGGCACGGCGAGATGCACAACCGCGGTGGACTGGCGCTGGACGCGCGATGAAGGTCGTCGCCGGGCTCTTCTGCGCCTATGTAGCGATCCAGTAAGCTTTTCTGCTACTACATCGATACAACGTGAAAGCAGCTATTCACAGCAGCACAGTCTCCTCTCCAGCTTCATCAGCCAGCCCTGCGACACCGTCGGCAGAGGCTACCGCTGCAGCCCCAGGACGTCGCACTTCTGGGGCCAGTACTCGCCGTGGTACGCAGTGCCCTCTGACATGGACATTGCGCCCCCGGAAGGCTGCGAAGTTACCTTTGCCAACGTCCTCTCCCGCCATGGCGGCCGCGATCCAACCCTGGGCAAATCGATAGCCTACCATCTTCTCATCGCTGAACTCCAAAACACCAGCAGCGCATACCCTGGACCGTTTCGCTTCCTGAAGGACTATGAATACAACCTCGGCGCCGATCAGTTGACAGAGGCTGGGCGGCAGGAAATGGTCAATTCAGGCGCGCACTTCTACACGCGCTATCGCGGCCTGGTCCAGCAAAATCCTCCATTCGTGCGTGCAGGCGGACAAGAGCGTGTAGTCGAGTCGGCCGAGAAGTGGCTCGCAGGCATTGCTCGAAAACAGGGGAAGACGGCGGAAGAGGTCGATCTCATCATCCCAGAAGGAAGGCAGTGGAACAACACGCTCTCTCATGACACGTGCCCTGCTTTTGAGACTGGGCCCAACCGTGGGCGTGGGGGGAGAGCCATGGGCGTCTGGGCGTCCAAGTTCGTCCCCCCGATCCAGAAACGCGTCAACGCAGCCTTGGGCACACATCTCAGTCAGACATCCATTGTCTACCTAATGGATATGTGTCCATTTGACACTCTGGCGAACCCAAAAGCGAAGATGTCGGACTTTTGTAAACTCTTTACTGAGAAGGAATGGCGGGCATACGACTACCTGCAGTCATTGGGCAAGTACTACGGCTACGGCCCAGGAAACCCACTGGCTGCCACTCAAGGTGTCGGTTATGTCAACGAGCTCCTCGCGCGATTGACTGGAACGCCAGTCAGCGATAACACCAACACCAACAGCACTCTCGACTCTGATCCTTCAACCTTCCCGCTCGACCGCAAGGTGTATGCAGACTTTAGCCACGACAATGACATGAGCGGTGTCCTTGCTGCGCTTGGCCTATACAACAACACGAAACCGCTCTCAAACACGACAATTCAGAGCACCGAGGATACATATGGCTACTCTGCTGCATGGACGGTGCCATTTGCTGCCAGGATTTACGTGGAGAAGCTGCAATGCAAAAACAAGGAGGAGTATGTACGTATCATTGTCAACGATCGCGTCCAACCAATGAAATTCTGCGGCGGCGACAAGTACGGAAGGTGTACATTGAGCAATTTCGTTGCAAGCCAGAGCTTTGCGAGAAATGGTGGGAATTGGGGTCAGTGCTATGAACAATGATCATGGTTGAGTATCGTCTTCTTCACGACCAAACACCCGCATTTTCAGGCGTAATCATATCATGGTTAGATCATTGCCTACATACTTCATTTCCCTTAGACTTTTTCTTTTGATCGAGCTCAGCAGTATAGACTAGACATGTCAGAAATCGGGAAACCCGCAATACCCTACCATCTGACACATTCGCGCCTGAGCTACTATGTCTCGTGCAACCCTACACAAATGACTTTCATGTCCAGCATGTCTCAGACATCTTATTAGCATGGTTTGGACACTACACAAGCCAGCAGATCGCCAACAAATAGCCCATCAAACACGCGCCGTCTAGCAATTGATTGCCATTCAAAATCCGCCACGCCACAACGCTCCAGCATTCCCAAACCCACTTCACCGCGCTCAATAGCACGGGAGAAGCAAGATCCCACCCCTCCGCAATCCCGCAACTAGCTACGTAGCTATCCCACAGAACCTCAAGCATGGGCTCCACATTCCCCCTCTACTTCCCAAAAGCAATATGGAACGCATACACACCGCCATCCCATGGCGCCTCAGCCAACCTGCCTCTCTCCCAGCCAAGCAGCGGTAGAAGTACTCCACCCTCACACCTCCCCACCCTCCCACAATCATCATCATCGTCGACAACACAACCATCACCACACCACCCTTCTCCGTCCCCCAAACACCCACCACCAAAACCAACACAATGCAAAATCAAGCTCTACACCTTCCACCACGGCGGTCCGCAGCGCGCGCGCAAAGGGCAAATGAAACACGAGATTACGCTCGAACAGCCGTGTTTGAAAGTGACGTGTGGGTACTGTTGGCATTGGAGGAGTAGGGAGATGCAGGAATTGCATGGCCGGATTGGACATGATACGGGGGTTTACACGCATGGGGAGATGGAGGGTAGCGCGCAGGTTGCGTATGGGGGTGATGTTGTTGATCCGAGGATATTGGATGGGCGGTGGAGAGGTATGTTGGATGGGGGTATGGGAGAGGGGATGGTTGCGCTGCGCGAGGGGAACGGGGGAGAGGGGGACGGAGAAGGGGACGGAGAAGGGGATGGAGAAGGGCGGGATGAAGAAGTTCAACTCACACCTGTCAAAACCGCATTCGTCGCGCACGCTCATACTGCTTTTCTTGATACACATCGCTTGCCGGATAATACGCAGCCGCTGCAACAGCGGGCGGTGTACAAGTACGGGTATGAAAACGAATACAATTACGAATTGCCCCTCCCACGGTCTCGCTCTCCGGCGCAACAAGTACGTGGCTTAGACGACGTGGGAAGGACGAGAGGGGTGGACGAGGAGAAGCGACAAGAGCAGGGAATTAAGAAGATGAGGGCAAATGGCAAGAGGAAGAGAATGACTATGGAAGAGAAAAAACTGAAGAAGCGAGAATATGATCGCGCGAGGAGGGCGAAGATGAAAGAGGTGCGTATGTCTAAGAGGGGAAGTCGGATGTGATACAAATCGTATGTGGAACAAGAAAAGGTGATTTGCAAGGTCAGGCTGGAAGAAGATGTACAAGTGCAATGCAACGCATCTACGAAGCATGGGAGATACCCCAATTTTCCCTCTTCTGAGACAAGTTTTGAATACGGAACGTGGAAGTACAGTATCTTGAACGTGGTAATTTTTTGCTGTGGATCATACAATGCAGTGCGACCTGGGCAAGGCAGCCTTTTCCCAAGTACCCGGATGTTGGCACCGTCAGGTCACATCCGAGCGTTCCTACATTTGCGCCAAAAGCAGGTCCAGAGCCTGCACCGCGCTGCCAAACCGCCAGCTATTCGTCCGACGCGCGACTAGGATACCGGTACTTCACAGCCGACATGCTCAAACAGATTCCAGCCGTGGCGACGGCATCACCATTTGCAGACCATCCTACACAATATGCAACCACGGACGTTCAACAGTCCATTGGGGAATTTTTTTTCACGACGTCCAAGCAAAGCGACAAGCATTGCAGGTACCTTGATGGCCTCGACGGAGGGTCTCCGGCTCCTTGGAAGGACGGCATGTTTTCTAGATCCTCACTGTTAGCGTGGAAAGCGAACGAGGGTAACCAGAACAGACGCTTCGTTTCCGTACATTTGTCCCATTGTGCATGGGTTAGGTAGAAGTCGGCGCTGTCATCGCCACTGCATGTACGTAGTATGTACAGTAGTAGGACATGCTACTTGTTACCGGTATCGCGGCGACTTGGCGCCCAGCGCGAGTGGACCAAGTGCTGGACTACTCCCCATGGATACCGAGCAGCGAAGCAACGAGGCAGCGCGGTTTGAAAACCCGGCAGCGCCATGTCGTGAGTATAAAAATGACATAGCTGCCGGTTCTCCAGATTGCCTTGTGGTCCATTGTACTTTTCATCTCAATACCCATAAGCAGCCATGGTACTACAACTTGCTGCGATTTCAGCAGCTGCTGTTACTTTACTAGCTGGACAAGCCCTTGCAGAACCGCTGCCTACTTCTCATCTTTCGTTCAATGGCCCGTTCGAGGTGGAAAGAGACGGGATTCAAAATATCAATGTAGTGTACAACAGGGATCTCAATGGCGAGCTCACCATCGCATATGGTGATTGCGATATCCAGACTCGACAGAATGCTGCCCATCACGTTGGTAGCACGCACATTGGCGCGCATCCCCTGGCAAAGCGCCACGCAGAGTGGAAGAACAGCAGGCCTGCCAAGTTCGTGTGGAGGGCTCCCGCGGATATCGAGCAGGGCTGTCTGCATGCTTTTGTTGGGGATGAGCTGGTGGGCCGGTCGCAGGAGTATACGGTGAAGAACAGGAAGATCAAGAAGAGGGCTACGTTTGCGGATGTCACGGACCCCATGGGTCCGTGGTTTGACGGTGTTGAGTATCTGAAGCAGAAGAATCCGAATGAGACGTTTGTGGCGGCGACCAAGGAGAAGAAGTTTGGAATCCTGGGAGGTGGGATTTCAGGCCTGACTACTGCAGTGAGTAACTTCGAGCGTACCTATGAGCTAGCGGATAATTGGGGGTTTTGAGCATCGCTAATGGCTCGTCTTGCAGCTCATTCTGGAGTCGGTGGGCATCCACAACTGGAAGATCCTCGAATCTTCAGATCGTCTGGGTGGACGCATGCGTACTGCGTACCTCAATAATACTGCACCAGAGGACTATCAGTACCATGAGCTTGGCCCCATGCGCTTCCCGTACACCATCACCGACCCCGAAACAAACGAGACGTTTGCAATTGAGGATCAGAAGATGATCTTCCAACTCGCTGACATTCTCAATGAGATGAACAAGGACGAAGACCCCGCTCTACAGGTGACCTTTGCGCCGTGGATCCAAACCAGCGCAAACACCCCCGTAGCAACCACCAAACGTCGTCCCGACGGTACAGTTCCGGGACGCTTGGAAACCCAGCTCGACCCGTCCTTGCTCGACAACCCCAACTCGACCTACTCCAACGTAACCGCTGTCTACGAAGCCATGGCCGCGCTCGACGACTTCAAAGCCCTGACACCCGAACGCGTCCGCTTCTACGCCAAAGACATTTTCCGCGCGCACAAACAAGCGGTTGAACAAGGCATGTTGGACTTTAGCGAAGTCGAATACCTCCGCTACGCCATGGGCTACGACGCCAACATCACCGACCAAGTAACCACAACCGCGATCTCCTGGCCCATGTGGGAATTCGAAACCGTCTACTTCATGGCCGACAAGTGGCTCACCATCGACAAAGGCATGAGCCGACTCCCCGAAGCCTTCCACCCCCTCGTCGACAGTCGCACATCCTTCAACACCAAGGTCTTCAGCGTGCGCCACAACGCAGACAGCAACAGCGTGACGGTATCCTCGCGGCCCACGGGCAGTAACCCGTGGAGCAAAAACTCCACCACGGCCGAAGAATTCGACTACATCTTCAATAGCGTGCCCTTCAACCTACTCCGCTTCTGGGCCCTCCCGCCACACTCGTCCCTCCTTACACGCGCTATCCAACGCACCGTCTTCGACGGCTCCGTAAAAATCGCAATGCAGTACCGCACGCGGTTCTGGGAGCACCTGGAGCGCCCGATCCTGGGCGGCTGCGGACGCACCTCGATCTACGGCATCGGACAAATTTGCTACCCGTCGTACAACATCAACGCAACGGGGCCGGGCACCATGCTAACGAGTTACATATCGTCGAGCGATGCGGTGGTGGCGTGCTCGATGCCGGAGGAAGAGCACATTGCGTATATCCAGCGGGCAATGGTGGAGATCCACGGGCCCATTGCGGATGAGGAGTGGACGGGCAACTACGAGAGGCATTGCTGGGAGCACGATGAGCACCACGCGGGCAGCTGGGCGGTGCCGATTGTGCCGCAGCAGCAGTTGTATTTGCCGGCGTTTTGGCAGACAGAGTTCAACACCGTGTTCATTGGGGAACATACTAGTGAGTCTTTTTTTCTTCTGATACTGTGCTTTGTGTTTTGGGGAGATTGAGTTGGGGCTAACTTGGTGGTACTAGGTTATACGCATAGTTGGGTGTTTAGTGCGCTTGAGAGCGCGGTGAGGGGCAGTGTGCAGATGCTGTTGGATATTGGACTCGTGGATGAGGCGAAGGAGGTTAATAGGAGGTGGATGGCGAGGTGGATTAATTTGTAAGGGGAGATGAGGTACCATGACTACTAATCTATGACTACAACGGAAATATGCTGGTTGAGAGAAGTTGATGGACCATTGTTGGCATTTGTAATGATTAAGTACTGAACGTATAACGAGTATCGGACTAGAGCCAAGCGTGATGATGATGTGGTGTGCCATTGAGCGAAATGTGTTCTGGAAAATTGATGAATGATGACGTCGATGCTCAACGTGTGATCAAATGGGATGATGAAGTTTGAAGAATCGGTTCATTCCGAGACGAGGTCGGAACTTCGGAACAAAATCGGTGGTTGATTGTCACGTGCTAGACCGGCCGTCCAGATGTCTGCGCGAAGGGAAAGATCTCTCAACATGACAAGGAAGTCATGTAGTGGCATATTGTGCACCAGTCATACTCTAGAATATGCTGAGAATACAGTAGGTAGACAAACAGCCGCCGGAGATGTTCGAGCCATGCATGGATCAAGCATGCCGGCTGGCTACGGCGATATCCCCCAACCCCACTTTGTCGAATCTTAGACGGCATGACTGAGCGGGGCCCGTGCGGCACTCGGATAACCGCGAGCCAACATGTCACCACTCAGTCATCAGCGTCGGACAGATATTGCTGGCTTATTAAACCACACGGCGATGCTCGTCCCCTCCGATGTTGTCCCCAACGACAGCTCGAACTGATGGTGCTCATGGCTAGATTCCCACGGTCAATGCGGTCCAGCCCGGCCGCCACGCTGCAGTGGGCGAGGGCGAGGGCAGCTGGCTGTGGCGAGCCCATGTGGTCGTCGTTGGGTATTGCACAACGGCCGTTGTCCATGGGCGCATTGCAGGCGCGGGGCATTGCGACGAATGCTGCTGCAGTCCAGGAGCCTACCGCCGGTGCTGCAGACTTCCCTCTGCCGGTGCCACCTCCATCACAGCAGGCGAAACTGGTGGAGCGCAAACAGGCCATCAGGAATGCGAAGCCCTTTTCTGATTTCTTGACCGATACGTTCAACCGCCAGCATGACTATCTGCGCATCAGCGTCACGGAGCGCTGCAATCTGCGCTGTCTATACTGCATGCCTGAAGGTGCGCTTTTTCTTCTTTTCTTCTTTCGTTCCTCTTTCCTCTTCCTCTTTCTCTTTCTCTTCCTTTCTTTTAGTTCTCTATCATTCAATCTTCCATGTTCAACGGCCAGTACAACGACTGATCAACCACAGAGGGCGTCCCACTCTCGCCCAATGCCAACATGCTCACCACCCCCGAGATCTTCTACCTGTCCTCGCTATTCGTTTCGCAGGGTGTCACCAAGATCCGCCTCACCGGTGGCGAGCCCACGGTCCGTCGCGACATTGTGCCCCTGATGCATCAGATAGGAAGCCTGCGACCAAAGGGCCTCCGAGAACTCGCGCTCACAACAAACGGAATCTCACTGCATCGAAAGCTGGACGCCATGGTTGAGGCTGGGTTGACGGGTATCAACCTCAGTCTGGACACGCTCGACCCCTTCCAGTTCCAGATTATGACACGGCGAAAAGGCTTCGATGCCGTGATGAAGTCCATTGATCGCATACTAGAGATGAACAAACTAGGCGCCGGAGTCAAGCTCAAGGTCAACTGTGTCGTCATGCGCGGACTGAATGAACGCGAGATTATACCCTTTGTCGAGTTGGGCCGCGAAAAGGACATCGAAGTGCGCTTCATCGAGTACATGCCCTTTGGCGGCAACAAGTGGAGTGAGGGCAAAATGATCAGCTTCCAGGAAATGCTCGACATCATCCGCGTCAAGTACCCAGATCTCACTGCGGTGCCAGGACACAAGAACGACACAAGCAAGACGTTCAAGGTTCCTGGCTTTGTAGGCAAGGTTGGCTTCATCACCAGCATGACCAATGACTTTTGCAGCTCTTGCAACCGTCTGCGCATCACAAGTGATGGCAATCTCAAAGTCTGTCTCCATGGCATGGCTGAGGTCTCACTACGCGATTTGCTGCGCCAAGGCAACAACGGCGAGCCCATCGACCAGGAGGCGTTTGAGCGCATACGACAGCTTGAAATGGACCACAACGAAGGCCGGATTAGCGACGAGACGCCCCTTGGCTGGGGCCAGAGAGAACATGACCTTCTCAACCTAATTGGCAAAGCAGTCAAGCGCAAAGAAGAGAAGCACGCTGATTTGAACGAACTGGCGAAGTTGGACAATAGGCCGATGATATTAATTGGTGGGTGAAAATTTGGACTCTCCGTCTTTTCTCTATCAGTCACGAATTACGTGTTGTTATGACGTCCCGTGGTCACCGCTACTGCATAGATGGCGTTTGAGCGATTGCTTACCTGGTTTTACCTCCCTCCCTGTGAGTGCTCTTCGTCCTTATGCGAAGGAGGCTTGGCTATGTACTTCTTGAATATACCCAGATTTGACATCATTCTTGGAGTGCGATGATGGTGATGTGCTTTGCTAACTTCCAGTAGATAAAGATACAGCTGTTCCAGCCATGCACCCGGGTTTACGTTCGCTCTCAGCCCGCAACAACATCAAATCCACCACTCGATCAACGAATCGCATGGCATCTGCACCTTTTGCCCATCTCTACTCTGCCACATCGCTGACAGCGTCGCTCCGCACCTTCTCAACTTCTTCAAGATTGGCGTCGTCAGTAGGCCAAGAGCAGGATAGCGCAGTAGCTGCTGGTGAGGGCGGCATCATCATACCTGACAATATCTTTCCGAACGACTTCCTGGAAACACTCAACCTCGGCGACACTCTCGGATTCGCAGTGGCAGAGGCCATGAAACATGTTCGAAACACACACAAGCTGTCGGATCCGAAATACGATGATTACTGGCGCCTCGTGGTCAAGGCTCAGCTAGCGGATGAGAATGACAAGGACAAAGCGAACGCAAATGCTGCGCGCACCTTGGTCGAGATCAATGCGAAGAGCAGCACTCCGTCTACGGCTGGACGCAAACCTGTAACCAAGCATAACAAGCTGATGGACCACATTCAAAAGCACGCAGATATAATTTCGAAAACAACGGAAACACAGCGTATGACCAGCTCCCGCAAAGACGCACTCAAAGGCCTCCTCAGCGACATGGATACACCTCAGTCCAATCTGAGACTGATTGAGCATCTTGAAAGCAAGATCAGAGACTTGAAGAGCCGCATTGCTACGGAGAAAGCCAAGTATGCACCCGATCCAACAACAACGCATGAATATGTGTCATCGACTCGTCCCAAAACTGAAATGCAAAAAGCAGAGCGCCAGGCGCTAAGACTTCGCTCCAGGCTCGATGCGCGAGAACAGCTGATAAAAGAACATCTTTCTGATATTGAACTACCTACGGTCCTTGAAAACTTGCTAGACATTGTCGCACGTGACTTTTACGCAGCCGAGTTCCAGTTTTCAAAACACGGGCCGAGCAACTCGGTCGAAGATATGCAGCTGTGGCAGAGACTGCGAAAGGAACTGATTGATCACATTCGACATAGTCTCAATCGCCCAAAGTTCAAGTGGGAGGCTACACAAGTGCGCAAGCGCATCAACGAGTGCATGGAGATGGGGATGACGAATGCAAAGACAGTCACACCTAGCAGCGACGAGAAAGCTGCCGACGCCCCAGAATCACCAAGAGTTGAGCGACCAAACATGCCGGATGCTGTCAAAGATGAGTTGCTACAGATGAAGAGCACCATAAAAGAGTATTACGAAAGACTCGCTGTTCTGAGAAACACGGCGTCTCAGCAGGCCCAAATGATGCACGATGTAAGAAAGAAGAAGCAAGATCTGCATGCTAGGAGAAGGGATCTGTTCAAGCAGCTCGAGGAGCAGGACCACACTGTGCAACAAGCTCAATTTGAGTTGCGACCTAAACGCCTGGAGAAATTGCCCAAGTCGCAGATTCGTACCGACCTTGATGATATCTTGGATGATGCATTGACTGCAACTTCGGGTGGAAGGGCTACAGATGATGACTTCCGCCCTGTGAGAGAAGGCTCGGTCCATCCACTCGGTCTTCAAGCTGCAGAAGAGATGGACTCTATCACGAAGACAAATGACGCTGGAACTTCCAGAGATACCCCGTCCATGGTCCCAGAACCAGCCACCACCGTGGCTGATACAGCTCCACTGACCGAAGCGACGAGTCAGTCGGTCCCAAAGTTAATGTCGAAGTCATCCCCAAGTGCTCTCCCAACCCCAGAATTACCGCACTCTCAGAAGGTTATTCCACCTAAACCCGAGCGCAGACCCGGCGACGCACTCCGGCTTAAAGTCCCCGCTTCGAATACCATCCCCATTGACGCGACTCTGACCGTCGATCTCTCTGCCCCGATCCCCTCACTTCAGACTCAAGTCTACCAAATGCAACAGCGACTCCGCTCCTCGTATCCCCGCATCGATAACCTCCCGTACGAAGTCTGGACGAGCGAAAATAAGCGCACACTTCAGACCTGGCTCAAAATCCTGGTCAGCCGCTGGCAAACGCGATTTGATGATGTTGGCGCAGGCGTGAAAGGAGACGGAGAGATTAACGCGGTAGATGAGCAGGTCAAAGCAGTGCTGGATCAGATGGTGCGAGACCACGATTTGAGCAACGAGGCGGCGGAACGTATGGCAATGCACTGGCATGAGGTTGTTACGAATCGGTGGGGTATGGACGGGGATGCCGAGGGCGTGTTGGATTGGGACGAGTTCAATGCCGGTGGTTTCGGGTTTATGGCAGCTGAGGAAGGCATTGGTGAGTTTGGAGAGGAGACTGGGATTGAAGAAGGTGGTGATGCGGTCAAGATTGCTGGCACAGCTGACATCAATCGGACAATGGTCGGATTTGGAAGCATTGCTCGGAGATTGTATTCCACTTCTACACGGCCACCAAGGGAACCTATACCAACAGCTACGTCGTCATCAACGGAAATGGAACCCGCAACACACGCCAAAGCCTCCTCCTCGTCATCACAAACCCCAACCTACGGCACACACCTCCCCCACCTCACCCCCACAGGAACCGCGCACATGGTCAGCGTCTCCTCCAAACCCGCAACTCACCGCACCGCAATTGCCGTCGGCACCGTACACTTTTCCAATCCAACACCGCTCTCGCTGATTCGCAGCGCCAGTCTGAAAAAGGGTGATGTGCTGAGCGTGAGTCGAATCGCGGGTATCATGGCGGCCAAAAAGTGTCCGGATATCGTACCCCTGTGCCATCCTATTGCGCTGAGTCATGTCGGTGTTGAGGTTAGTGTTTTTGAGGCGAGTAGCAGTGGTGTTGGTGGCGCAGACAATGGCATTGGTAACCATTCCGGGATAGGTGGAGAGGTGGTTACACAGTCACACGAAACCCAACAAACTCAGCAAAAACAACACCGTCACGAACACCAACAAGCACCCTCACCCTTTGGCGGCATACACATCCAAGCCCGAGTCGAATGCACAGGCCCCACAGGCGTCGAAATGGAAGCCCTGACCGCCGTCATGGGCGCTGCACTCAGTGTCCTGGATATGTGCAAGGCTGTTGATAAGGCGCAGGTTATTAGTGGTGTTAGGGTTGTTAGGAAGGAGGGTGGCAGGAGCGGGTCGTGGGCTGAGGAGGGGTGGGGTGGTGGTGGTGGCGGAGGTGGTGGGTAGGGGGATAGGGATGGAGATGGAGATGGGGCAAGGGAGGGTTGGGAAACAGGCAAGGGAGATGTAGAAGGGGAAAAGGAGGAAAGGAGTGCATGTGTATGTGTAAGTATAGAGTAGTAATATCAAGATGCATGAAGTACCTTTTATGGTTGGATGAATGGTCAGAATATACACTGTACTGTACAGTATTTAAAAGAATTTTAGATCTTTCCTTCGCGCTCTCTTAGCCCCCCCCCTTTTCCCCATTCAACGGAGATTGTAGAGTGTAGATACTGCAGTTCTACTATCCAGCAAAGAGAAACTCGGCAACCCTTTTGCATTGTCGCTATCTATAGAAGTGGATAGACTCGACTAGGTGGGGGGCGGGTGTCGATTTAGATGGTAGATTTTCTTTTTTAGTGTGATAGGTGGTGGGGTATAGGAATGTTTGTTGGATAGGATGGTGTGTGTGTGTGTGTGTGTGTGTGTGTGTGTGTGTATACTGTAACTACTTATAGGAAAGTAGGGAAGGCGAGATTGTAGAGTGTGGTGATGCATTCTGGTTAGTAAAGTAAATCTAGTCAAGATGTAGATGATTGTGGGGTATTGGCGAGATGGTATGGACTAGGTAGGGGTTTGATAGGAGTGGCCTAGGTTTTTGGTGTGACGGGTAACGGGTATACTTATGTTTACCAACATAATATCGTGTATCGTAACTGAGTGTCGTTTGGAAGCTACGTTCATGTCAGCGATTTCAATAACGATGCCGCAGGAAACATACAAGGACTACAAAGAACCCACCTAGTCTTCATGCTTCAAATCATGTAAGAAATGAACGCGAAGTTTCTACTTTTGTTTTTTGTTAGTGAATCCCTTCCCTTATGCTCTCAGCAAGAAGATTCATCAATACTTCATTTCAACTGAGCGAGTTAGCCGTAAAAGTACCATGAAGTTTCACATTTATGAGCAAGGATGGTAGGACAAGCAAAGATAAAACCCGCCAGATACTTTTAATTTAATTCCTACTAACTTCCCACGTCTTCTTCACTCTAATCATCTGGCTGGGACTAGCACTCGGCCAGTTCGCCTCGCGATCCTGCTCAGTTGACACATTGACGACGGGAGTATCCTCCGGCAGCGGCTGCAACTGCAACTGTATCTGCGACGAATCATCATTATCATCGTAGAGTTCTGAAAACGTGCTCGTGGGATCCTTGTGTGCCGATTTGCTGCCCTTTTTGAAGTACAGTCCGCTGCTCTTGTTGTTTTCATACCCGCTGCCGGAGCTGTTGCTTTCGAGCGAGGATTTGCGGTAGAAGAGGGGTCGCAGGAGGGGGATGCAGGCGAGGCAGATGGCGACGGAGGGTTCGAGACCAGAGAGGATTGTGGCAAGGACTCCGCTGTGGGGCATGTCGGAGAAGTCGAGGGTGGGTAGTAGTGTTTGGCGGTAGATGGAGATTACCCATGTGCTGGATCCAGGTTGTCAGTCTGTGCAAGAATGTTGTACTGTCGCGTGGTAATTCACATACCCTATACCGATGCTCAGCATTGCCATGGCAATGAGTTTCCTGCGCATAGGCATGTGTAGTTTTATGAGATAGGGCATTGGTAGCACTATCATGACTAGGTCTGTTACTAGGTTGACTATGCCCATGGCGAAGTAGAACGACGGCTGGCTGCCGCAGGTTCCTGGGAGCTGAGGATCCCAATTCCTCGCGAGCGGGCGGCAGATCAAGAAGCATGCAATCATGTTGGACACGATCCATGCTATGATGACAAGTCCGAGTCCCTTTGTCCATTGAATCATCGAAGGGGTGGGTACGATGACCACGTACATCAGCAGCACAGACAGCTTACTGAATAAGACGGTGGCGTTCCACAAAAGCGTAAAGGACATGAGGCCCTACAGAGCATATTCATCAGCTGCATGTACCGGATGATGAAAGCAGTCTACGGACCTTGAAGAAAAAGGTTACTGTCCCAGGACCGAAGCGCTGATAGATGTCCACCAGATGGAACCCAAAACCTCCATGAGTAGTCAGGACCAGACAACAAGTATGCATGGCATTGTTCCATAGCTAAGAACTCTGTCAGTACGCTGGCAGCTGTATCAGTGAACAGTCAAATTACCAGGCCAGCCAAAATACAATAATCACTGCGATCCACTCCGTGGCCCTTGGTCTTCGCGACGAGGCGAAGACCAACAAGCAGCGTGGCAATGAAAATGGACAACGCAGACGTCGCGATGAGTGCGTATTGGTTAGAATTCTCTATTGGGATACCGGCAGCCATGGTTATCTGGATTGAGGCCTTCGTGAAGGAACCCGTTCTGAACGAGCAACGGCGCCTTATGAAAGAAAGAAATCAAGATGCAAAGCAACCGGCTGACTCTCTTGAACGACAACTGAACTGAATCAGTTCTGTTCGGGCTTTTCTCTTCAAGCCACCGAATAACTTCCGTGCGGCTGCGGCTTCCCAATCCTGACAGCGGAAAGACAGGGCGACTGCACATCAATCCTGCGGCCCCGACGGATTGGCATGACGGGGGGTTGGAAGGGCCCCATTCCGACCTACCTATCAGCAATGCCACATGCTTGCTCGGAGAGATTATCGTTCATCGTTCGGGAACAGTGTCACGTTGATTAGCCCAGGTACGCTTAGGCACGATCAAGACTATCTGGGCCACGATCTTCCCACGTGCCGGAGTTATAGCGAGAATTGCGGGCAAATTCTTCACCTATCATGCTGTGAGAGAGATGGTTGGTGAATTCGACTGGTGACTTCGACGCTTGTCTCGGGGCGCTACGGCAGGGGCGCAACGGCGCGCCGCCACTTGGGATCCACACGGATGCTCAACGGCTGCTCACCACTTTCATCAGCACACACATACGCTTACCCATCACTTGGTATGTACATACATACTCGAGTACATGAGTACAGATAGTAGGCAAGTGGATTACCGTATTCTGCCATGCTGTGTCCCGAGTTGGGTGTAGTCCATGTCATGAGCTGTTTCACCCAAGCGCGACACCGCGTGGCCTATGCAGAAATCCTCAACGCCCTGTTCGGCCCAAGGCTTCCAAGTGTTGCTTGCAGGGCTCGAAGAATCGATCTTTTATGTATGTACTGTATATGTCCGAGCCACTCACCAGGAAACGGGTTTGTACAGTACAGTACAAAAGAGTAAGCATTGCACATCCCAGATTCTCCAATGCTTTCCTCCTCGGGATCGGGAAGCCTGCCGTGAGGGTTCGTTCCTCAACGGGCTAACGGGGCACAGTGACCATGTCATGCGGCACCGAAATGTCGCCGTTGTCAAAATGAGGTAAGCCTCACTTGCACCGTGTGTCATATTGTGATGTACAGTGTAGTATGAGGCTTCAGAGGACGACAAACAGAAAGGAAGAGAGCATCATAGTTTGCCGCAAAAACCTTGCCCCGTATTACTCCGTATTACTGTGGTCAAAGCCAACACTTCCCCTCAAGTTTGCTCCCCGCAATTTGATCGTGTAGGTATGCAACGACGTAGTGACAATGCTACGCCAACATCATAACGGCAGCGTACAGCCATTAGATGCTTTGTCAAGTTGCCCATCTAGCCGTTGCAACACGCAATTGCCGGCCGAAGTGCTGGGCATCCCGTGGATAGTGGCACGGCAAGCCTCGAAACGTTCTCACGAACCCCTCATCCGACAGATAGTGTACGATCCTTAAGCTTAGCGCGGGGCTGTTCAAATAGATCTTCCCTCGTATCCTTTTTTGCCATCATATATCTCTCACACATGGCAACTCCTGTCTCAGATTCCGCGATGAGCCTCACCACGCGCAGTCAACCCCCGGTCGCGATAGTGACAGGCGGCACGGTTAGTATGCGTTCCGTCCAGTAAAGAATAGCAAGCCTGACATGCATGTTCAGAGTGGAATTGGATTTTGGGTTGCCAGCCATCTACAGAGTCGCGGCTACCGAGTTGCGATATGTGGTCGACGCGAGAAAGAAGGGCAAGAGGTCGCGAGATCGATTGATGCCTCAGGCGAGTCAATCATGTTTGTACAGTGCGATGTTTCGTCGTATTCGTCCCAGTCGAATTTATTTCACAGCGTGTGGAAGAAATGGGGTCGGCTCGATGTCTTGGTTGCAAATGCGGGATGCATTGATCAGGGTTCCGTCTACAATTTTGGACGCCGTGACGCACCCGTGGACGACCTGCCTCCTGAGCCCAATACGGCCTGCACCGACATCGACTTCAAGGGCACGATTTTTGGTACCACGCTCGCAACTCACTTCATGCGAAACAACGCCCACGGCAAAGGGGGCAAGATTCTTGTGACTGGCAGCATGCTCGGTGTCTATCCATGTCAAACATTCCCTGAGTACTGTGGAGCAAAGGCAGCGGTTCATCAGTGGGTCAGGACATTAGGACCGATTATTCTCCAGAAGGAAGGTATCTCGATCAATTGCGTCATGCCGGGTGGCATCGAAACACCTGCCATGCCTGGCTTTTCCAAGGCGTTTCGACCAGAGCAAATGACTCTGCAGTCCACCTTGCTATCCGCCTACGATGTCTTCCTCGATGATGCGGCAAACGTTAAGACAGGCCAGTTGATCGAGGCCGCGCACGATAAACTATACGAGTGGGGTAAACCTGGGTACAAGAGTGGGGCGTTTGCTAAACGGACCGAAGCGGTGTTCGAGCCATGGTTCGAACAGGTGCATGGTGAGAAGAGTGATCTACCTGGCGCTGTACAGGACTGGCCCAATATGGACTACAAGATCATCGCAGTCACTGGCGCTACGGGCAGTCAGGGCGGCGGGGTAGTCAACGTTATGAACAAGACGCCAGGCTGGAAAGTCAGGGCCATCACTCGCAACCCCACAAGCGATGCAGCAAAGAAGCTGGCTGCCGAGGGGATCGAAGTTGTGCAAGCAGACTATGATGACGAAGAATCTCTTCGCAATGCGTTCAAGGTGAGCACACAATGTTGCTGTTGTATTTCATCGAACTTTGAGACTGATGTATATCTTGCAAGGACGTCCACGCTGTCTTTGCCGTCACACAGTGGTGGGAGCATGTCTTCAGGGGCAAGACTCGAGATGAAGCCGGGGAGATTGAGGAAGAGCAAGGCATGAATATTGCTCGAGCTGCCGCTGAGACGCGCACCCTTGAACACTACATCTGGTCCACGACACCCAGCGCCAAAATAATGCTAAAGGGGAAAGTGCTCACACCGCACATGGACTACAAAGCGAATGTGGATGCGAGGATCAAGTCCGAGTTGCCTAACCTGGCTGCCATTACCACGTACCTCTACTTTGGATACTACCCCCAAAACATGGCCTTCTTTCCGCTTTGCAAGCCAGTTGAAATCGTACGTGCGCTCAGAAACGAGAGGGAATTACCCAAACAAATGTGAAGTATCGCTGACAGTTCCATCTAGCCTGGGACAGGTAAGTACATCCAAGCGATGCCTACAAAACCCGATGCAAAGATCCTGCTATCTGGCGACATGACAGTCAACCCTGGAATCTGGGTGCGACAGGTCCTTGCCACGGGCAACGCAGCGTGTACAAAGTACGCCAACGTAGCCCTGGAGAAGTGGACGTTCCAGGACATGGTCACCGTCTGGTCAGAAGTAACAGGTAAATCGGCTGTGTTTATGCAAGTGACGCCAGAGGCTATTACTGCGCTGCATGGCGTTGTAGGCACAGAGCTTGCGCTGCAGTTCCAATTTGGCGAGGCGTGTGATCCGTGGGAAGAAACGGAGGACCATATTAGTCCGGAAGAGCTGGGCATCGATCGCAATGAAGTCGTTGGGTTCCGTGGAACAATCGAAGGTCTCAAGAAGCAGGGATTCTGGGCTTGATCGTCGGATGTGCCTCCGCTGATCGAATGCGGTAGGTAACTGCATTTGCAATTTTCTTTCAAAAGGGCGGAACACTCATTCTCAGCGCGCTCTGCCTCTTAGATTGGCAATGGTTTCTTCCAATTGTATAATCTGAGCATCTTGAAATTCCACAATGTCTCGCATCTGCTTGATGATCTGCGCCTGCGACCTAACAACGTCTTGTTGCGATTCCAGCGTCTCTTGCTGAACTTTGATGGTTTCAGAGTCTGATAACATGATCTCCTCGTACAGTTGCATAATCGAATCCGGCGGCAGTTTGCTGTCTGACTTTGGTGGATCGATGGAATATGGCGGGGGTGGCTGATGATGGAGCGGAGGGTCGCGCAAGGTAGGAGACCCCTGAGTGTCTGTACGATTTGCAGGTGTCGTCGAATTCGTAGTGTGGTGTTTCTGAGGCTGATGGTGATGGTGGCTACTGTTGGGTTGTTCGTGAAGGACGCCTCTCAATAGTCGTGGGGTCGTGGTAGGTCCAGCCTTGCTGCCTACTTGCATTTGGACGGTATATCGAAAGACCACGCTCATATTGATGGAGCATAAGACACATGCGCACGCAACAAGGAAGCGAAGACAGTACATGAAGAGCACACTCCATGCTAGAGCATCTGTTGCAAAGAAGTGAGTCGCCATCGCTGCATACCATAGAGTGGATCTTCATGATTTCCAGAGAGCGACGCCGGCCTCGCTTTATCAGCAGTGACCTGCCGACGCCTTTGGCAATGGTGTGGCTCTGACTAGGCCTCGCGCAACCTGTTTGCATGTAGTTGGGGTTAAATAGGTGTTCACGCGGAGTTCTCACGCTGCCACATGAGACAAGCGCATCTTCGCCTCGTCGTGTGATTGGTCCTGCCCTACGATCGCCCTGAAACACCACACCTTCACTGCATCAATCACACGCTCAACGATAAGCGATGACCAGAGTTTGATTATATCGGATGTGTTAAGTTTGCTGATCCGGACCGTCTTTAGTGCTGACTAGTCGCGGCTCGAGCCTTTGCAATTTCCCTCGCCTTCCGAGCTGCCTAACAAGTGCCCCTTAGCGGCCCGTCCCTAGACCCCGATCGCATGACCGGTGTTATTGTCACTTGTCGCAACCACATCTTCACTCTTGCTTTTGCACAATGTGTGCGATTTGTTCGTCGCTAAGGGTCTTCTTACTTTGCCTGATTACGTCATCTTGCTTTCTTAGCCTTGACTCTTCACTCCTGTCCAGTAGCATGACCAGAAAGATATTCTATACCGGCGAGTAGGAAAAGGTTTAATCCCGACTGAACGGGATGCTTTTCAAGGCGAAGTTTCAAATCGAACAGCCAAATGAGACCATCACTCATCATGATGTGGTGATGAGCAGCGAGGTTGTGCAGTACTCAGTGGCTGAGCTGCCATCTTCGTGTCACCCATAACGCACTCTATGTACACGGCGAACAATCCTGGTATAGGATCGTCGGCATCGATAGGTCCGCAAGTGCCATCAGCCAGATGATCTCCAGCACTTGCAAGAGTTCCAGAGATCCTTTCATCATTGTTCATTCCTTTTTCTTCAGCTCGTGAATTTGATATTGATGTTCAGAGGATGTGCAAGTTTGGTACCTTGTGTCACCAGCACTTCGAAAGGGATCTGGGGAATGGAGTTTTGTCCGACGCGTTTTGATTGCACACCACGTCTCGGGGTTGACTTACACAACTACAAACTACAGGAACACTTGATCTGTGTCAAAACTCCTGCACTTCCTGCAAATTGTATCAAGCCGTATGAAGCATCAGATGGGTGGGCATGCTTGTCGATGCCTACTTCACAGCCTGGTGTCGTCAGGTATTATGGTAACCTCTTGAGCGAGGCCTCAGAGTCCAAGAGATGCATACTTGTAGCATGCAAGGCTGCAGTTACGACAAGCGCCTGATAATACTGCTCTCTACCCTCAATCTGGGTCTTGCTGTCCCAACTATGTCTATATCGTCCAATGATAGGAGTTCGACGTGTGCCACTGTCGTTAGGTCCATCCCCCTAGATCGCCATATCCATGCATTCCAGGCGTCAGAAAAAATGGACAATGCTGATTGTTCTGCCCTTCCGCCGCGGACCTCATCAAGACGGATAGTATAAGTTCGCGCATGTCAGCGGAGTTGATGTGCCACCGTATTCCCTCGTTTGCTCGTTGCGCTGGAGGGTGTATTCTACTACTTCACGTTTCTACCTTGGCTTATGTGATCTCACACCTTAGTCAAGGATCTTCTAACCAACAGTGTTTCCTAGCGTTTTTCCTATTTTCGAGTTTGCAGAGCACAGCTTTTGAACACATGAGACAATCTAACTCTGCCCTTGGCAGCAGCTAATTGTCCCAAAGGTCCTTTCTACAGAATTCGCGCCGCACACCTACCGAGGTTGCTTCGATATCTACAATGAGACGGCACCCGATCTGCCTCTATTGGCAGGACCCGCATACATCAACATGGTGAATGCAACTCAAGAGTCCTGTCGCTACTACTGTGTGGTCATGGTGCAGCCCCCGAGCAAGTACTTCGGTCTTGACAACGGCAGCAACTGTCGCTGCGACAATTCATTGTCATTCATTCCCAGCGATGAGCCAACCTTCTGTCAAAGTGCTGCCTTGGGCAACTCCGCACAGGCAGCCGGAGACATCGACCACATGAACGTGTGGGAGAATGCCGACTACGTCACGCCTACTCAAACTGGCCTTGCTCCAGCTTCTTCGCCAACTGGAATCACCTCGCCAGACGGCAGCTGTGGTGGCACCACTGGATACCACTGTATCGGCTATGTCGACGGAGAATGTTGTTCACAGTACGGATACTGTGGCTTAACCGAGAACCACTGCTTGACCGGCTGTCAACCTTTTGCCGGTAGGTGTGGACGAAGCAACATCCCCGGCTTCACAACCACGCAGTACTCTGTGTCCAGCACCGACCTCTCTGCGCCGACCGCTACTCCTTCGGGCCTTATCACCTCCCCAGATGGTTCCTGCGGTCCAGACACCAACTACCACTGCCTCGGCTATGTGGACGGAGAGTGCTGTTCGCCATACAACTACTGTGGTGGAAGCAACGACCACTGCGAAGCTGGCTGTCAATCGGACTTCGGCAAGTGTCGAGAAGTAGTCTCAGCTTCACAAAGCTCGTCTACCGAAGCTGCCACGCCAGCTTCACCCTCTGCAACTGTACGTCTCAATTTCTTACTCTGTGTTCAAAAGCTATGGTCTGCAAACCGAAACAAAACATACTACAAGGTGAGTATCATGCTGCTCGGTGTGCGCTTCGGCCCATGCCCCTTGTGAGCAAGCAAGAGGAGGATGAGTCCTGGGTATGGACATTACATCGGGCCGCGATCGACATCACCGAGCACTACACGATTGGTACATGGGTTGGATATGAACATTGGTGCGCTTGTAAGTCTTCATCCCATCCAAATAACTGTTTTGTCTATACAGCCTTTAGGGACTCGGGTCGAAACGATAATACAACCTCACCTACCTTTACGGACTTGATGTACCCTCCCATCGTATATCTTCTTCAAGGGTCTCACCAACACATACTTGGCCAACAGCATCACTCTCACATCACTCCTACCTTGGCAACATCTTAACCTTTGTAAGCCTTCCACCCACTTGAATATATTACTGTCCACACTATGTCTAGGTCTTGCACTGCCCTTGTTCCATTACATCCTACCGTACTCACAACACCCCTACTTAAGAGGTATCTCGCTGCATGTAGGCTCCCTATCTTACTCTAAGTCTGTACAGTTATTGCTGCATCCAGGTCTATACTTCCCTAATTATTCACGCACCCTACCCATCTCGACGGACCTCCTACCTAAGCAGTATCTTGACACCTGTAAGTCTACCACCCTGCACTAAGCCTACTCTATGCTTGCACTGTCTTTAGGTCCTATTCTTCCTTATACTTATAAACCTCTTACATAAGCGGCTGTATATCAAAGTCCACTGCCCTTGCGCCTGCTAGAAGCTTACACTGACCACAATCTCTCTAGGTCCCATGCTCTGTCGAGCATCAATACTTCATAACCTAGTATCACATCCCTGTACCCAGCAATGACTTAACACTGGTATGTCCCCCACCCCACTTCAATCCTACACCGTCCACAATACCTCTAGATGTCACACTCCTCTACCTGTTGACGCATCCCACCCTCTACTTGCTGACGCATCTCACTTTAACACTAGTAAATACCCCATCCTACTGCCAATTTGTACGTACTAAGCCAACTCTAGCTCCTACTCTTCTTTCCTCATCAGACCATCCTACCCCAGCCCCGCCGCCAAACCTACTCCCATTCACCAGACATGTTAACAATCAAGCCAGCTTGATTGATATCAAGCTGGCTTGTTAAGCTGTATACTTAAGCAAGCCAAGCTGAGGTTTAGTAATAAACAATCAATCAAGCTGCGTAAAGTCAGCTTGATTGATAAGCTTGATAAGCTTGATTGGTAACGTGAGGCTGCTGGGTTTGCGGTAGTAGCAAGGCCACGATACTTTTCTAGTGTTAAGAGTTAGGCAATAATATATAAAAAAATCCTACAACAACGCTATATATATATATATATATATATATATATAGGGCTTAAAATAAAACTACTACTACTATAAATTAAATATAATTAAAAAAAACCTAGCAACTTTAACCTCTATAGAGAGAAGCTTAGGACTATCCTAATAGTACCTATCTATTAGGGCAGTCCTAAGTCTCTCCCTATAGAGGTTAAAGTTGCTAGGGGCCTATTATACACCTCTACTACGCTAGCTAGGCGTAGTAGAGTTAATTATACGCGTAATATTACTATATATATAGTAGTTAATTATATTATTGTTATTATAGGTACAGGTAGACGTAGGATATAACTTTAAAGACGCGTAATTTTAACTACGTAAATATATAACTATAACGTAATATTTCTAATTATCTAGTACTACGTAAAGAGTAAATAGACTACTCTAAGTCTATTACTACTATAAAATTTACAAAATAACTACGTTATTGTAGTTGCTTTTAGAGGTTACGATAGAGGGTGCTAAGCTATATATTTTAGGCTATTTAGGCAACTATCTTGTGTTATTACTATTTACCTCTACACAACGCGAGCTATACTAACTTTTTAGCCTTATTATCTACGCTTTATACGCTTCTTTACCTCTATTAGCCTTCTACGTTAGCTTCTACTCTTATTACGCTATCCTTACTACTAGTATACTACTAAAATAACACGTTAGAGATACTATTAATATCTTAATAAAGCGCCCTAAAGCTACGCCTAGTAGTACCTATAGCTAGGCTATACCTATTAAAAGCCCTCTATTATTACCTTATCTATCGCCTTGTAAAGCCCTAGTTAAAGCGTCTTAGGCACTAAACTTTAAAGCGCGACTACGCAAGTTATAGCTAGAGGAATCTATTAACCTACCTACTAAGAGTAGTAAGGAGGTAATAATAGTAACTAACGAGCCTGCCTATATAGCTCTAGACAAGCACCTAGAGGATAACTTTAATAGCCTTAATTAGAATTATCTACGTTAGTTTATAAAGCCTCTATCGTCGCAGCGTTAGAAGAAAAGCTAGATCTATAACTACGGCTAGCACATTACGCTATAAAGTAATCCTTAACGCGTATATTTTATATACCGCTATTACTATAAGTATAAGCTTATTAACTCTAGTATTATAAAGATATATAAGATAATAAACTTAACGTCCTTATCCTATTAACACCTTATAGAGAAGAGGCGCAGCTATTACTACTAACTACCTTAAGTAGTAGCTTAATCTATAGTAATAGGTGCCCTCTAAAAGGTACTTACTAGTAATTAGGTTAGCTAGAGTATTATAAATAAGCTCTCTAGCTTTAACGTCTAGCATTTCTAGCTTAACGCAGTTAGCTAGGTTCTTAAAGCTAACCTCCCTCTATCTACGTTTAAATCGCTAGCTTTTTAATAGCTAATATCCTTAGCTAACGCCTAAGTAGAGGTAGCACTATAGACGTCCTATAACAGCGTCTCTCGCTTTACTATACGCCTTTATAACTATTTATAACTATAAGTTATTATAGAGCTATTATAGGTATAGAGTAAAATATATATAAGCTTTAATAGCTAGATAATAAAGGGTAGTAAGCGTAGCTTCTTAGGTATTATTACCTACTACGTTAATAAGCAAGGCAATATTATAGACCTCCCTATTACGCTACTATAGTTAATAGGCGCCTATAGTAGATAGATAATATAGTAGAGCGTTTATTACGTCTAAGGTAGGGTATACTTAATATATAAAAGAGTGTATATTATTATTAAAAGCCCTTTAGGCTTCCTTCTATATAGGTGTCCTTAGCTATTCCTATAAGTCTAAGCGTTCTTTAGCTACTACTACCCTATGTTCCTCTACTATATTCCTCCCTTACTTAAGAACTTAGCCTCCTTAAGTTCTCTACTCCCTAATGCATGCTTAGACTTATAATCTTATAGATAAATAAAGAAAACTATAACTAATAACTCCTTAAACTATACCCTTATATCTAGATAATATTCTTAATTTATTTCCTCCTCTCTCTATCTTCCCTAATCTACCCTAGTTTATTCTATTAGTAATGCTTTAATATTTTCTCCTTTAAGTACTAGTTCCTAAAGCCTTCTTAGAAGACATACCTAATATTACTAGGTTAGGTCCTAAGTACTCTTCTACTACTAGTAGCTCTTGTCCTATTCTTCTTAATATCTTTAAAGTCTAGTTCTTAAGACTCCTTCTATATTTTAGCTAGCTATAGTGCACCTTATACCTCTACATTCTATAATATTTTAACGTATCCTAAGGGCACTTTGTACTATTTCTAAGGTGCACAATATTAACTTTATATAATAACGTTATAGTGTTATAATACGCTAAAAACCCCTTAGTTATACAAACGCGCGTGTTTACCGCCTATTACCTATATAACAGCTTCTTAGTCTTTTCTACTTTATCCCTATATCTAGATCCTCTTCTTTCTTTCTTTATACTTACTACTTACTACGCATCTCTCGCTCTTATTCTAAGTCGCTCTTACCTTTACCTTCTTGTGCTGTCTCTCTTACTATTATCTTGCTAATTGCCCCTTAGGATAGCGCTAAAGAAGTTAATTCTAGGCCCTACGCTTTCTAGTAAGTAGATCTACTCTTACCCTCTATCTATAAGTACGCGTCTAGTTATAATTAAGTAGTGTAAGTATTCTTAGCCTTTCCTAAGTCTTCTTTAGCTAACATTACGCGTATTATAGTAAATAATTATGCTAATAATAATATTACTAGGGAGTTGTTAGTTAAGCTTTAGAGCCTACTAGCCTCTTGCTAGTCTAAAGGTAGATTTATACCTAGCACTTAGTTCTTGTTAAGTAGGGCTAAACTATGTAGTAACCTAGATAATACGCAGCTTATTTAGGGCATTTCTAGGTCTACTAGCTTAACTAAGAAGTTTTTAACGTTTAATAACTTCTTTTAACTAGATAGTAGGTAAGCACGCAAGCTCTATAATACTAATCTTAATAGCCTACTCTTCTCCTTTACTACTTCTACCTATATTAAGACTAGGTACGCTAGTAACATTAACAAGAAGTCTACTAAGATCTATAGTTACTGCGTAAATATACACTTATAGAAGGCTTATTAGTAGTGTATCTAGGCTATTTATACTAACGTATCTAAGAGGGACTAGCTACTTTATAGTAGCGTTTATATAAATTGCCTTTATAGTAGTTAAGCTACCTACTATTCTTTTTACTATAAGTTCTAAATTCTACTTAGCTCCCTTAACTTCCTTTTTAGAATATTTAGCTAACTCTCGCAATTCTCTCTTAGGCACCGCTCCTCTTCCTTAATCTATTAAGGCGCTAACTCCTTAGTTATCCTTATTTAAGGAAATTTTAGCTATTAATCCTGCCGCAATTCTTAATAATATTCTTAATTCTCTAGCTAAATTAACTCGTTCTTGTCTCTGCGCTGCCCCTCCTTCTCCTAATAGTTCTCCTACCCCTACCGCTTGCCGCTTACTTTGCCCTCGCTCTCGCTCTCGCCTAATAGTTATTAATTCTAGTTCTAAGGAGGATTTAGATAAAGAAAATACTTCTAAGGATAATGCTAATAGTACTTCTAGTGCTAGCTTAGAAGATACTATTAATAATAGAGAATCTTCTAGTATTATTAAGAGTTTAGATATTACTAAGTAATCCTTAGCTACTCTTTATAACGAAGGTTCGTTACATCCTAAGCTATTTAGAGCTAGAGTTACGTCCTTACTAACTTAGCTCTAATCTATATCTAATACCCCTCTACCTCTATATATAAAAGGAGCCTTATGCTCTTAGATAGATAGATAAGTTCTTCTTATCCTTTCGTACAAGACCTATAGGTGTAGGAATCAATTCATTTAACCTTTAATACCAGCGCGCACTCCTATATACCTTTAAGCTGTATAGGAACCCTTTTAGATCCTCCTACTTACCTGCGTTGTTACATTATAAGAAGAACTTCGTCCCTACTAGTAATAGCTTCTTAAGAATATTATATTATTATATTATATTTATATTATAACTAATTTACTTTAGGTTATAATCTAATTGTACATCTATAGTTAGAACTCTATTAGAACTTCTAATAACTAAAGCCTATAGGTTTAGAACTTCTACACAACTAGGTCGTAATTTAGATTACCTTTAGAAAAGTCGCGTTAGATTGCGCTAGGGTAGAAACTTAGAGACTACTAATAACCTAGGAGAATTAGAGGTAAAGCTAATGTCTTTATCCAAAACCCCCCTAGTTAGGAGCGTAACCACCTGCTTAACTGCTAAAGCAACGGTCTTAAAGGACTAGACAAAAGCTCCCTCTCCTAAACTTATTAAAGAATTAGAAGAGGAGGAAGTATTTAACCTAGTAGGAGATTAGAGCGAAACTAGAGCTGCCCTAGATATAAGAACGCTTATACAAGAAATATTGTTTCTACGTAAATAGCTTACACGGGTACAAGCAGGCTTGGTAGCCCCTAATTAGCCCCTACCATCTACTAAAAAGACGCTGATTAGACCTTTTAGAGAGCCCTTAGTTACTCCCTTCCTATACGCCTAACCAGCTAGACAATTAGAAAGGACCCCTAACATTAAGGTTCTATCTAATAGGGTTAATCCTACCTTTAAATAATAGCAAGCTTCTATTTAGGATTAACTTAAAATTAACTTAGATTATTATTAGAATAAACGAGCTCGTATAGCTTTAGTATAGGGACACAGCACTAGTTTAGCAAAGGAATACTTAGAACCCTAATACCTATCTAATAACCTTACAGATTAATTCGCTAACGCTAAGGAAATAATTAACCTTCTTAAATCCTACTTTATTACTAGAAATAAGAAGGCAGAAAGTAGAGTAGTATTTAATTAATTGTAGATAGATAGGAACGAAACCTTCCTAGCCTTTAAAGCTTAGTTCTTAAGCTCGGCTATAAAGGGATAAGTACCCTATTTAGAGTAGTTTCACTACCTCTAGTTAAAAGTAACGCCCGCTATTTAAGTTCCTAACTTAGGTTTTAGACACCTCTAGGGGAACTTATTTAAAAGGATAGTTAAGCACCTTACTACCTTTAATATAGAGTAGAGAAACTATCTAAATTAGTCTAGTACACCTACTAAGGGACTAACTAGTAACTATAGAAAAGGCTTAAACCCTATAGTATAACACTAATTAGAACTAAATTAGAAAATATATAGTATAGCAAACACCTTAACACGACCCTATGCGTCTTAAGGCTACTAACGTAGCACCACTCTACAACCCTACTAACAGCCTTCCTTAACCCCTACTCCTAATAGATCTAAGACCCTAGGTAGTTACTATAATTGCAGTAAAGTAGGACACTTCACTAATAACTACCCTAAGCTAAGGATCCGTGCTATAGAATTAGTTAAAGATGTAGAGGAGTACTAAGACGCGTTAGAGACTTTTAATTTAGAACCGTATTAGACAGGAAAAGACCCCGCCTAGGAGGACTCTCCTTCCTAGGCTTAACCTATTATAATCTTTCTAACCTTTCCTTATCTAAATTATTTATAGGTTCTTATTTCCTTATATATACTACCCTATACCGTAACGGCTCTAGGGTTTAATTAAACTCCTTAGTTAATACTAGTGTATAGGGCTTTCTTTTCTTAAATTCTAAAATTACTTATTCTATTTCTTCTTCCCTTTAGGTACCTATCTAAAAGTTACCCTATAAGCTTACCATTAAAGGATTTCAAGATTAAATTACTTCCCCTACAGCACATTACATTCGCCTCTATATAATAGTTAGTAGATATAAGGTCTATAACTATCCTTTTATTATTATAGACCTAGGATCCTAGGATTATATTATTAGACTATATTAGTTAAAACGTTTCTAGATCCTAGTTAATATAGAGCAATCTTGGTTAGTGTAGCCTACTAAATATCCCCTAACCTATAATCTATTACCTCCCCTACTTATAAGGCTATATTAACAAGTACCCTCTTCCCTAGTAGAACGTGATATCTAGTAATAAGACGCCTTATAGGATTAGGAAGAGATCTAAAACGCTAATAGTCCTAGTGCAATTAATAGGATACAAGGAATCCTTAAGGTGCTAGCAGCACGTCAAGTAGTTACATTTGCCGTGCTAGCTCCTATCTAAACTACCTCTGTTCCCGCCTTAACTCCCGTTGCTAGGATAGCCCTTATTTTAGCAAATACTTTCTACTTTAATCTAAAGAAACCTATAAATAAATTCTTTACTACAAGCTTATATAAAATAGAGCGCCGCCTAGAAGATCTAGAGGAGGATAACTATAATAACTTAGAGCTAATATAGAGCTAACTCCCTACTAAGTATAGGGCCTACTATAATATGTTTAGTAAAGTAGCTACTAACTACCTACTAGAGCACTAACCCTACAATTACAAGATTATCCTAGAAGAACCCCTACTAAACTCCTATAGCCCTCTATATAAGTAAAACTTAGAGGAACTATAAGCTACTAAGGAGTATGTACAGGAGCACCTATAGAAGGGATTTATTAAGTTAAGTTAAAGCCCTTTTACATCGCCTATCCTTTGCGTTTAAAAACTAAATAGTACTATTAGGATTTGTGTAGATTATTATAAGCTTAATAACCTAACCTAAAAGGACGCCTACCTAATACCCTATATTAACGAGTTGCTGTCGCGCCCTATAAAGGCTAAGATATTCACTAAGCTTAATATTTAATTAGCTTTTAATAAGATCTAGATAGACCCTACCTCTAAGGAGTATACTACGTTTTAGACCTGTTATAGAACCTATAAGTGCAAGGTGTTACCCTTTAGACTATATAATAGACCTGCTACCTACTAGTAATATATAAACAACGTGTTAATTAATTACTTAGATAATTTCTATGTCGCCTATTTGGACAATATCCTAATCTACTCTAATAGTAAGGCGACCTATTAAGAACACGTATGTAAGGTTCTTAAACGCCTTTAATTAGCTAGCCTATAGGCTAATATTAAGAAAAGCAAATTCTATGTAAAGTATACTAGGTATTTAGGCTATATCCTAACTAACCATAGCTTAGAGGTAGATCCTAAGAAAGTGGCCGTACTCCAGAACTAGTCTAAACCTAAGACGATTATAGGTGTAAAGTTATTTCTTAGTTTCACAGGATTCTATTGTTAGTTTGTTCCTAAATTTTCCTAGGTAGTAAAGCCCCTCGCCGCGTTATAGAGCCCTACTACCCCTTTTGTATAGACTTTAGATTACTAACTAGCGTTTAATAAGCTAAGATCTACCTTACTATAGATACCCTCCTTATCCTACTTCTACTCTAAATACCCTATAAAGCTAGAGATAGACGCCTCTAATAGAGTTATCGCTAGAGTCCTATTATAAGAGCACCCTAATAGAAAGTAGTACCCCGTTACCTTCTATAGTTAGGCCCTATCTAGATCTAAACTTAATTAGGAGATATATAATAAGGAACTATACGCTATTATTAGAGCCTTTAAGAAGTAGCGAGCTAATCTAACCTTAACTCCCTACTAAATCAAGGTATATACTAATCACCGTTCCTTAGAGTACTTTATATCTACTAAGGTACTTAACGTAAGGCAAGCACGCTAGGTAGAGACTATAGCTTAGTTTAACTTCTAAATTAAGTACACCCTAGGCCTAAGCAACGCTAGGGCTAATATCCTTAGCTGCAGGGAATAGGACGTTAAGAATTTAAAGAATCTCTAAACCAATAATAGGTTATAGGTATTAATAGGTCCTAAGAACCTCTATAACCAAATCAACTCCAAACTAGCTATAAACTACATCCGCTAGTAAGCATTAACTTGTATATCTATTCTTCTACCTAACTAGGACGTTATAAATCTTAGATCCTTAGAGCTAGTTAAAGCGCTATTAAAAGAAAATAGGAATTCCTTTAATAAGGAACAACAGCACTTACCCTAGCACTATTAGATTAATAATAGACTCCTCCTATACTAGGATCGTCTATATATACCTAAAGGCTCTACCTTATATACGCGACTTATCTAAGAAGCCTATAACTAGGTCTCCTCTACACACCCCTCCGTAACCAAGACGTATTAGCTCCTTACCTAATAATACTATTAGAAAGGTATAGAGGCTACTTATAAACGTTATATGCGGAACTGTATCCCCTACTATAGAGGCTATCTAAGACAGCACTAACTACCTAGCATGTTACATCCCCTACTAATTCTAGACTAACCTATACAATATCTATATATTAACTTTAAGGATTTTCCCTAGGACTATTTTAGATATAATTAGGTAATAGTTATTATTAATAGATTATCTAAGCAAGCTATAACAATCCCTTATTATAAAACTATTAACGCCTAAGGCATAGCTACCCTATTTATCCAATAGATATACCGTTTTAGCTATACTCCTAATAGTATAGTTTCTAATTATAGCCCTTAGTTTATATCTAGTTTCTAGTCTAAATTCTATTAGATTATAGGTAGCAAGGTTAAGCTTTCTACTACCTACCACAAATAAACTAATAGCTAAATAGAAATTATAAACAAGTATATTAACTAGAGGCTAAGGCCTTTTATAACGTACTATTAGGACAATTAGAGCGAACTATTACCTATAATTAATTAAGCGTAGGCTACCCTTCCTTATACCGCTATTAGAATAGCCCTATACTAGCTCCTATTTAGTTCTAAACCTAGGTAGAGTTAGAACTAGAAACCCACTAAACCTCCTTCTACTAACCTTAAAAAGATTAACTATAAGGACGCCCTTGCCCTTGCTACCTGCATGCACAACGCGTAGAAATAAGCCAAGGAGAATATAGAGAAGGCTTAGGACTAGATATAATCTACTATTAATCGCTACCGTCGCTCTATAGACTAGACTATTAGTAACTAAGTTTACTTATCTACCGCAAATCTTGCTAGCCTAAGACTAAGCTAAAAGCTATCTAAACTCTAGGAAGGTCCCTACGAGGTATTAGAACAAGTAGGACACGCCTACCGCCTTAAGCTACCCCTAGGATCCTAGATACACAATATCTTCTTGCTAGATATCCTTTACAAGGATCCTAGGGATCCCCTACTAGGATAAGAGGCTCTAAAACCACCTAGTATCCCCATCTAAGGCGTAGAAGAGTAGGAGGTTAAGGAAATCCTAGCTAGTAAACTATATCGCTCTACTCTTAAGTACAGAGTTAAGTAGCTAGGACACGATCTAGATCCTACCTAGTACCCTACCTCTAACTTTATAGGAGCCCCCTATAAGTTAAAAGCGTACTATAATAAGTATCTAAATTAGCTAGGACCCCTGCGATCTTTAGCTAAGTAGCTCACAGCATAGGAAAAAGGCGTAGAGGACTTAACATTACTATAGGACAATAAGGCGTAGTTATAGACCTATTTATTACGCTAACCTAATATATAAGACTTGTGCGGAACTAATATCTACTATTAAGACCCTCCCTAAGGCCTAGTAGAACTGCTAGTTAGAATACTATAGGAGTATTAAAGCCCTTTTAGACCTACTCCTCTATAGCATCCTCTAGATTTACCTCTAAATTAGAGGGATCTAGAACCGCACTAGAAAGACTACTATCTAGCAATAATAGTGCTAGCTCTATCTTCCTTAAGAACCTACCGTAAGGCCTATAAGGGGGGGTATTAGCTTTGCCTCTACCCCTAGCTATACCCTTATCTAGTCCCTTTAGACTAGGTTTAGACGCGCTTAAGGATATAGCAGTTTACTACGCCTCTATCTCCCCCTATAACGCCTAAACCTCGTCCTTAAGGAGCTAGACCTCCTCCCTTAGGGCCTAATTAGCCTCTAACATAGCGTAGTAGTTCGCTAGGAGGAGCTTAGCGGACTTAGTGCCCTAGGTCTAGGCAGTTACCACCTACACACAGACCAATAGAACTATTGCTACCTCCTTAACCTCCTTCTAGAGGGTGTCCTTGTTAGCCTCCTAGGCCGCCCGCTCCTCCTCTACTATAGGAGCCTCTCTCTCCTCCCTCTCTACCACCTTCATCCTCTCTAGGCTAGTGTTTAACCTTGCAAATTCTAGTCCTATATACTAGGGCACCTAGGTTTATTAGTAATAGTTAATACGGAGCCTATTAGGATACTTACTAGCTTGTACTTTCTAGCTTAAAGTATGTAATATGCACACTTCTTTAAGCCTGCTAACTTAAACTAGAACTTAATAAATTAGCCCTAGGCTAGCGCCCATACCGCCCGTAAATAAATACCATAATAGGCCTTAGGTAAAGCCCTAGGGGGCACAGGAATAGGCATCGTAGGTATAGCTGTAAAATCGTTAGCAATTAGGCTTAAAAAAGGACTACTATTAGAGTAATAACAGAGGACTTACTAATAGAGATAGGGTGCGTAGAGAGCAGGAGGAAAAGCAAGGTTTTACGTTAATATATACCTAGCCGCAAGCGCGCCTACTAAATTAAGCGTTACTATAGTAATATTAAACAAACAGCAAACGCAAAAGCCGCCTTTACCTCTACTTTAATAGGAGATTTAGTTTAGATAGGATTTAGAAGCGTTCTAGATAGCGACAAGATAGGTAAAGGAGGATTCTATAGAAGAAAGTAGAAAAATAAAGGTTAAACTAATTCAACTCTAAATTAACACCTACCAAAGATAGGGACTATCTTTCTTAAGGAGGGGGGTAATGTAACGAAGGTTTATTACATCCTAAGCTATTTAGAGCTAGAGTCACGTCCTTACTAACTTAGCTCTAATCTATATCTAATACCCCTCTACCTCTACATATAAAAGGAGCCTTATGCTCTTAGATAGATAGACAAGTTCTTCTTGTCCTTTTATATAAGACCTATAGGTGTAGGAATTAATTCGTTTAACCTTTAATACTAGCGCGCACTCCTATATGCCTTTAAGCCGTATAGGAACCCTTTTGGATCCTCCTACTTACCTGCGTTGTTACACTCTTAAGGAATTAGTTAAGGAAGATATTAAGGCTAATTCTCCTACTATTATTATAGGAGGTACTCTAAATACTACTTAAAAATATAGAGAGTGTGCTATAATTAATAAAGAGATAGAGGACGTTGCTACTAGCTTTCTAGGTGCTTATAGTAATAGAGATTAGGGTAATAATAATGCGTTAATAGGAGGCTTTAATGCTAACGTTCCTAAGTTACCTTCGCCTTCTTTACGCTAGGTTTAAGGTAATAGGGAATCTAGACACTTTAAAGGATATTTAGATACTAAGATATATAATGCTAGGGCCTATATAGAGGATTTCTTTAGGGAATTCTTTAATAATGCTAATACTAGTACTATCGCAGATTTAGGTGCGTTAGTATAGTCTAGTAAGCTTTCTAAGAGTTTTTTAGGAGCTACTCTTATCTAGCGTTCTTCTAGAGGGGGTTCTAGCTAGGGTAAGAATACTAATCCTAATGCGACTACGTCTAAGGCTCCTTCTCCTAGGGGTTATATAGAGGATGCTAGTAGTATTAGAGGGCTTCTTAAGAAGTAGCTTTATCGCTTTTAAGAGCGTTAGGACTTCTTAGGTTCTTGTTTTAGGCTATTACATAGGAATTTATTTATAGTTAGTTTAATAGCTTATCTACCTCTATAATTTAGAAATAATTCTCTTCTACTTCCTCCCTTACTTAAGAAGTTTAGTCCCTTTAAACTAACTAGCTAGTAATATATCCTTAGACTTCCTAATGTCTATAATACCTCTACCTAACATTTCCTTAGGAATATCTAGGTAACGCTTAGCTTCCTCTAACATGTTCCTAGTGTTAGTTAATATCTAGGCTATATAGATATATCTTAAGGCCTTCTTAACTTAGCCTACTTATCTTTCTACTAGTATATAGCTAAATTCTTAGTCTACACCTATATTTATACTAATTTCTTTTTAGATATCCTTAAGCCTTATATCTATAGGTTACCCTAGTTCTTAGTTTACTAGTTAGCCTTTATGCTAAATTCTCTAAGCTTCCTAAATATCACTCCTAATATTCCTACTAACTTTCCTAACAGCATATTAGTATACTATTACACGTATTCTTAAATATCCTACTATATCTTCCTTAATATTTCTAAACATCTTTTAACTTAGTTCTACTAGTTTCTTCTACCTTTACCTCGCTTACTACCTGTGCCCTTTATTAGCGCGTTACTATGCTCCTACCTTACGCGCGTAGTAGGACCCACTTTTCCTAGTAAACGCCTACGTTAACATTTCTCTAGTAGTGCCTTAAATTTTACTACGCCCTTCGTCCTAATTATCCTTCGCCTATTATCTTTTATTACGCACTTCTCTACTTAGTTAACTTCTTAGATTACTCTACGCTCTATTACTGCTACTCTTACTATAACTTCTACTTTACCTACGCCTTTAATACTAACAAGACTAAAGGGCTTTATTACTAGCGCGCTTAGAGATTAGCATACGCTACTCTAGGTTCCTCCTATATAAGATAGCCTTAAGAAACTAGCTATAGACTAGTGTAAGTAGTTCTTATTTCTCTAGCTAAGATTCTTTTACTAATATAATTAGTTTTATAGTGCACGCCCATCGTAATAAGTTAATTACTATCGCGTTACTAAGAGAGCTTTAGGAATACCTCTATTATTTAGTTACTAAGAAAAATATTAAGGCTAGTCTAATCCTATAGTAGGGTATTATAGCTTTATAGCGTCCTAATAATTAGAACGTAATTAATCTTAATAGTGATTTTAACTATAAGCTAATTACCTTTTAAGAATTCTTTAGGCTTAACTATAATCAAGAGCGAGTGTTCTATAATCCTTTGCTAGTAGCTCTCCTCCTTTATTATTATTAGGCTATTATACAGTTCTCTCCTAGTTATATTAAGTAAGTAGAGAGCTTTCTATTATATAGTTAGTGTTAGAAGTTATCTTCTATAGTTACTTAATTAGGGCTTAGAGTAGCGCGCCCTATCTTTAAATCTTATCACGTCGTATATACTAAGGACTAGCGACTTCTTTATAGGGCTTATACTAATTACTATACTAGTAATAGTTATAGTATCTATTCTTTCGCTAGTAAGTTCTAAATTTCCCTTAGATTATTCCTATTCCTTCTTAGGATATTTTACTAACTTTCCTTCTTCTAGTACCTCCTCTAAAGAAATCTACTCCTAATATAGTATTAACATTAAATATTATTATTATTAACTCTAACTCTAATTCCTACTTAGCTCTACTTACTACCGCTCCTTCTACTCCTTATAATTTGCGCCGCGCTCCTACTACTCTACTTTGCTCTTCGCGCGCTTGCCCTATAACTCCTACTAAGCTTAGGAAAGATCTTTTTAGGGAGCCTATAGCTACTACGCCTTAGACTATTAATAATAATTTAGAAGACACTAAATACGTTAATAATAAGGATAAGAAGGAAAAGAAGAGGAAGTAGGCTGCTAAGAAGAGGGCTAGAAAGATAAAGATGTTAGATGTTATAAGAGAATCTTAGGATAATACTACTAAATCTTCTTAGCTACCTATAACTACTCGCTCTTATAGTACTCTTAATTTAGTTCCTAAGGATACTTCTACTAAAGAGAGGAAGAGGTTAGCTACTATTTAGTAGTAGGCTAAGATAATAGTGCACGATATAGTTAAGGCTTTAAGGGATAAGAGGAGTGCTACTAGGGGCTTATAGGATGTTTAGGTATCTCCTTAGGATATTACTAGCCCTTCTACTCCTTTAATTACTTCTTAGGATAATAGTAATAAGGGTTAGGAGAATATTCCTACTTCTTCTTAGGATATATCTATTAATTTAGAATTAGAAGCTACGAACATATTAGTAGCTAAAATTAAAGAGCTCTTAGGTAAACTTTAGGATAGCAATATAGACTTTAAGTATACTAGTTAAAGCTTACGCTAGTTAGTAGATAGGATATCCTAAGCTTCCTTTGTCTGTAGTTCTTCTAGAGGTCTTAAAGATAATTTAGTGTTAATAAATGCCTCTACCCTTACTATACTTCCTATATTTGTCCTCTTATCTATTCCTAATAGCTAATTAAACCGCAAGTATTATAATCTATTAAATCCTAGAGGAGCTATAGGCCTTATTTCCTAAACTTTTCTTATTTATATTTTCCTAGGGTTACTATCCTTATATCTAGCCTTATTAGCAGATTCTTCTTCTATCCTTTATTGTGTTACTTAACGAGTTATCCTTCTTATTAGGATATCTTAACTATAGTTCTTTACTTCTTCTAAAGGGTCCTTAGTAAAGGTTTTAGGTTTACTTATTATATCCTATAATATTCTTTCCTTAATCTCTTTAAGGTCTATTTGTATACGCTGCACAAATTTCTTAAGCTTATATCCTAGCGTATAATTTCTAAACAGTGTTCTGTTAAGTTTATATAAGTTATACTATCCTTTTTCTCCCTTTTTAAGGATTTTAAATAGTCCTTACTATTTAGGTAGGAATTTTATAAGGATTATTTAGTCGTTTTTATAATAGGAGTCTCTTAAGAGTACTAAATCCCCTTCCTAAAGCACGTTTAGTTGTAACACTTTACTATTATTAAAGTATTCTTTATTATAGTTACGCAAGTAGATAGTATAGCTAATTAATTCTTAGAGGCGCTTGTCGCGTTTCTTAAATTATCTAGTTCTTAACTCTAGTAATAAAGCTATGTTAGTAACTATATCCTATAGTAGTGTCTACTAAGTTAGTATAGAGAGTTTAATAGGGAGTATATACTCTTTTCTATAGACTAGGAATACTAGTATTTTACTAGTTACTTACTTAATAGTTACTTAGTTAGCCTATAAGGCACGATAGAGGTTATCTACCTAGTTGCTAGATATCTTTTTAAGAGCTAACACTAAAGGTCCATAACCTCTTTTAATAAGCCCTTAGGCTTAAGGGTTGTAGGCACTTACAATTACTTAGTTTATACCCTACTAACGTTATAGATCCTATACTAAGCCTTTATTTTCTAGGCTACTATTAGCTATTATTTTAAGTAGTAGCCCCTATCTTAAGAAGACTTTATACTCTAAGAACTTAATAACTAAGGCTAAATTATTCCTAGCTATCGCTTTTGCTTTAACCTATTAACTAAGGTAGTCCTAAGTAACTATTAAGAACCTTTTTCTATTCCTTCCTAGAGGCATGTACACTATATTAATTATAAGCTAGCTAAATAGTAGTCCTAGTAGAGTAGTTAGCTATAATTCTTCCTAAATACCTACTTTAGCGTGCGCTTAGCACTTAGGATAAGAAAGCACGTAAGTTTTAACTTATTTATACTGTCCTTTCTAGTAGTAGCAAGCCTAGACTTTTCGCTACGTCCCTTCTTTTCCTTAATAACTACTCTTATCGTGTAGAGCCTAAATAATCTTTTATTATTCTAAGGGGTTATTAACTACTTAGCGTAGTGGTCGTCTACCTAAGGGGAGTGTAAATAGCTGCTTGTCGCGAACCGTGTACTAGAGTGCTTTCTTCTTAAATTTTACTAACTTGCCTCGCGATAGGCGCTTAGGCCTCTTTTAATAAAGTATCTATACTACTATTTCTTAGGACTTATTAGAATAGGCTCTATCTAGTAGGCTCTTACTAAAAGACAGGTTAACTAAAGTAGTACTATAAAGAAGTGCTATTAGGAGTAGTGCCTCTAGTCTAAAGTCTAGCTAAATAGCGTTTAGGTATAAGTTAATAAAGTCTTCTACATCGTCCTTAAGTTCGTCTAGTAGCTCCTATCTATCCTCCTCTAGCCTTCTTAAAAGCGCGTTAGCTATAACATTTTTCTTCCCTACTACGTAGACTATATTAAAGTCCTATATATTTAGAAGTACTAGCTATCGCGTTACTAAAGCTCCTAGAAGATCTATTACGCTCCTTTAAAGCTAAGTAATAAGTGTCTTTATATTAGTTTTAACAGTAAATCGTACTCTATAAAGATAAGACTAAAACTTCTTTAATCTAAGTAATAGTGCCTTGTATTTATACTTCCTAGAGTCCTAATTACGTTTAGACTTAGACTAAACCCCGCTTTTATACCTAATTAGGTAACGCTGCTTATCCTTATCTAGTTATATAAGGACTACTCCCTATCCTTTCTTACTCCTATTAACTACTATTATAATTGCTTTAAGCGGTTTAGAATAGTTAATAGAGATTAGCGCAGGTAGTAAGTATAGGGCTATTTTAAGTACGTTTATAGCAAGCTTCTAGTCTAACCCCTACTTAAAGGGGGCATTTTTCTAGAGTAATTTAAAGAGTAGGTCCGCTAGTATTATAAACTCCCTAATCTATATTTAGTAGTACACACAAATCCTAAGGAAGCTTTAGATTTCTTTTTAATCTTAGCAGTTAGGCCACAAAACTATTTTATTAACTTTCTTCTTATTAGGATACCTTCTATTCTTATCTACGCGGTAGCCTACTACTATTATAGAGGGGTAGTAGAAGTCTAACTTATATCCTAATATAGTAGATCTAGATCGCTTAATATTAGCTAATACTTAATCTATGTTTAAGAGGTATTTAGCTATAAAACGTTAGATGCCTAGCTTAATTTCTTCTCTACTATAGTTATCCTTTAGCCCTTTTACGTATATATTATCTAGGTACGGCATATAGTAATAGGGAATATAATCCCTATAGATTTTTATTATAACTCTTATAAACTCTACTACTAAATTAGTAGTGCCTATTAGTAGGGTACACTAGCGTATAAGACTAAGCGGGGTATAGAAGGTAGTAATATCCCTTAAATTATAATAGAGCTCTACTTAGTCGTATCCTAAGAAGAAATTAAGAAGAGACATAATAACGTAGCCTATAAACTCTTTAGCAAACTTGTCTATATTTAGAGGTAGATTAGTATCTTAGATAGTAACTCTATTAATCTTTTAGGCATTATTAATAAGATAGTAGCCTTTATCCTTTTTAGCTATAAGGAACTACAGATTTCTGTATTAGCTCTTACAGAGCTTAAGGGTTCCTTAATTAATTCTTTCCTAGATTATATCTATAATAACCTAGCAAAGTTTCCTTAGGACTAGGAACATATCTACTTACTAAGCTTTATATAGTACTATATTAATTATAACTAGTAGTATAACTTCTCTACTAACTTATCTAGACTTACTAAAATCCTATACTAGGGCAGCCTCCCTCCTATAGAGAAGTTTAATAAGCATTTCTTATTCTCTTAGTTATAGGTTAGGGGATATCTTTATTACTAAAAGTCACTTAGGCGTTAACTGCGTTCCTCTAGGAAAAGAAGTATATTATAGTTTAAAGTACTATAGGAACAGGACTAAAGCACTATTAGCATTTAGAACCTACTTAATAGCTACCTGCTGTTTCTAGTTAACCCTTCCTTATACCTTACGCGTCTTTTATCCTAAGTTATTAATAGGCTAGACTTTATCCGCTTTACGCTTATACATAGTATTTACTTTAGGTTCTTTTAATTATAGAGGTAAGATTATTATAACTTTAATTAGGAGTCCTAGCTTTCTTTTTCTTGTATTTTAGTGTTGTTTAGACTAGAAGTTAATTAAACGTCGCTTAGTTAAGCCTAAATATCTAAGCATAGTAACTATAGCAGCGATTACGCTATCTAAAGCATTGTTAGAATCTTCTAAGGCTATAATAAGGATCCCTTTGTTATCTTAGACAATAATTTCGCTATAGTTACCCCTTCTAAAGGTGCCGCGTCCATCCTAGTGCAAGTATTTGTCTACTATTAGTCTTAGTTATTTCTTCTTTTAGCGTAGAAGGTCTACAACTGTCTCTAAAGGGCCTTTAGGGATAAGGATCCCCTAAATTGCATAGAGTCTAGGGCTATGCAGACTTAGCTCTGCTATATCTTATTTACTTAAGCGGCCTACTAATCCTAGCTTATCTTAGTGTCTTTAGAGTATAGCTCTAGGTTCTATACCCCTTAAGCTTTTCCTGCCTAGACACCTCTATATAATCCTAGAATCTAAAGCTAATTGCCTTTCGTGCACGCGAATTTAGTACTATTTTCTCTATTCTTACTAAAGATCTAATAGTATGTTAACCTATTAGTAGCGTATTTAATTCGCGCTTAAGTATCTATTAGGAATAGGTTTCTAAGAATAATTAGGTTTGTACAGGTTTTAATAATAAAAAAGTTAGTTCTAACTTTAATAGCACTAATCTTCACTAGAACACCCTATACAATTCCCCTAAATCCTTCTATTATACTGTTAGCCGTCACTATCTTTACTATCCTTATACTAGCTAGGAGGGTAGTAATTAGCAACATCGTACGCTCTATAGTTTCTCTTTTTATTGTGTTTAATTTAGCTCCTAAGTTAATAAGGCTTAAGAAACCAGTCCCTCTAATATTAATTAGCACTTTTAGGCAATCTCTCCTTAGGTATTTAACTCTAGCTAGTTAGTTATACTCCTAATAGGTCCTTAGCTTATCTTCTTCCTCTTCTTTAGCGAGTGGGATGTATTGCTCTACCTAGCTAATTTAAGGGTTGTTCTAATAATTAGCTAATAGGTACGTGTAGTAACTAATCCTCCTGTTCTTAGCTTTAATAAAAACATAGTCTAGCATCTTAACTTTAATACTATTAGTCTAAGCGCTTATTATAGGTTAGTAGTAGTCTTCCTCTTTACTCTCTAAAGCTGCCTTAGTAAGGTGTTAATAGAGACTATTAACTGCAAGCTTCTTAAACTCCTCCTAACTATATCCTATTAAGAAGAGCTTTTTCTTAACTTTAAGTATGTTGCTAATTACTATTTTAAGTAGCATAGTTACGTCTACATTAAGGATGTATTAGACGACCTTTTAAGCGTTAGGGTTAAGTTTCTTAATAAGCTTATACTTTCTTAGATGCCTTTCTTTAGCTTCTAGAGGTAGTGACAACCTTAGAGTTCTTAAGCGCTTCTTAGCTTTATTTTTAGGTGCGTTAATTATTTCAAAGTCTAATAGAGTAATAGGATTAGCCTACTAGACTATATTATCCCTTAGTAGCTACCTATTATTAAAGAAATAATTATCCCTATTCTTATATCCTCTTAGGTGTAGGATATAGTCTATAGATAGCTTTTTTAGAATAGTTTTTACATAATTTACCTAAGGAGCCTTTAAGTCTAATCCTTAGCTTATTATTATTAATAAAACTTTATAGAGGTGCTACGCTAGGTTAGTTTTATCTATATAACTAGTAAGTCTATTAGTTAGGTTCTAAAAGCTCTATAAGTTGTTATTCTCTATTACTCCTATAGAGTTAGGTAAGAATTAAACTAAAATTACGTTCGTGCTTAAAGGCTAAGTAGTTAGTAATTAGCCTTAAGGGTCTGTTAATCCCTATTCTACATTTATCTTAAGCAGGTTAATATCCCTCCTTAGCTACCTTCTCTTAATTTCTAAAATAATAAAGGGAATCTATTCGCCTTATAAAAGCCTAACAATTCTACCTCTAGGATTTTCTAGCGTACCTTAGGTAAGTTATCCTCTACTATCTTATCTATTAAAGTAGCACTAGCTAAGTCTAATAAGCTCTTAGATAGTAGGGTTGCCGCGTATAGTATATCTAAGGCTTCTACACCCCTAGTACTATCCTAGCAATTAGTTTTAGTTCTAGCCTTACAAGAAACCTTAAGAACTATTGTTAAAGCTTTGTCTATATCCCTAACTACTTCTTAGTTATAGGGGTATTTACTAATTAGACTAACTCTAAGTGTTATTTAAATAGTTTAGCTAGATATTTAATAGTGCATCTTACTAGTAGTTATTTTTATATAGATATCCTTATAGGGATCTTAAGCGCTTATTAGTTCTTTTTTATACTTCTACATTTACTACCTAGTTATTTATTAGTTTAGACTCTTAGGGGGTCTAGGATAGGGTCTATAGGGCTTATTAGTAGTTAGTAGAGTTAATCTTAAGTTCTATTATCTTTTCTACTAGGTTATTAATCTTATTCTAGGTTAGGGCGGCTCCTAGTAGGGATTACTTTAGCTAATTAGTCTTTATAGGTTTTAGAATATTAGGGACTTATAGTATACTAGGTCTAAATATAGGCACTATTATAGCTTAAGGGGCTCTTATAGGTTAGTCTTAGCTACTTGCTTTAAACTTAACGTTAGGGTAAAACTCTTTAATCGCTTCGCTTAGGTTAAGTATCTTTACTTCTTCTTCTACTTTATATTGTTTAACTAGGTTATTATAGATCTTTTTATAGTTAAAGGTTCTTAGCTTACTTAACTTATACCTAAACTTCTTAAGAATCTTAGTTACGTACTTAAGAGGTAATCCCTTTACTAAGTAGAATCCCCTCTAGTCTTCCTTAATAGTACTAGCTTTAATGCATCTTTTACTGCGGATTTTAAAGTCCTATAGGTAGTCTAGAATACTAAGACCCTCTTGTTTTTAGCACTCTACAAGCTAGTGTTTAAAATACTCTACACGTTCTTCTTATTAGTACCTATTATTAGTCCTAAAGAGGTCTTGTAGGCTTACTTATAGATTAGACTACTTAAAGTTAATATATACTTTTAAGTACTTATTAGAGGCTTATATAATATATCGCTGCTACTTAGAATAGTACGCTATAAGACGTTTAATTTGCATTTAATTAGTAAAGTTGTAATACTTAGTTATATTCTTATATTATTTAAGAAAGGATATAACGTTATTTCTATTAAAGGTTAGGACACTATTAGCTAGGTAAGCTAGTAGGTTAGGATTATATATATAGTGTGGCTCCTTATTAATATAGAATAGTGCCTCTACTATTCTTGTAAGGCTTTTTATAATCTCTTCCTACGTCCTAGTATAGTTTCTTAACTAACGTCTTAAAGCTATTTTAGGATTACAACCACTTAGAGGTTCTTTATTATATAGGTTTATTTTGTTGTTAATGTTAATTACTATTTAAGGCTTAAACTCTTAGTTAGTTAATAGTATTTTATCTAAGAGGTACTTAGTTATTATTTATAGGAGTAGTAGGATAAGACAGGCTGTAAGGCTGTAGATAAGGGTACTAAGAGAGTGCCTTATTAAGGTTCTAAGGGTTGTCGTGTTTTACTTCTTAGTATTATATACTAATAGTTCTTTAGAGACTATAGTTATCTAGGTCTCTTTTATATTTGTAACTCTATATCTTGTTTCTTAGTAGTTCTAATTACTGCTTAGGTTTAGCTTATGTTCCTACAATTGCTATTACTAGTTTTTAGCCTAATTATCTTAGTAATTATTACTTAATTTCTTTTTCTAGCTGTAGCGAAGTTCGTAGGTTTCCTAAACCCCGCTCGCTTTGCTCTTTTTATTTTAGAGAGGTTGCGTTATACGCTGTACTTAGCGCAAGTTCTATATTCTTCTTATTTTATAGTCTAACGTAGCTCTAATTATTACTTTCTTCTTCTTTCTTAGGGAGTCTACTGTCCCTGCTGTGTTATTTTTACGTTTATCTCTTAGGGATTCTAGGTTCTAAGCGCTGCTTAGGGTTCTGCTATACTCTTAGGACTCTCTTATCCTAATTAGGGTTAATCTTCTAGGTAATCTTAGTGCTTTAATAGGAATTTATCTCTAGGTCTAGCCTAAGCTATTATTAGGTTCGTAATCCTTCTGCTTTAGGTTCCCTAGAGGTCTAGTTCTAACTAGTCCTTACGAAAACTATTAGGGGGTTGTTTTTGCGCTTTCTTAAGGAGCTTTCAGCTTTCCTAAGGCTACGGCTATAGAGGTTTAGGTTGTTATTTAGTCGCTATATGTAGTAGAGCGTTCGTCACGTCTAAGGTAGGGTGTACTTAATATATAAAAGAGTGTATATTATTATTAAAAGCCCTTTAGGCTTCCTTCTATATAGGTGTCCTTAGCTATTCCTGCAAGTCTAAGCGTTCTTTAGCTACTACTACCCTATGTTCCTCTACTATAATAATAGCGTAGGTTATTATCTAAACGTTAATAGAGTTTAGTATAACTACTAAATATATTAGCTACTTTATACTAGATAACGCAAGTAATAATAACACTATAATAGACGTAATTACGTAGGAAATAGGCTTTAACCTACTCTATTACTACCTCCGCTATAGCCCTTATATAATTAATCTTATTAGCTAGATACTCCTCTAGGGTAAAAATAGCGCCTTATATAATAACGAGAGCGCTAAGGTTATTATAGAGGGCGAATATATAAGCTAGTAGTAGCGTAATAGGCCTTTAGGCGTACTTCTAGGTATTATTAACTATATTAAAACACTATAGTAGTACGCGCTTTTTACTAACTTTTAACGCCTTACCTACTATAAGCTACCTACTAATAAATATAAGATCCTTAAGCCTATAAAGCCTATTATTACGCGCTAGAACTCCTTCTACTTATGCTTTAAGCGGGCTATATAGCTTTAACTAGCGATTAACGCATACGCTAACTACTATATAAAGCGTATATAGGATAAGGATACCTACGCTAAGTTACAGCGTAATAAATTACCTTACGCGCTATACTAGATACAATTAGACAGCCTTATAGCGTATAATTAGGTAGTAGTTACTAAGTATATAGATACTTTAAAGCCGCTAAAAGCTACTATAAAGCGCCTTAAAGGGCGTAGTAACAGCGGTAGGTTTAGCTATATTACTAAAGTAATCCTAATATTTAAGTATCTACTTAACTACTATAAATCGCGCGTATTAGCTTATAAGGCTATTAAGTATAACGCCTATAATAAGGCGCCTAAGGACTATCTTATAATTAATATACGCGTAGTGTAGGTAAAAGCTAGCAAGTATTACGCTAAATAAGACCTATCGCCTGCCTACTATACAGCTACTATACTCTACCTATACTACTAATTATATTATAACTAGTCCTAGGGTACTAAAAGGCCTAACTAGCTTATAACTAATAACTATAGCTTTTACAGCTTATAGGCTAAGTATAACACTAGCTAGATAGCTATACAACGCCTAAAGGTGTGCTTAAACGATATAGACAACGCGATTAACAGTATTATTAATCCTACAACTACTCGTAGCAGCAACAAGGTAGAGGATAATAAGTATACCTAGTAGAAGCTATAGGAGCAGCAGGTAGAGAAGGGTAGTAAGTATGCTAATAACCTAATAAAATACTAGTTATCTATATAGGATTACTATCCTTAACTTAGCAAGCTTACAATAGACGTACTATCTATCCTAGCGTTAAGCTATAAGTGTAAGCGTATATTTAGCAAGCTAGGTAACCTACTAGAGCCTTACTAATAAGGTATAGAATTATAACTTCTAGTAGTAGTATAGTGCGTACAATAGTAGCGTAGAGCTAGTTTAGGTAATAATAAACTTAATAATAGAAACTCTATAACTAATAATAAGATAGAGGCGTTATATAGCGTAAGTATATAGGACGATAGGATTAATAACAATTCTAGCAGCGATTCTAAAACTTAACACTAAGAATAGTTAATACTACCTATTTATATAGCCTTAAAAACGCTATAACCCTTAAGCTTATTAATTAAGCTAATTAAGCCGCCTGATTTTACCTTATCAAGCTAATCTAAGCTGTCTTTTTGGCCGATAGATCAAGCCAATCCAAGCTGGGGTACCCAGCTTGATTGGCTTGATTGTTGACAACTCTGCCATTCACACGTACTACACCACCACTATTCCGCACTCTTCCCTCTGTTCCCCATCTCACACAATGGACTCTCCGACTGGTACAGGTCTGACTCTCAGGTACACCAATTCTCTACTCCTATTTAACGACTCCCGCCATTCCTTTGAACTTAGCGATAGAGGACAACGACCCGGTCGCACACAACACAGTCGACCGATTGTATCCAAGAACAATGATTGTTGCACCACTACATCCCATTCCAAGCCCCCGATGTTCCGGATTGCATGGTAAGACATTGCTCCTGTCAATGCCATGCAATGTTCTCGACTGACGTCCTAGAATGGAGTTCATTATGGAGATGGTTCTTCGGCGCATGGAAGGGCAGTGAACATGTTTAGAATTGATGGACATGAGGGTATGGTACGTCTAGCCTGGATTTACCCCTGGGAAAGTTTGCTAATTCGAGACGATCGGGGCTAGAATAGGGAGAAATGGTTGTTGGTTCCCATGTGTTGAACCCTTGGTAAGAAGTCCCCTTTTTTCCCCTGAGCCCATCTTCTTGACTAACAATGTATAGTTGAGTTGTCGAGTGTGGTGGTCTTGCTGGTGGAGGAGGGAAGGCGTGTGTATATGGATATCTGATATGTACAAGCGGGCGGTACGTATGACACCGCGTTCGTCCGAGAAGGCTTGCTAACTTGATACTGAGTAGGCTAGAGTACGGAGATGTTTGGTTGGAAGGCATCGCGGAGCTCAAATGTGGGGATTGGAATTGGAGGTCGATGTTAATAAAATGCTAGTAAGTTTTGACATGATGACCATGGGAGTTTTGCTGATTAGGTGATAGGTACGGTAGATTAGGGAAAATTGAGTCATGCCATCAAGCATGTGGAAAGTACCTTCATGCAGGAACAAACACTCCATTCTATATCTCTCTTGCAATTCTTACCTACCTACACTCCTTTCACCCACTCCCGTTCTCACTTCACTCTCACACCTCAACAAGTACATCGCCCTCCACATTGACCAGCCTCAAAGCACTGTCTCTCCCCTCAATCGTCGCCTTCCTCACCACTCCCTCCCCATCCCACTCAAACTCCACCACCCCACCACCCCTAACCCTCAAGCCCCTGACTCTCCCCCCTCCCCACGCCGCCGGGATAGCCGGCCCCAAAACCACACTCCTTATGCCCTGGTCCCCAGCTGGCAGCGGCACGTCCACGACCAACATACTGAGCACCGCGCCGCCGAGCCCGAAATTCGCGTCAATCTGAAACGGCGTGTTGGTGCCGGAATACATACTCAACGCATTCTGTGCAAAGTTCTCTTGTATAGCGTAGCGCAGATGGTAATGCGCCTGCTGGGAGTCGTTTAAGCGGGCCCAGCAAGCCGCGCGCCAGACTTTACCCCAGCCTGCATTGGCATCCGGGCCATTGCCGTTGCCGCGACTTATTAGTTTCTGGCGCACAGCGGAGGCAATCGATTTGTGGCTGGTGTTGTAGCTGGTGTTTTTATTGTGGCTGGAGAGAAACGACGAGAGTGAGTAGCCTGGGTACCAGCCCACGAGCTCGGAGAGGTGGCGATGCGTGTCGTTTTGAACGTCGTAGCCAAAAGAGTCTGGGAGTTTCCACTCTTTAATTTGGCCGAAGGAGCCGACGTGGAAGCCTTTGTCGAGACGCGATAGCGAGGATGAGATGTTGGCTGTAAAGGCAGAGTCTGACTCGGAGACGATGGAGGAGAGGGTTAGCACGGCATCGAAGACTTGGTGGATGAGCTGTTGGAAATGTGCGCATGCAAAGGTTGTGGGACCGTGTTCGGCGCTATTGCATGGGTTTACAACGAGGCTGTTGTCGCGGGTGAAGGTGTCGAGTTGGAGTTGGTGCAGCCAGAACTCTGCGACGCCTTTGAGAAGCGGGTAGCCTTGAGATGTGAGCCATGCGGTGTCGCGCGAGTAGTCCCAGTGGTCGAACACGTGCTGCATCATCCAGGCAGCTGCGGCCGCGTAGTTTGCCCATGATGCCCCGCTCTTCATGCCTGTGTGGCCGAAGATGTTCATCTCGTTGTGGACGACCCAGCCTGGGGCGCCATAGAGCAGATCAGCTGTTTCCCGGCCCCGCGGTACCCAGGTGTCGGCCATGTACTCCCAAAGTGGTGACTGTAGGTCAGTTAGGCCTGTTTGATCGGCTGTCCAGTGGTTCATTTGCAGATTGATGTTGGCGTGGTAATCGCCTGACCAGGCAGCGTATAGTCCTTCACTCCAGCGGCCTTGAAGGTTGGGAGGCAGGGATCCGGGACGCGAACTGGAGATGAAAAGATAGTTGCTGTAGTCAAACAGTAGGCTCTCTAGGTAAGGATCACCCGCCGCGTTCTCGGAGTTGTAACGCTCAATTAAGTCCGCTATGGGTGTTTGTGACGAGTTGAGAGTGTCAGGCAGTGAGAGTTCGAAGCGGCTGATGATCTTCGCGAAGTCTTCTATGTGAGCGCCCTCCAACTCCTCTAGATTCTTCGTGGCAGCCTTTTCTGTGATTGTCTCTACTAGGGGTCCCGGATCTCCACCGCGGAAGCTGTACCCGAACTCCGCCGTGCCTTTCTTTTGATCATAATTAGTTTCAGCGCTTAAGACAATAGTTATTGATCTTGTCCCATTGCTGGGCGTGATGTTCAAGATAGCAGTGTCGTTGGCACACGATGTGCTGATGCCTTCAGGCGATGCGACCCGTGCGATAGAATCATAGCGCATACCCTCTGGTGGGCCAAGCTGTGTGACACCCTGCATCCTCACATAATCCGGCCCGCAAGTGAGGCTGTTCAGCTCTGCATTGACTAATTCGTTGTCCAATCCGAGATGCAGTATGGGTAGTTGACTTGACGACTGGACACTATACACGCAGACCTGATCTGGATACGAGCAGAAGACTTTTGTTTCAATGTCATCGCCATTAGCGTTGTAACGTGTCGCGTGGATACCAGTAGCGATGTCGAGAGTACGTGAAAAGTCTGTGATTGAGCGATTGCTGCCTTGAAAGCTTGGGATGGTAACACTCAAGTTACCCAGGACTCGGTAAGAGCCAAAGAACCCATCGTTCCCGAGCAGCTCCGTCACGTTGCCTGTGCCATTGGTGAAGATCCAACCTCGGATACCAGGGAGCGCTTGGTCAACCGACGACGTTGGATTTCCGCCGGTGTAATTCTATCATCTGAGGTTAGCGATCAAGTATTTGAAGTGCCAATAAGTGATGGCTTACAGCGACCTCGAATGGCCCACCAGACCACAGGCTGTCCAGATTCAGATTAATTGTTTCTTGTCCAGCAGGACCAAATGGCATTGCACCAAGCCGTCCATTGCCCAATGGATACGCAGTCCGGATGATGTCGCTTGTGTTAGCAGGTACTTGAGACCATAGTGACTTTGCTTGTATCAAATGAGCGGAAATGAGTGTGGAAAGCACCGCAAGCCTGGAAGGCAATTGCCTCGTTGTACCGACCATAGTTAGGAATGTCAAGCCATCAGAGATCGAGAGTGGTTTTGAATAACGTTTTCTTATGTCTATGTGTTCCTACCGCTATGACGACTAATCAATGTACTATGCGAGGCAGGCTAAGATATATTGCGGGGAAATATAGTACTTGCATGTACTTAGATCTCTGTCGCTACTGAGATACTCCGCGAATGATGTCTATGCCAGAGAGACTTGGCGTTACAGACTTCCCGCTTGCTCGATCTATACTCAGAAATCCGTATTGCAAAGATTTATGATTGATGATGATATCAAGTGTGTGAGCAGTGACCACCTCCTTTGTAAGGTGACGAGGCGCATGTCAAGACGACATTAGGCCCCGCGTTGGAATTGGAAGTATTGAGGCAAGACATTCGACAATTGTTGTGCGATTCCTTTCGCCCAGACTAGGTTTCCAGGGTTTTGAGAAAAGGTGGAAAGGCTGCCCACATGGAGGGGTACAGCTAGGTTTGTACCTCCTGGAGAAGATCTCACGTGACGTCGGTATTTTGATTGACCGAAGCCGCGCCAACATCCTTGGAGGATCATCTCATCATAGAGCTACCACTCATCGGATTGTTCGGATTGCAGGGCAATTGGCCAAGATGAGGGCACAATACACATGCAGACAATGTCTGTCGCTCGTGAAGAGCTCGCGAGCTCCATTACGGCCCTCGCCAGCGTTTGCACCACTGGCCCAGAAAGTGTCGTTGCAACGGAATCACTCCACTAAAGGTCCCGCGCAGCCCAAGTTCACGATCCCTCCACGCAACCTCTCTACAACATCGAGAAAAGCGGCTGCAAAGCCATTCGAGCCTTACGACTATGTCGACCCAGAGGGAATCAAGCGAACGCTCATGTTGACCGAAGACAACCTGTTCAATTCCTTCACGAACTCGCCAATACCGCAAATACGCAAACGAGCGGCCTTCATGCGCCAACATGCCTACTGCCCGCATCCATCACACCAGCCGACACGTGCGCCCAAAAATTCCATGGATCTCGAGGCGCGCAAGTCCTCGGAGACCGGGGCGCCGCCCGCACACGTCAACTTCGAATGCCCTGACTGTGGGATTCCAGTCTACTGCTGTGAGGAGCACTGGGCGGATGACTATGAAGCCCACCTGGAAGTCTGCGACGTGCTGCGACAGAGCAACGAGGACGACCACGACTTGAGAAGCGGGAGATTTTTCAGCGAGTTCCAGTTCGCCGAGCCGCAAATGGAGGAGATTCTGGTCAACATGACGAGCTGGGACACGTATCTCTACACTCGAGACTACGATGCGCTGAACAAGGATCGCGAGATGAGGCAGGCCACCAAGCTGCTCACCTATCCCATGACCATCGCCAGCATCATCAATGAACTGAGCCCTTACAACATCCGCAAGAACGGACGCATGACGCCAGAGGGCCTCAAGAGCTTCAGTGGTATGCATCTCCACATGAATATTTGCTAGCTTTCCAATCGCTGACATGACCAGCCCTTCGACACACGCTTCACCCTCCTCGAACCGGCGGCGGTGACACGTGGAAAAACGCGCGCATCGCACCGCCCTCCGTCCGCCTCTTCATCCTTGGTGCCCGCGCCGAGTCCTCCCTGCCCCGCGAGACCTGGATGCAACTCGCCTATCTCTTCCACCGCGTCCAATTCTCCATAAACTTTATTGGTCCCGAAGCCATGGCAAACCGCGAAAAGGAGCTCCCCCTCCCTGAACGCACACCTCTCAATCCCTTTGGCGCTGTAATCGAAGACCGCATCAGCAATGCCATGAAGATCAGCACCTTCGTGGAGCACTACCACAACATCCACAAGACAGGCTACTTCTATCCCTACGACCCATACTTTGACTGCTTTGTTGTCTTCCACCCTGGCTTTGGCAATGCAGCCAGTATGCATGAGTGGGAGGAGACGCTGCCGCTGCTGTTGGAAACCAAGGTTCCGATCATTGCGACTGGATACTCGCCCTGGGATATGCAGCAGGACGTCGATCACTTGGTCAAGAGACATGGGAACGAAATGGACATACTACTTGAGCCGGGCGAGAATCTGTTCAGAAGCTTGAGATGGGATCTGAATGACTTGGATCCGCACGATGTTACATGTAGTAATTGGGGTGTATATGCTTTCCGGGGTAAGCGATATGAGACGATGAAGAAAGAGGAAGATGCAGAGGTGCATAGCGACAGGACAGCTTGAGGTAGTACTGTATATCACCATCATGTTCGCCCATGTACAAAACAATGTATCAGATGTTCAAGTAACTTGCGCGCTCTTGTCTACCTTGAAACTTCTACTATCACAACCGTATAGGGCCATTTCAATCCAGGGCTGTCCAGTGCTTCAGAGCCATGCGATTTTTGATGTCCCTAAATTCTTGTTCAAAGAAAGTCAGCTGCTGCACTCATGTTGCTGGTTTCACCCCATACCCTCGAAAATTGGCTACAGTATTATCAGACTTGATGCTTCGTTGCTCTTAAGTCCAGTCTTTGGAGAGTAGCGTCCTGTTGTTGACGGACTCGCTATACTTGCAGGGCGAGGACTAGTAAATAATTTAAATATACGCCTATACTAGCACCACATGTATATGTTCAACAGTACCCTTATGTACGACCTATCACTTCACGTTGAACTTTCAAGGTACTACAAGTCAGACCAGCGAAAGCCTGCCCTAACTGTACATACACACTTATTCTGTAGGCTCTTAGAGCGGAGGAAGGATACGGTGTTCTATAAACGCCCAAATAGCATTTAAGATATCTAATTCCTATGTAGTTCTGGCCTAATAAGTATTGTACTAGCACTGCATTGCATTAAGAACTTTATGAAGCGTATTTGCTACTACATCCTAAGTCAAAAATAGGAAATGCGGTGAATGCCGCAACAGCCTAACACAACTGAAAACACCTAGGGAGATTGAAAGCAGTAAGCATATTTCATATTTCCTGTTAAGATATGTCGCACATCATTTCCTAGTTGTGGGTATCATAAGAACATGAGCCCCACTATCCACTCTCGATAGAATTGAGCTAATAGCAACTTGGGCTGCCCTTATGATTAGCGGAGGCGTGGCTGGCTTCTTTTGCGCCCTCGAATGTATGAACGGGGTTCGTATAATGGTGTCGTAGTCAAGAGCTGCAATGTGAATGGCGGGTAAGAGGACTGGAGACAAATTTCTGATACTTTTCATATACTTACTGATGTTTTGGTCAATAGGCGCTGGCATTCTATCACCTTCGATCCTACCCAAATCAATGCCCTCCTGAATAAGCATCTATAGGGACACCCCGTGATAAAGCAATTTTCAAGCCGCCTACCTACTACCGTAGGGAGGATGTGCAATTTGTGGCTGGCTAAATGCTACTGCGGCCTCGTTTTAGATGCATCCTCTCAGTTCAACACTTCATGGAGGCTTGACGGAGGTAGTACAAACGGAGAAAATTAACATACACTGCGAGGGAGGTATTTCTCGTTGTTAGGAGACAAATGAAGAGGGTGGTGTTGAGATTATAGATGCAGAGATCATCAGGGCAGGTATGGTCGTGGCAGCGGATGGATGGTAATCATTGTAAGAGCTGGACGATAGTTGTCTGGAGAAGAGACCAAAAACCAGGCACCTAACTGGTCTTGCAATGTTCCACGCCGCATATTCAATCAAGTACGCGATGTGTAAACACGCTTTACGCGAAAGGCGGATGCCCGCTCCAAACGAAGATAGATAGATTCCTTTCTTTCTTATGGGAGGTCCAGTTCAATTTCATCAGCTAGAATATAGCATTTGGTATGAGACTGGCAGCGCAACAAAATTTCACGAACTTTGTCCAAATCCTGCCTTGTAAGCTTATTTCCTGAAAATGATCTTCGTAGGCCTATAAAGAAACCTAGGAGTGCTGAAGTCTCTCCCTGGGTTGCCTGAGACTAATGTTGATACGCCTGATATCGACGTGAATGACTACATGACGTAACGTACTGAGGAAGAGGGGACTGCGCATACTATACAATCGCGATAAGCTATCTAAGGTCTCGGGAAGTATTGGGCGACGGTAGTAAACTGTATGCTACTGACTATACGTTGCTTTTGTCTCTTTGGCTATGTACTCCAAAGCTACGCGTGCCTTATCAGTGTAAAGATTAACATTGGCAACAGCTTCTTCATAACTTAGAACCCCCTCACCATACCCTTTGTCTAGGGACTTGGTAATCAAGGTTTCCACCATATAATTGGCGAATGATGGCGACACACCGATGCTAATGCAGTTTTCGTAGCCTTCTTTAGGTCCCAAGTTTGTAACTGTAGGGTACTTACTAAGTACCTTCCCCGCTCAGAAAATATTGTCGCGTATTGTGACAATATGGAGGTCAAATGGGATCAGCTTGGCTGTATCCCTGCAGATCCTGGCCTATTCAGCCCAGCTCGTACGGGAAACAGGAGAATTCAGTTCCAGATCAAGGATAAATAAGGAACTTAGTATTTGGTAGCAATACAGTGATCAATTTTCCATGTAGGTGTTGCTCTACACGGTGATTCTTTCAGGTCCTTCAACAATCTAATTACTGTACAGTAGTATTCTAAGTAGAGTTCTGACCACTCGCCCTCCTTGCTCTCGTTCCGAAGCTACGCTCATTTAAACACTCAGTTTGGCACCGTTCACTGCGACACATCCTTCTTATTCTATAAAACGCTCCACTCGAAGAGGGCCATGAAGCTCTGGACTAATCGTAGCCGTTGCGATGGACACCCGGTAGACCTCTTTAGCCTAATGCTAACAGGAAGTCGTGCAACGTTACTAGATCGTGAGGAGCCGCGAAATTTCGAATAATGTGTGCACTACGAGGGCGACAGGTCTGCGTAGGAATGGCAGAAGCGAGGTGGCTGGCTACAACAAGGCCAAAAGCTCGACCATGGCTGATGCTCGGCTGTTCTGATCTGCGATGATCGATTCGGGCGACCGCTTTTGCGAATAGACGTGGATAACTGGGTATGTCAAGACTACAAGCAGTAGTGTGCCATACTGCTGATGTGTGTTTAGTAATTAATTCCACGATGAGGCGAGAGCCAGTGATTCCGGTAATATTAAATCATAAGGGGAAACAATCTGCCTAGACCACCGTTTAGTAACACAGCCGTAACAAACGACACCTTTTCTCAATATCCCACTGGAGCTTCGGCTAGCTATATGCGAGTATGCCCTTAGGTCGTACGAGCTCTTGATAACTCTAAAGAACAGCAACCAAAACGCGCTTCTGCTGATTACCAAAGCGATTAAATAAGAAGTCCTTAATCCACCTTACCGCCTTCCCTCACTCAAGCTTATTCTTACACCCAAGACATTTGAGTTGGACAGGAGATTCATGAAAAGTATGCCCTAGGAATGGGGAGCGAACGCGTCAGGTTTTCTCAATCGGCTCCTATATATCAGAGCCCGTGATTGCATACAACGCATCGAGATCCGGCTAACTAAGAGATGTATCTCGGGCGAAGCCGATGTCCCATAGCTGCATGGTGCTTTGTTGTATCGCAGTAAAAATGTTCTAGACTTTCTTGGAGTATGTGGTGGTCGTCAAATCTCTTTCGTTGTTGATACTGATGCCAAAGCAAAAGGTTCCGAAAATCTTTATCCAATCGGATTTTCAGGTTTGCAGGAGGAGTTTTCAGATATGCTGAGTAACTCAAGAACCAAAATATACCTCGCTGAGATCTCCACCGAAGTGAAAATCAGTCGTATTGCTTGACATAGATTGCGATAGCCCGCGCACGGTCAGCGCATGGACAGGTGTGGGTGATGTGAGATGAATGATGAGACCAAAACGGCGGCGATGGAGTCGGATGGTGATGGCGATGCAATGGTGGTGGTGATGACGATGAGGTTGCCTCTGAGGATGTTCAAACCGATGGCGATGGGTATGAGAACGAAGTTACTGTTGAAGACATCCACGCTTCCCCTAAGCTGCTGAGGGAAGGACGGTTGGGCGAAGTACCCGAACACTAGTGCGATCTTAGTGACTAAACTCGCAATCTTGAAGAGGAGCGGCACTTACATAATAGTATCAGCGGCAGGAAAGTATGCAAAGGAGAACGCAAAGGAAAAGAAGAGTAGCAGAGGATAGGGACCAAAGGGTAAAAAGCTAGAGTAGGTTGTAGGAGACTAAACAGTCGAGACGGAAATCGACACTGTCACAATCTCTCGTTAGTATGGAAATTGATTGAAGACCCCTTACGGCAGTGCCAGTGGCAAAGACACTTAATGGGGCTCCTCCTGTAGCGCGAAGCAATTGCCAGGAGGGATCTTAGCCTGTCGAAGAAGGGCTGACTTACCCTCGGCACCGCGCAGCTTTGACCTGGGAATCTTGCCAGGAGGAGGTGTAGGAGGAGGAGGAAGTGGTGGTACCTACTCGAGGTGAATGGTAATGTGGCTTCGATGGCCAACTCGTTGGCGGCATCTTCGAAGACCAGAACGAGGAAGCGCAACAGAGGGACGGAATTGATACCTAGCCGAAGTCGAAACAAGCTTGGTTCGAGTGTTTGACTGACTTCTTAAGGTACTAAGTTCCCACATGATCCTTGAGCTTGGCAAGGGAGCAACGGAGGCGAAGACAACGCGAATGGTCAAAACCAAAGCGCTTCTCGTATCCTTGCAGCGCCCGCCTATACATCTGTTCCGCCCTCTCTAGCTTGCCCTGATTGGCGTAGAGGACGCCTAGGTTGTTGACCATCTTAAGCGTCGAAGTGTGATTAAGCCCAAGCGCTTTCTCCCTTCCTTTCAGCGCCTGCTCGTACATCGGTTCCGCCTTGTCTAGCTTGCCCTGATTAGCGTAAAGAACGCCTAGGTTGTTGACTGTGCTAAGCGTTAACGTGTGATCGCGCCCAAGTGCCTTCTCGTATCCGTCCAGCGCCCGCCTGTACATCTGTTCCGCCCTCTCTAGCTTGCCCTGATTGGCGTAGAGGACGCCCAGGTTGTTGACCATGCCTAGGCTATTGACTACGCTCAGCGTCGGCGTGTGATCGCGCCCAAGTGCCTTCTCAAATCCGTCTAGCGCCCGTCCGTACATCTGTTCCGCCCTGTCTAGCTTGCCCTGCTTCTTGTAGAGGCTGCCTAGGTTGTTAATTATACTAAGTGTCGACGTGTGATCGCACCCAAGTGCCTTCTTATATCCTTGTAGTGCCCGCTTGTACATCTCTTCCGCCCTGTCTAGCTTGCCATGGTGAGCGTAGAGATAGCCTAGGCCGTGGACTGCACCCATCATAGTTATGTTATCCTCCTGTCCCGCCAGCACGGCATGTATAGAGGCCCAAGAGCGGTTCGCGTGTCGAAGCAGCCGCCGTTGCGTCACCCAGTACTGCGGTTCTGACGTACTAGGTACATGCAGCCCTACACACTTCAGCGCAATTCTGGCCATCCTGCCATCCCATCTCTCGTTCACTACATGCTTTGTCCATGCGTGCACGCAGCTGTGCATGCTGTATCCTCGTGAGTCTAAGCTGCCATCTCTGGACGCGGCGTCTGCCTCCACCAAGGCATAGTCACAAAGTACTCTTACAGCCTTATTAAACACAAGCCGGTCTTGTGTCAGTTCGCAAAACCACTCTGGGGCATTTTCCCGGCCTTCTTGCAGAAGCTGCAACCACACGTCTTGACTGTCGAAGTAGGCCCATAGCTGCAGAAGCTTTGTCGCAAGCGAGCTCTGTTGCCTAACGTGGTCCAAGGAGATTCCCCATGTTGTGTACAGCGTTCGGTCTTCATACGACGGTAGCTGCGGGGTATCTTGCTGCAGTTGAAGCCATGATTCCTCGTACGATTGGAGATACTCGGCGAAGCTATCCGTCACCAGGCACAGGTAGGCGCCAGCTGTAGCAAGAGCAAGCGGCAGGCCATCCAGCTTGTTAGCCAGCTTACGAGCATCGGCGTCTTGCTACTGTGTCAGCATCACTTACGGCGAGACAAGAGGGCGTCACATACCACTACTCAGCCCATCTCTTCTGGACGTCTGCGACAGTATCTCCAGGCTGTGCTCAATGTCTGTCAGCTTCTTTACCGCGACGGGACGACCCACTCGCAGCTGAGATGACCGCGTCGTGATCAGTATGGCTCCATGGTCTGCTTCAGGAAGGAAAGGCTGGATATCGAACGTGCCTGGCTCGTCATGCCCTGGCAGCTTCGGCGTGTCGTAGTTGTCGTAGATGATCAGCCACCGGTCGTTCCTAGCGCTGCTTAGCCACTGCTTGACCACCTCCACCACTTTGTCAAGGTCGCTGCCTTCCGCGACAGCCTTGAGATCATCGATGCGTCTTGCTGCGTCCGTGTAGCCTTGCTTCAGTGTGTCGACGTCCTTGCTGTTGACCCAGAACACGGCCGAGTACTTGTCTTTGTGTCGTTGCGCGTATGCCAGTGCCAGCTGGGTCTTGCCCATCCCACCTAGGCCGTGCACAACTGCCGTTTTCCGTGAGCCATCGCACTGGAGCGCATTGCCTATCTCGACAATATGCTCGACCCGGCCGACGAAATGCTCAACGAGCGACAACTTTGACACGATCGACTGGACAGTAAACGAGCCGACAGACTTATTAGATCGCGCTAGAGACGGCTTGTTATTATTACCCCTCAACGTTGATAAAATTGAATAGAAGCTACGTACAAAACCGAGCCGCTACCACGCCCAGAGCATCCTGCTCAAACTGTTGAAGCTTGCTACGCGCGCTAGTATACCCTGGCTCATTCTTATTGTCGAACTTAACCATCATAGAATGGTCAGCATTTAAAGGAATTTTATCCTCTATGATATCTGGCAGTTCTAGAAGAGCTGACCCTACGTCCACCGCGGTGAGGCCAGTGCCGGTCCTTTCCCAGCATCGACTTTCGCTGTTCTGTCACAAACCATCAGTACTCCTGTAGCCGTCTCTATAGTATCAGAGGATCATACAAACTCTAGCCGCTTAGTTTGCTGGGTCTCGTAAAAGCTGACAATCTTCCTATCCCGGATAAGATTCGTAAAGTCCACTCGCTGGTTGGCGAGCAAGTCAGATTCGGATTTGATCTGCTGAAGTAGTTTACTTCGTGGGTGTTTGTCCTGCCCGCTTAGCATCTGCTGTATGTCATCTACTACTAGCCCTTTATGTGGAGTCCCGAACAGAAGCATGCCGTAAGTAGCATTGTACAGAGACGCTATCGTCGCGTGGTCATCTTCGTTTGTCTGGACCGCCTTGACGAGACACTATGCTGCAGATTAGCCTTGTCTTAATTTGTCTCACAGCAGACGGCCTACGTGAGCGAGTATGAGACCACCAAAGCTATGGGCGATAAAGAAGAGGGGCCGCTGTCGTAGCTAGAGCGTAGTGGTTGTCAGCTTTATGCTCGCATTCTCGTCATAGGGCGTCGTAAAAATGCTCACCTCCTTTGTGTTGCGAACCTTCTTAAGTTCCTCTAGTAACCCACGGCCATAGTCCATGATAGTATCAATTCCATCGCTCGACAGCTTCGAATTGTAGCCGTAGATCATGGTGCGGCAGCATGGCAGGTCCGTACGCAGGAATTCGCGGAGCCACATGCGCCTGGAAGCTCCCTTGCTCCTCCATGAGCCATATGCGTGTCCGTCGAGGCCGGTAATAGCGATTATACTAGGACGCGGGAAATTAGCGGCTAGAGGCAGTAGGTGGGAACTGCGCAAGCAATCTGGCCCAGAAAGGAAATATTACGTACTCTGCAGTAATCCGCACATCTAGCTTCGGTGTGTACAGCTGCGTGAACCCGAAGAAATACTGGTCGAAGCTGATGTCCGTATTGTTCATCTCCACCACCCTGGGTCCTAGCGGGTTAGCTGTCGGCCCCGACAAGAAGGCAGGTACCCTGTCGCGGAACTCTACCAGCGCAACTCTCTCTTCATTGTTGTAGCAAGAAGGCACAACCTCAACCTTCATGTCATGGATACTGAATCTGGATTCTTCCTCAATGAGGTTGTTGTTGATCGCATCCGTCAGCAAGGCGTGCAGCCCCTCGATAGGCTGAGAGGCTAGGAGACCGGTAACGCGAAAGACGGGGCTCCTCTTTCTGGTCTCATCGGGCCTTCGCCGTCTTGGAATCTTCTTCTTGACTTGGTTCCAGAGCAATGCCGCCGTGACCAGGGAGACGACGAGAGACGATACAATGATCCAGTGAAGGTCCATTGTCCCGGCGTGAGCGCGAGTCCTGGGTTAGGTTAAGCGTGTTGCACGGACTTGTCGAGGAACTGACGTGCGAGGTCGCGAATAAGTCATGCATAAGTCGTGAACAGTCGAGCGACGCCTTCGCTAGCATGTCTGAGCGATCGATCGACGGCAGATAGGTAGAGGGCAGGTTGTATGGTGTAGGCTGCAGCCTGGATCAGGGCTGAGCACTTGTCGCCTTTATAATATTAGCGGCTGTGCATCTTCCACCGCACCGCTGAAAATTAGGCTGAGCAGGAGCACGGTACACTCACATCCACTTGCAGTTTCCGCTTTGTGCATGCCACTTAGCTGCCATCCCATGCCCACCCCTATGTCGCTTAGCACAGCCCTTACTATAACCACTCTGGCGCAAGTCAGCATAGAGTAACTCGCTTCCTGTCTGCGGAAACCCCTGGGCCTACATGCCGTCATTAAGCGCGAGCAGAGGGAGACGGTCTCTCCTATTCATCATTTATGCGTGTCAAATACCAGGGATTAGAGGAGTATTGAGGTCATAGGACAAGGCATGGGATCGGGCAGCGTTTCCGCCCCACAGTAAGCATACTGCATGTATCTAGTATAGGCGGCACGGCTCGTGCGGGTAGACAAGCGGAGTTCGCCCGTGGCTTACCGCCGGCTGCTGCCCGTATGGCTTATGAGGTGGCTATACCCCATACGACACCGTCCCTAGATGTCTGTGAGCAGGCTGCGATGGCGCTACGGACGACAGGCGATAAGCAAGATCAGGGAAGTCATGACCCACCTGCCTCGCCAAAAAAGATGTTGAGGTTTTAGCAGTTCTGGCTTCTCCTGCTACGCATCAATAGGACCTGTTCAATTAGGGCGCATAACTGTATGCATGAATCTGTAAAAATTGGCTTGATAAAGCATGTTATCGCGGTTGAGCAAGGCTGATCTGCCTTTATAGGCTATGGAAAGTAGGCGCAAGCGCTCTTAGTGAAGAACATGACATCTCGCCTATTGATTGGCATATGTTGTATATCTCTATTAATAGCCTGCAATCTTCAACCTCCTCTTAGACCTAAGCCTTTAGCATTCTTTTAATCGTACAGCCTTTCGAGCTGACAGCATGCGTTTTTAGTGGCGAATAGTGGGCGGAGCGGACCGGCTCGTATACTGCAAGTGAACGCGATTTGCTCTTCCCTGGTTGCTAACCGCTGCGCATTGTAGCCTATCGTTCTGCTAGATTGCAGGTGACGTGCTCTTAGCAGTCGATTGAGGTCTTATTTAAGTTTTCTTAGACTAGTGTAGCCGACCGCATGTGCCACTCCTAGGTTCCCCTGAACATGCGACGATAGTAGCACGGTCTCTTCCCTTCTTGTACGCTAAAACGGTTCAGATCGACGCAACCCTGCCGCTGTTCATGTTTACCGCAGGCTTAGTTTAAGATGCTGCTTAATACCAACAAGCAACCTGTACATTTACAAAGACGAAATGCGAGGAGCCAGGCTGACCAAAGCTGGAGCGGCTCGGTTAGTGCTAATCAACCGAGACAGGGGTGGGCGTGGGATGACGATCAAGCGGCGTGCGTAAAGCGGAAACTGCAAGTGCACGAGAGTGTATTGTACATTGTCTATTACTTTACTGTACCGTCCTCGCTCAACAAAGCGCTGTGGGCAAGCATAGTGCAGTTCATAGCAGATGGGCGCAGTTTATAGCAGGCAGGCGGAATGTGCTGTTGCCTTTGACGGGAGCCAGTCATAGAAAATGTGGCTTACTGGTTTTCAGACGAGGCTGATCGCAAGCCGCTTTGTCGATAGTGACCCCCCTGTGCGATCCTCAGCTGCTTTCTATGCACAGCCTAGCAGCCAGGGCGGGGAGCCCTGCCGCATGGTGTCAGTCGATGAGCCTTAGCCTTGTGGTAATTTGGCCCAGCCTCATCGAAGCGAGGAAGCTCTGGTACATTATTGAGTAGCTCAGCTGAGGAGTCTCTACGTAAAATTGTTTCATTAATCCTCCGCTTCAAAAAACAGTCTTTGATCCAACCCCACCTGCAACTCTGGACCTTTTAATGTGGAAATATGGTAGCTCAACATCATTCCTGCCCCACACCGCCAGCTTTAGAACGACTTACTCCGCCAATATCAAAGAACGACCCTCGAAAGACGTCCGATTTTGTAACCCCCGCTTCTATAACCGCCGTGTCTGACTTGCCATTTCCTGCAATCCTCTTTCGAAGAGATACCCTCCTACGGCCTGATGATTCTCCCGATATTTCTTTGGGCCTTGACCTGAATACACCGAGACTCGACGACATTCACCAACACTTGTGGCTTGCTGGTCTTCCGAACGCTGCACGACCTTTGCATAGACAAAAGCTCCTTGGTCGCAATGTTCTACTTACTGAAGACCCAGACGAGCATCTTGTCTGGTTCGAAACTCAGCTCTTCATCAAGCCGTTGCCGCACTACTTATTCGATTACGACTACTGGAGCAAGCATCTATGCTCCGACAAAAACTTACACCAAGCTGCATGTGGCCTACTGCTCTCCTATGCATGGCTCGTATGCTACAAAAGCGATCTTAACATTGCGAAGGACAATGGTTTGCTGCCAAAGGATATTGAATGGCACGACTGGATCAAGTTCCTTAATACCTTTCTTGACAACATTGATCTCATCAGTTTGAGCAACGTCAGCAAGCGATATAAGTACGGAGAATTGCGATTAAGTCGACTCAATACCATCTACAGGGTCATGCCACCGGCATATTCACTCAAAAATTTGATTCGGGGATATAGAGCGGGATCGACGTGGTATACTGAATTCTTCGGGCGCCATTTCAAATGGATGCTGGCAGTGTTTGCTGTTCTTTCGGTTTCATTGTCGGCACTGCAGGTTGGCCTTGCAACACTTACACTGCAAAAGAATGGGGTATTTCAGACGGCATCTTATGGTTTTACCGTAGCGTCTGTGGTTGCGGTGATAGCAAGTGTAGTTTTGGTGTTCTTTATATGGCTTGGCTTGTTCTGGTATCACTTGCTCTCAACTTGGCGGAATGACAGAGCGGTCAACCAGAGGAGGCTGGCTGGATCGTCATCTTGTTAATTAAATTCTAGTCGTACTGATAATTACAATATGTAGTATAATTAACTCTAGGCTACACGACTTGTAGCTTCTAATCCCCCATTTGGACAAATCTTAGAGACGGCGACTAAAGGGCTGACCTCGGAAATGCCACGCGCGATTTCTGTCGATACGTTAAGCGGCTATGCTTCAACGTCGCACGGTCTAGCCAATACTGTGCACAGTCCCGTCTACAGACGAACCATAGCCGCCCTCTACCGCCTTTAGCTTCACAATACAACCGACTTTCCGCTCGCCTCCTCTATATACTATGGGAAAGTCATTTCCTGGCAGGAAATGACTTTAAAGAGGACTGTGCACGACTAGCGCATGGCAGGAAATGACCGTGCGAGGAAAATTAAAACCTAGAAAATTATAGCAGGAAATGACTGTGCGCGACTAGCGCATGGCAGGGGTTTACCTGAGAGCAACTAATATACCCGTTGCCCCCGCAAAAACAACGCCCTAGTAGTAGGCCCTACCTCCAAGCGACTCTATAACGTTCCACTGGAACCGTCGTTTTAGCTGTACGCGATAAGCGCCTAATAAGAAACATGAAGTGGAACTGTCTAGTGGGACTAACAGGATCTGCCACCTGCTACAGCTACGCACGAGGAGATATTAAGAAAAGCTAAGAGGCCATTTTGTAGAGAATGGCGAGGCGAAAAAACTGCACTCCTCGCTTTTCTTGTAGCACGTTATAGGGTAAAGTTATCGCGCGTGAAAGATAGGGTGCAACATTTTGATGTTCAAACTGTAACGACGCAGGTAAGTAGGAGGATCCGAAAGGGTTCCGATACGGCTTAGAGGTATATAGGAGTGCGCGCCTGTATCAAAGGTTGAACGAATTAATTCCTACACCTATAGGTCTTGTACGAAAGGATAAGAAGAACTTGTCTATCTATCTAAGAGCATAAGGCTCCTTTTATATGTAGAGGTAGAGGGGTATTAGATATAGATTAGAGCTAAGTTAGTAAGGACGTAACTCTAGCTCTAAATAGCTTAGGATGTAACGAACCTTCGTTACATTACCCCCCTCCTTAAGAAAGATAGTCCCTATCTTTAGTAGGTGTTAATTTAAAGTTAAATTAGTTTAACCTTTATTTTTCTACTTTCTTTTATAGAATCCTCCTTTACCTATCTTGTCGCTATCTATAACGCTTCTAAATCCTATCTAAACTAAATCTCCTATTAAAGTAGAGGTAAAGGTAGCTTTTATATTTACTATTTATTTAATATTACTATAGTAACACTTAATTTAGTAGGCGCGCTTACGGCTAGTATATATTAATATAAAACCTCGCCTTTCCTCCTACCCTTTACGCACCCTATTCCTATTAGTAAGTCCTCTATTATTACTCTAATAGTAGTCCTTTTTTAAGCCTAATTACTAACGATTTTATAGCTATACCTATAATGCCTATTCCTATACCCCCTAGGGCTTTACCTAAGGCCTATTATAGTATTTATTTGCAGGTAGTATAGGCGCTAGCTTAACGAAGGTTCGTTACATCCTAAGCTATTCAGAGCTAGAGTCACGTCCTCACCGACTCGGCTCCGATCTGTATCCGATACCCTTCTGCCTCCACATATAAAAGGAGCCTTATGCTCTTAGATAGACAGACAAGTTCTTCTTGTCCTTTCGTACAAGACCTATAGGTGTAGGAATCAATTCGTTCAACCTTCGATACAGGCGCGCACTCCCATATGCCTTTGAGCCGTATCGGAACCCTTTCGGATCCTCCTACTTACCTGCGTCGTTACATTACAAGAAGAACTTCGTCCCCGCCGGTGACGGCTTCTTAAGAATATCGCATTGTTGTATTGTATTTATATCACAACCGATTCACTTCAGGTTGTGATCCGATCGTACATCCACAGTTGGAACTCCATTAGAACTTCCAACGACCGAAGCCTATAGGTTTGGAACTTCCACACGACTGGGTCGTGATTCGGATTGCCTTCGGAAAAGTCGCGTCAGATTGCGCCAGGGTAGAAACTCGGAGACTACCAATAACCTAGGAGAATCGGAGGCAAAGCCGATGTCTTCATCCAAAACCCCCCCGGTTAGGAGCGTAACCACCCGCTCAACCGCCAAAGCAACGGTCTCGAAGGACCAGACAAAAGCTCCCTCTCCTGAACTTGTTGAAGAATCAGAAGAGGAGGAAGCATTCGACCCGGTAGGAGATCAGAGCGAAACCGGAGCCGCCCCGGACATGAGAACGCTCATGCAAGAAATATTGTTTCTGCGTGAACAGCTCACACGGGTACAAGCCGGCTCGGTAGCCCCTGATCAGCCCCTACCATCCACCGAAAAGACGCCGATCGGACCTTTCAGAGAGCCCTCGGTTACTCCCTTCCCATACGCCCAACCAGCCAGACGATCAGAAAGGACCCCTAACATTGAGGTTCTGTCTGATGGGGTTGATCCTACCTTCAAACAATGGCAAGCTTCCATTCAGGATCGACTCGAAATCAACTCGGATCATTATCGGAATGAACGAGCTCGCATGGCTTTGGTATGGGGACACAGCACTGGTTTAGCAAAAGAATACTTGGAACCCCGATACCTATCCGACGACCTTACGGATCGATTCGCCGACGCTGAGGAAATGATTGACCTTCTCAAATCCTACTTCATTACTGGAAATGAGAAGGCAGAAAGCAGAGCAGTGTTCGATCGATTGCAGATGGATAGGAACGAAACCTTCCCAGCCTTCAAAGCTCGGTTCTTGAGCTCGGCTGTTAAGGGACAAGTACCCCGTTCGGAGTGGTTTCACTACCTCTGGTCAAAAGTAACGCCCGCCATTCGAGTTCCTAACTTAGGTTTCAGACACCTCTGGGTGAACTCATTCGAAAGGATGGTCGAGCACCTTACTGCCTTTGATATGGAGCGGAGAAACTATCCGAATCAGTCCAGTGCACCTACCAAGGGACTAACCGGTAACCATGGAAAAGGCCCGAACCCCACGGCACAACACCAATCGGAACCGAATCGGAAAACATACGGTGTAGCAAACACCTCAACACGACCCTATGCGTCTCAAGGCCACCAACGTGGCACCACTCCGCAACCCCACCGACAGCCTTCCTCAACCCCTGCTCCTGACAGATCCAAGACCCCAGGTAGTTGCTACAATTGCGGTGAAGTAGGACACCTCGCCAATGACTGCCCTAAGCCAAGGATCCGGGCTATGGAATTGGTTGAAGATGTAGAGGAGTACCAAGACGCGTCGGAGACTTTCGATTCGGAACCGTATCGGACGGGAAAAGACCCCGCCCGGGAGGACTCTCCTTCCCGGGCTTAACCCGTTACGATCTTTCCAACCTTTCCTTATCCAAATTGTTTACAGGTTCTCATTTCCTTACACGTACTACCCTGTGCCGTAACGGCTCCGGGGTTCGATTGAACTCCTTGGTCGATACTGGTGCACAGGGCTTTCTTTTCTTGAATTCTAAAATTGCTTATTCCATTTCTTCTTCCCTTCAGGTACCTATCCGAAAGTTACCCTACAAGCTCACCGTCAAAGGATTTCAAGATCAAATCACTTCCCCTGCAGCACATTACATTCGCCTCCACATGATAGTTAGCGGACGCAAGGTCTATAACTGTCCTTTTGTTATCGTGGACCTAGGATCCCAGGATTGTATTATTGGACTACATTGGTTGAAACGTTTCCAGATCCTAGTCGATACGGAGCGATCTCGGTTGGTGTGGCCTGCCAAATATCCCCCAACCTATGATCCATCACCTCCCCTGCTCGTAAGGCTACATCAACAAGTACCCTCTTCCCTGGTAGAACTTGATGTCCAGCGACGAGACGCCTTATGGGATCAGGAAGAGATCCGAAACGCCAACAGTCCCGGTGCGATCAACAGGATACGAGGAATCCTCAAGGTGCCGGCAGCACGTCGAGCAGTCACATTCGCCGTGCCGGCTCCTGTCCGAACTACCTCCGTTCCCGCCTCGACTCCCGCTGCCAGGATAGCCCTCATTTCAGCAAATGCTTTCCACTTCAATCTGAAGAAACCTACGAACGAATTCTTCACTACAAGCTTGTATGAAATAGAGCGCCGCCTGGAAGATCTGGAGGAGGACGACCACGACAACTCGGAGCTGATACGGAGCCGACTCCCTGCCAAGTATGGGGCCTACCGCGATGTGTTTAGTAAAGCAGCTGCCGACCGCCTGCCGGAGCACCGACCCTACGATCACAAGATTATCCTGGAGGAACCCCTACCAAACTCCTACAGCCCTCTATATAAGCAAAACTCAGAGGAACTGCAAGCTACTAAGGAGTATGTACAGGAGCACCTACAGAAGGGATTTATCGAGTCGAGTCGGAGCCCTTTCGCATCGCCCATCCTCTGCGTTCGAAAACCAAATGGTACCATCAGGATTTGTGTGGATTATCGTAAGCTTAACAACCTAACCCGAAAGGACGCCTACCCGATACCCCGTATCGACGAGTTGCTGTCGCGCCCTGCAAAGGCTAAGATATTCACCAAGCTTGATATTCGATCGGCTTTCAACAAGATCCGGATGGACCCCGCCTCTGAGGAGTATACCACGTTTCGGACCCGTTACGGAACCTACAAGTGCAAGGTGTTACCCTTTGGACTGTGCAATGGACCCGCTACCTACCAGCGATACATGAACGACGTGTTGATCGATTACTTGGATGATTTCTGTGTCGCCTATTTAGACGATATCCTAATCTACTCCGATAATGAGGCGACCCATCAAGAACACGTACGTAAGGTTCTTGAACGCCTTCGATCAGCCGGCCTACAGGCCGATATCAAGAAAAGCGAATTCCATGTAAAGCGTACTAGGTATTTGGGCTACATCCTGACCGACCACGGCTTAGAGGTAGATCCTGAGAAAGTGGCCGTACTCCGGAACTGGTCCGAACCTAAGACGATTACGGGTGTGAAGTCATTTCTCGGTTTCACAGGATTCTATCGTCAATTTGTTCCTGAATTTTCCCGGGTGGCAAAGCCCCTCGCCGCGTTACAGAGCCCTGCCACCCCTTTCGTATGGACTTCGGATTGCCAACTAGCGTTTGACAAGCTGAGATCTGCCTTGCTACAGATACCCTCCTTGTCCCACTTCTACTCCGAATACCCTACGAAGCTGGAGACAGACGCCTCCGATGGAGTCATCGCCGGAGTCCTGTCACAAGAGCACCCTGATGGAAAGTGGTATCCCGTCGCCTTCTACAGTCAGGCTCTGTCTGGATCCGAGCTCAATTGGGAGATACACGACAAGGAACTATACGCTATCATCAGAGCCTTTGAGAAGTGGCGAGCCGACCTGACCTCGACTCCCCACCGAATCAAGGTATACACTGATCACCGTTCCTTAGAGTACTTCATGTCTACCAAGGTGCTCAATGCAAGGCAAGCACGTTGGGCAGAGACCATGGCTCAGTTCAACTTCCGAATCGAGTACACCCCAGGCCCGAGCAACGCCAGGGCCGATATCCTCAGCCGCAGGGAACAGGACGTCGAGAATTTGAAGAATCTCCAAACCGATAACAGGTCACAGGTGTTGATTGGTCCTAAGAACCTCCATGACCGAATCAACTCCGAACTGGCTGTGAACTACATCCGCCAGCAAGCATCGACCCGTATATCTATTCTTCTACCCGACCAGGACGTCATGAATCTTGGATCCTTAGAGCTGGTTGAAGCGCTGTTAAAAGAAAATAGGAATTCCTTCGACAAGGAACGACAGCACTTACCCCAGCACTATCGGATCGATAACGGACTCCTCCTGTACCATGATCGTCTGTGTGTACCTGAAGGCTCTACCTTGTGCACGCGACTCATCCGAGAAGCCCACGACCAGGTCTCCTCTGCACACCCCTCCGCAACCAAGACGTATCAGCTCCTTGCCCGACAATACCATTGGAAAGGTATGGAGGCTACTTGTAAACGTTATGTGCGGAACTGTATCCCCTGCCGCAGAGGCCATCCGAGACAGCACCGACTACCTGGCATGTTGCATCCCCTACCAATTCCAGACCGACCTATGCAACATCTGTGTATTGACTTCAAGGATTTTCCCCGGGACCGTTTCGGATACGATCAGGTGATGGTTGTTATTGACAGATTGTCTAAGCAAGCTGTAACAATCCCTTGTCATAAAACCATCGACGCCCGAGGCATGGCTACCCTGTTCATCCAATGGATATACCGTTTTGGCCATACTCCTAATAGCATAGTTTCTGATCGTGGCCCTCAGTTTGTGTCTAGTTTCTGGTCCGAATTCTGTCGGATTGTAGGTAGCAAGGTCAAGCTTTCTACTGCCTACCACAAACAAACCGATGGCCAAACAGAAATTATGAACAAGTATATTGACCAGAGGCTGAGGCCTTTCGTAACGTACTATCAGGACAATTGGAGCGAACTGTTACCCATGATCGATCGAGCGCAGGCTACCCTTCCTCATGCCGCTATCGGAATGGCCCCGTACCAGCTCCTGTTCGGTTCCGAACCTAGGCAGAGTTGGAACTGGAAACCCGCTGAACCTCCTTCCACCAACCTTGAAAAGATCAACCACAAGGACGCCCTTGCCCTTGCTACCCGCATGCACGACGCGTGGAAACAAGCCAAGGAGAATATGGAGAAGGCTCAGGACCGGATGCGATCCGCTGTCAATCGCCACCGTCGCTCTGTAGACTGGACTGTTGGTGACCAAGTTTACTTGTCTACCGCAAATCTTGCCAGCCCGAGACCAAGCCGAAAGCTATCCGAACTCTGGGAAGGTCCCTACGAGGTATTAGAACAAGTAGGACACGCCTACCGCCTTAAGCTACCCCCAGGATCCCGGATACACGATGTCTTCTCGCCAGATGTCCTTTGCAAGGATCCTAGGGATCCCCTACCAGGACAAGAGGCTCCGAAACCACCCAGTATCCCCATCCAAGGCGTGGAAGAGTGGGAGGTTGAGGAAATCCTAGCCAGCAAACTATATCGCTCTACTCTCAAGTACAGAGTCAAGTGGCTAGGACACGATCCGGATCCTACCTGGTACCCTGCCTCCAACTTCATGGGAGCCCCCCATAAGTTGAAAGCGTACCACGATAAGTATCCGAATCGGCCAGGACCCCCGCGATCTTTAGCCAAGTGGCTCACAGCATGGGAAAAAGGCGTAGAGGACTTGACATCACTGCAGGACGATAAGGCGTAGTTACAGACCCGTTTATTGCGCCAACCTAATGTACAAGACTTGTGCGGAACCAACATCTGCTATCGAGACCCTCCCCAAGGCCTAGCAGAACTGCCGGTTGGAATACCACAGGAGTATCGAAGCCCTTTCGGACCTACTCCTCCATGGCATCCTCCGGATTCACCTCTGAATCAGAGGGATCCGGAACCGCACCGGAAAGACCACCATCCGGCAACAATGGTGCCGGCTCCATCTTCCTCGAGAACCTACCGTGAGGCCCACGAGGGGGGGCATTGGCTTTGCCTCTGCCCCTGGCCGTGCCCTTGTCCGGTCCCTTCGGACCAGGTTCGGACGCGCTTGAGGACATGGCGGTTCGCCACGCCTCCATCTCCCCCCGCAACGCCCAAACCTCGTCCTTGAGGAGCCGGACCTCCTCCCTCAGGGCCCGATTGGCCTCCGACACGGCGTAGTGGTTCGCCAGGAGGAGCTCGGCGGACTCAGTGCCCTGGGTCTGGGCAGTTGCCACCTGCACACAGACCGACAGAACCGTCGCTGCCTCCTTGACCTCCTTCCGGAGGGTGTCCTTGTCGGCCTCCCAGGCCGCCCGCTCCTCCTCCGCCACGGGAGCCTCCCTCTCCTCCCTCTCCACCGCCTTCATCCTCTCCAGGCCGGTGTTCAACCTCGCAAATTCCGGTCCCACATACCAGGGCACCTAGGTTTATTAGTGACAGTCGATACGGAGCCTATTAGGATACTTACCGGCTTGCACTTTCCAGCTTGAAGTGTGCAATATGCACACTTCTTTGAGCCCGCCGACTCAAACCGGAACTCGACAAATTGGCCCCGGGCCAGCGCCCGTACCGCCCGCAAACAAATGCCACGATGGGCCTCAGGTAAAGCCCCGGGGGGCACAGGAATGGGCATCGTGGGTATGGCTGTAAAATCGTTAGCAATCAGGCTCGAAAAAGGACTGCTATCGGAGCAATAACAGAGGACTTACCAATGGAGATGGGGTGCGTAGAGAGTAGGAGGAAAGGCGAGGTTTTGCATCAATATATGCCAGCCGCAAGCGCGCCTGCCAAATCGAGCGTCACCATGGCAATATCGAAAACAGCAAACGCAAAAGCCGCCTTCACCTCCACTTCGATGGGGGATTCAGTTCGGATGGGATTCGGAAGCGTTACGGATAGCGACAAGACAGGTGAAGGAGGATTTCTATGGAAGAAAGCAGAAAAATGAAGGTCAAAACCGATTCGACTCCGAATCGACACCTACCAAAGATAGGGACTATCTTTCTTAAGGAGGGGGGTAATGTAACGAAGGTTCGTTACATCCTAAGCTATTCAGAGCTAGAGTCACGTCCTCACCGACTCGGCTCCGATCTGTATCCGATACCCTTCTGCCTCCACATATAAAAGGAGCCTTATGCTCTTAGATAGACAGACAAGTTCTTCTTGTCCTTTCGTACAAGACCTATAGGTGTAGGAATCAATTCGTTCAACCTTCGATACAGGCGCGCACTCCCATATGCCTTTGAGCCGTATCGGAACCCTTTCGGATCCTCCTACTTACCTGCGTCGTTACTAGCCTAGGGCTAATTTATTAAGTTCTAGTTTAAGTTAGTAGGCTTAAAGAAGTGTGTATATTATATACTTTAAGCTAGAAAGTATAAGCTAGTAAGTATCCTAATAGGCTCTATATTAACTATTACTAATAAACCTAGGTACCCTAGTATATAGGACTAGAATTTACAAGGTTAAACACTAGCCTAGAGAGGATAAAGGCGGTAGAGAGGGAGGAGAGGGAGGCTCCTTTAGTAGAGGAGGAGTAGGTAGCCTAGGAGGCTAAAAAGGACACCCTCTAGAAGGAGGTTAAGGAGGTAGCAATAGTTCTATTAGTCTGTGTGCAGGTAGTAACTACCTAGACCTAGGGCACTAAGTCTACTAAGCTCCTCCTAGCGAACTACTACGCTATATTAGAGGCTAATTAGGCCCTAAGGGAGGAGGTCTAGCTCCTTAAGGATAAGGTTAGGGCGTTATAGGGGGAGATAGAGGCGTAGCAAACTGCTATATCCTTAAGCGCGTCTAAACCTAGTCTAAAGGGACTAGATAAAGGCACAGCTAGGGGTAGAGGTAAAGCTAATGCCCCCCCTTATAGGCCTTATAGTAGGTTCTTAAGGAAGGTAGAGCTAGCACTATTATTGCTAGATAGTAGTCTTTCTAGTATAGTTCTAGATCCCTCTAATTTAGAGGTAAATCTAGAGGATGCTATAGAGGAGTAGGTCTAAAAGGGCTTTAATACTCTTATAGTATTCTAACTAGTAGTTCTACTAGGCCTTAGAGAGGGTCTTAATAGTAGATATTAGTTCTATATAAGTCTTATATATTAGGTTAGCGTAATAAATAGGTCTATAACTACGCCTTATTATCCTATAGTAATATTAAGTCCTCTATACCTTTTTCCTATACTATAAGCTACTTAGCTAAAGATTATAGGGGTCCTAGCTAATTTAGATACTTATTATAGTACTCTTTTAACTTATAGGGGGCTCCTATAAAGTTAGAGGTAGGGTACTAGGTAGGATCTAGATTATATCCTAGCTACTTAACTCTATACTTAAGAGTAGAGCGATATAGTTTACTAGCTAGGATTTCCTTAACCTCCTATTCTTCTACGCCTTAGATAGGGATACTAGGTAGTTTTAGAGCCTCTTGTCCTAGTAGGGGATCCCTAGGATCCTTGTAAAGGATATCTAGTAAGAAGATATTATATATCTAGGATCCTAGGGGTAGCTTAAGGCGGTAGGCGTATCCTACTTATTCTAATACCTTATAGGGACCTTTCTAGAGTTTAGATAGCTTTTAGCTTAGTCTTAGGCTAGTAAGATTTATAGTAGATAAGTAAACTTAGTTACTAATAGTCTAGTCTATAGAGCGATAGTAGCAATTAATAGTAGATTATATCTAGTCCTAAGCCTTTTCTATATTCTCCTTAGCTTATTTCTACGCGTTGTGCATATAGGTAGTAAGGGTAAGGGCGTCCTTATAGTTAATCTTTTTAAGGTTAGTAGAAGGAGGTTTAGTAGGTTTCTAGTTCTAACTCTACCTAGGTTTAGAACTAAATAGGAGCTAGTATAGGGCCATTCTAATAGCGGTATAAGAAAGGGTAGCCTAGGCTTAATTAATTATAGGTAATAGTTCGCTCTAGTTGTCCTAATAGTATATTATAAAAGGCCTTAGCCTCTAGTTAATATACTTGTTTATAATTTCTATTTAGCTATTAGTTTATTTATAGTAGGTAGTAGAAAGCTTAACCTTACTACCTATAATCTAATAGAATTTAGACTAGAAACTAGACACAAACTAAGAGCTATAATTAGAAACTATGCTATTAGGAGTATAGCTAAAACAGTATATCTATTAGATAAATAGGGTAGCTATACCTTAGGTGTTAATAGTTTTATAATAAGGGATTATTATAGCTTACTTAGATAATCTATTAATAATAACTATTACCTAATTATATCTAAAGCAGTCCTAGGGAAAATCTTTAAAGTTAATATATAAATATTATATAGGTTAGTCTAGAATTAGTAGGGGATATAATATACTAGGGAGTTAGTACTATCTTAGATAGCCTCTATAGTAGGGGATATAGTTCTATATATAACGTTTATAAGTAGCCTCTATACCTTTCTAATAGTATTAGTAGGTATAGAGCTAATATATCTTAGTTATAGAGGGGTGTGTAGAGGAGACCTAGTTATAGGCTTCTTAGATAAGTCGCGTGTATAAGGTAGAGCCTTTAGGTATATATAGACAATTATAGTATAGGAGGAGTCTATTATTAATCTAATAGTGCTAGGGTAAGTGCTATTATTCCTTATTAAAGGAAATCCTATTTTCTTTTAATAGCGCTTTAACTAGCTCTAAGGATCTAAGATTTATAACGTCCTAGTTAGGTAGAAGAATAGATATATAGGTTAATGCTTGCTAGTAGATATAGTTTATAGCTAGTTTAGAGTTAATTTAGTTATAGAGGTTCTTAGGACTAATTAACACCTATAACCTATTATTAGTTTAGAGATTCTTTAAGTTCTTAACGTCCTATTCCCTGCAGCTAAGGATATTAGCCCTAGCGTTACTTAGGCCTAGGGTGTACTTAATTTAGAAGTTAAACTAAGCTATAGTCTCTACCTAACGTGCTTACCTTATATTAAGTACCTTAGTAGATATAAAGTACTCTAAGGAATAGTAATTAGTGTACACCTTAATTTAGTGGGGAGTTAAGGTTAGGTTAGCTCGCTACTTCTTAAAGGCTCTAATAATAGCGTATAGTTCCTTATCGTATATCTCCTAATTAAGCTTAGATCTAGATAGAGCCTAACTATAGAAGGCGATAGGATACTACTTTCTATTAGGGTGCTCCTATAATAGGACTCTAGTAATAACTCTATTAGAGGCGTCTATCTCTAGTTTTATAGGGTATTTAGAGTAGAAGTAAGATAAGGAGGGTATCTATAGTAAGGCAGATCTTAGCTTATTAAACGCTAGTTAGTAATCTAAAGTCTATATAAAAGGGGTAGTAGGGCTCTATAACGCGGCGAGGGGCTTTGCTACCTAAGAAAATTTAGGAATAAATTAATAATAGAATCCTGTAAAACTAAGAAATAACTTTATACCTATAATTATCTTAGGTTTAAACTAGTTCTAGAGGATAGCTACTTTCTTAGGATCTACCTCTAAGCTATAGTTAGTTAGGATATAGCCTAAATACCTAGTATACTTTATATAGAATTTGCTTTTCTTAATATTAGCCTATAGGCTAGCTAATTAAAGGCGTTCTAGAACCTTACGTACGTGTTCTTAATAGGTTACCTTATTATTAGAGTAGATTAGGATATTATCTAAATAGGCGATATAGAAATTATCTAAGTAATTAATTAATATATTATTTATATATCGCTAGTAGGTAGTAGGTCTATTATATAGTCTAAAGGGTAACACCTTACACTTATAGGTTCTGTAACGCGTCTAAAACGTAGTATACTCCTTAGAGGTAGGGTCTATCTAGATCTTGTTAAACGCTAATTAAATATTAAGCTTAGTAAATATCTTAGCCTTTATAGGGCGCGATAGCAACTCGTTAATATAGGGTATTAGGTAGGCGTCCTTTTAGGTTAGGTTATTAAGCTTATAATAATCTATATAAATCCTAATAGTACTATTTAGTTTTTAAACGTAGAGGATAGGCAATATAAAAGGGCTCTAACTTAACTTAATAAATCCCTTCTATAGGTGCTCCTATATATACTCCTTAGTAGCTTATAGTTCCTCTAAGTTTTACTTATATAGAGGGCTATAGGAGTTTAGTAGGGGTTCTTCTAGGATAATCTTATAATTATAGGGTTAGTGCTCTAGTAGGTAGTTAGTAGCTACTTTACTAAACATATCGCGGTAGGCCCTATACTTAGTAGGGAGTTAGCTCTATATTAGCTCTAAATTATTATAGTTATCCTCCTCTAGATCTTCTAGGCGGCGCTCTATTTTATATAAGCTTATAGTAAAGAATTTATTTATAGGTTTCTTTAAATTAAAGTAGAAAGTATTTACTAAAATAAGGGCTATCTTAGCAATAGGGGTTAAGGCGGGAATAGAGGTAGTTTAGACAGGAGCTAGTACAGCGAATGTAACTACTTAACGTGCCACTAGCACCTTAAGGATTCCTTATATCCTATTAATTATACTAGGACTATTAGCGTTTTAGATCTCTTCCTAATCTTATAAGGCGTCTTATTACTAGATATTACGTTCTACTAGGGAAGAGGGTACTTATTAATATAGCCTTATAAGTAGGGGAGGTAATAGATTATAGGTTAGGGGATATTTAGTAGGCTATACTAACTAAGATTAATCTATATTAACTAGGATCTAGAAATGTTTTAACTAATATAGTCTAATAATATAATCCTAGGATCCTAGGTCTATAATAATAAAAGGATAGTTATAGACCTTACGTCTACTAACTATTATATAGAGGCAAATGTAATATACTATAGAGGAAGTAATTTAATCTTAAAATCCTTTAATAGTAAGCTTATAGGGTAGCTTTTAGATAGGTACCTAAAGTAAAGAAGAAATAGAATAAGTAATTTTAGAATTTAAGAAAAGAAAGCCCTATATACTAGTATTAACTAAGGAGTTTAATTAAACCCTAGAGCTATTATAGTATAGGGTAGTATATATAAGGAAATAAGAACCTATAAATAATTTAGATAAGGAAAGGTTAGAAAGATTATAATAGGTTAAGCCTAGAAAGGAGAGTCCTCCTAGGTAGGGTCTTTTCCTATCTAATATAGTTCTAAATTAAAAGTCTCTAACGCGTCTTAGTACTCCTCTACATCTTTAACTAATTCTATAGTATAGATCCTTAGCTTAGGGTAGTTATTAGCGAAGTGTCCTACTTTACTATAATTATAGTAACTACCTAGGGTCTTAGATCTATTAGGAGTAGGTGTTAAGGAAGGCTATTAGTAGGGTTATAGAGTAGTACTATATTAGTAGCCTTAAGATGTATAGGGTTATGTTAAGGTGTTTACTATACTATATATTTTCTAATTTAGTTCTAATTAGTATTATACTATAGGATTTAGGCCTTTTCTATAGTTACTAGTTAATCCCTTAGTAGGTATACTAGACTAATTTAGATAGTTTCTCCACTCTATATTAAAGGTAGTAAGGTACTTAACTATCCTTTTAAATAAGTTCCCCTAGAGGTGTCTAAAACCTAAGTTAGGAACTTAAATAGTAGGTGTTACCTTTAACTAGAGGTAGTAAAACTACTCTAAATAGGGTACTTATCCCTTTATAGCTAAGCTTAAGAACTAAGCTTTAAAAGCTAGGAAGGTTTCGTTCCTATCTATCTACAATTAATTAAATACTACTCTACTTTCTACCTTCTTATTTCTAGTAATAAAGTAGGATTTAAGAAGGTTAATTATTTCCTTAGCGTTAGCGAATTAATCTATAAGGTTATTAGATAGGTATTAGGGTTCTAAGTATTCCTTTACTAAACTAGTACTATGTCCCTATACTAAAGCTATATAAGCTCGTTTATTCTAATAATAATCTAAGTTAATTTTAAGTTAATCCTAAATAGAAGCTTACTATTATTTAAAGGTAGGATTAACCCTATTAGATAGAACCTTAATATTAGGGGTCCTTTCTAATTATCTAGCTAGTTAGGTGTATAGGAAGGGAGTAACTAAGGGCTCTATAAAGCGGGCTACTAGCGTCTTTTTAGTAGATAATAGGGGCTAATTAGGGGCTAATAAACTAGCTTAGGCGTAGTTAAGTTATTCTTATAGAATTAATATTTCTTATATAAGAGCTACTACGTCTAAGGTAGGTCTAATATCGCCCTAATCTCCTACTAGGTTAATTTTAGGGTCCTCCTTAGATCCTTCTTCTTCTTCTAAGGAGGCCTTTACCTAGCCCCTATCTACTATAACGCGAGGTGTAAGGCCTAATATCCGCCTAACATGG